>OZ007574.1:10040341-10640341 GCA_963931925.1 Onchidella celtica
TGCTTGTACAGTATTATAAAATATAGGCTTAGTTTGCCTTTCCTCTCTCCGACTATGAGCACATCCACAGTTTAGATTCATTTGAGTGATACATCATCAGTGGCGCTTTAGTTGTTGTTGCTGTTGTCGTTGTTGATGTTGTTGATGATGATGATGATGATGCTGGCTGGCGGTGATTATTTTTCTATCTTCAAGACCAAAGATGCTGCAAGGATTGATGGCACCTCAGGTAATTAGAAAACAACAACTTCAGAATTAATAATTACGTTCTTTTAAGGATATATTTTTTTGAAAATCATAATTAAAATTTCGCTCCCAGCCCATCGCAAACCATCAATAAGTCGCCCACACAGCCATTAAATTAACATTCATAGGGCCTAAATAATATCAAGCATGTCTCACTGTTCAGCTCTGTTCACACTGACAAGAGCAAAAGGAAATTTAATTAACCAACAACAGTGTTCTAGAATGACAGCCAGGGAAAGACGATGATCATTATTTTAATTAGACTCCTTGGGGCAAATCTCAGCATCACTGTTCCTTAGATCTGGCATCGTCACTCATAGAAAGTATTATGACATTCTATATACTTGCTGTCGACTTTCTTATCTATCTATCTATCTATCTATCTATCTATCTATCTATCTATCTATCTATCTATCTATCTATCTATCTGTCTGTCTGTCTATCTATGTATCTATCTGTCTGTCTGTCTGTCTGTCTGTCTGTCTGTCTGTCTGTCTGTCTGTCTGTCTGTCTGTCTATCCATCTATCTATCTATCTATCTGTCTGTCTGTCTGTCTATCTATCTATCTATCTATCTATCTATCTATCTATCTATCTATCTATCTATTTATCTATCTATCTATCTATCTATCTATCTATCTATCTATCTATCTATCTATCTGTCCGCCTGTCTGTCTGTCTATTTGTCTATCTAACTGTCTGTCTGCCTGTCTGTTTTTCTGTCTTCCTGTCGCTCTATCCATCTATCTATCTATCTATCTATCTATCTATCTATCTATCTATCTATCTATCTATCTATCTATCTATCTATCTATCTATACATTTTATATACAGAGAAAGAGAAGGGGGTGAGAGGGAGGCGAGAGAGAGAGAGAAGACAGACAAACTTAACTTGATCTTTCTAATCTATTCAACGCTGAAACATCTTCAGTAACATTTCATGCCCATGCAGTCGCCCTTAGCTAATGAGGACTAAGCAGATTCACAAACTTGCTGACAGATGGAGCGACTATTGACAGACCGTGAGTTAGATCAGCGATTCCAACCAACTCGTGGTCAGTCTCATCGTGCGCACAAACTCCCAAGTTTCGCAAACGGCCGGCGGGAGAGCCACACAAGTTCCGCCACCTCAAAGGGCGGGTTGTGTCTTCAGTCTCTGCGCTCTTGCCAATTACAGCTGTGATTCATAAGGTGTTGTGGAATACCTGTGGTTTATTATAGACATGTGTCCGTTCATCATTTAGATGCCTGGTATGGATGAAAAGACCTTGTGTCTATTTGCAGTCTGTGGTAGATTATAGTAGAAACTGTGTATTTAGTGGATAAAGATAACACATAATGTGAGAGATCTTGGACTCTAGAGCAGTGGTTCTTAACCTGGGTTCGATCGAACCCCAGGGCTTCGGCGGTTTGGTTCACCCCACTAGTATGATATACATATGTTTTGAATTTGAAGGAAAAAAAAAGCACGTTTTATTTTTCCAACTACGAAGGGTTCGATGAATGCATGTATGGAACTTGTGGGGTTCAGTACCTCCAACAAGGTTAAGAACCACTGATCTAGAGTATGCACGGCTTTGGTTGGCTTTAGGTCTTTATTTTAGAAGTTTCGCTGCTCAAGGCATTTACACCCCACTTTTCTTCTTTTCATTTTTCTTGTTAATGTTTTTATGTTTTTGTGGTAGATTTAGTTTTTTGGTCCCGGGCACCGGCCATGTCAGGCCTGCTTTTCTCGACTTCCAACAGCCAATGCATCTTTAACGTGGGCAACGCGTGGCTCGGGCCCTCCGAGATTGTCGTCCTCATTCAAGAAGACTAGATGCTCGATCTGACCTACCATAGGGTCAGGAACAGGAATTTCCCCCTAAATTTCCATCATGCCTACACCGATCGGGAATCGAACCCGGTCCCTTCGGCATGAGAGGCAAGCACCTCCCCGCGAGAGCAAGCCACACAGTCCGAGGCCATGTTTTTAACGACACAGGGTAGCCACACAAAAGCCACCGAATTCGGTCACCGAGCCACTAGGCGCTCTAGGTGAGAAGAATTGCACTATATAATTTCAACAACTGCACATAGAGCCCACCTAGATTCGGTTCGTTTATGCAGTGCAATTCTTCTCACCTAAAGCGCCTGGTGGCTCGGTGACCGAATTCGGTGGCCTTTGTGTGGCTACCCTAGTACTGTGTGTTGAAATTAATGCACTGTTATGAAACGTCCATCAAATTGATCAAAAGTTAAACTTTTTCCTTTTTGATGAGTCTCGGTGCCTATCAAATTTAATTATTTCTAGCTGTAAAATATTAATTGTGGTCAATGGCGGTGTCAAAACGACCAAACAAAAACAAAAAAAAAAGTAAATTTTAAAAAATACAGAATTAAAATCAAGTTTGGGTTTAAAAAAGAAAAAGGCTTTCAAATCGACCATTACGACAAGTTCACATCACAGTAAAGAAGAAATTTTAATCTCAAAGATGCGCAATTTTTAACCCCTGCCTTTGTTTTTTAACCCCCAGGACATTCCACATAAAAATGATAACTACGTCCATATCTGCTTTCCAGCACGGACAGGCATCACTCCCTTTTGGGGACAGGCGACTGAGCGTCCAGCTTTGTTGGATGTCAATTCTATTTTAAATGACCTTGAAAAATGTAGGTTTCTTGGATCTGATCAAAAATAAAATGGGTCCACAAAATGTCTCTCTCTTTGTCCGTTTCTATTGTTTCATCCCCGTATTCTGCTTTACATTTTTTAAGTTGTCACATTGTCACGTTGATTAATGCAAAAAGAACTTTTTTCTTTTTTTAATAAATTACTTTGAAAAATTCATAATATTTTTGTTCAGCTATATCACCGTTATAATTGGAAACATTTTTTTAAGCTCTAGTAGAATATTACAAAATGAATTGTTCCATTTTTTTTTTCAATGGTTTGGAATAACTAATTGTAACGTAAAGTTTTTATTCAATTTGCTGTGAAGGGAAGATTGCAGCTTTTAGAAACCATTGCCATTTTAAGTACAAATAATCTGAAAAGTTTTCCAACGTCATACAAGTAATCCGGAAAGTTATGCAACGTCATACAAATAATCTGAAAAGTTATCCAACGTCATAGAAGTATTCCGGAAAGTTATCCAGCCTCATACAAGTAATCCGGACAGTTACCCAACATCATACAAGTTGTGAAATTATCCTAATTAAACGACTTTCATTATCTTGAGTGAGCTGCAGGCCGTTTCGAGGAAGGTATTCTGAGAGGCATGACTTGTCTGCCAACCATTAATTTGATATTAAGTTAAACTTTAAGCCCAAGAATAATGCTGGTGAGATTTGTATTATCATTCGTAAGCAAAAGACAAACAGGAACTATTCCCAGTAAAACGGAATATAATCATGTATTGCCGATGAACGGATTGAAAGTGTGTTTATTATTCAGATGCCTGGACCATTTCATTGTTTCCTGGGCATATGTTTTGAAAAGAAAGTGCTTAATAAAGGGCGAAACAGACCAAGGCTGGCAGCGGGGAAGCAGCGGGCATTGCCTACTGTGCTAGTGTGGGGCAAATTTTAAGTCCGGTGAACCACCAGTCTGGCACCTACACCAGACTTTGTCTGTTTCGCCCCTAGAAGTATGAGAATCTCAGTAGAGGACTGAGAAATATGGACTACTGCGGCAAAATAATTGTTTTAGTAACTGGGTCTTTTGGGGACAGTCCTGGAGAAAAGAGCACCGGGGCTGAAATTGCTCGGATTGGCCAGTACAGAAGCAACAATTGAAATCTGTCATTTCACATCACTGCACGCAAAGTTTGAGCGACCCACTTTATGGCCGATCGTTACGCTGCGCGCTGCAATTGAGTGAGGCTTTGCCGACCTTTAACGCCGAGCCGTTCAAGACCTGAATTTGTGAAAAATTTGGTATTGAACGCGGCACAACATATATTTGCATACGAAACCTACCAAATTCGTGCCTTCTACTTTTGATAACCTACACACTGCCATTATTACCATTCTGTGAGTAGATCTACATTTAGAGATTTTTTTTGTAACTCTTGTGTGTGTGTGTGTGTGTATGTGTGTGTGTGTGTGGGTTTTGAAATTTATCTCCAAATTCTGCGTCTTCGGGGAATAATTTCTATGAAATAAAAACCTTCAGAGGGAAAGTGAGACGTGTGAGCCATTCAATGTGAAAGTAAGTGCTGTAATATAATCTGTTTCGTCGCTTCAGGACAAGAAGCCAGCGATTTTCTCCATGTTCACAAAAAAATAAGGAGATAATCCGTTTCTGCATGAGCTGATGGTTTACAGCGTGGAAGAGGAGACTGTCTATTAAGAAACTGATAACTTCTGTTGTGTTGTTCACTTGATTATACATATCATCGGATATGTTTTCACGTTATTGTTAAAATCAAACTGAAAGAAAGTTCTAGAGTTAATAGGAAAACATAATTATGTTTAAGAATTATCAAGAACACACAGAAAGCTGTGGGTACTAATACAAAATTAAAAACTGTACACCGAAGCAAAAAGATAGAAAGAAAAAAGAAAATGTATTTCTCTAAGCTTGACGTTTGAAATGAACAAACAAACGGAAAATGTTCATAATACATCTTCTTTTTTTTTCTTGACCACGTTTTAATTGTGAGATAACCCAGACATGCAATAAGACAGACTGTTTTATCCACACGATCAATATCATGCTGTCTGCGCAACATTTTCCTTCAACAGGAAGGTTTTACGTCCTGTTTGAGACATTGAGGAGACAGACATTCCATACTAGTGGAGATAAGGCTTGACATTTTGTAGCAGCTGTAAGATTTGGTGTAAATATTTTAGAAGCTGTCACAGATATTTAAAAGTAATGCCCCAGATGGACCAGAGATGCACCTATTATGTTTTAGATTTTGCCCAAAGTGTCACAATTACACAAAATTCCTTCTTGTCTAAACAGATCCATATCAAGTAGTTCTGTATTCAAGGTTAACCACTGAAACAGATGCCAAATAATAATATTTTTAAAATGTATACTTTTTTTTATGGATACTAGAAAGGATTTTTTTAAAGTGTGAAATGATCACTGTGGGACTTTGCAATAAAAGCTGCATAGTGAAACAGCCACCAAAAGTTGCTTGTTAAGTCAATGCAGTATTCAATTTTGTGTGTGTGTCGGGGGGAGGGGGGGGGGGCTAATTGTTGTTGTTCTTCTTCTTCATCTTCTTGTTTGTTTTGTTTGGGTTTGTGTTCTTGACTGGCTGATTACGTTTCGCTGACTCGGGGACAGACCAGTTTATTTTCTCAAAACTGCTCAAATTTGAAACAGTTACACCCACAGTGTCGAACAGTTTGATATATCTGCATTTGAATGATGCATCCAAAGAAACAAAGCAACTCTGACACGAGTACGAAGGCACCGTCTTCTGAGGAACTGCTCACAGTTGAGAACAGAATAAACATAGTGCCATGCTTGTTGTTATCATTAGAATGAAACAGCTGTTTTGACGACACATGTTCTGTTCTTGCCAACACTATTTATTTACAAGTAATCAAGTGCTTTTGTGTTTTATTCCTTCCTCTCCATCTCAACATCACGTTGGGCCTAGGACGAAACCTCACAAGTGCATTCACACAAGTACAAAATGATTTTTACTTGGCCAAATATTCTGTGAACTCCTTGAAGAATTGTTTGTATAGTTGATTGAGTGACAGTACAGCATTCCCAATATTTGTTACTAACAATTTAAGATAAGAAGTACATTTCAAACAGTTTTTTTGTTAAATCTCTTGTGAAAATAGGCCCTTCGCACATGCGCGGTTTTATGGTAGGGCCAACGGCTTGTACTTTCTCTTTTCTTGCATGTGCTCATTTAGTATTCTTTTCCAGGCTTTCTGGCATCCAAATTTCCATGTCTAAAGCCACAGGACTGGCAACTCATTTGAGCATTTGAATATGACTGATATTTCCATTGATAAGCAAGGATTCTGCAGGTGGAACACCATGCCTTGCTTCCTTGAATGACCGGCCATTTCTGCCAATGTGTTAGCAGTTTCCAATCCGCGAGATCAATGTGTCATTTCTAGAAACTTCATGCTCTAGTTCTGGGCCGAGGAGGATTAAGTGTCTGGTACGCTGAGCCCACCGGAACGACCGAAACTGCCACTCATCATAGAGTAAATGGTCTACTGAACTGGACTGTAACTGGGTACGTTTAGGATTCACAGCCTGAAAATGTCAGAATTATTCACGTTAGAGCCATACACCTGTGGGGAGTATGACCCCACAACTAAATATTATATCCCTCGTTATCTCCCAAAAAATGACGTGGAACTCCTTTGTGTTCTGAGAAACATTTTCGGCTTCACCGGAGTTTTGATCTCTCTACTTGGTTTCGTCGGCAATGTCTTCTGTCTTATCATCTTGCCAAAAACTGGTGGAGCTAAGAGCGCCATCATCCTGCTTGTCTCCCTTGGAATCTATGACGCAACGTTTTTGATAGCAAGTACTTTCCTGAAGTAAGTATCAAAGTATCTGTCCTTGTATGTTCTAGTCCTGTTAGTACCAGTAATTAGTAATTTGGTAAATGTTTGCCCGTGAAAGAGCCTATCAGTGCCAAGTATTTCCTTGAATTCTTGTTTCGAAGTTTTACTTTTTAATATCTGATGCATTATTTTGTGTGTCATTTTGTTTCTGCAGTGAAATTTTCATGAAGTTCTTTGAATGTGTCAGCTTTACAGTGAGGATTCTTCTTCCTATCCTCCTTCTCTTTCTGTCTCTCTGTGCCTGTCTCTCTGTCTGTCTGTCTCTCTCTCTCTCTCTCTGTCTCTCTGTCTCTGTGTCTGTCTCTCTCTCTCTCTGTCTCTCTGTCTGTCTCTCTCTCTCTCTCTGTCTCTCTGTCTGTCTGTCTGTCTGTCTCTCTCTCTCTCTCTATCTCTCTGTCTCTCTGTCTCTCTCTCTCTCTCTCTCTCAGTCTCTCTGTCTGTCTGTCTGTCTCTCTCTCTCTCTCTCTCTCTCTCTCTCTCTCTCTCTCTCTCTCTCTCTCTCTCTCTCTCTCTCTCTCTCTCTCTCTCTCTCTGTATACATGTGCATATACGTTGTTTTTAAAATATTTATGTATAAATCAAACTAATTCGATATGAATAATATTTGTGATAGATAAACTCTCAACAGAAATAGGTGTGAAATGTTCCGTTGGCACAACTTACAATCGATGATACTATGACAACCATTATGCTAGGTTAAAAATAGGTCATAGTGTTTCGTTACATCCTGTACAGAAATCGTTTGGGTAAATCACGCCAAAGAGTATAATTATTTCCATGTCCCCGTTGCATTTCGGCCAATGAAATTCCTCTTCTGCAAAACATTGGCGGCCTGAGAATTATATACACTTTCAATTACAGGAAGAAAGAGGACGCTGATTTATTGATGAATTTCTCTCCTATTTTATGTTTGTTTGAAGCTTACATGATAAAAAATATGGTCAGTGATATGGCCAAACCGCCTATCTCCCGGAAAGCATAAAATTCTATAGGAGAAGGAAAAAACGGTTCTGTTACAAACTGATTGACAGCAAAGACGTAGTTTCGACAATGCATGGTAGGAAATTACATTTCTTATTGTGCGCCTCGATGGCTGGTATGTAATTGGTGTATCAGTTGTGAAATTAGGAAATCGACGTATTGTGCTGAGTCCCTCATCGGCGGACGGGCGGTTAGCCTCGGTTTGGCAGCGAAATGTAGACAAGGGCTTTCTATGCATGACAGGTCGTGAGAAAAGCCCGTTCATTGCACCAGCTAGTGGTGGGATAATGGCGTTTTGTGCATGCTCCCTTGCGGTTTGCGCGAGGCAGAAAACGGAATGCATGGTAGGGCTAGGCAGCGAATCGCTTTGCGGTTAACTGGTTATACGAGCGATCCGAATGTGAAAAACTGGTTAACCGGTTCGCGAACCGAATTTTTAACAACTGACGATAAGTAAGTCCGGTTTTCAACGCGCTTGATTTCTTGACGGCAGTTTGGGACGACCACCACAGACAGGATGGCGTCATCGGAATGTGGCGGTGTCCCCTTTCAAGTTTGTTTAGGCGGATTGGAAAAGTCGGCCAGTAAACAGGTAATAAGTTGGTCAGATCGAAAAAATAATTGTATTTTCGAAACCAGTGCATCAAAAATATCAGAATCTTCGCGTACACATCCCATTTGTTTAAAAGATATCAATTTCATGAGCATTACACAATTAATTGATAAAACACACCTCAGTGAAGTCGTGGTAGACAACGCAGTTACACAGTATGGCACACTAGTAGATGGCAGACAGTAAAACAATGACAACGTGGTCAAAAGAAAACGTTCTGGAATTTATTGAAAAACGAGTTGAAAAGCGAGTCGAGTCCAAAATTTGGTTAATCGGTTTCATCCGAATATCTGGTTAACCGGTTCGCGAACCGGATCTTTGCCCAGGCCTAATACATGGGCGTGTCGGGCGTGGAATGGGCAGTTAATTAAATGTTCGACATAATTTTTATCTGTAAAGTGTATGCAATTACGTAAAAGTCATCTAATGTTGCTATGGTAGATGCATTTCCGCATTCCGCCCTGAAGGAACCAAAAAAGTGAAAACTGAAAATTTTCCGAGACAGGCGGTTTGACCAGGACACGGACGATGTGGTGGTCTGTGGTTTAAATCTTGTAGAGTAAGGCGTTAATTTGAGATCTCCTATGTGTATTTGAAAAACGATGGGAGATGTAGATTATTTAGCTTTGGAATTAATAAGGTTTTAGGCATTTTTAACTGTCTCTTTCTCACGTGGCCTTTCCAAACAAGCAAATCAATCTAAAATTTTGTATTTTATTTCTCCGGAATAAGGATAGATCCCTAAACACAACAAGGAATCATGTGGTTGTAGAAGTGTAAAAAGATAACATGATTTTTCAGGAATTTCAGTGCCAGAAAAACATGACTGTGATCATGGCCGAACGGGCGTAATTGCAGAACCGTCGAATACCCAGACAACCCATCGAGATAATAATAACTGGATCCGTTTCCGGGGCCGAAGCAAATCAGAGAGAGAAAGGGATAATCATGTAAAGTGTCACATTGAGAACCTGGTGGCCTGTCAGTTTCATGACATTGTGGAAAGTGTTCTTTCCGTCTAGGCCCAGCCGGGCAGTAGCCGATTTTCATTGGCAGTTGGATGGTGACGTCAGAACATTGAATTTCAATGAGACCTCGCGCACTAGCCAGCTGTTTGTTGTGGGGTTGTTGTTGTTGTTTTTTCACAGAAAATCAATACCCAACTAGTTAGCCAATCAAAAGGGCTAGCATAGTGCGCGCCCAAGCTGGGTATTAGTGGTCGTGTGCACGCCCGCCCATTTCTGGCAAACCGAAACGTAAGAGAAAGATGGCTGTGGTCACTATGGAGATGGGTTCGAATCTAATTTGAACACAACTACTAGAACCAAACAAAAACAGAGAGAACATCCAGATTCTTAACCATTTTTGGCAAACCGAAACGTAAGAGAAAGATGGCTGTGGTCACTATGGAGATGGGTTCGAATCTAATTTGAACACAACTACTAGAAACAAACAAAAACAGAGAGAACATCCGGATTCTTAACTTGTCTGTGACACCACCACCCCCCCCCCTCACCCCCCCCCCCCTCCCGCATACATGTAAGGTTGTCTAGTGCCCAGATATTTTGTTAAATCGGGGTTATCACCTCTGAAGATATCCTGTCGTCTCTCATGTCTCTAACACTTTGCTTTTTGTTTCCTTCCGACCTGGTCAGAAATGGAGTGTCTTGCCTTTTAGATCTGACATGAGCAAAAAAACCATCACGCTCGGGGAAAATGAACACTCGATTGTACCGGTCCCCGGAAGAGTGAAAGGACCGAAGAGATTGTTCGGTGATTCGGTACAACAAACTCTTAAAGGTACACCGTGACCTGGTGTGAAATAAAATGCTGTTTACAGCAGTGGTTCTCAACCTTATTCAGACAATGCCCCCCCCCTTAAGCTTCAAATTCTCTTTCATCCACCCCCCTCCCCCAATCTTCTCCCCTCACCCCCCCCCCCCCCAAAACCCCCCGATCCAAATACCTACTCAAACCCCAGCAGATACATCTCACATGAAGACAGTGCAGACTGCACACAAATTATGATGTTAACTTTTCGATGCCTTATTCATGACAACTGGCTTGTTGATTGTATTCATTATACAACAGAAAGCATTCCTAATCAAATGCACTAAAAAAGAAGATGAAAGTAGGCCTCTTCTGTTCATAAACCCCACCAAAGCGTACTATTGAACAAGTCACAGGCGGCCTCGTATTTGCCCCCAAATTGTCTTCCATTTGGCGGTGGTAGCGGTGGTGTTTTCTGATTTATGTGATTCAGTTTCCATTTTAAGAATTGTGAATAAAGAAGAAAGACACAGCTTTCAATCTGAAACCAAAAATTAAGCCACTCAGTTGAATGTTTCTGTTCTTTCCCTCGTGTAATTGACTAAGCTGTTCAAATACAATTAAAACAACAACAATAAAAACTGAGCATCACAAGAAGAAATGACAGATTATATTACTATGTAATATATTTTATTAAAAATAGAAATAATTGAAATCACTGTAGTCAAATCTCTGTTTGGCCAATGAATCGAACAGTTGTAAACATGGAGACGCTTGACTTTCAACTATCGGTATTTGGTGAGTAAAAGTGGACACTAACACAATCTGAGTAGTGCCGAGCCCTTGAATTCCCTTACTCCCTTAGTGAATGGGAGAGTAGCATTCCTCAGAATATGGTTGTAGATTTCAGACTGAAGAAAGATCTATACCCCTTGAAAATCAAAAAAGAGACTTCGTCGAAACAGACGGGGGCGGTTAGGGGGGAGGGGGGGGGAGGAGGCAGAGGGGTCGGGGCGGGTGGGGGTGGGGGGGGGAGTACCTTCGTTTTGTTATTGATGAGAAATTGCTCTAGCATTCCCATGTCGACATCTTACGTCGAAAGTTGAACCAGAGAACCAAAGGAAATTAGAAAGTTTTGACAGTGATTCCGCTTTCTTGAAAACGATCTATTTTGCGCCCATACAAGATATAAATTACGTTTTGGAATCAGATTTTGGGATGGCTTGATAACTTCAACGGATAAGTAAAGAATCAAGAAAAGTTTTATTAATATCTGTCAGAGATATTGAATGAAAGATAAAGAGAAATGGATATTTAGTTTGTTAAATGAATTGCATTTCTTGTCATTGTCTACTATTGGTTTGCATTTGGTATTTCTGTTTGTTTGTTTGTTTGTTTTTTCTTTTTTCTGTGTACATGTCAGGGGCAAATTTCCTTGGGGATCAATGAAAGCTATCCTATTCTATCCTATTCTGTTCTAAAATGAGTGCTAAGGAAAACTGCCTATGGCGCCGGTGAGATGTTATGTATTTAGGATCTAAAGCCCCGTTGTTGTTCCCAGACCTATAAACCTATTCAGACATGGAATTACCTCCGTGCACATTTTACCCCTACAAAAGTATTATGGCATTCTTAACCCCATCAATGCGTTCAGCCAGGCCATGTACTCATAAATAAAGCACGGTTTTACACCAGTAAAAAGATTAAATGTGCCAATCTGTCTTATTTAAGAGACTATTTCAGTCCTGATGAGGATCAGGAGATTGTAATATCATAGATTAAAAAATAAAAACGACAAGATTCTTCATTACGAGATTGTTCCCTGTCCAAACACAATCAGCATAGAATTACTGTGATTCCTGTGGCGTGTCCAGATGCTCTGGCGCGTCCAGTCTTAACTGAGAAAATGACAATATGTCGACGTATAAATAATAATTTTATTGTATTTATTATCATGCTCGTTGAGACGACAACAGGAGATAAATAAAATATTATTATAAATCAAAATGAGCGATGATTTGTTATCAAAATTAGCAGTTTTCGAAAAAGAGGTGCCACATGCTTTCCATCCGCCTCCACCCCCCCCCCCCCGTCCCCCTTCTCAGAAACTGAAAATGTGTGGAGGAGAGAACCATGTCTGTGTTTGTCTGACTGTATGTCTGTCTGTCCCTTTCTGTAAACTTAACCCCGTGATTAAACATTTAACAACCCACTTCCCGCCCACTGTAAGGCAGGAACTGCAGAAAATATTATAACGTTGTCACTAGCCAGATTTTTTTCTTGAATTACATTTCAAATTAAATGCCAATGGTTTTAAATCATAAAAAACTTGAGATTTATAGACATTGCTATGACATTATCAAGAAAAGACTTTAAGTTCTTTCAAAACCGGCCTTGAGGGTCTGGGAAATTTTTGAAATCACTCATTTTTATCTTCAAAATCTCAATCCGACTGTGTCTGGCGTCTTCAGCCAACGTGAAAAAAAGCGTTCGGCAGTCCTTACTGAAATTATGTTCGACCCATTCCCCATTTTCCTTAGTTTTATAGATGACAGTCCCTGTTGTCCGGCTTCAATGAGACGGTGACAGGCGGTCATGATTGGTTGAAATGTCTAAACCTGTTACATTTTCTTTCCTCAAATCCATTTTTCAGATACTAAGCGGCAGACGTCAGGCCGACGAGCCGCTTTACTTTAATTTAAAACGTACTTGAATTGGATTCAGAAGGTCGAAATCGATAATAATGTTAAAGATAAGAAGGCATGGCTGTAGTTTATATCAAGTACGAGAAGTTAGATGAACTTCAGTGTGGTGGAGAATCTCTCTTTTAACATTTAAGTATCATTTGAATTTGTCGAACGTAACGCACATTCCTGAGAGCTCGTCTTTCAAGACATCAAGCAACCCCGCTATATTTTTCTTTTTTGTTAACCTTGTAGTGTCAAGTGTTCCGTATTTAGAACATGTCATTTGATGCCCAGTGCTCTGTATAACAAGATCGTGTGGCCTATCCAAGACCATTCTCCAGGGAACTGTGCAGGGGAGGAGAAGAAGAGGAAGGCAAAGGAAGGGGTGGACCGACAACATTGCGGAGTGGACCGGGAAATCCTTCGCCCAAACTCAGGCGCTCGCAAACAACCGCGAAAAATGGAGGCACCTGACGAGGTTCTTTGTCATGCAGCGCCCCTACGATCCTGGTGGATTATGGGATCAGTAGTAGTAGCAGTAGTAGCTCTGTATAATGAGCACATTCTAATGTTTTAACAAACCACTTTTTTCCTTCTTTTTTTTTCGGATATTCAGATAAATTTTTGCATTCGTTTAATTATTTCCCCTTAGTTTTATTAGAATTAGGAGAAAACAATTGCAGTTCATGAGACACCTGAATCGACACAAAGGTCTTGAACACCTTGCTCTAAATGGAAATATAGAGGGTACAAAAAGCAGAGGTAGACAAAGAATAACATATTTAGAGAGTTTGAACAGATGGGCGACAGGGAAAAAACCAGGACAATATGGGCTTTTTGAGAACATCCGAGCGGAGGCAAGAGTGGCGAACCATGATCGTCGATATCTGTTCCAGATCCGGCACTTGAAGAGAGAGAGAGAGAGGGGGGAGAGAGAGAGAGAGAGAGAGAGAGAGAGAGAGAGAGAGAGAGAGAGATAGAGAGAGAGAGAGAGAGAAATTTGTAAGTTTCAGATTTTCTCGAGAAAACATTTGCACAGTGAGAATAGTTCTGTTTCTTTTTATTACAGAGGTTCTGAACTGTCAACTCTTAATTAAGCTTGGTTGGCTGAATGTGTGAAATCAGGTTAACGGTATCAGAGGTATAAAAGCTGCAATATTGTATACAATTTTTATATCCTGTAATCTTTTAATAGTTAAGATTCTGGAAAGGCTCTAAAACCGTGGAGAGTATTGGAAGCAGATAATTGTGATACGAAAATGAAACTTCATGTCCGGCATTGTTATAAAAAAAAAATTTGATGGCCACTTTTGTGGAGATTTAATACTGACGAACCACTGTGAATCTAGATTAATTTGTGAACACAAAGAATGCTCAAGCCACTGACTGCCAGGACCGAAATAGTATATCTTTGTAGAACGGCAGCTCAATATTAAGAATCTGTGAAGACATTTCTGGTCCATTGCCGCTTTATTATTTCACTGATAGTTGAAGAAAACTCAGATATTTCAAATCATCTCCATCATCCTGAAACATGTGAAAATGCCTATTTCTGAACTGTTTAAGAAGAAAGGTTGGGCGTTATAATAATGGATGTTTCAGCCCCTTTAAGGTTATAGTAGAAACAAGACACATTATCGATTATTGATTGAAAAAGAAAAAGCTCAATTGAAATGTAAAGCAAAAAAGAACTGACCTCCCTTTAGGAGAATGGTACTACTACTACAACTACTGTAGCTCTTCAGATGAAGAAATGTTCTTCAAACAAATGAGTGTTTCGGCCCTTGATTTCTTAATACTCCATGGAAACCAGACCTCATCTAGATCAGGAGATCACCTGCAGTCTTTGAGTGGTGGTTACAGTCTGAAACCTCTGGATCTCAGTCATCCACTTGACACCCAGTTTCTATCCCCATCTCTCCCTCTCTCTCCCTCTCCCTCTCTCTCTCTCTCTCCCCCCCCCTCTCTCTCTCTCTCTCTCTCCCTCCCTATTCTCCTCCTCTCTCCTCCTAGTCTCTCTCTATTCACTCACTCACTGGCGTAGGAATTCCATAATAATCTACAGTCTTGCTACAGATTTCTGACGCGCCAAGGCACTACCCTCTCATTTTCAGACCTGGAAAAGGCACCAAATTGAACAAGTGTTAACTACAGACTCCAATGTGTTCGGCTTATCAAAGGCAGCAATAAAAGAGAAAAAGATCATCGTATTTTATCGTCATAACAGTATTTTTAAAAGATTACCTTAAATCCCAATAAACACAGGAGATCGATAAAAAGGAGGCTGTCAAGAACAGATTTAATTCATAAATGTTTCCACTGACTAAATTTTTGTGAGAGAGCAGTGAGTAATTTTTACAAACGTAATTATTGTGCGAGCCAGCATAACTTGGTCTCGTAAACAAGTTGTTTTGAACAGTTTTTTTTATAATAGATAGACAGAAGATGTGGGGAAGGATAGACGGACAGCGTAGGTGTGCATGACTGAGCACTTGTTGTATCTCGTGTTTTGAACTAGGGTTAGTAAAGAGGGAAGGGGTGAGTAGGAATTAAATGTTATTGAGACGTCTGTTGACGTACAGAAAAACCGTGATCCAGAGTAAAAGCTCGGGGTTTTGAACATGTTAAGAATTTATTGCTATAAAATTACATTATATTGTATGAAGTAATTCGACCTTTGATGTCGACCCAAGGTCGTTGCGTAGGGCTGTTACTTAAAATAACTCAGTTCGGCAGCTGAGCTAGAAGTGGTTGCACCAATCACAATCCAGGAATTAGACGGTAAGCTGCAGATGCAGTCCAGTATTTAAGGCCATACAGAACTTAGTTCTGGGCCACATGTAGACAATCCATTTACGAGGTGGTCGGCGATAGTCCTCAGCCAGATGAGAGACGTAGAGACGCAGTTGAGCAGTCCATTGTGAGGGGCCTGATTTAAAGCTCCAGAGCCTAAGCTACTTGGTTTGATATAAACCCACAGCGTTTACATCCAGCGCTCTCACTCCCAGTGAGGGCCGCATGGTGAGAGTCCATACTAATTTGTAATGATGAAAGTGAACCGTTCTACTTACTTTTGAAGACAGTTTCAGAGCTACCGCCAGACAACGCATGGTTGTACAAGCATTCTCCATGGCGTGTCTAGAGGAAATGTCCATATCCTAACATGTCTCATTGAATTAATAGAATTTAAACTGTTAGATCCGTCGCCACGTGCGCGGATTTTTTTTGCCATATAACTCATATGACCTGCAAGTAGTTAGATTGAATACGTTAGTCTTTATAAAAGCTGTAGTTCCATTAGTTAGATTCAGTTGCCTTTGAATTGATATTTATATTTATAATTATATTTGTTACATTAATTCCTGTAATTAAACTGCCCTACAGTTCTGCTAAAATTGAAAGCAATTGATTTATTTAGTTTTTAGAGTGCAAGTATTTATTTTTGTGTGTTCGTCGATTGTGGGGAGCGGACCTCGAAAGAGTGTCAGTCGAAATATTCCCATGTAACCCACATCGCGACAGAGGCTGAGTTAGATTTATAGACACCTCAGGAAAACTGATTTTTTTAATGTTGGAACTGTCCTCCAGGCTGTAGTATTAGCATTAAGCCAACAAAAAGGGTCGAAATCGCACCGCATTGAAATAATTTCACCATTTGATTAGTATTAATATTATTATTATTATAATTTTTGTTATTTTGTACTAAGATTTTTATGATAAGTAAATTCTATGCAGTCAAAAAGTGCCATGAATACAAAAGAAACTCAAAATTTATTATCCTTCATCGCTCAATCCTGCATTCCTCTTCATTTGTCAATCTCCGACATCGTTTTTGACGTTTCTGTCCTCCATTCCGTCGTTTCTCACGGACAGTACTAAACCTTCTGCTGATTGTGGCTGTACTTCTATCTCTGCTCACTGCAGCCATTCTGAGGTAGATCAACATTTAGATATCAATTATATAAAATAAATGAAACTGTCGCGATGTGGGTTACATGGGGATATTTCGACTGACACTCTTTCGAGGTCCGCTCCCACAATCGACGAACACACAAAAATAAATACTTGCACTCTAGAAACTAAATAAATCAATTGCTTTCAATTTTAGCAGAACTGTAGAGCAGTTTAATTACAGGAATTAATGTAACAAATATAATTATAAATATATATATCAATTCAAAGGCAACTGAATCTAACTAATGGAACTACAGCTTTTATAAAGACTAACGAATTCAATCTAACTACTTGCAGGTCATATGAGTTATACGGCAAATAGAATCCGCGCACGTGGCGACAGATTTAACAGTTTAAATTCTATTAATTCAATGAGACATGTTAGGATATGGACATTTCCTCTAGACACGCCATGGAGAATGCTTGTACAACCATGCGTTGTCTGGCGGTAGCTCTGAAACTGTCTTCAAAAGTAAGTAGAACGGTTCACTTTCATCATTACAAATTAGTATAGACTCTCACCATGCGGCCCTCACTGGGAGTGAGAGCGCTGGATGTAAACGCTGTGGGTTTATATCAAACCAAGTAGCTTAGGCTCTGGAGCTTTAAATCAGGCCCCTCACAATGGACTGCTCAACTGCGTCTCCATGTCCCTCATCTGGCTGAGGACTATCGCCGTCCACCTCGTAAATGGATTTTCTACATGTGGCCCAGAACTAAGTTCTGTATGGCCTTAAATACTGGACTGCATCTGCAGCTTACCGTCTAATTCCTGGATTGTGATTGGTGCAACCACTTCTAGCTCAGCTGCCGAACTGAGTTATTTTAAGTAACAGCCCTACGCAACGACCTTGGGTCGACATCAAAGGTCGAATTACTTCAATACAATATAATATAAATTTTATAGCAATAAATTCTTAACATGTTCAAAACCCCGAGCTTTTACTCTGGATCACGGTTTTTCTGTACGTCAACAGACGTCTCAATAACATTTAATTCCTACTCACCCCTTCCCTCTTTACTACCCCTAGTTCAAAACACGAGATACAACAAGTGCTCAGTCATGCACACCTACGCTGTCCCTCTATCCTTCCCCACCTTCTGTCTATCTATCAGGGAAAAAACTGTTCAAAACACATTGTTTACGAGACCAGCTCAAGGCCAAGTTATGCTGGCTCGTACAATAATTACGTTTCTAAAAATTACTTACTGCTCTCGCAAAAATTTACTCTTATGAATTAAATCCGCTCTTGACACATCCCCCACCCCAGTGAAAACTTAGGGTTTGAACGACACAATGTGTACTAAAGTCATTAAGTCAGAATACATTTGGAAGCCATATGGAAAAACTATAGCGTTAACTGAAAGTCATGAAAAAAATTGTTGAGAACGTGCATTCTGAAGGACATATGCGACGTTCTGTAATATATGTGGTAATTGTGTATAGTGTAATATATGTAATGTAACAATATCGTTACAATTAAAGTGATAACCTATTTCACAAAGACATACTGTAAAGACTTAAAATATTGAGCATCTAGCTCATAGCTTCACTGAGCGTAATTATGACACATATAACATGTACAAACAATGGTTAATCTAACGTAATGGTATCCTGGCAGCAGTAGGTCTGGTCCCTTGGTTTGCCATTTCCTCATCTCATTGACCCGCAGACAAAGGCGTCAAGGTTGTCTGGAACTCAGGTCTTGGTCAGAATGGACGCTAGTGGATAAAGGAATCACATAAATTTTGAGAAAGTATGCCCATAACTTGTAGGACAAATAATGTGAAACCATCCACGGTCTCCGAATAAGGTGAAAAATGCTCAACCTCAATGTTTACAGACTATATAATGATACTAAATTAACCGGGACAACACATCGGCTTGTAGATTATCATTCCCAGGTATAGCTCTAATGGTAAATTTGTATTCCTGGAGCGCAAGGCTCCATCGGGTAAGTCGCGCATTTCTCGCTCTGTTCGACTTGAGGAATAGTAATGGACGATGATCCGTTTCAATTATAAATTCGGACATTAATAAGTATCGAGAAAATGCATCGACCGCGTAAACAATCGCGAGACACTCACGTTCGATAATCGCATATCGAGTCTCTCTATCAAGTAACTTCCGGCTTGCGTAAAAGCACGGACGTAAGGAACCTTCATGCTCTTGGAGCAACACGGCGCCGATACCTTTATCCGACGCATCTGTACGGACGACGAAGGTCTGGCGAATATCTGGTAAAACAAGCAGGGGGAAAGTAGAAAATAAATTCTGAATAGTCTGAAGGGCATCAGCGCACTGAGGCGTCCAGACGACTTTATTTGGAAAATTCTTCCTCGTTAGATCAGATAACGGGGCTGAAAGGGAAGAAAAGTTTGGTATGAACTTCCTGTAGTAATTCAAAAGTCCCAACAAGCTACGGACTTGTTTTTTAGTTTTAGGGGGTTGAAGTTTCAAAATAGTGGATATTTTGCGATTGTCTGGAGTCTGAACCCCGCGGGTTATGGTATGACCCAAGAAGTTTATGTGGGAATAGCCCAAGAAGACCTTACTGGGCCTCGCGGTAAGGCCAGCTCGGCGAAGAGTGGCAAAGACTTCACGAAGGGCCATCAAGTGGCCAGCCCAATCGGTCTGAAAAATACATATATCATCGAAGTAGGATAACACGCAGCGCAGTTCATTTAATAAGATGTTCATCATGCGCGCGAAAGTTGCTGGTGCAGTAACCAGTCCAAAAGGCATATATTTCCATTGCATTAAACCCAAAGGGGTTTGAAAGGCTGTATACTGTTTACTATCCTCTTCGAGAGGAATCTGCCAATATCCTTTGGATAAGTCTATTTTAGAGAAGATAGTGGCGTTAGATAACCGCGCGAAAAGGTCCTCCTGATTGGGAATGGGTTCCGCATCATAGATGGTAATAGCATTGAGCTTTCTATAGTCAATGCAGAAGCGCACGGTATCGTCTTTCTTCTTGACTAACACAATGGGCGAGCAATAAGGGCTTGTAGACCGCTCTATTACGCCTAATTGTAACATTGCACGTACCTCGGTGATTATTGTTTCGTGAGCGTGCAGCGGGTACGGGTACGGTTTTACAAAAACAGGCACGTCTGTCTGGAGACGGATTACATGTTGGACTAAAAACGTACAACCGGGCAGGTCAGTGAACACTGTCGCAAATTCTTGGAGCAGGTCCGTAAGGTCCTGTTTTTGAGACGGCGTAAGCTCATCACTGATATTAATATCACTGATGCTCTCGGAGGCTTGTAATATGGGCAAGGATCTGTCGATACTTAACGGGTCCTCGTCGTCGACAGTAACTAAAGCCGCGTTGGCCCTTGCGATGACATGAACGGAGTCGCCTCGACGACGATCATCGCTAGGCAGGTACTTTTTGAGCATATTAATATGGAATACTTTTTGCTGCCCGCGGATGTCTATCAAGTAATTGACTCTGGAGAGTCTCTTTTGGACTCTATATGGTCCCTTCCACGTTAGAAGGAGTTTATTTTGCGTTTGAGGCAAAAGTACAAGTGTCAGATCTCCGACGGTTAAGGCGCGCATTTGGGCGCCCTGATCGCGATAAAATTTTGAAGAACTCGCTCTAGCGCATGCAAATTGCAGAGCGGTTTTGCATGCATTAATAATTCGTTGTCGGAGATCGACAACATATTGATACGCGGAGCGCGTATCATAATCATCGGTTTCCGAACCGGTGAACAATTGACTAAGAATGGCCATCGGGCCACGTGGTTTACGTCCGTATAATAGTTCAAATGGGGAGAAACCCGTGGACGCGTGCGGGAGTTCCCTATAGGCGAAAAGAATAGCGGGGAGCTGACGGTCCCAGTCTCCTGGTCTATCGGCAGATACGCGGGCTAACATTGCCTTCATGCTCGCGTTCCACCGCTCGCAACAACCGTTTGATTGCGGATGATAGGGGGACGTTAATTTCTGCCTAATGCCCGCTAACTCCAGCACCTTTTTGTATAGTTCAGAGGTGAATTGTGGACCTCTGTCGGAAAGAATCTCGCCGGGAAATCCGACTCGCGAGAAAATAGTCATAAGCGCTTCAGCGATATGGTCAGCCGTAATGTCTTTCAAGGGAATAGCCTCAGGCCAGCGCGTCGCGTAGTCGATGACCGAAAGAATAAAACGGTGGCCCCTATCTGATTTAGTAAGAGGGCCCACCAAGTCAATCGCGACCCGCTGAAATGGGATTGAGACTGGAGGCATTTCCTGTAGGGGCGCGCGCGATGCCTTACCTTTGGGTGTACGTTTTTGACACACATCGCAGCGCGCCACAAAACGGCCGACGTCCGCGTATACTCCAGGCCAAAAAAAATGTGCCAATATTCGTGACTTGGTTCTGGCTGAACCTTGGTGGCCTGAAAAGGAAGTGTCGTGCGCGAGACGCAAAATATCACGACGGAACGACTTAGGAACTACCAGCTGTTCGACGGCGTCGCGTTTATTTCTGAAATTTCTATAAAGTAATTTATTCTTAATAAGGAATGGAGAGGCATTTCCATTCTGAGGTTGAACCCTCGCGAACAGCGGTTGAAGTGAAGAGTCGTTTTGTTGTTCTCTGTAAAAAATGGAAGGCGTGACATTGAAATCAAAAACGGGGGTCGCTAAATTACTATCCGGTGGACGCTTTGACTGTTGTCGGGTGATTACACACGCAACTTCTTCTGTCCAGATGTTCAAGTCGCCGTCAGGTGTATCGTTCACCTGTGGTAAGTTACCAATTATTAAATCGGCAACCGGATTCGGTAAAACACACGCCGTTACGACACCGGTAATAAATGGCGTGGCGACGTAGACCTCCGCGAGTCGGAAACGCTCGACGGAGCCCCCAAAAGTAATACATGTTGCCTCTTGTTCAATAAGTTGGGTCGGTCGAACCAAAGACTCCCGGACACCTATGGTGGTGCATCCTGTATCCCGTAACACGGACGCGGGTATGGCATTTACATGACCTTTATATAATGTCAATGACCCGTGCTGATGAAGGGCCGACATCACCGGGACGGCGCCCGTCATGGGCGACGTGAGTTCGACGGGGCTGACATTCTGTGCAGCCGGGACTACGACAGTGCAAGCATTCGCAGCCTCGAATTTTACTTTACAATCCTTTGATATATGCCCAGGTCTATTGCACCGATAGCACCTGATAATATTCACGTTACGTTGGGGTGGCATTGGAGGCGCGTTATATGGAGTAGTAAAATATGCCCAAGGAGGTGGGCATGGTGGGCCTTGATACTGGAAGCCCTTGCAATTATCCCGACGCGGTGGACCAGAAAAATTTTGCGCTTGTGGTCCAGTGGGTGGTCCAGCACGTCGCGGAAAACCGCGCGATCGATTCGGTGGCGGTTGGGAGTATGCCCTCGGAGACGGTGTCTGGCGATTAGTAGGACGGGAATTTCTACTTCCCGCAGGTGGAGCACCACTGACTCCGGCATAAAAGGGTTCGCTTGTTTTTGGTTTCGCCAGCGAACGATTGGGATGGGCAGAAGCGTACTGCTCCGCCAACGACGTGGTTTCTATTAATGTTTTCGGTGCCCACTCTTTAAGGTGGGACACCAGATCAGGGTGACACGCGTTATAAATTTGGTCCTTTAATATTAGCTCGTACAGCCCTTGAAAGCTACCGTCAGCGATGCCGGCTAACTGAATCCAGCGGTCGAGGTAGTGCTTTAATCGATCAACGTACGTAGAGAAGTTTTCGGATGGGTCCGGTTTACACGTCCGGAATCGTTGGTGAAACCCGTCCTCTGTATGTTGAAATCTTTTGAGAAGAGCCTTTTTAAGGACATCATAGTTTTTAGAATCTTCAATATTGAGGCCATGAAATACCTCAAGCGCACGACCAGTCAATAAATTTGCAAGGCACGAAGTCCATTCCGTGCGGTCCCAACCGGCGGCTACAGCGTGGAGCTCAAAGCGATGGATGTAAGAATCGATGTGGTCGATCTTATCATTGTAGGTCGGTAGCTTCGGCTTAGTTTTAACATTATTCGCGGATGCTAGAGGAGCCGCGGTGGGCTGGATGGCCTGCAATTCTAGTTTCTTTAGAAAAATTTCATGCTCTCTTTGAGCCGCGTTCTCAGCTCTTTCTCGTTCTTCTTTTTCTCTTTCTCGTTCTTCTTTTTCTCTTTCTCGTTCTTCTTTTTCTCTTTCTCGTTCTTCTTTTTCTCTTTCGTGTCGTTCTTTTTCTCTTTCTCGTTCGCGTTCCTCGGCCTTCTCGGCTCGTTCTGCGGCGCGCTCCTCTCGAGCCAGCTCTTGGTCTTCCTTTTGTTTCCTTTCGCACCAAGCGGGTAGCTGATCATCGGGGACGCCCAACAGCTTCGCCGCGTTAATATAGGCAGAGTAATCAGTCATTATGGTTAAGACTCCGAATAAGTCTCTATATGAGATCTAGTATTGATAAAGGTCAGGTATCCGGATCCTTCACGCGATAACCTGCGTACAGTGAACTATGTTAGCACTGTATTCTTTACGATTATCCGATTAAAATAACAATCTTAATTATTAACCTGAAGTTATCAATTATCCCTGAGGCCAATTGACCTCGTCGGGTGGCCGCTACTAAGAACGACGAATTACCAACACTGTTCCTTCGTTATACAACTTGCAGTGTCCTTACTGTTATCACTGCGTAACTAATGTTTATGACGTATAAATCAACGACAATTTTATTTCGTTGATTAAAATTACAGCTATCTTTATATAGCTATCGTATATTTTAAATTCCGAGGTAAATTCTATTACCTGAAGTTCTTTTTAAGAACTACTATTTCAGTACTTAGTTACTGAAGATTCAAGGCAGGTGCACAACTGCGCTTGAATGGGGAATCTCTATTCCCAACAATATATTTAACTTCCGGCCTATGAGCCTTACTCGTCACAACAACCAGAGAATATAATCAATGCGTCAACATTGACGCATGATTCACACAGGCAATATATTTAAGAAAAGGAATGTATAATTACAATGTACGTAAGGTGTAATAAAAAAAAAAACACGAAACTCGACGCTAGACTAACAAGAAAAGACGGACAATAACAAACTCTACAGTCTGAACATATTTACAGATAGGATTAAGAAGAGGACAAGAGAGACGTCTTCCTAAAACAACGAGGAAGATAGAAACGCTACAATCTAAACAAAATGTACAGATCCCTATCAAAGTCTATTCTCACGAATGCGAATCCTCACTGTTTTAATCACCACTGGTTGTTGCGAGACCGCAGACGTTGTCGTCGAAACGGCAAAATCGGCGACCAAGGCACCACTTTGGCACAGAGGACACGCACACGTAAGAACGCCCTCGCCACCGCCCGTGGGTTCCTAAACACAGAGAAAAAGTAAAATGAGCCTGTAAAACAGAAGGAGGAACATTCAACTCCTTAACGCAGACGATATTAAGGATGGAATCACTTAACTCAAGGAACTGGTGGAGATTCCTTTAGCCCTTGCGTACACCACAGTCAGTACGTTTGTCTTTCTTCGTTTAGTTATGTTGAAGTCTCCTTGGCCTCGATCCTCGGGTCAATGGGAGAGCCGGAAATATGTGGAACAAATAATGAAAGAAAGCAGTATACAAAACTAAATACAATGAAGTAATTAAAGTAGCTCAACGTGAAGACCACGTGAGCACTGAAACTGAAAAAAAACAAAAGTTAATCAAAGAGAAAACCGATATTATACTCCAATCTAAATAACCTATAAACTAAACAATGTCCCCTCCAGTGTCGCGATGTGGGTTACATGGGGATATTTCGACTGACACTCTTTCGAGGTCCGCTCCCACAATCGACGAACACACAAAAATAAATACTTGCACTCTAGAAACTAAATAAATCAATTGCTTTCAATTTTAGCAGAACTGTAGAGCAGTTTAATTACAGGAATTAATGTAACAAATATAATTATAAATATATATATCAATTCAAAGGCAACTGAATCTAACTAATGGAACTACAGCTTTTATAAAGACTAACGAATTCAATCTAACTACTTGCAGGTCATATGAGTTATACGGCAAATAGAATCCGCGCACGTGGCGACAGATTTAACAGTTTAAATTCTATTAATTCAATGAGACATGTTATGATGTGGACATTTCCTCTAGACACGCCATGGAGAATGCTTGTACAACCATGCGTTGTCTGGCGGTAGCTCTGAAACTGTCTTCAAAAGTAAGTAGAACGGTTCACTTTCATCATTACAAATTAGTATAGACTCTCACCATGCGGCCCTCACTGGGAGTGAGAGCGCTGGATGTAAACGCTGTGGGTTTATATCAAACCAAGTAGCTTAGGCTCTGGAGCTTTAAATCAGGCCCCTCACAATGGACTGCTCAACTGCGTCTCCATGTCCCTCATCTGGCTGAGGACTATCGCCGTCTGTCACGAGTGGAGTGAGTGCAATTAAGGGGATTGCTACAGAGCGGGTGTAGAGTAAGGACTCACAGTAGACAGCAAGTTAAGCGTGCTGTTGTGAGTAGTAGTGGTGGGGGGTCTGAAGGAGGCGAAAGCGCTGTATAACTATCACTGCAAGTTAGAAGGTCCTAGGGAGCGGATCTGTGAATAATAGCCCATCGGGCAGACATAAAGGGAGCAGTCGAGAAGACTAGGAGAAAGTCTTTCCAGTTATGACTGGTATGTAGAACGTTGATTGATTATTATGATTGATGTATTATATTATATTCGTCTATTACCATGATGTAAATAAGTATATGTGAGGAATGTGGAAGTCCTTGATATTGGATATAGCAATGTGCGCCACGAGCGATAGATGAAAGTGAGTTCATGGATTTGTAGCGCGAGTGAGTAGTGTGTACTCCGATGGAGGTGTGTTACCGTAAGATGTGTGGTGAGTGAAAGGTGAACTAGTGTGTGTACGCTTCATGGATTGTAAGGAGAGGTGGAGTGAATAGAAATGGTAGGGTATTATACCAATGTAATGTTATTCTTGTAGGTGTCGGGGACGGGCCGCAGAGCCACCTCGATGAGCACAGGGGATAGGCCAGCATAGGGCCGGAGGCCACACATAGGCCAGAAGTGAGGCTGTCAGTGTAGGACAGTGGAGGCACATAAAGTCGTGGCAGTCAGGCCACGGACAGGGACGTAGATATGAGAGTGAATGAGATACTATGTTGTTGCCATGTTGATAGGCTAGTGAACTGATACTATGTTGTTGCCATGTTGATAGGCTAGTGAACTGATACTATGTTGTTGCCATGTTGATGGCTATGGAAATACTAATGTGTTATTGCCCTGCTGAGGTGCTAGGGGAGTGCTAAGGTGTATGACAATAGGGAGGGGATATTGAGAGACTGCGGTGCCAGTGAATCATTAATGTACTATTAAGACCCTGAGGGGAGAGGCTGAGGCCGAAGTGCCTTTAGGAGCAACTACCGGATTGTGGATCCGAGGGAGCGTGTGTGTGAGAATAAGGCCGTTGTACGGCAGTCATTTCATAATATAATATATGTAATTGCGCTATTATATGTATAATTATGTTTAATAAATGTGTGAGTCTGATGGATTGTTCTGTTAAGTGTTAACTCGTTTGTTCGTGATTGTTGTCCTGTCATAACTTATTACATCTCCCAGTCTGGGATTTGTGACACCGTCCACCTCGTAAATGGATTTTCTACATGTGGCCCAGAACTAAGTTCTGTATGGCCTTAAATACTGGACTGCATCTGCAGCTTACCGTCTAATTCCTGGATTGTGATTGGTGCAACCACTTCTAGCTCAGCTGCCGAACTGAGTTATTTTAAGTAACAGCCCTACGCAACGACCTTGGGTCGACATCAAAGGTCGAATTACTTCAATACAATATAATATAAATTTTATAGCAATAAATTCTTAACATGTTCAAAACCCCGAGCTTTTACTCTGGATCACGGTTTTTCTGTACGTCAACAGACGTCTCAATAACATTTAATTCCTACTCACCCCTTCCCTCTTTACTACCCCTAGTTCAAAACACGAGATACAACAAGTGCTCAGTCATGCACACCTACGCTGTCCCTCTATCCTTCCCCACCTTCTGTCTATCTATCAGGGAAAAAACTGTTCAAAACACATTGTTTACGAGACCAGCTCAAGGCCAAGTTATGCTGGCTCGTACAATAATTACGTTTCTAAAAATTACTTACTGCTCTCGCAAAAATTTACTCTTATGAATTAAATCCGTTTTTTACGTTTCTGTCCTCCATTCCGTCGTTTCTCACGGACAGTACTAAACCTTCTGCTGATTGTGGCTGTACTTCTATCTCTGCTCACTGCAGCCATTCTGAGGTAGATCAACATTTAGATATCAATTATATAAAATAAATGAAACGTATTTTCATTCAATAGGTTTTTGATGTTCAATTTTCATTGAACTGATTATTCTCATTGAAATAGTGGCGTGTCATAACGGATTCCAAGGTTTTCAATTATTGGTATGTGAGAATCTCGTAAGCATACCTGGGCGGCCGAGAACTGCCGTGTTGAGACCGCCCAACCTTAATTGCGAGGTTTCATCACGGCGGAATCCACCGCACTTGCGACGTTTCGTTTTTCGCAGATAACAGTTTTTTTGTTGTTGTTGTTGTTGTTTTGGTCACCCATTTCTATAGGTCTTTAGCAAATTTACTTTTAAATATAAGAGATCGAAAACATGATTTTCGAAAATTTGACCTCGTCGATTTGTTTGTTGTTGTTGTCATTTTAGTGGTGTTTGTTGTTTTCAAAGCAGAGATCAAACATCCACGTTCTCTCGCCTTCCATGACATTAGTCGTCCATACGTGCTTCCCCAAGGACGTTCCTGTTTCTAGGGTGTGAAATGGAATCGCTTCAACTACATCAATAATCCATTATCCTTATGCTTAGTAGACCATTATCAGAGAAAGGCGTGGTCATTGACTTAAGCAAAAAGAAAACAAACTGGAAGATGAAGCTGATCAACTTAGCCAGCGAATACCTTATAATCTTCAGGCCCAGTGGGATTCATAAGGGCCACAGTTTCAGGAGATCTCTGTACATATAAAAACGGCACTTCTGTGGACACTGGAGGGACGGCGCAAGCGAGGCAGACCCAAGGCAACCTGGCGGGGAACGATCGAGGCAGAGATGAAATCCTTCAATCACTCTTGGGGAACTCTCGCAAAGATGGCCCAGGACAGAAAGGGCTGGAGATCCTTCGTTGCTGCCCTAAGCACCAGTGGGTGCAATAGGAAATAGTAGTAGTAGTCTGTACATATAATGGGACTGCAGTGTGATGTTGATAATTGAAGAAACACAGAGTCCTAGCGGGTGATAAAAACCGCCCTTTTTATCACCTGATCCTTATTTGTAAGTTTAGAGGTCACCAGAGGCTGACTGACTTTCGTCGCATAGGGTCGTGTGGCTGCAAACAAACTGCGTTAACATATCCGGCAGGGATTGTGGAAAGGAAGTGGCTATTTTCACGACATGTCGTGGAAATCGCCTCCGTGAAGTTTTCCACGACATGTCCTGGAAATGGCCTTGGTGAAGTTTTTCACGACGTTTCACGACTTATTACAGCTACCCCAGCCCCTTTTCGCCTGATTGGTCAATCTGACTACCGCCCATTGATACAAACTGACTAGACCCTCACGCCCCCCCCCCCCAGGTTCCAACCTCCCGCTCAGTGGGGGCCGCCATTTTGAGTCAGAAAACGGTCAACTCTGATTGGATGAAAAACGTGTCGTGAAAAAATCTCTCCACGCTTTTTCCACGATATGTCGTGTGCCTAGACACTTCGTTGTGGAAATGGTAATTTAGTACTTATCAACACCGTCCTATACTATCCCCAAAAACAACAGAGATTAATTAAACAGAACAGTCCTCTCTTCGTGCCTGTGAAAAAAAGCATGCAGGCCGCGTCGTAGACCTCGCGCAGGCATGGTGTGCAGAATAAAAGTGTACACAACATAATTTTGTTTAAGATATAGAATGACAACGAAAAGATCAGACCGACTCCATTGAAACATTCTTGCACGCATCATTTCTCACAAACACACAACCATGGCCCGTCTTATTCTAAAAGTACACTATTTTTGATATAATGATAACGCAATTATGTTACAGTGCTATCGTATACCGGTCACGGCTGTTTAAAACCCGCAAAATCGTGCTCTTTAGTTTAACAAAGCCCTGTCAAATGGCTGGCGATGCCTATTCAGGCAGGTGAGATTTATGACCTTCCACCCGACCCTGGCCCTACCTGTGCTCAGTGGAGCAAGTCAAGTAGAAAACTGCAGTGTTTTTCACATGAGAATCACTTGCAATACCCTCTTTCTTAGTTGTCTTTTTTTTTCATGCCGTGTGTGCTATCTTCATTTTGGGCTGACATTGGAATAGCACAAACCATCCTCTTCACTTTGATGTCTTTTGTTTCAAGTTGTGCATTACAGTTTTGACAAGAATGGCAGGTAAGTTAATTAGCATGTTTTTAGTTACTACATCAATAGTACTACTACTTAAGCCCCAATAACGCCGTTGGAATTTTTTTTTCAAGATAATTTGAAGTGTGAGTTTAAGGCACAAGGTGTGAAGTTTCCAACGGTACCAATTTCATTTGGTTGAGCAATGTTTTAAGCGAGTTATAATTTTTTTCCTCACGCACCACATTTTTGTGGGCTATTTTCGTCAAGTCAGACCTAAATAAGACTCATTGAGATGTTTTTTGATTTGTGCAGTTTCCCTTCTCCATAAGTCATGTTTCTAAAGCCTTACTGTGTTGATTTATGGTATAAATAGTTATGGAAATGCCCCCAGCTATGTATTTTTATTTTTACAGGCAAACCCCTCTCTTTGTCACTTGCTCGAAGGACCAACTTCATGGCACAGCGGACAAGTCTAATCACAGTAAAGACCTGTGAAAATTTCATTCTCATTATGTCAGTATTATGCATTGTACAATTATGTCTTCAAGTATTTGTGCAATTTTAGATAGAAACATGCAAAAGGTACAGTTGCTTCAGTTTCACAAAAGGTAGCGCGCTGGTTTCAGAGAATTTGTCGATGTCAATTTTGTCATTGTCATCCATTATCCGTATAGAGCCAAGATTGAATATAAAATCGCTGCCATCTGTTATCAATGCTTGGAGGGATCTAAATTACGAACATATCTTTCCATTATTATTTGACCATGTTCTCCATCCAGAGACTTAAGGTCTAAAGATATGAGTCTTTTAAATGTTCCTAAAACCAACCTTAAAAGTTATGGAGAGCTGGCATTTCATTAATGTATTTTTGGACACATGTGTATGTTTTTGGTGGTATGCACCTATGAGTATAAAGATATTGCTTATTTTGTGATTGCATTGTCTACCTGTAAGAATTGTCACTTATTCTTCTTTGTGTTTCATAGAAATGTAAAGTGCTTAAGGATAAGTGCTATATAGTGACTTAATTATTATTATTATTACACATTTTGGAGACAAGTGATAAGTAACAGTAATATCCAAACAAGTGGAAATAACACCACTACTTTGTCGAGTCACTGTGGGATTAATATTGTTGTCAGCCACAGAGATCAAACGTTATTATATCACAGAGATATTGGTGTATCATTCACCAGTTTTAAATCTTTGTAATCTTTTTTGATAAGAGCGGTATTTCATATTTAATTATGAATCATATATTTTCCTATCAGTTATGAATCATCTCTGCATAAGTGAACATTGTGTTATGAAATTTATATGTCTGAGAACTTCAGAATTTGCCCAAAATAGAAATCAAATTTTTATTTTGATCCTGTATTTAGTCTTTGTTGTTCACATTCTTAAAAACGGGATGTATTATTTATTTTGTTTCAAGCGAAAAAATCACCACTAGCCTCTACCTGTGCTCACTAGACCGTAACTGAGCTACCCCGCCTGGCCGTAAAGCTGACACTGTGACATATTTATGGCTTGTGGGCGGTTGTGGGCGGTTGAACTAAAGAGCACGACTGAAACTGCCGTGCGGTACACAAGTAATAATTATGTATCTCCGCTTTGCCGACGGCGATTGACGTCATTATTACAAAGCCAGCTACTTCAAACAGGGGTTAGTCTGATGACTGAAGAGTGATGTCAGTAGTTTGTTTATTCGTCTCTGTAATATAAATACCACGTCTGATTAATGTCACCAACGCATTTGCCGCTAGGTGGCGTTGGCAAAACCCCTGATTGCAAAACAGCCATATCTTATCGTATCTAGTATCTAACACTAGCCCGCATTACCGGCAAACTGTTGTTGTTGCTGTTTTTTTGTTGTTGTTTTCTCTCTTGTCTCATCTTCCCTCACGTTCACTGACTCCATTTCTTTCCAAGCACACACCTTTCCCCATTGACAGAGCCGCAAACAGACCTTACGCTAACAGAGCACCCACCCAAAAACAGTGTGCTGGATAATCTCTGTATCATAAACAACAAAATTGTCCCTTGCCCAGGCGAGGATGGATCAATATCTAATAACACCCTGGCTAGGCCCAGCAGGTGAGGACAAATTTAAGCTTTTAAAAACATATTACCACTCCTTCCTCTAGGCAAGAAAACACAACGACAACACAAGCAAGAACAAGAAAAAGATTTTTAAAAATACAAAACAAAACAAGAAAAACAGGTGCAAATGCCGAGGGCAGAGATCCCTCGAAAAGAAAGATCTCAACACACTCTAAACAAACAAAAAAGGGGGGGGGGGAACAACAATAAATAAAACACCGACAGTAGGCCCATTGCGCTAATGGGCCATCTTTGTGGTAAGGACCGACGCATGGTAGCATTGATTTTGACTCGTTAGCCGATTTGCACTGCGAGCACTTCAGGCGTTGCGAACCAACCGGCGGCGAGCTAAAATTAGTTCAGTACAGTAAACAGTGACACGTGTGTACACGCACATGGGAGACGTTCGGTCAATTCTTTCACTTTCTTTCCCTTATTTACACGGATGGTAGGGAATCTGGCCAGCTTGGATCCATCCTTTCCACCCTTGTCATAACAGTCAACTGCAATGCAACCAGCAGGTATTTTAACCGCTTAGACATATCTCGAAGTTACGCTCATCAGTTGATCCACCCGCCATTTTGGGTATCGAAAGAACAAAACAAAAACGCGACACTGGCAATGGGCCTATAACAAGTAACACTTTGCCCCTCTGCCCTAGGCAGGAATGCCCCAGATTTGAAACACAAAAGCAACACCCCATTCCCTCCCTTAGGTGCGTGGGTCCGACCCATCCTGCTTTCTTCCCGCCCTTAGCAGGATCGAAAGAGCGGATGGGCAAGACCCATGCAACTACCCAAATAAGGGCCACAAAACAAATATCCACACAACCATACACCCCTCCCCCCACTCCACCTCGAACAATATCTAAGTTTAAAAAACTCCTCGTCTCTGCCACTGATTCTCCCCATCTTGTTGGAGTCATCCAGTGGCGTAGCGTGGGTTGCCAGCGCCCAGGGCGCTCGTTTGACGATTGCAGTGCAGACCAGCAAATTCAGGAGCGGGGCAGCAACAGACCCCAATACACAGGTCATCGGCTAAGGGATTTCTCGTCCTATCGAACACTGCCATGGGTGCTGTAACCTCTGGACTATGCACCCTAACCCTAACCCTAAAATGAATCTGAACGTCACCGAAAATCCCTGGGGTGTGGGTGTGTTGCCGCCCCGCTCTTGAATTTGCTGGTCTGTACTGCATTCGGCAAACACGCTCCCGGGGTCAAGGCAAGTATTGAGCTCCCAGACCTGTGGACCGTCAGTGGCAAGATTTATTTGTCCCGTCATGTTGAAAATCTACGTGTAGGAAATTCGAATATAGGGACATTTTCTGTGTGAGTCGGAGGGCGCACTTTTTTCCTAATATATTATTATTCTACGTTTTCTTTGGAAATTTTGCGCCCTAAGAATCCCCCCCCCCTCCCCCCCCCCCCCCCCGGGCAACAGCCCCCGTGGCACCGATCATGCTAGGACATTGGAGTAATCCCATAATTGCCCATTTAGGGCCAAAACAACAGCCGATTTTCAGGACTAAAACAGCCCTTTTCGAAACAAAAACGATCCTTTTAAGGGCTCTGGAAGCAAGGAACGAAGACCAGGAACCAGCGAGACATCACAGAAGCAACTTTTTTTTTTTTAATTCGCACTAGAAAACGACGTGAAACAAATCAGGGGCGAAAACCTTTGTAAAACAAAGATCTGAAACTTTAATCATTCGTCTTCAGGTGGTCTTGACCGCCGACGGACACAATTACCCTGAAAATTCGGTTCGTTGGACATTAAAGACGCTTGGGTGCACTTTGATGTGAAAGGAAATTCAATTCTTTGTCCACAGTGATCATCAATTTGAAAGAAGTGATGCAAGACGGCCGAGTAGGTTCAACTTAAGGGTAAACTTAGGGGTTCAACTTAGGCTGGTGAAGGTGCCAGACTGGTGACTTGCCGCCCATACATTTTGCATCACACTACTAGACTGGTGGCTTGCCGCCCATACATTATGCATCACACTGCTAGACTGGTGACTTGCCGCCCATACATTATGCATCACACTACTAGACTGGTGGCTTGCCGCCCATACATTATGCATCACACTAGTAGACTGGTGACTTGCCGCCCATACATTATGCATCACACTACTAGACTGGTGGCTTGCCCCCCATACATTATGCATCACACTACAAGACTGGTGACTTGCCGCCCATACATTATGCATCACATTAGTAGACTGGTGACTTGCCGCCCATACATTATGCATCACGCTAGAAGACTGGTGACTTGCCGCCCATACATTATGCATCACACTACTAGACTGGTGGCTTGCCGCCCGTATATTATGCATCACACTACTAGACTGGTGACTTGCCGCCCATATATTATGCATCACACTACTAGACTGGTGGCGTGCCGCCCATATTATGCATCACACTACTAGACTGGTGGCGTGCCGCCCATACATTATGCATCACACTACTAGACTGGTGACTTGCCGCCCATATATTATGCATCACACTGCTAGACTGGTGCCTTGCCGCCCATATATTATGCATCACACTACTAGACTGGTGCCTTGCCGCCCATATATTATGCATCACACTACTAGACTGGTGGCTGGCCGCCCATACATTATGCATCACACTACTAGACTGGTGGCTTGCCGCCCATACATTATGCATCACACTACTAGACTGGTGGTTTGCCGCCCATACATTATGCATCACACTACTAGACTGGTGCCTTGCCGCCCATATATTATGCATCACACTACTAGACTGGTGGCTTGCCGCCCATACATTATGCATCACACTACTAGACTGGTGACTTGCCGCCCATATATTATGCATCACACTACTAGACTGGTGCCTTGCCGCCCATATATTATGCATCACACTACTAGACTGGTGGCTTGCCCCCCATACATTATGCATCACACTAGTAGACTGGTGGCTTGCCGCCCATATATTATGCATCACACTACTAGACTGGTGACTTCCCGAAACAGCAGCCTTGGTCTTTTTCACCCTGAAACTGGCTGAGGGAACTATTTAACCATTTAATTCTGAATCTCATTGACCAACTGTGCGTAGGATTATTGTTTCGTATTTGTACATTGTATACTTCTTTCATTCCATTTGGGAAATTTGCATAGCGTTATTGCATCCCAGTTACAACTGGAACAGACACATCGTTGCCGCAGTACAACGCCGGTCGGCGGTTTGTTGTTTTGTTGTTGTTTTTTTGGAAGGGGGGAGGGGGGGGGAGTAGATAAATTTTATTTTATTTAGCCCAGGCAGATTTCCAACCGCCAAGATATCTTTAACGTGCGCAACGTGCACCCGGGCCCTCCTTATCCGAGAAGGCTAGGTGTCCGATCCCACCCACCATAGGATCAGGGACAAGAAAATATGAAAAAAATCCCAAAATTCCAATATGCCTGCACCGACCGGGATTTGAACCCGGCACATTTGGCATGGGAGGCGAGCACCTTGCCTCTAGACCACCATTGCCATGGTATTAACATGTAGTAGTAGGATATTATGGGCGGCAAACCACCAATCTAGTAGTGTGATGCATAATGTGATGCAGTATTATTAGTATGTCAGGTCAGAAAAATCTGCTACTGGTAACATGTAATCCAGTACAACCTGCTTCATGAACTGGTACGCTAGCATGGTATCAGTGGGCGTGCACCTGTCGGTGCAAACGGCCAGGGCGGAGGAGGTTTCATCTAACCCAACGGCCACATGCTAGGGCACAATGTGACCCTCAGTACTTGAGTCCTTCATATTGGCCCCCGGTAGCGGTGTGGTCATAGGCTTGTTTGCCTAAATCACAGACGAAGAATTGAGCAAACTTCCCGGACGCAGCTTCGAAGCTGGCGGCAGCAGGCCAGTGGTTGATTGATAGGGCAGATGGCAATATACCGTCACTCTGGCCTGGTAATCGTGACACAGAGCATCCACCAGTATTGGTGTTCTTTGGTTTGGGTCTTTCACCCTAGTCAGTTGGGACTGCGAGGCTGTGGAGTAGCCTACAGGCAGCCGGTCAGGCAATATGACTGTCCCCCTGGCATCCTCCTGCACCTGGATACATTTCCATTCGTCTTGACCCTGTCTTGCCACTTGGATAAGTTGTGTCCAGGCGAGAGAGTGAGTCTGATGTTTGCGCAGCTCTTTCTCACTAAAAACAAATTCTTTGCGCCAGTCTTAACACTCACCTCGTTTTCTTTCATCTTTGTCTCGTCTTCTTTCCTCTCAAAATTCCAACGGCGATGGGCGAGTGCGGTGGCAGCAGGTTTGGATAGACTGGAAGCTGTTAGCACAGACCTACACGTTGGTGGCTGTGGGCTATGGTCGCTTCATCGTCGATTGAAGTGGAGGCGTGGGGAGGCAGCACCCACAGTAGCTGAGCAGCCTTATTTAAGGATAGCACTGCTCACCTCAACTGAGGAAGGGGCTAGAAAAGGTGCCCTAAAGAAAGCCCACTTCACATCACCCTGACTGGTATACCGCGACCAGTGGTTATCCCTTTTTGCGGTCGAAACAAAAAGAAATTCAGCTTACTCAGGCTAGGAGCCTGGAATATACGCACACTACAGGACAACTCAAACAACCCGGAAAGACGCACTGCACTTATTGCCATTGAGCTCAGCAGGTACAACCTGGACATGGTGGCACTCAGTGAGACCAGACTCCCTGATAGTGGCCAACTCAAAGAGCTCAGTGGTGGATACACCTTCTTCTGGAAAGGCAAGGGTGCAGTCGAACCGAGACAGCATGGTGTTGGGTTTGCAATTAAAAATGACCTTGTCAGAAACTTGCAGTCCATGCCAATTGAAATAAATGACAGGCTAATGACACTCAGGATCCCAGTTGGGAAAAGCCAGTCAGCCACCCTCATTAGCGCATATGCGCCCACCATGACAAACCCAGATGAAGCCAAAGACAAGTTCTATTCTGATCTAGAATCTGTCATATGCTCTGTCCCGGCAGCTGATAAGCTGATTCTCTTGGGGAACTTCAACGCTAGGGTTGGCTCCGAAATCTCAGCATGGCCAAATGTTTTTGGCCCTCGTGGAGTTGGTTCATGCAATAACAATGGGTTGCGCTTACTTACTTTGTGCGCTGAATTTGTCCTGTTCATTACCAACACAAATTTTAGTCTCCCCGTGAGAAACAGAACGTCATGGATGCATCCCCGCTCAAAGCATTGGCATCTCATAGACTATGTCATTGTGAGGAAGACTGACAGAAAGGATGTCCTTGTAACAAAGGCGATGTGTGGTGCCGAGTGTGGAACTGACCACAGACTCATTGTTTGCAAGCTCAGACTAACATTGAGGCGCAATAGACGCCCTCAAGGGAAAGCGCCACCTAAACGCCTAAATGTTTCAAAACTCTGCTCAGCTGAGAAACAGAGCGAGCTCTCATCAGAACTCTCCTCAAAATTGGATTGCGTGACTTTTGACCCTGAGAACATTGAACAGAGCTGGACTGACCTAAATACGACTGTACACTCTTGCGCCAGCAGCACCGTTGGTTTTCCTGTCCGCAAGCACCAGGACTGGTTCAATGATAATGATAATGAAATCAAAGTGCTCATCAAAGAAAAAAATAGTCTCATCCAAGCTCACTGCAGTGACCCCTCTTCCACAGCAAAAGCTGATGCACTGCGTGCATGTAAGGGTGTACTCCAGAAGAAGCTGAGGAAAATGAAAAATGACTGGCTAGAAGAGCGGGTAAGAGAAACTCAGAAATATGCCGACACAAACAACACTAGAAAGTTCTTTGAGAGCCTCCGAGCTGTGTTTGGACCATCCCGCTCTGGCACTACGCCACTTCTTGCGTCAGATGGTTCAACACGCATTGTTGAATTGAATGCCATAATTCAGCGTTGGGCAGAACATTTCGGAGGTGTGCTAAATCGGCCATCAAATATAAATACTGAGTCCATTGACCGCCTCCCTCAGACTCCTATTAATGCAGCTCTTGCCAAGCCATACACAGCAAATGAGACCCGAACTGCCACAAATCAGATGTCCTTTAACAAATCACCAGGCGTGGATTCAATTCCTGCTGAGGTGTATGCCTTCGGTGGAGAAAAGCTTATTGAAAGATTGACCGAGTTGTTCAATCATATGTTGAAAGCAGGGAAGCTGCCACAGGACTTCAAAGATGCTTCAATCATCCATCTGTACAAAAACAAAGGGGACAGCCAAGTCTGTGACAACCATCGGGGAATCTCTCTACTTTCAATTGCTGGCAAAATATTGGCAAGAATGCTTCTGAATCGCCTTCTTGATCACCTCTCGTCAAATGACTTGCTTCCCGAGAGCCAATGTGGCTTTCGTAAAGAGAGGGGAACGGCGGATATGATTTTTGCTGCCAGACAGATTCAGGAAAAATGCATGGAACAAAATAAAGCGCTGTATATCACATTTGTTGACCTCACAAAAGCATTTGACACAGTGTGTCGTGAAGGCCTCTGGAAAATCTTGGCGAAGTTTGGGTGTCCACCCGAATTCATCACAATAGTGCGCCAGTTTCGTGATGGCATGCAAGCTGCAGTCAAAAGCAACGGCAGTGTTTCAGAGCCCTTTGCTGTCACAAATGGGGTAAAACAGGGTTGTGTCTTAGCCCCAACTCTGTTCAGCATCATGTTCTCTGCAATGCTACAAGAAGCCTTTAGCTCTCCTCCTCAAGGGGTAAGCATCAAGTACCGAACTGATGGCAGTCTATTCAACCTCAGGAGACTTCAGGCAAAAACCAAAACCAAAAGTACTCAAGTCTGTGACCTACTATTTGCTGATGATTGTGCACTTCTGGCACACGATGAGGATAGCATGCAAAACTGTGTTGATAAGTTCTCTAGTGCCTGTGACAACTTTGGCCTCACAATAAGCACAAAGAAGACGGAAGTGCTCCATCAGCCTACTCCAGACGACAAGTATCCTGTGACCCCAAATATCAAAGTCCATGACAGTCTTCTGAAGGTGTCGGAGAACTTCACCTATCTTGGCAGTACACTGTCTTCCGCGGCTCGTGTTGATACTGAAATTCTCTCAAGAATCAGCAAAGCCAGCTCTGCATTTGGCAGGCTTCGAAAGAGAGTATGGGATGTTGCCGGCATTCGCACAGACACTAAGCTGAAAGTGTACAATGCTGTGGTCCTTCCCACCCTACTCTATGGGGCTGAAACCTGGACAGTGTACCAATCGCATGCCAGAAAGCTAAATCACTTTCATCTGGCCTGCCTTAGAAAGATCCTAAGGATCAAATGGCAGGATAAAATTCCAGACACTGAGGTCCTCAATCGTGCCAAGGAATTGAGCATCTTCTGCCACCTGAAAAAAATTCAGCTACGTTGGGCAGGACATGTTGTCAGAATGCCCGACTCCAGACTCCCTAAGCAAATCTTCTTCTCTGAGCTCTCCAATGGAACGAGGAATGTTGGGGCCCCAAAGAGACGTTACAAAGACACTCTCAAGCAATCACTGAAGGCCTTTGCCATTGATGTGAGTGAGTGGGAAAAGCTCTCGCTTGATCGTGCAAATTGGAGGGCGGCCCTTACCAGAGGCAGCAAAGCATGGGAAGCTGACAGAGTCCAGCAGGCTATCAAAAAAAGAGAACGGCGCAAGAAAAGGCCCAGTGGTACTGAACCAACGGAGCACTCTTGTCATTTATGCGGAAGGGTCTGCAGGGCAAAAATAGGACTTATCAGTCACATGAGAAGCCATAAGTCATGAAAGAACAGTCTTTCCATTCTGTCCTCTGTGTCCTTTAGTTCTCTTTATTGTCCATGTGTTGAAATTCTCAACAATTTCTGTTCTTTATTCCTCTGGTGTTGTTAAGGTCATCATCATACCTGATGGACGAACTATTATTATTATATTGGTAGGATATTAATAGATACGGCTCGATAAAGCATACCAAAGTACACTTTTAAAACACCATGCAAGGAAATTAACGTCAGTGAAAACGACATTAACCCTTGAAGAACCAGATATGGAAAAAGTTCAGAGTTTGTAAATGTTTGAAATTCCATTTTTTCGCCAATTTCAGTGCAATGTTATAACTGTATAATATGATTAGACTAGATGCTTATAACAAATTTCATTGAGAAAGGTATGAAACATGGGTACCTCTGCAAGGTTTTTGCCATGTGAAAATTCTGGACAGTTGCACTCCTGGCTCTGAAGGTTTCAATTATTTAAATTACACGGAAAGCAACAGCTTTACAATAGAAGAGGTGCGCCGTATTCGTCCAGTAATGTTTTGTGTCTAGACAGAAGACATTAAACGACCATTTTCAAGGGATGCAATAAATGTCCTGCACAAGGAACACACATTTGAAATATAATTATCGCTATTTGGCGTGCGGAAACGAGAGACGAGACCCTCCCAAGGAGAGCGTCAGGAGTCAGACGAGGGAATTAATTTGTCTCATTTTGAACATTTTCTTTTTCATTGTTGGTCCGTCTTTATGACTGTTCGTTGCTGGTCATTTCAACTCCTTTTCAGCAAATTGCTTTGTTGAAAGTCGAGAATATATATTTAAGTTGATTCATCATGGGGTTGTGAATCTCTTTCTGCTGGTTTGCTTCACTTGGCTCACAGAACCTAATGTGTTCTTATGAGATTTTGAATTTTATTGGTATTTCGTTCTGGGGTTATAAAATAATGTTTCTTTCCCCTTAACTTTTCTCTTTGGATTACAGCTAATCTTTGCAAGTGCGCATCCCCAGCTGTAACAGTTGGTGTAAATTTCAGCACGTTATGATAGGGAGAGTTAGATTATCTGAACTGCTACCCTTTAACAAACCAAACTGTCTCGAACTGTTGTAGAAATGAATGAAAACAGGATCCGATGAACAGTTAACATCAACGTTTAATAACGGTAGATGAACACTGGATATCTCACAACTTACTTACAGGGAAGGCACCCAGACTACCTATAATAACTTAGATTGGATCTTGCACACACTCATTCCCTCGCTTGCCATCCTTATATACCCATCCAGATAGAACTTTCACGAACTGGAAATCCAGAAACTACTTGACGCATGAAGGCCACCTAATCGCACTTAGACACGTCGTAGAATTGCGTCACTCCAAGGCCAACCTAGCCTAACTACTCCGACATGAATGGTATAGTACGTTCTCGATTGACCTACAATAAAACAAATACGCCATACAGCGAGACATCAAAGAGAAGGAAAAAACTATCACACGGGGGGTCGCCGAGGGCATGCGAACAACATTGTTAGCCCGTAGGAGGCTACACCAGCCACCCTGCACAATGGGGGTGGGGGGGGGGGGGGTTAGGATTTCGTGTGGTCACCAATTTTGGATGACGTAAGTGAAGTGAACCAATCAGATGGCCAGGAATTCATTGAATGTCAGTGTCAAAAGAATAGGGCAAAGACGCATCACACAAATATCTAAAAATGTGAAGACCACTGGAACATGCAAACCACAATTATTATCCATCCTGGCAGAAAATGAAATGATGAAACCCTGAGCTACCAATACAATTATTTTTTATTAACAGCACTCCTGGGAAATTTTAAAACATATTATTAAAGAAAACTGCTTATTCTGTTTGTTCTGAAGAAGATCAGTCGCTCGAAAGCTTGAGTTGTCTTCCCTTTTCCTTGGCTTTTCATTGTATTTTTTCTGCATTATTTCTCACGCGAGGGAGTTGTAACATACAACTTTTTCTTTTGCCACATTTTGAGTTGACATCATCACCGGGGGTGAATCTGCTGGGCTCACCCCGGATTGCTGCCAAATTGGGAGAGAATGGGATCAGAAATCCTCACGGAACGAAATAAGTGAGCATTGCAGGGAATAAAGCATGTCTGTCATCTCTCCCCCACCCCTCTTTAAATATTTTTTTTTTAATGGCACAAATTCCACAAAAGAAATGAGCCCTGTAAATGATACTGTTGCGAGAATCCAGGACCTCGTTGCTCATCTATCGGCTTGTTTGACTGGACGCTTGGGCGTCACAGAACTTGGGCTCTTATGTGAGTGGGCAGTGGGCATGCTCATTTGACCTGCCAAACAAACAAATTTTCACAAATGTGCAAGCTCAGCTATTGTGCTCTGGGAAGGTGGGCGGGGAGGAATGCATCAAGATTTTTTGGTGACGCGCATGAATAAATCAACCGGCTTTCACAGATTCAGATAAAATGCTCCTTTGCAACGAAGAAAGTATGTATACAATAATCTGATCTGCAGAAAGCTTGATAATGGGGTATTTCTGTGTTAATTAATCTGATAAAGTTTTACCGGGAAGAGGGGGGATGATGTATTGTGTTGGGGTAATTTGGGTCAGGCTGTCCTTTCATTTCACAGCAAATTTTGAGTTCATTTCTGCCCCTAGACATGCAGTGTCCGAATCCTGCAGACAGCATGCCTCTTGTCCATGCCCACAGCGAATGGTCTCTTTAACTCTGTTTGGCAACCGGACTCCAGACACCCAGTCTTTTCATCACAGCACTCCCCAATTGAATGTAATATATAGGGTTCAGGAGACCCGAGACGCCAGTTTTACGGAAAATGTGGGCGGGTGTTGGCGTTGGGAATCGCATTAAACTCTTTGAACCTGCGTCATATTATAAAAACCACACAAAAACTGTGGGATGGCGTCAGTGTGCCCATTGGACAATTTGTTTAGTGAACGCGATACCGGAAGAGGAAAGTTTCGGCTTTTCCCGAAATAAAAGTGGCTGCTGATGCATTATTTTGTTTGGGACCGTGTACGTTGATCTCGTGGAAGGGCATTTGCTCAGCCCAATAATACTATTCTCCGGTGATTATGCCGCTATTGTCTAATGGCTAGACTGCTATTCTCTAATGGCTATGCTGCTATTCTCTAATGACTATGCTGCTATTGTCTAATGACTATGTAGTCTCTAATGACTATGCTGCGATTCTCTAAGGACTATGCTGCTGTTCTCTAATGACTATGCTGCTATTCTCTAAATAATGACTATGCTGCTATTATCTAATGACAATGCTGCTAGTCTCCAATGACTATGCTGCTATTCTCTAATGTCTATGCTGCTATTCTCTAATGACTATGCTGCTATTCTCTAATGGCTATGTAGTCTCTAATGACTATGCTGCTGTTCTCTAATGTCTATGCTGCTATTCTCTAATAACTATGCTACTATTTTCTAATGACTATGCTGCTTGTCTCTAATGACTATGCTGCAGTTCTCTAATGACTATGCTGCTGTTCTCTAATGACTATGCTGCTATTATCTAATGACTATGCTGCTATTCTCTAATGACTATGCTGCTGTTCTCTAATGACTATGCTGCTATTCTCTAATGACTATGCTGCTGTTCTCTAATGATTATGCTGCTGTTCTCTAATGACTATGCTGCTATTATCTAATGACTATGCTGCTATTCTCTAATGACTATGCTGCTGTTCTCTAATGACTATGCTGCTATTATCTAATGACTATGCTGCTAGTCTCTAATGACTATGCCACTGTTCTCTAATGACTGTGCCACTATTCTCTAATGACTATGCTGCTATTTTCTAACGACTATGCTGCTATTCTCCAATGTCTAAGCTGCTACTCTCCAATGACAACGTCGCTATTCTCTAATGATTATGCTGCTATTCTCCAGTGACTATGCTGCCACTCTCCAATGACTATGCTGCTATTTTCTAGTGTCCATGCTGCTGTTGTCCAATGACTACGTTGCTATTCTTCAATGTCCATGCTGCTGTTCTACAATGATTATGAAATCTTACACACCGTCCTTTGTTTGTTTCAGATACCTTCCTACCATCACAGTGTTGGGTCATATGACAGTTGTGGTCAGCAATGCCTTGTCCCCCGTCATGTCTCCACTGACCCTCATCTCTCACATCGGGGCCTCCTACACAACCATTGCCATCTCTGTGGAACGATGCATTGCCATAACATCTCCTTTCAGAGTCTTACAGTGGGTGACAACCCGCCGCACAAAGGTAATCAATGATCATGAGTAGCCTGAAGAGTATTGCCTTTAAAACCCGGTTTCCAAGTGTACGGAAACGGCACTTTAAGCCCGTTAACTTTGTTTTTTAAGCGGGACGGCCTGGAAATCCTTCCTATCCCTATCTCGTTCTTCCACATTGTAAAGCCTGACATTATAGACAAACTAAACTATCTCTGAAATGACAAACTCCAGATATAAGGTGATTGAAGAACATATAGAAACACTCTCTCTTTTTACTACTTGATGGATTTTTAAGGTTTCCGTTACCGAACACGTGAAAACACACTTCAGAGTCCTAGCATCTTGGTCGTATAAACGCCCGTGTTCATGACCCGGGAATCAACCTACGTATTGGTAAACAATGATTATTGGTAGATGGAATAGAATTGCATTTAGAGTCATGTCACACTGGTCGTATAAACGCACGGGTCTTATAAAGGCGCAAGCTGATAAAATAATTATGCACGAATGAACTTGTTACATTAAATTGCTTGCTAGCACTGCTTGCTTCATTGGGCTCAATGGTCGAGTTCATTCGTGTGTCATGAAAGAATTATTTTTTGACGTGGACACGCAACATATCCTGTCTGATCTACAACGTGATTTAATAACTTTTATGCTCGTTTTAGAAAAAATTTTCCAGATCTGTAAAAAAAAAGCACTTTTGTTAGAACTTTACCAATATGTTAAAATTATTTGAATGTATTTAATTCTATGTTAATAACTCTGAATATGAAACATAATTAAAGAAAGTGTACCCAATTAGACCGTGACTGGCGCAAAGTGGCCGATATCTTGCCGATGAAACCGTAATAACTCAAATCAAACTCAGACTCAGATATCTACACATCTGTCTGTACGACTTGTTCACCATGTCTCATGCTATTGCATGCATGACCTTATGCTATGTTTGAATGCTGCACTCAGGTAATATGGCTTGTGGGTGAATATAAAGCATGGACATATGTTAGTACATCGAAAATTGTTCTGACAATGAGACCAAAACATGTTCTCAGATACTCACGGAACGCCATAAGTTTGACTGTACTGGAATGCCTCAAATTACACTGCTCACAAAAGCAAGGCATATTTAATCAAGATTAGTGACCAAAAAAAATAAATAACATGTTTGGCAGTGATTTTTTCCCTTCTTTTGTTTGTCACGTTGCTTTGTGTGTTTTACGAGGGAGAACTTTCGGACTGTAGAAGTTTGAAACATTCAAGTTTTACCTCCTTGGCCGTTGGGAATGAATTGTTCTTGTCCAGTTTTTCGCCACTGAAGATACATCCTGTCTGATACTCTCTTCCACTCCTCATTATGATTCTTTTTGTCACACTCACCTCCCCGCCCCGTTCCTTAACACTTCGAAGTCTCTCTAGTAATAGATCTACGGCCTTAGTGTGAGCGCTCTACGACTGAGCTGGCTGGAGAGGAAGGACATGCCCTTAAGTTATCCGCTCGTTTTCATACGCAGTCTAATGTCATGTCTTTTGGGACATCAGTGACTCAAGAGTAACAAGAGTGTTAAAACGTCCTTCAGGCTCTGAATTTCAAATATCAAACCCAGTTCAGCTTTGTATTATTTACTTTTTTTTGTTTTGGTTTTTGTTGTTGTTGTTGGTTTTTTTTGGTAACAATTGTACCATTTCCCACTTCGTGGCATCATTCCCGTTGTGGCAAACGAGAAGTGAAGTTAAAAAACGAACATTTCTCTCCCATTTTAGGTCACTTCAGTTGGGACAAATTGTCTATAAGTAGGCCAGTCTCCAATGAGTTAACATATTCCCATCATTAACGCTTCAGGGGTCATGTGGTCGGAAAATATCTTTATTCTGTCAATGGCGCTGTTACAGCCTCCCTTGACGTCACTAACACACGTATCAATACATCTTTAACTGTAATTACTCTGAGGTATTTCTAAGGACAGTCTATGCCTGGTGATTCTCAGCGGAAAGATCATTCATGGTGAAATAATGATACCCATTGAATTCCCAGTGAAATGAATCACGGTTAAATTAACCTCGTTCTTCTGTCTTGATCATGAAAATGTTTTGCTTTCACTGTAACTTTTAGAAAAGGCGCATTTTAACTGTTCCCTAAGGTTTCTTACTTGTGTCATAAGACATCTCAAATCGTTGGCCTTTTCTTAAAAACAAGTTGGATTACATAAGACTATAATGCAGGGTATGGATCTAGTGAAAGAAACCAGATGCAGACAGTCCGTGCAAAATGCCATCTTAAAATCTAAACACACCAAGGCTTTATTATGTACATTCTCATTCTAATTGTCTGTCGCTCCCTGTACGGTAGAGAAGAGGTGAAACCAAGTGTATGAAAAAGCGAGAATAGGGGAAGGAGAGATCAAAACTGCTAAATGGAGCGAATGCATTTTATGGCCGAACTTTACCCAGAATAATCGCCAACCTAAAGATCGACCATCGTGTAGTTTTGTTGTTTTTGTTGTTTTCACCAATGCCCTTGCATGTCTTAATTACTGTGTTTTATGAAACTAGCTACTGGCCAGTCACAGACGAAATTCACAGTGCCCTGAGTCAAGTCTGTTTAGCCTAGGTTTTTGTGGACTATGGAGTTTAATGGAACACTAATGAGGGTGAAACAAGTCTGTCTAGCTAGTTGATTCAAGAAAGTTCAAGTCTGAGCCAAGATCTAAGCAAAACAGACTTGAAACGGTGGGCCACTAGCCTTACACTAACTAGCTTTACTACAGTACTGAAACTCATTTTCTTACTGACATTGCTATTTGTTACTTTTCACCAACCATATGGAATATTAATTTTTGGAAGTTGTTGGTAGAACGATTATTTTCATTAACACACTAAACTTGTTGAGGTCTTTGTTTTTGGAGGATCTATGTCTGGCGTTTGCACCTCATTTAACAAACAAAATGAACTTTCCTGTTCCATTTATGAAGAAACGATGTTTTTTTACGAAATATTCATAGCATGATGAATGTAACCGCATGTCTTTTTTAAGGGCGTTTCATTTGTTGTGTCTGGTGTTACAAAAGGTTAATTACTTTTGCTATTTTTCTTCCGTGCCCTCATTGAAACAGACTATTCATGGCGAGTTTCACAAACACACACACGGACAATCTTCGTTTGGGAAAGACATATAACAACAAAAACAACATAAAACTTAATGTTATTGTTGTTGTCCAATTAAACAAGGATTTCGAAACTGAATTGGAAAACAATCACAGTAAAAGGCCACCAATTGTCACACAAGAAAAGTGATCAACACTTTTTTTAAAAAGGGCCAATATAAAACTCCCACAGGCGTCCCACACTGCTGGAAACGGAAGGTAATCATGTTCATTCACTAGAGACCACGTAAGGGATTCCGTTTTTGGGAGCGTGGTGATGTATGGAATGAGGATGGACATCTGGGTAACGGAAGGAAGGTAATCTACATCCCGTGTTGCACAGACTTGCAAATTTGAGAGATATGGAAGAGGTTAGGGTACTCTACATTATTGATGTATGGACTTGCTAATTTCTTTTAGTCTGCGATTCTACATTCATTCAAATAGCCACGAGAATGGCACGAAAGCTTTGAAAGGTGGCAGACATCTTAAGTTTAGCAGCAATTTTATTTTAAGGAATTGAAGAGTTTCATTCTTTTTTTTTAAAAGGCTGTTGTTATAAGCACGCCCCCCCCCCTTCCAAGTATTTTAACCCAGGGGCACGTACACATACGTACCTATCCCTAGTCCCGTCCTTATCCTCAACTCTAAATCTTATCGAATCCCTTACCCTGCCGCCTACCCTGTCAACCCAAAAAACAGGGTGAAAACAACCAGAATGAAGGCTGTTGTCACGGAGCATTTCAGGAGGAACTTTGCAGTTCTGGAGTCACAAAAGGCTTTAAAATACGGAGGCTTACCCCGAGAGAAAAAAACAAACAAACTTGGCGGATGTTCGTAATTGTAACAACATTAAAGAAAAAAAGCCATCAATTTTGTTTCCCATTGAAACATTATTTTAGTTTTACTTTTCTCCATTATGAATTCTGCAAAACATTGGAAGAGGAAACATATCCAGCGTGTGTGGGTGTGCAGTTGTTGGAATTTATTGTCGCTTAGTGAAAAGACATTTTCTAATGGAGAGCCTAAATTGTAGAACAACATTAGAGTTGGCGCCATGAAAAATGAGAACATCATCACATTTCAAAATAGACTCAAAATTGAATTGTTTAGGATTGTTTTCTTTGATACTGAATGACATTCCCCCTTTTTTTTTTCTTAATCCTGTTTCTCATTTTAGTTCATCGCCTTGGAGCACATCATTTTTTTTTTTTGTGGATTTGAGTGCTATATAACTTAGCTAATTATTACATTGCATTACATTACATTACATTACATTATATTACATTACATTACATTACATTTATGAGCGTGTACGTGATTTTAAAGCTTAAGCAAGACAACGATTTAACTGTTTGTCTAAACATAAATTCCTGCTTATGGGCGATGTGTACCAAATCTCTACTGTATAAATCATCTACTCTAACAAAAGAGACAGGGAGTGAGAACTTAGTGCAATGATCACTAATGCCACTAACCCGCTTAACGAAGTGAAATTTTCACTAATGATCAACTCGTAACTGCGCCTGTGGGTATTTTGAAAAAAAGAAATGGAAAGAACATCTACAAAACATCCTAATGTTGTAGAAATCCCATCAGATGGTTCAGTCAGCGGGCCATTAGCCGCGGGGACTGTCAGTCATTTTCAGATTCATTTTTTTAAAAATATGGATTTGGCCCCAGGAAAAGAAACATCTGATTTACGACGAGCGGTCACAAGGTCTAACATTAGGCAATCCATTACCTTTCATTTTCTGGATATGTAATACGCAAATATTAATATGAAATTCCATTAAAGTTTGTGTAGACATGTACTGTGTAATCTCTATAAATATGAATACACAAACCTTAGTAGGAACATTCATAATTGTAAAGAATTTATATTTATATAGATATTAAATGAAAATAGAGTTTCTCAAAATATTTTTTTTATTATTCAATAAATGATGAGGCAACCCTGTGACCCGGTGGGTCACCCTATGAAAGACTATGTTTTCTGCCTGGAACTCTAACCCCACAAAGAACAATGTCTGTATTCTGAGGATTTAAGTCCAAAAGAAAACGTACATTGGCGGCTTTGATGTCACTCATTTTGTGTCAGTGGCTTGAGCTATAAATCCGAATATTATAGTTTCTCTCTTAAGCAAGGTGGCTGCACCAACTGTTCAAAATGCACCACTTCAGACCTGCACGTAAACTTGGATTAGTATAGATGCAGAGATGGCTGCGTTTTTGGGACTTCAAACAGGGAAATAGTATGAGAATTTTAGTGTATATAGATGGTAGGTCCTGATGGAGAGATTATGAAAATGAACGTCGGTTTTTGGAATTTTGAACTTGTTGTTGTCGCCGTGGTTATTATTGTTGTTGATGACGATGATGTTTCAAATTAACCTGGCCGTAGGAAAGATCTGCAGTTGAATGCGCACAGAATGTAACATTACTGTGGCCGAGCTGGTGAGGAGAGAATGTACAAAACTAAACAAAATAGAGCCGTGACCTTCACAAAGCAGTAACAAATACGCCTGTAGACAAGCTCAACGAACCAAACGCTTAACTGCAGAGAGACAAATGAAGCACTTTGATGAATAATAAACAAATACTGTCTGAATGGCACGTCGGATTTATAATTGATGACTTAGCTGAGAGGCAACATTTCCCTTTGCTATCCATCCGTGCAAATGCGAAAGTAAATAATATATCTGGCGTTGGCTCTCATGCAGCCATCTTGGGGTCATTCCCTGGTAGGATGGAAAAGATGACACGCATCTCCACAGTCGGAAACATACATTAGCCCCATCGACTGGGCTAGACAGATTAGCTGTCTGACGACAAAATCGTTGGCGGACAGCATAAAACTGAAGATGTCTTATGCTATGAATAATGTACTTGAACCACCTTATATCTGGAATTTGTCATTTCAGAGATGGTTTAGTCTGTCTATAATGTCAGGCTTTACAATGTGGAAGAACGAGATAGGGATGGGAATGATGTCCAGGCCGTCCCGCTTAAAAGCAAAGTTAACATGGTATTCTTAAGTGATGTTATAATCGAAGTTTAAACACAGGGTTGGACCTTATATTGTCTTCAAATTTTTTTTCTTAATTCAATAACAATTTATTTTTTTTGCTTAAGATTTACTTTGAGCTGTGATTTTTATTCTGAGCTTTTTGTTAATGTTGTTGTTGTCGTTGTCGTTTGTTGTTGTTTTTCTGCGGTTCCAGAAGGACCATGGGTCATGTTGCCAAATTGGGTTGTTTGCGCTGTGAATTTTTAGGAAAGAGTCAAGCTGGGTTCTCATGTGTACGGAAATGGAAAAGGAAACGGAAACGTCAAAGAGCCTCCAAGTAGTGAAATAGAGAGAATGTTTCCGCACGCCGTTTCCGTACACATGGAAACACTCTTTCTTTTTTACTATATGAGGGAGTTTCTGCCGTTCCCGTTTCCGTACACATGAGAACCCAGCTTTAGGGTGAGGGTTAGGACTGCGTTTGGGCTGCGGGCCACAGTAACTTTTTCCTGGCGAAATGGCCGCAGTTTTGGCAAGTTGACAACAAACTGGTCGCACACACAAACAAAATCATATTTTCAGTATTTTGGACAATTGGCTTAAGACTCCTCTGTAATGGGCTTCTTTTTTTTTTTTTGCTCTAAGCGGGATCAGGATCAATAGTCTCCAAGAGCCGATAACTGTAATCCTTTACTTTTCATTCAAGATTCCTAAAAGATGTTTTTTGGTTGTTGTTGGGTTGTTTTTTTTTGCTGTTCATGTCTCTAAATATAAGGATCGGGGATGGCAAACGCTAGTACATGACCCTCCCCTTGAAAGTTTGAAAGAGAAAAATGCAGTTTGCAAGATTGTTGAATATTAGACGGCCAAACAAAGTTTTGCTCTTTTCTTATGCGACTTAGATCTCGTTGTATATTATATGCAGTTCGAATATGGATATTGTTTGTATGACGCGATTGCGACCAATTTGGTTTTATTTGGGTGCAGTGAAAAGCGAATCTTGATTGAGATTTATGTTTTCATTATTCAAGAAAGGGATATTGTTATCGAATCTGTCTAGGGACGCTCAATGAATGTCATAAAAACGGAATCTCCCATCGTCTCCTCTCGCTGATGATTCTATATGACTGAAACTGTCGGGCCACTGTGATTATCAGCCGTTCAATGACTGAAATATCCGAGTTTGTCTACTTGATCTGTCTGCGTGTCTGGAGACCTGAAAGAACTGCAGCGCAGGTACACAGAAAATATTGATGCGGCCTGGCAATGGATTAAACTGGCTGTTATTTCGCTACAGTTATCCAGAGATAGATCATATTGACATTGACATTCCAAGAATCACCTTTGAGAAGAAGTCTTTGGCAATCAGTGTCGAAATGTGGCAAAAAGAAGAAGTTATACATAGCAAAGCCTTTGGCAGTCAGTGACGTATCTAAAATATATCCGGCTTGGTACGTGCCCTGGGCATCACTTGAAGGGAGGTGCCCCTGAGTATTGTCTGTGAAAAGATGGACAAATCATTCTGAGAGAATGAAAAAACATATTCTTCAGATGTAAACAAAATGCTGTTATAATTTTCATATATTAAGAAGCTTGACTGATATTTCTTAGCTGATATTATGGTAAAGTTATCTAAAAGATGGGTGTCAATTTGGACGGGGGAGGGTTCAGTGCTTACTTAAGGCGCCATGTTTCCGCAGATACGCTCCCGTGGGTATTATAGGATGATGCGCTGTTGAGCTGCACTGGCATTATCCCATGTTTCCTCGTCACATCATGGTTTGATACATTGGTCGGCATTCGAGGTGATATTGTTTTTTGAGGATACGATGATCATGTGTGGGGGAGGACAGACTGCTTCCGATCATGAGAGAGATTGCAGCTCTCCAAGGCCGCAGAATTGCCATTTGAAGCATTGCTCTAAAACTGGTCCGACACCTAAATTGTAATGTTTGCCATGATGCTTTGCAAGACACTGTGACTGAGCATGGGCACTTGCAATGATTTAATTTTTTGGCACGGCTGTTGGGCATGAGCACTCACAAGAATTGGCCGTAATCCAAAAAGAAGTGAAACCCTTGGGAGGGCGACACCTAATGGCCCCTACAGAAAGTAAGTCTTTGTCCTTGCAGAGTAATTTAACGATATATCTACCCCGGTTGTTTACTATGTCTGTGAATGGCTTGTTGTCCAAATAAGATTTCATAGGAGACCAGATTTTGTGACGGCAAGTAAACCTATTCAAATTACAGCTGCGTTTTACACTTTCGTAACCGATGCAGTAAATTAGTGTTCCCCTCTTTGAATAACCTTCCATCATGAATAAAAACCTTCAATTTCATTGAAGATTAGGCGTATTCAAGGTGCGTATTACCCGTGATTGCGCTAGGAATGTTGGAAATGGGGCCCATGCTTGGCAATATCCAACTTTCACCCAATGAACGACGTCAAAATTGGTTGCAAATTGACTTGAGAGTTTTCGATCTATTCTACTTTTCTAGAATGTGTTTTATCACACGTCATGGTGGTCTGCTCATCTATGAGACAGAGCTCTTACTATTATACTGTAAATCATTTTGGGTCCACTTTGTGGAGACAGGCAGTATATAAAATTAATGTTTTGTCTTGTCTTGTCTTGTCTTGTTAGGTCTTGTCCATCCACCGCAGGGTATATCCCTCCGCCAGTCACATCCATTCTTCTCTGTTTTTCGTCCCGTCGTATCCACTCCTGTCCACCTGTCTGTACAAGATCATCTCTCCATCGTGTCTCGGAGCCCCCATTCAATAGGGTGCTTTGTCCATCTCTTATTTTTCATTTTCCCGTATAAATGTATTCCATTATTTTCTTTAGTAATACTGACTGGTCATTTCGAACCTCACACTTTATGTATCATGTACTTGCACTCAATTGGGTTATATGTCCTTGAGGAGGTAATGCCGGCTGAGAATGCCACGCTTGTGCTGTGCACGTCCTCTTCAGCTCTGTCTCCAATATACGTGTCCGTGTTGGGTATTGATCTCTCTGTTTGTTTGTCCATATGGCTGACAGCTGTCCGTGTGTCCTACTGCCCGTTGTATCTGACCCAGAATATGTGCCCTGATCCAAACTGTGGCAGAGGAGATGAACTGCTGCAGAATACTCGTAGTTAATTCCAAATAAAATTTTGTTTGAAAAGAAGATGAAAAACAGTGCTTTTACTTGTCTCTTACTATAATTGTCAGGTCGGCATAGCTGCTATTGCATGACAGTGTGCAATACTACCTGGTACTGTCCGCACTGCCTTGTGTGTGACTCGGGAGTGTCAAAGGCTGGGGGAGAAGACCCTGATAAAAAACCGCACTGCCTTGTGTGTGACTCGGGAGAGTTAAAGGCTAGGGAGTAAACCCAAACAAAATCCGGTGGGAGGGACCCCAAGGCAGTTGGTGGGGAGGTCTGTTCCAATCCATCCTCTGGCATCCCCTGCAGCTCTATGCGATTCCAAACGTATTGGCTATGCCTTTCCCTTGGATTAAATCTGTGGAGAAGAGAGGGGGTCTGTGCAAAATGGGCTAGGCACAGGTTCCATACTTTTTGCCCAGGCTAATGCAGCATACAGAGGGAGAACACTGCCAACCTGGGCAAATACAGTGTACAAAACCCATGCCCAAAAAGCTCTCACAGCTCTATGTCAACATGGAGATGTCACTCTGTCATGGGTAATGTTCTCACAGCTCTATGTCAACACGGAGATGTCACTCTGTCATGGGTAATGCCATGAAAACAACAAGGGGAGGGGCAGTTACCGGTTTTAAGTCTTCCCAAATTGGCGAAGGGGAAGGCGCCAGGGGCCTCTTCTATCGGTGGGAGTGACTATTTAGTTACACTGGTCAGTTACCGCCCGCCTTAAGCTGAGCAGCCCTCAGCCAGTTGGGTGCCGACCCGCCACATCTGCCTGCCTCATTGGGTACATGGGGATAGATCAAAAATCGAAAAGTTGATGTAAATGATGTACCTCGCTCAAAACGAAAAAACCAAATAAAAATTAGCACTTGGAACGTTAGGACCATGTGCCCTGGACTTGACCAAAACATCGATATGACAAAGAACGACTCATTAAGAAAAACTGCAATAATAGACAAAGAATTGCTTAGGCTGAAAGTGGACATCGCAGCTTTACAAGAAACCAGACTGGCAGATACTGGTACACTCAAAGAGCAACACTACACATTTTTTTGGAAAGGACTTGACTCGAACCAATCTCGTCGCCATGGTGTTGGCTTTGCCATCAACAATCGCCTGCTCAGTTCCATCAACACACCCACTGGAAAGTCTGAAAGACTCATTTCCCTAAGATTACGCACAAAAACTGGTCACACCAACATAATCTGTGTTTACGCACCAACGCTTATGTCATCAGCAGACGATAAGGACCAGTTCTACAACATGCTAAACGAAATGTATGCCACCATTCCGAAAAACGAATCAGTAGTTCTCTTAGGAGACTTCAACGCAAGAGTTGGCGCGGACCATCAGTCTTGGCCTGTTTGCCTAGGACACCACGGCGTAGGCAAAATTAACGAAAATGGACAGCGTCTCCTGGAATTCTGTTCACAAAATGACTTGTGCATTACCAACACCTTCTTCAAATTGAATGACTCAAAGAAAGTTACGTGGCAACACCCAAGATCAGGACATTGGCATCAATTGGACTTGATTATCACCAGAAGGAAAGATCTGAACACGGTTAAATCAACAAGGAGCTTCCACAGCGCTGACTGCGATACAGACCACGCCCTTGTGATCAGCAAAATGCATACAAAGCCAATGAGAATATTTAGGAGCATCACGAAACGACAACCCAAATTAAACATTACAAAAGCAAAACAAGAAGACTGTCAGAACGCTTTCACAAGAGAATTTAGTAACATCCCGGTAAATGATATGGAATCACCAAGCGTGGATGAAACATGGAACACAATTAAGACCAACATATATAACAGTGCCTCAACAGCTTATGGCACAAAGCCATCTTTCAGACATGATTGGGTTGGAGAAAACTCCACCACACTTCTTCCCCTGTTAGAAGAAAAGAGGAAAATGATGCTTGAATACAAGAAAGATCGCTCGCAAAGCAACAAAGACAAATTCAAACACATCAAGGCAAAGGTTCAAAGTGAAACAAGAAAATGCGCCAATGAGTACTGGACCAACTTATGCTCTGAAATTCAATCGGCCTCTGATGCAGGAGACTCCAGAAACATGTATGAAAAGATTAAAGTTGCACTAGGACCAACCATTTCAAAAAGTGCCCCCATCAAGACAGAAAACGGCCAAGAACTTACCGACAAGAAGGAACAACTGGAGAGATGGGTCGAACATTATTCCAAACTATATGCAAACGAAAAGCCAGCAAATCAAGGCTTAGAAGAAGCAGTCCCAAAGCTACCTGAAATGACGGATATGGATGTGGAACCAACAATGAAAGAACTCTCTGAAGCCATCCAGGATATGAAAAATGGAAAAGCTTGTGGAGAGGATAACATTCCAGCTGAAGTCCTCAAAGAAAACCTTGAAACACTATTACCACACCTATACCACCTACTAATCGTGTGCTGGAAAACTGGAACAATTCCATCCGATATGAAAAATGCAAAAATTGTAACTCTTTACAAGAATAAAGGAGACAAAGGGGATTGTAACAATTACCGCGGCATATCATTGATGAGTATTACAGGGAAAGCGTTCGCCAAAATCATACTCAAACGATTACACAGGCTCGCTGAAAGAATCTTACCAGAATCCCAATGCGGATTCAGAGCAGAACGATCAACTGCAGATATGATATTTACAGTCCGTCAACTACAGGAAAAATGCAGAGAACAAGGAAAACCACTGTACATGGCTTTCATAGATCTGACAAAAGCCTTCGACACCGTAAGCAGACCATCGCTTTACATTGTACTGAAGTCCATTGGATGTCCACCACAGCTATTGAAGCTGATCATCTCCTTTCATGACGACATGAGTGCATGCGTCCAGTTTGACGGAAACATCTCAGGTAAATTTGCAGTGAAGACAGGAGTAAAACAAGGATGTGTACTGGCACCAACTCTATTTGGAATTTACTTTGCAGCACTCCTACAGTTCGCTTTTCAAGACTCCACAGATGGTATTTTCATCCGAACAAGATCAGATGGGTCTCTGTTCAACTTGGCCAGGTTAAAAGCAAAAACAAAGACTCGAGAAATCATGCTGCGTGAACTCCTCTTTGCAGACGATGCTGCAGTAGTAGCCCAAAACAACGAACAACTGCAAAATATGATGGACTTATTGTCAAATGCATGCGACCTCTTTTCCTTGACAATTAGTGTTAAAAAGACAGAGGTAATCGGACAAGGTACACTATCTCCTCCCGACATTTCATTGAACGGCAACAAGATCAACTCAGTTGAAAAGTTTACCTATCTTGGCTCCACAGTAACAGCATCACTATCCCTGGATGAAGAACTAAACGCCAGAATTGGGAAAGCAGCTACAACTTTTGGCAGGTTATCTCAGAGAGCTTGGAACAACAAAAAGCTGACACTCAAGACCAAAATTCTTATTTATCAAGCTTGTGTCATCAGTACCTTGTTGTATAGCTGCGAAACGTGGACCACCTATACAAGACACGAAAAAAGATTAAACAGCTTCCATCTTCGCTGCCTGCGGAAAATCATGGACATCAGATGGCAGGACAAAATCACCAACAGCGAAGTTCTCAAACGAGCAAAGCTCACCTCAATTCAAGCAACACTGAGAACAAGACGACTCAGGTGGATAGGACATGTCAAAAGAATGGATGATAGTAGAATCCCAAAGCAGATACTGTATGGTGAGCTAAAAGAGGGAAAACGTCAAAGAGGTAGACCAAAACTACGTTTCAAAGATATCTGCAGGACCACACTGAAAGATTTTGGGATCGATGAAAAATCATGGGAAAATGTGGCAGAAGATCGAACGACCTGGAAGGGAGCCGTCAGGAAAGGTGCTGCCAAATTTGAAAAAAATCAAAGAGAAATTAGGGAAGAAAAAAGACAGAAAAGGAAGGAAAAGACAAATGAAGTCACAAACGAAGGCGAGTATATGTGCTCACTCTGTGACCGAAGATGTAAATCGAATATCGGACGGATTAGTCATGAGAGGAGCTGCTCTCGGCATCTGTCTTGAAGTCAGAAAATGCTGCAAAGACCGTCTGCAAAGACGAAAAGGGTCGTATATACTATAATTGAGTTAGCGGGTGAACCTGTCAGCAGCTAAAACTTCGCGACTATGACATCAAAAATTATGAAACTTGGTGTACTGCATCAATTTTTGACGAAGGGTTACGTGGACACATTCATTTTGAACAAAAAAAATCACTCTTTACTATTATTTATATTAAAAAAATTTTGAGCTGCAAAAACAGAGACGCATTTTCATCAGATAGAACCGAAAAGTGTAACCGGAAATTACGTCCTTGATCTCTTTTTTTACATTGGTGGTCGAAAATCAACGTTATCACATCTGTATATTTCTACGTGAAATGGTGGTGTAACAGTAAGTTCTATCAGACATGGCATCGAATTTAAATGCCCTTTTAAAGTAGCTAGATCTACATGTACGGTTGGGCTTGGTACGTGAAACATTTGCAAGGTTTATCTTGCGCGGGTCGGCTAGTTTACATTACGGCAGTGCTATGTCACAGATAGCTGTAATGCCTTGTCTTTCTTCGAAACTCAAGAAACCTCCACCAACCATTACAGAAATCAACGATTATAGAGGCGAAAAATATGTTTCATGTATGTGTTCTTTAACGCTCTGTGAAAGTGATGGTCTCTTATGAGATAATAAAGTGAATGTGTCATATTTTATTGTCTTCTCTTAGAATATTTTGTACAAATTTCTTTGAATCGAGAATAATAAAAAGAGAGGAGAACTGGACCCTGAACGGCTCCCATGAGATCCTTGACTCCACACAAGCCTGAAAACCTTTCGGTTAAGATGTCTGTTAGCGATAAGATTAAGAGCCCAAACACGTTTGGGAATTAAGAGTGCTTTGTATTGAAAGTATATTTAATCAATGTAATCTTACATTTCCATGGCGATGATTTCTACCTTATTTAAAGCAGGGACAAATGTCAAGTTTCAAACAAGAATGTTTTTCCCGACGTGTGTGTATGTAAGTGTGCGTGTGTGTGTGCGTTGTGTTTATGTTGTTTTGGTTTAATTTTAATTATTGGAGATCTAAATGGACTATATTTTGTTTCTCCATAGATTGTGAGTGTGTTCATCCTGGTATGGAGTATTGCCTTCAATATACCCAGGTAGGTTATTGCCGTCAATAAACCCAGTTACGTTATTGCCGTCAGTATACCCAGGTAGGTTATGGCCTTCAATATACCCAGGTGGGTTATTGCCTTCAATATACCCAGGTAGGTTATTGCCGTCAATAAACCCAGTTACGTTATTGCCGTCAGTATACCCAGGTAAGTTATGGCCTTCAATATACCCAAATAGGTCAATGGCTTCAATGTGCCCAGGTAGGTCAATGTCTTCAATATACCCAGATAGGTTATTGTCTTCAATGTATCCAGTGGGTTATTGCCTTCAATATACTAGCGTAGGTTACTGTCTTCAATATACCCAGGTAGGTTATTATCTTCATTATACACAGGTGGGTTAATGTCCAACATACCCTGATAGGTTATTGTCTTCAATATACTCAGGTAGGCTATTGCTTTCAATACACCCAGGTACACGGTGGTCTAGAGGCAAGGTGCTCGCCTCTCATGCCGAGGATACCTGGTTCAAATCTCGGTCGGTGCAGGCATGTTGGAATTCTCGGATTTTTCTCATATTTTCTGTCCTTGATCCATTGGTAATATGATCGAGCAGCTAGTCTTCTCGGATAAGGATGAAAAACTCGCGGGGGGGGTGGCATGTGCACGTTGGGCACGTTAAAGATACCTTGGCAGTTGGAAATCGAGAAGAGCAGGCCGAACAGATCGCTGCCCAGGCAAAATTAAATAAAATTTTCCCCTACCACTCCCCCCTCCCACCCACCCCCCAAAAACACCCGCCGGCGGGCGCTGCACTGTGGCGACGGCGTGTCTGCTCCAGTTGTAACTGGGCTGCGATGATACTAAGGCAAATTTCATTCATCCCACCCATTCATCCATCCATTCATCAGTCTATCCATCCATCCACTCATCCATTAATCCATTAATCCACCTATCTATCAGTCCAACCATCTCTCCATCCATCTCCATCCATACATGCATCCATCCGCCCATTCATACTTCCATCCATCCATCCATCCATCCAGCCATCCATCTATACATTCATTCACCCCATCCATCAGTCCAACCATCCATCCATCCATCCATTCACCCGTCCATTCATCCATCCATCCATCCATCCACCCATCCATCAAGTCATCCATCCATACATTCATTCACTCCATCCATCAGTCCAACCATCTATCCATCCATTCATTCATCCGTCCATCCAATCGTCCATCCATCCAGCCAGCAGGCCATTATCCATGCATCCATCCATCCATCCTTCTAGCCATCCATCAATCCATCCAATGACCCATCCATCGCTCCATCCAGTCATCCACCCACCCATCCATCTATCCATCCATCCATCCATCCATCCATCCGTCCATCCATCCAACCATCCGTCCATCCATCCACCCATCCGTTCATCCATCCATCCCTCCAACCATCCATACACCCATTCATCCATCCATCCATCCCTCCATTCATTCATCCATCCATCCATCCACCTAACCATCCGTCCATCCACCTAACCATCCATCCACCCATCAATCCACCCATCCATCCATCCGTCCATCCATCCATCCATCCATCCATCCATCCGTCCATCCATCCATCCATCCAACCATCCATCCACCCATCCATCCATCCCTCCATCCATTCATCCATCCATCCACCCATCCACCTAACCATCCCTCCATCCATACATCCATCCATCCATCCACCTAACCATCCATCCATCCATCTCTCCATCCATACATCCATCCATTCATCCACCTAACCATCCATCCATCCATCCCTCCATCCATTCATCCATCCATTCATCCATCCATCCATCCACCTAACCATCCATCCATCCATCCCTCCATCCATTCATCCATCCATCCATCCACCTAACCATCCATCCATCCATCCCTCCATCCATCCATCCATCCATCCATCCATCCATCCATCCCCCCATCCATTCATCCATTCATCCATCCACCTAACCATCCATCCATCTATCTACCCATCCATCCATCCGTCCATCTATCTATCCACCCATCCATCTATCCGTCCATCCACCCATACATACATTTATTCATTCATCCATCCATTTGTCCATCCATCTGTCCGCCCATCCATCATCCAATCCATCCATCCCTCCGTCTATCTGTCCTCCCACACATCCATCCAACGACCTACCCATCCGTCTATATATTTATCCTCCGTCTACCACGAGAAATTGTATTAATCCACATAACAATGTCAAGCCTTTACGAGCATTAAGTTTAATCTCCTAATTTCAAATTCGAATGGAAACCTCGCAAGGATTTAACGCACAATTCTGGAATGTCTCTTATGCCTCATTTTTCCTGTCTGACTATCAAACCTCTAAATTTTCCTCACCCTTTTACCCGAATTAAACCAGTTGACAGACGCATTTCACTGGCAGTGAACACTTTTGCCGTTTGGGGTGACTTGTTTTTGCCCTTTGGGACATGAGCAAAATCTAAAACGTCCAGTTTGTAAATGGCCAATCCTCTGTTGACGATCTGGGAAATTTTGAGAGGAAGATTTCTTCAAAATACAGACGTTTTGCCACACAGTTGTAAAACTCGGCCAAAAAAAAAAAAAAAGACAGAAAATATTGCACGTGAGAAACAATGAAAAAATGTTTCTTTATTTTCGGCTTTGTAACATGCAACCTTTTTTTTCCAAATGTTAACTTTGTTCTAGCTGCGACCTCACAGATCTTTTGTGTTTTATTCTTTCAATATTTTGTCACTTTACTGCCACATTTCTAGATTTTCCTGCATGTTATATCATTTTCAGTAAGAATGCGTGTGCTTGCAGCGCAATAATACATTTTTTTAATTTCGATTTTTTTTTTAATACCTTACAGATGGCCGTTCACTTATACGCACACTCCAGAAAATACACAAGTTGATGGTAGGAGAATGCATAGAGACAATATTTCTCCAGACAAGTCGTCTGAATCTGGCAACACTTTCTCCGTGAAATGATCAATCTGTAGCGAATTTCAGCATCTCAAGCGTAACAGTGGAATATAATAAGACCTGCCTGTTTGGACTAATGAGTTTGAAAGCTGGTCTTAAAAAAATGACTTAAGTCTTATAATAGGATAAAGACAGCATGCTAAGAAGTTATCTGAGGGTACCCACATAATGGCCACCGAATTCGGTCACCGAACCACAAGGCGCTTTAGGTGAGAAGAATTGTACTATATAATTTCAATAACTGCACATAAAGCCCACCTACATTCGGTTCGTTTCAGCGCCGTAGGTGGTGACTGTTTTTATCGGAATCCAAAATACATTCCTATTGCACCGATAGATACAGATCCGATGACACGGTGACGGGCAAGACCGTCGCTCGACAGGAAGGTGTGATGAGTCATACTCATTTATGGTCAGCGGGGCGATTTTCTACTGACCAAACCACATCTGGACGGGACGATAGAGGAATTTTTTCCTGTCTGAATATCAAACCTTTAAATTTTCTTCAACCTTTTACCCGAATTAAAAAGTTGACAGGCGCATTTCCCTGGCAGCGAACATCATGCTAAGAAATCATTGGATCCCGCAAACACAACGGCATTTTTAAAAAAATCTTTTTGTAACAGGGTAATATTTAAAATGCACCATTAATTTGTTGTTGTTGTTTTGAGTGAAATTTGACACTGAAAATGTTGACGGTCCTTATCTGCTGCTTTGACAACGGTTGTGTCCCCTGGGGTGTCAGAGATCATCCATAAATTGCATAGGTTCGATCCCAGCGAAAGGCCATTAAAACGTTGCATGTTGATTAAAAAAGGCATTGTGGACTGAAACTTTTTAAATGGCATTTCGAATTAAGCCTCTCTCTCTCTCTCTCTCTCTCTCTCTCTCTCTTTCTCTGTCTCTCTCTCCCTCTCTCTCTGTCTCTCTCTGTCTCTGTCTCTCTCTCTGTCTCTCCCTCTCTCCCTGTCTCTCTCCCCCCCTCCCTCTCTCTCTCTCTGTCTCTCTCTCTCCCTCTCTCTCCCCTCTCTCTCACTCTCTCTCTCTCCCTCTCTCTGTCTCTCTCTCCCTGTCTCTCACCTCTCTCTCTCTCGCTCTCTCTCTCTCTCTCCCTTTCTCTCTCTCCCCCCCCCCCTCTTTCTCTCTCTCTCTCCCTCTCTCTCTCTCTCTCTCTCTCTTTAATTAGTTTTTCACTAGCTTCTGTTCTTTGTCTTCTTTCCATTGAAATAATACAATTATTTCGGCAGGTAGACAGAACACTCGCGAGCCAGTCTTCCTGTGTGTTTGTATGTATGTAACTGTGTGGGTATGATTATGTGTGATAGTACATGTAGCAGGTGGGACCTGGGAAAAAAATGAAATTGTCTCCGATTGTTAAATGTATATAAAATATTAGAATCATCTGTACAGATGTGTGTGCCCACGGAGATGGATCCTTTCCAATATTTTGTAGAACATCCGCATTTTAAAAATTCTGTTCTGCCTTATCACCTTCTCTGGCACATAAATGCTGAAAAACATGTTGCTTATTGTTCCTGTTTGTTTATTTGTGTGTCGTGTATGAGAGAGAGAGAGAGAGGGGGGGGCTAAAGAAGCCAGAAAAGAAGCCATTTCCCCCACTTCTGTGGCCTTTTATCCTTGGTTAAAACATAACATTATTTATGATGGGAACAAAAGTAATTACGCTAAGGGAATGCAGCAAATGGATAGCCCGAGTCGCTCGAGCAGGGCGAGTGAGGATTCTTGTCCCCATGATACAAACAGCCGTCATTATCCTAAAAGACTGGGAATTGGGAATAGATTAAATCTCTGCCGGATGTCCCCTGAACAGTGTGAACTGGGATTCTTGTCTTTGAAATGAATATGACGAATATCACTGCACATACACCGTGTCTGCACTCTATTTTTAAATTATTTGAGAGTACAGAAATGTATTATTCAGTGGAACACTTCCCACCACATATTTAAATAGATTAAGGCACAAAGTACAATTCTCTCTCTCTCTCTCTCTCTCTCTCTCTCTCTCTCTCTCCCTCTCTCCCTCTCTCTCTCCTCCCTCTCTCTCTCTCTCTCTCTCCCTCTCTCTCTCTCCCTCTCTCTCTCTCTCCCTCCCTCTCTCTCTCTCTCTCTCCCTCTCTCTCTCTCTCTCTCTCTCCCTCTCTCTCTCTCTCCCTTCCTCTCTCTCTCTCTCCCTCTCTCTCTCTCCCCCTCCCTCTCTCTCTCTCTCTCTCTCCCTCTCTCTCTGTCTCTCTCTCTCCCTCTCTCTCCCTCTCTCTCTCTCTCTCTCTCTCTCTCCCCAGTCAAAATTAAGTGTTCAATCCTGTGAAGATAACGTCAGCAATCAAACGCTCGTGGATGATGTGCTGGAAAAAAAAATGGCTTGAAAAAAAGCGTCAATGGGGACATTCATGAAGTAATTACATTCGGGGACACAGATCTTCACCCATGACCAACTTGCAAAAACTGTATGTGGGGTGGACAGTGGGTGCACGTACGCATTTAATTTATAGTAATGACTTGAAGAGGGGAAGGGGGGGGGGGCGTTAAAGATCAAAACAAAAACAAAAAAAGTAAGTTGTTGAAGTAAATGAAAATACAAAAAAGAGAGCGACAGAAGCAGGGTTTAACCTGTGAGGAAATGTTCCCATGCACCGTCAGCGGGAAACGCTGTGCCTCCAAACTTGGCTTCCGCTCCCGTATGAGGTCACATTCTGGAAAATGACCTGTCTGCCTTTTCACTCGTTGGACCGACGGGGAGGAAGGGGGGGGGCGAAGCCATGTATATAATAAGAGTTGTGAGATGATTGGACCAGGAAGTAAAAAACACTTCAAAATGGACCGTACGTACGTCAGCGATGGCCCAAAACACATACCTAAAGCTCTGTTTCTTGCATCCCCCAGCGAGTCTATGGCAATCGCGGCGCATCTTGTGCAGGTATTATACTGTGGTGTGCTCCAGTTCTAGACACAATGCTGGACAATTACTTCCCCCACTAATGAGAGGGGGAGATCATCTATTATATATTTCAGTAACTTGCAAACTTTGGCATGACTAACTGACCAAACTATACACTCTTCAGGCCTTAAATTTGGCAGGAAGGTGGCAATTGAGATAAGGAAGATGATGGCTATAATTAAAAGTTGTTTACTTCAAGCCTGTATTTTTAACAAATAACAATGTTTATTGCTATGTAACATCTGTATTTTTGCATGTTTGTTTCGTAATATATAGTACCGTGCATGTCATAAAAAGTAACCGTATCAAGCGTTCAGTTTGGTGCGTAATGTTGTGGCGCGCATGAGTTTTGAAGCAAGACTGTAGTTTATTACTTTTATTATACTAGGGGGGGGGGGGATCACATGATTGTTTATTCTGGGCAATGCCAGGTAGCTCATCTAGTAAAACGATAATTATGTAAAGAGAACAACGCCTTTGTTAATCCTAATGCTTCCAGGGAGACATTTCTGTGCCCTGTCAAAGGCTTTTGAGAGGCTATTGGTTTTCTAATAAATTTGATATTTTGAACTTTATGATACCCTGTAATACCCTGGAAACCTCAGGAAATGTCTATATTTAGCCTGAAAGCTGAGTTCACTGACTTCTTGATCAGAGACTGTAGCGAGGTTGAGCTCCCCATTGTAAATGTTTGATCCTAAAAATCTTTCATATTCAGAGATGACAGAGCTTTGTATTTTTGATTTTCAAATGTAAAACTCTTATCAATACATTTGTTCAGTCGTTTACAAGTGAGAATTTGTGTTTGGCCGACATACACATAGGGGCTCTGCGCAGTTTCCTGCAGTAAAATATCAGCTTGTAATCCTACATTTTGTTTAAGGAACCATTAAGATCCAATTTGTAAATGGCGCATTCCTCCAGACGGATTTTTATTGGACTACACGGCATGATTAGACTAAACAGGACAATAGTACGCAGAGAGAATGTGATGGCAAAACACAAAACTTGTACGATGTCACTTGGGTCAAAATATTATAGCTTTGAGTGACACTTTGTTTGCTGAATCTTTGGACAAACAAGCCTTTCACAAACATAGTAAACAACCGGGGTAGATGTCATTGCTGTCTATAACCTTGAGGGATAAAGGCTTACATTTAATGGGGATCTCTTAAGAAAATACATTACTTTACAGGACAGAGCATGATTATTATTTTCATATCCTGGCCAGCGTCTAGGGAAAATTCTTGTTTCAACAGCTGAAGAAATCAGTACGGGCCAGTAAACATTTGTTCGTGCGCTATCATCAGTCCAGGTTTCCCTGTCAAAAGCTTATCCGTCGTGCAATTATTTACAACATGTTTGGAAATAATCATCATAAATCATAACCGTTGTATTTTTTCCATTACGGTTTGTTGCTCTTCGTCCGTTCTATTTCAAAGTTTGTGTCTTATCTTCTTATAAGGGAAAAAAACAGTGGTGGGAGTATTTCAGCGTGGTGCAATTTCAGATTTATTTTTTTTTTACTCAGTTCCACAATCTGAATGGCAGTCTCAGACATTATAGAATTAATTTTCTAAATTGGAAGCTAATCTAACCTGATCTCACCTGAATCTTCCGATTGTGTTTATTCAAGTTTGAATTTTAAGAAAATGTTGATATGACTAAAAAATACAGTAATCATTCTCGTGCTTCTTTTGATAAGCCCATCGCATGGGAGATTGTACACGTGTACTCAATCTTGTGCAATGTCCTTGCGTCGAAAAGAATTCGTGGTGCCATGGCGGGCTGTAATTTGCAAAGGAAGACTTTATGAGAGGTTTCCAATGTGGGAATGGCATGTTTTTCAGAGAAGAGGGAAGGTAGAAGAGGGGGGGGGGGGGGGCTCCTGAGATGAACCCAAAAAAAATGGGAAAAACAACAGAGATTGGCTTTCAAATATGAATACCTTCTCAGTTGTCACTTCACCGTCTTATGGGAGAGAGAGAGAGAGAGAGAGAGAGAGAGAGAGAGAGAGAGAATGGTGGGAGCACAGCTATATATCGGGCATATCCGGTTTCTCATTTAGTTAGATAAAAACAGAATTTGTTTCCCGTACAAAATACGAAGTATTGGATTTTCAGTCACCCATTCTGACAGCCTGAAAATTAATTATCAGAGATCTATTTTGGGCTGTCTAGTTATAGCTTTGGTGATCGTTTTTCCAATACAGGCATGAAAAACAATGGAATCACCGTTTACAAAAAAACTGATTTGGAAATTTGAAAATATTCCTCTGTGGCCTGCACTAATGAACAGACATCGTTTTTTTTTTAAGCTGGAGACGAAAAAAAAAACGACGCGGGAGAGGAGAGAGTATGAGCGGAGGATGTTTGGAAGGGAGGGAGTTGCAAGTGAGCAGTTGTAGTAGTGTATTAGGCTAGCCACACAAAGGCCACCGAATTCGGTCACCGAGCCACTAGGCGCTTTAGGTGAGAAGAATTGCACTATATAATTACAACTGCACACAGAGCCCACCTAGATTCGGTCCGTTTATGTAGTGCAAGGGTCACAGGGTAGCCACACAAAGGCCACCGAATTCGGTCACCGAGCCACTAGGCACATTAGGTGAGAAGAATTGCACTATATAATTACAACAACTGCACACAGAGCCCACCTAGATTCGGTCCGTTTATGTAGTGCAATTCTTCTCACCTAAGGCGCCTAGTGGCTCGGTGACCGAATTCGGTGGCCTTTGTGTGGTTACCCTTATGTCTCAGACTCACAAGCGCCGCAGATAATTATGATGTAGGATTCAATTTTAACCTCGAAAGGTCTGAAAGTATTGGTTAAAGCAATGGCGCGATCATGGACAGAGGTTAAAGCGCTTGGCTTATTTGTAGGAATGGGAGGTCCCTGGTTTGATTCTGGCTCTAAACCTTACTTGTTTCAGGCTGCAGATATAAAGTCTCTTTGTACTGTAAAGACAGGTGAGAGCCCAACAAACACATAAAATGAATATGGAAGTTCGTTGTTGTCTTTTGTTTTCTTTCTTTCTTTCTTTCTTTCTTTCTTTCTTTCTTTCTTTCTAACACTTTTTTTTTGTCTTATACGTAATACATCTGGTAGACTTTATGACTGAGGTAGTGAAGAGGTATGAGCACTAGGGGTGGGCCGAATCAACGAACTGACTGATTCGCGAACCCGAACATTTTATGACCCCAATTCGACGAACACGAAATTCGAATTTGAATCGTGGTCAGCGCTCATTACTATTCATCACCAATCATCACAAAGGAAGAGGGTCATAGACTATGACTATGTTCGCAGGGAGATTCGAATTGGTTCGGGTCAAATTCGAACACCCCTCGTAACTTCGAATCAGACACTGTGCAAGGGAAAATAACTTAGTACTGTATTCCATCGGCATTTTTGTCAGTTTACATGAGATATACCGAACTATTTATTCAAAATTTTATAGAGACATAGTATCTTGTCGGTGTAATCTTTAAAAGGGATTTATAACGGTAAACTATTTCTTATACTTCATTTTCTCCTTCTGGCCTGATTCGTCTGATTCGTGTTCAGATTCGGCCGTGATGTGTGATTCGTCGGACTAGAATTGAGCTTCCCGAATTCATCGAATTTCGAATTCCGAATCGAATCAGCCCACCCTTAATGAGCACACGGATCGTTAGACTTGGCGCGTCAGTTTCGTTGAAGCTTACACACACCAATTTACACAGGTAGACAGCATACATTTTATTTATTGCCCAGTTTTAGTTTCTGGTTGATTGAACAAAAAAAATATTCAGTTTCACAGCTCCGAAAAGAGAAACACACGCAATCCGTCCGGTCAAAGGCCTTATTCCTGATGTAGATGCTGGTTCTAGCAGTGAATTAAGCTGTGTTCTCATGTGTACGGAGACGGCAACAGAAATGACATGCGGAAACGGCGTGCGGAAATAAAACGTTGTGTTTCCACGTAACAGCAGTTTCTTTACAGCTTTTAGAAAAAGACAACACTTTAGTATAATCATGAGAAGTCAAAATAAATGACGTGAATGATGAAGTACAAACTCAACAGTCATACAATTTATCATACAAATATTTCTGTGTAAATGGGAGTCCTTGTGATCTGGCCGCCTCACGTCAAAAAGTGTCTTGTTTTGTCTAACAAGCTTTATGAGCTTCTCCATATCACTGTTTGGTATGCATGCGCGACGGTCTTGGCATCTTTGCAGTACGAAGGTTTCCGCCATACTGGTTGACTCAGAGAGCCACGCTTCAGTTCATACCAAAAAAGCGCGGGGGGGGGGGGGCAGGAATGACATAAGTTTCGGCCTGCGGCTGTGCGGCAAAGGCTAAAAATCGCTACCCAGTGCGAAAATAAATGTTTAGACTTTCCGCAAGTCATTTTTGTTTCCGTTTCCGTACACATGGAAACATTCTTTCTGTTTCACTACCTGATGGATTTTTATCGTTTTCGTTTCCGTGCACATGGAAACATTCTTTCTGTTTCACTACCTGATGGATTTTTATCGTTTTCGTTTCCGTACACATGGAAACGTTCTTTCTGTTTGACTACCTGATGGATTTTTATCGTTTTCGTTTCTGTACACATGAGAACACATTTTCACGCCGTGTTGTTTTGTTGTTGTTTTTTTAATGTGCAGCCAAAAATAGTTGGCATTGTTGAATGACATGGGTCGGACACAGATATTACCAAAGATACTAGACAAGATAAGCTGAGACACTGTCTCCTTCGCGTGAGTAAAAAAAAGACGTGCACACAATTTGCACGCTGATCGGGAGCGGGACCCATTGCGCATAGTATGAAAAGAATGCTTGATATAATGGTAAATTTATGGAGCAAAATTGTGACAGTGCTACTGCCACTAAAAAAAAAAAAATAGCCAGAGTTTTCCCATAGCACTTGAGGTTATAATTCCACAATAAATGACTCCAGTCAAGGCCTTTAACGACAGCTGAACAGTGAACAAATTTCGACATTTTCCCTATTTGGCTTTGTAAGATACGGCACTTTTCATGAGTTCCGCGCATTTGCCGCTAGGTGGCGGTGCGAAATCTGTGCACGCTAATAGCACTAGCTGTCTTATCTTGTCAATTGTAGGATCTTTAATACTACTGAGGAAAGGAAGTGGTGTAAATCCCTTGTTCACTGTGTGAGGATCTAACTCATCTGTCGCTCTGGATATCCATCACGAGAATAATATAGTCTGACTTTTGTCTCAAAATTGTTTGCAGTTCACAATTATCCAACGCCTCCAGCTAAACTCTCATTTTTATGCAAGTTGCTTCGTGCATGTGTGTACTCTTATTCTTGTGTGTGTGATCGGTTTTCTCTATTCAAACGTATCTAGTCCATACAGGTTCATAATAATATGACATTTTCCGATTAAGAATCGGCATGTGTGATTGTGTGTGTGGGAAAGGGTATGTGTGTGCGTGTGAGCGTTGGAGAGGATGCATCTGCGTGTGTGACATTGATGATAATGGAAGGCTTCTGGGGCTGCCAGGTTAGGACAGGTTTACTGTATTTCCCACGTCTGGCTTCGTTTAATTTCACAGGGCAATCTTTGACATCCGCACTTTCTGTCTGTCTTGTGCATGGATTCTTGACAGGGAGCAAGCGGTTGTCTACATATCTGATTGGCACCAAAATGTGGAATATTTTTAGAGCTGACGTTAGACCGCCCTGTCTATATGATGTTATTTATTTACATCTAAGCATTTAACATGCACTGTTGTGTTAAGTGTCAGCTATTATGACAGAATTCAAAACTGGTCTAAAGACACAATTTTTCCAAAAACACTTTCCAGTTATGAAGTCTCATTCCCAATCCATTTATTTTCTCAGTTTTTTTGTTGGGTTTTCTTTTTTGGAAGTGGAAACTTTTAAATCACTGGCACACGATGTAAATGTTCAAATGGAGGAGGTAGGGGTGTGTACTATTACATTTTAAACAAAATTAAACAATGCATTTATGAAGACATCATTAGCCTAAGACCTATTCGTCCTATTAATGTAACTTTGCACTTTTATTAGGCCGTTACCTAGTTCAGCAGAGATCCAGATTTGAATACTGCAGAACAATAAATTAAACAAACTATGGCCAAAAAGAAAAAACATGTTGGTCACAAAGCCAAATATTAGAAACAAACAATTTAAAAAAAACGTTACGATAAATTCCAAAAGAAATGAAAACGAAATAATTCTTTTGGAATCGATTGTAGAGTTTTGTTGTTGTTGTTATTTAACGCGGGGCTTTGTGACCTACTTTTTCTCTACATATTAGCCTTGTCCTAAACCCTGCTGCTGCCATCCCATATTTTTTTTAAGTTAAAAGTGCGTCTATTTTAAGATTAATAGGAAGGACTGATATTTTCATACCGCTCTAAATATCTGGACGAAAGTTTGAAGAGTTACTCTGTGTGTGCAATGTTGTACAGTGCATAAGTTTGGCGGGTGTTCCTGTTTTGGGCATGTCCTCAAAAATACCATACGGTTAATCTGAAATGTTGCGTTCAAATACAAAACTGCATTAGATACATATTTGATTTTTCTCCACTTTTGAATGTAGTATCGTTGTATTTAGCAGTTTTACGGTAAGATGACATCAAGGTTTGGTTTTCATCTACATGTTTTCTTGTGAACAAGCATGGTTGAGCGCACTGGCAAAAGTCACAGCAGTGGGCGCATAGGTTAGTTTGTTTAATGAACGCTAAAACAGACTTCCTTGAAATATCTACAAAAATGAAACTATGATATTTCAAACAAACCAAAGTTGATTGGATTTGATCATTTTACGTGTATTAGCTTTAAAAAAAGCTACTTTGAACGGTTTGGGGGCATGTTGCGAAGTTTGAAGGTGGTACGAAGCATATCAGTGGAATAGTTTGGATTCAAAAACAGAGAAGTCCAGCTTTATGGGCTTATAATTATCCTGGGGATTTGTCTTTCGACCTTTGCAAGTAGAGTTTGTTTTTCTTACCTGAGCTGAGCCTCAAGAGTACTAACATAACCATTCGTGGCAAGTTGTTTGTTCCATCAGCATCTTCTTTATTTACTTCTGTATATGGCATTTTTGGTTAATTTGTAAACATTTCAGAGTGCTGATTGTGATGTCGTGCCTGGGGAAATAAATCCTTGTATTGTAAACACAGAGTTAATGTCTAATTACGACACAAAGGTTAATAATTATTATAATTATGAATAGCGAACATCACTGTGCAGAATATACGTCGTACAGATAAACAGTTTAACGAACACTGGAACATTATACAGATACATGTTGCACAGATGAATGTCTAACTCCGATTGACTGAAATTCCAGACACCCTCAGGTTATGGTCAAACAAGAACAGAAACAATTATACTTGTTTTCTCAGGCTGCAAGCGTACAACGCCCCTGGGGCTGGTGGAAGCAGACAAAAGGCGGAGTTAAATATTATCAGGGTGGCACTGACTCCACCAAGAGTACACAACCTTGTGACGCCACACCGTGTGTGCGGGTTGGCAAGGCGTGAGACCCGACACAACTGATATTGTTTTCGCAAATTCGTCACTTCCGAGGTTCCACTCTGAATCTACGTCATAAAGTAGGACTGTCCTCGAGCTCAGTCATCTGTCTCTGTAACACCTCACCCATTACCTAAAGCTGAAAAAACAATTGTCTCGTCCAGTCTATCCTTCACCGTCGCTGGAGCTGTGTAGAATTACAAAATAACATTTTGACTGTATTAATATTTAATTTTATTCAGCTGTGACAGACTCAGAGATCGGACACTGTCAGACATTTAAAACAAAAGTCTCCTAAGACCGCTTGTTACTCGCCTTAAGGGGTGTTCTCATGTGTACGGAAACGGAAACGACTACGACGTGCGGAAACGACTAAAAAAATCCATCAAGTAGTAAAATAGAGAGGGTGTTCTCATGCGTGCGGAAACGGAAACGACTATGACGTGCGGAAACGACTAATAAATTTTTTCGCACTGGGTAGCGATATTTAGCCGTTGCCCCACTGTCGCAGGCCGGAACTTACGTCATACCCTCCCCCATTTTTTTTACCCGCGCTTTTTTTGTATGAACTGAAGCGTGGCTCTCTAGGTCAAACAGTGTGGCGGAAACCGTATTGCAATGATGCCAAGACTGTGGCACAAAACAAACAGTGATATGGAGAAGCTCATTGAGCTTGTTAGACAAAACAAGACACTTTTTGACGTGAGGAGGCCACACCACAAGGACTCCCTTTTACACAAATAATATATTTGGGAAAGTATAGCAAAGGCGATGGGGAGAAATGATTGACTGTTGAGTTTGTGCTTTATCCTTTGACTTCACGTTTGTACTGAAGTGTTTTTCGTTTGGTAAAGCTGTAAAGAAACTGCTGCTACGTGAGCACAATGATTACCAGCTAAACTGACATCTTAATGTATGCAGTAATCATCATCAGTGGGTCACCTCACAAACGGCTGTTTTAACACCAACCCTGTATGTATTTATATTTGGCTAAATGTAGGTCTATGTAGAATTGATTTTATCCATGTCTCACTTTCCCCATATTCCCTCCTTAACCCAGTACACCTTTTACAATCTTGACTTCACTCCCCCCCCCCCCCCCCCAGTACGAGCTGCCATTAGAATGGTGACTCTCTATGACAAGGCATGACAAAGCCTTGATGTTCTAAAACTTGATAGCAGTTTGTATGGATTAGATATAATTATGTACTATTTGACTGTTGTATTTAAGAAACCAGGTCTATTATTTAATTTGAGTTTTACAAAATCCAACCGCTTAATTTGCTTTTTTCCTCTTTATCCTTTTCAAACAAAATCATTATCATAATTAAAAACTGCACAATCCCCATGCTTTCCCGACATCTCCCCCGCCCCTATGTACAATTTTCATTCGCTGACACTCTCCCATCCCCTTTCCCCTTTACGGCTCGTAGAGCAAGTTTACTCTTTGGATCTCTATTCCAGCATTCCTGAGTTGAGAATATGGAAATACGTGAATACATATAATAGACATATACATATCTGTACCACAACATGATTGCTTTAAGTGTGGAGTCTTTGAGAATTGTGCATTAAAAAACAAAAGAAAAGAAAAACCTTAAGGCTGATATAAGCTTAAGTGCTGAGATTTTCCAATACAGATTAGAAATCAGAATTATTTGCAGTTACATCACTACCAGACAAAGACTGGTTCGTTTAAAAAATGGAAAAAAAAAGGCATGTCTGTAATGAAACAGTTAACATCTGTTGCATTATTAACCATTGTAAAATCTTGTGACAAACAAGATAAGATAAGATAAGATATAACTTCATCACCCTATTGTTAGGAGATTTGTTGTCACACCATCAGTAGTAGAACTACATTGAATATAATTATAACATCAAAGGCACACACAGGTCCCTGACGCATACCGCACACATGCACATTGCTCACGTGAGGAACATTACTCCCACACACTGTCAGAGCAATCGATTTGGAAAACTCACAACAAAATATATGTACCGAATTAGGCAACATTACTGCTTCGAATGCTGGATGGCAAAAAAGATCGCCTATAAAGCTTTCTGTTTGTCTTTAAGTACGTTATTCGTCTGCTTCTTTTGGGATCGGACTATCTGATGGAACAAAAGGTGGGAGCAATCATTTAAAGTTGATTTCAGAACTCTTTCTCAATTTCTCACACAATTTATGCTGCAACATGTTAATTTGAGCGGAGAGCTGGAAGAAAGAATGGAGAAATACCCGTTCACCCACCACCGGCGCTCTGGGGGACGTTTTTGTTTTCTTTTGATACCTCTGTGGTGGAGAAGTGATATTAAAACGGACTCCTCTTCCCAAAGCAAGAAACTGCATTCGGCTCTGGACGAAAGAGATGCCGTGGTGTTAAAGAGAGAAAAAATAGCAGACTGCAAAGAACGAATCCCATGTCCAGAGAAACAAAAATGAGAATTTCCTTTATTTTGGCCGTTTCCGTTTCCGTACACATGGGAACACAAATTTTATTTCCGCACGACGTTTCCGCATATCATTTTCGTTTCCGTAGTCGTTTCCGTACACATGAGAACACAGCTTGAGAACACAGCTTAAAGCTGTGTTCTCATGTGTACGGAAACGAAAATGATGTGCGGAAACCACGTGCTGAAATAAAATTTTGTGTTCCTATGTGTATGGAAACGGAAACGGAAACGGCCAAAATAAAGGAAATTATCACGTCTGTTTCTCTAGTCATGAGATTGGTTCTTTACAGTCTATTTTTTCTCTGTCTGCCACCATGGCATCTGTTTCGTCCAGAGCCGAATGCAGTCTCTTACTTTGGGAAGAGGAGTCCGTTTTAATATCATTCCTCCATCACAGATGTATCAAAAGAAAATAAAAACGTCGCCGAGAGCGCCGGTGGTGGGTCCATGATGATTTCTCCATTCTTTCTTCCAGCTCTCAGCTCAAATTAACATGTTGCAGCATAAAATATGTGAGAAATTGAGAAAGAGTTCTGAAATCAATTTTAAATGATTGCTCCCACCTTTTGTTCCATCAGATAGTCCGATCCCAAAGAAGCAGACGAACAATGTACTTAAAGACAAACAGAAAGCTTTATGGGCGATCTTTTTTGCCATCCAGCATTCGAAGCAGTAATGTTGTCTAATTCGGTGCATAATATTCTGTTGTGAGTTTTCCAAATCGATGGTTCTGACAGTGTGTGGGAGTAACGTTCCTCATGTGAGCAATGTGCATGTGTGTGCGGTATGCGTCAGGGACCTGTGTGCCTTTGATGTTATATTCACTGTAGTTCTACCACTGGTGGTGTGATAACAAATCTCCTAACAATAGGGTGATGAAGTTATATTTTATCTTATCTTATCTTGTTTGTCACAAGAATTACAATGGTTAACAATGCAACAGATGTTAACTGTTTCATTACAGACATCCCCTTTTTCCCATTTTTTTAAACGAACCTGCCTTTGCCTGGTAGTGATGTACTTGCAAATAATTCTGATTTCTAATCTGTATTGGAAAATCTCAATACTTAAGCTTATATCAGCCTTAAGGTTTTCCATTTCTTTTGTTTCTTAATCCACAATTCTCAAAGACTCCACACTTAGAGCAATCACGTTATGATACATATATGTACATGTTTATTATATGTATTCACGTATTTCCATATTCTCAACTCAGGATTGGTGGAATAGAGATCCAAAGAGTAGACTTGCTCTACGAGCCGTAAAGGGGAAAGGAGATGGGAGAGTGTCAGCGAATGAAAATTGTACATGGGGGCGGGGGAGATGTCGGGAAAGCATGGGGACTGTGCAGTTTTTAATTATGATAATGATTTTGTTTGAAAAGGATAAAGAGGAAAAAAGCAAATTAAGTGGTTGGATTTTGTAAAACTCAAATTGAATAATAGATCTGGTTTCTTAAATACAACAGTCAAATGGTACATATCTAGATCTAGTCCATACAAAATCAAGTTTTAGAACCTCAAGGCTTTGTCATGTTTTGTCATGGACAGTCACCATGAGCTGGAGGGGGGGGGGGGGGGGGTTGAAGTCAAGATTGTAAAAGGTGTACAGGGTTACGGAGTGAATGTGGGGGAAGTGAGACATGGATAAAATCAATCCTACATAGGCCTACATTTAGCCAAATATAAATTTATACATACAGGGTTGGTGCTAAAACAGCCGTTTGTGAGGTGACCCACTGATGATGATTACTGCATACATTAAGATATCAGTTTAGCTGGTAATCATTGTGTTCACGTAGCAGCAGTTTCTTTACAGCTTTACCATATAAAAAACACTTTAGTACAAACGTGAAGTCAAAGGATAAAGCACAAACTCAACAGTCAATCATTTCTCCCCATCGCCTTTACTGTACTTTCCCAAAAATATTAATTGTGTAAATGGGAGTCCTTGTGGTCTGGCCTCATCACGTCAAAACGTGTCTTGTTTTGTCTAACAAGCTCAATGAGCTTCTTCATATCACTGTTTGTTATGTGCCACGGTCTTGGCATCTTTGCAATACGAAGGTTTCCGCCACACTGTTTGACCCAGAGAGCCACGCTTCAGTTCATACCAAAAAAGCGCGGGGAAAAAAAGGCGGAATGACGTAAGTTCCGTCCTGCGGCAACGGCTAAAAATCGCTACCCAGTGCGAAAAAAATTTTTTAGTCGTTTCCGCACGTCGTGGTCGTTTCCGTTTACTTACACATGAGAACACCCCTTTCAAGGAAAATCGGTGAATGCACTTTTATTTTGACATTTCGCCTATATTATTTCACTCATATTGTCACGAGACCTTCACCTCATCCTCTCTGTTCCATCCCACCACTCTCGGGAGGCAGATTTCTGTCTAAGGACGCACTGTACCGCACAGATTTCCATAATGTGTCTAAAACTACAATTCCACATATCCATCAGTCTGGTCTAGTGCAATACGGAATGAGACATAACATCTGTGTGGGACTTTCTCTCTGGTAAATTGAATATTTCCCAATAGGTACCAAACTCCCTAATTTTGGTACGTGGTAACATAACAGTTTTGACAGGACAGAAATGTGAGTTAGATAAGCGTATGTCCACTCCGAGGTACATTGAATCGGAATCTGCCATTTTGCAGGAATTATACGAAACTAAAGAATGATCACGAACGACAGGTGGCGAATAATTATTACTGCTCTACCTCAAAACAAAACAAAATAACAAAAAAACAACTTCCTTTAACTCGCATCAGTTGGCATGACAACGGAGAACGCGGGGGGAGGGCATTATGGTGCAGCCTTACCGTCCACCTGCGTTGTTACGACTCTTCCTCTAGTTTATTTGGATATCATGTAGTAATGAACTTAAAATGTCGTATGTTCCAGATCATTGCTTCTGGCGCCCACTACCTACTCAGAACCCAGCCTCAATCAAACATGGATACGACTGGAACCCTCGCCACTTGCGATCAACGGCACATTTCTCATCTTTTACTTTGGCTATGCCAATACCGTCTTCAAGGTAAACAACTGTTTTGTTTTTTTATTCCAAGTTAGCACGAAACCCGGTCATATGAATGAGTGGTAAATGGTTTAGCATTGGGGAAGATGGAGTATACAAAGAAGAGAAGTGTGCAAAAAGACTACAATTCCCACAGCTACATGGCAAGAGATTCAGTGCGCCCGAGTATAATGTTGGTAACATGTCGGTCAAACCCTCCCACCTTGTGCAGTGTGCGAAGTAGTCCTCGATCGCCCCTAATTGTATCTTATTATAATAATACAGCCATTTTGGCCCACAAGCCTTTTTCACTTTTTCTTGCCAAATTTCAGAAAGATCTGTTCATTCATCCTTTAATCTATTGGTAACAAAGGGAGTTTTCTTGTAGGTTCATATAATAGATGTCATTGTACGGACAGGCTACTGTATCTATAAAAGATCAAGAAATAAGAGATGGAACTCCACTGGAGTTTTCAGTCAGATCACTTTTCTTTAGTGTCTCACTGTTGTGATCCTCCTCCTTTTGGACACTACAAGCTTTTGCAATACTCTAGAGGCCCTTAAATTTGAGGATCCGATGCTTCATCCCCTGATCGTTTATTGTATTTTGAAGCCAAATTCCCCAATTATTAGCCCAATTGTCGTGCTATAAGTTTCCCAGCATTCAGTAGTCTCTGTAATCAATGTTTAAGAGAATACACAGAATAATCCAGTGGGATCCATTTAAATACGACAATTTTTGTATAAATGTCAGTCTATTCAGCTTCTTGTTCCTGTTCTTATTAGGTCTCGTCTGTCCCTTATAGGATGTAGCCCTCCGTCATTGATTTCCTTTCCTCTGTTTTCCGCCTGTCGTATCCATACCTGTCCACTTATCTGCCCAATGCGATACTTATTAGGCTATCTGTCCATCGTCTCTCGCGGCATCCGCTTGTTCTCTTTCCTTTCCTAGGGCCTCCATTCAATGTCAGGTCTTTTCAATCTGTTATTTTCCGTTTTTCCAATGTGGCCAACCCATTTTGTGTGTGTGTGTGTGTGTGTGTCGCAGTATAAATCTCTCAATGTCTGTAACCTTCGTTTGTTTCTATACAGAAATTTCAGACATATTTGAGAAATGATTTCAGAAAATTCAGAAATATTTATCCCTCAATGCCGCAGATTCTGTGTCTTTTTGGCTGCATTTTCAATGGATATTTACTCAGCTTTTTTCTCCTTTTTTTTCCGGAAGAGACACATTCAAATGCCAGGGATCTGAGATACGATCTGCTGACAGTTATAATTATCAAAGTTTATGGTTAGACTTCAGCCCCAGCTGTCATACTAGAGAAACGTATACCGATTTTGGATACTAGATAAGGTATAGAACTGGGTTACATTAATTGAGAAAAATAATTTTATAATTAAAAATTTTTTGAAACTCTCATTTAGGCTGTAGCGTTGAGCAAAGAAATGGCTAAAATTACACCACACGTGAATCATCCCCCAATTGTTGTTTGTAGGTAGAAGATACGAAAGGTTTAATTCAGGGGTATGTGCCGGATTTTTTCGGTCAATAGATGGATGACCTATTTAGCCTTTTAGGGTTTGTGGGGTTGGAGGGAACTTTGTTGAGTGGAGATGCATACAGTATGAGATGCATTCATACATTATCTTAGCATCATCCAATCTTGAACGAATTAGAGAGGGTGTGAGGAGGGTAAAAGAGTCGGTTTTCTGACAAATTACAGTATAAATATTTTAATTAACTGTTGCTGGACGAAATAAACCGAAGTCGTGACCCTGATACAGTTAGTAGGCCATAGCTCAGGGGTTCCCAGACTTCTTTACATCTTTTTCCACTGGCAAGCTTTCGAGAGTAAATCTAAACACACACACACATTTTGTTCAGTAATTTGAGTTTTCACTTCTACCATAATAAAGTAACCGATGTTTTTTAAATACTGTTTTTATTAATATTATTTTAAGTTGAAATAACATTAACAAAAATAATAGGTATAACAATATTATTTCACTTCTTTACGATCAAATAGCGATGAACAGATACCGGTACCGTAAGCCAGAAAAAAAAAAAAACAGAATCAGCCCCGTGAGTAAGAAAATGTACCCCCCTGTGGGGAGGGGGCGGGAAGGATTTACCTCAGACTGGGAATCCCTGCCATAGCTTGAAGACCCTGATTTACAGTAAAGCTTCTTTGTTAGCCCATTTTTCTTTCTATTTATCAAAGTCGGTAAATGATGTTAGATTTGAAATTAATTCGAAATGTGCTTGCCAAAGGATAAATGAACTGTCTTTTTTCAAACCCCTGGAGATGTTTGTATAATGACCCCCATTAATTCAGATCTTGCCCAACGAAAACTTTGACAAGCTATGTACAAGCACATTTCTATCTCCGCGGCTGGGTGCAATAGGCGAAGTCCGTAAATGTAAATTTCTGATATTGAGCAATTGGGGAATTCTACACCAACGACATCTGGTATCACTGTCACGCATGTTTTTATGTTAACATTCTATGGGGTGTCTGGGAATGTTTCTAAGGTTATGAAAAGGAGTATGTGCAAAGCAGCGATATTTATCTCGTGAGTCACAATATTCTGGTAAATGTGATAAGCAGTATAAACTATTCTGGTGCGCCGTTATTTCTGGATATAATGCTGATCGGTGTCAATTTATCTGCTAAATTTGTTTAACTGGAAAATTATCTAGAAATTAATGTCCAGAAACTATTTCCTGGCAATGGTAGGATCAGTGGATTTATTTTGATAGGGTTTTTGTTGGGCTTTGAGATTCCGATGATGTCGCTGTATGTTCTATTCTTGTGCTTGCTGTTGTGCTATTTCTGTTGACGCTATTGTTGCTGCTGTTGCTGCTATTGGTGTTGTCGTTTTTGCTGCTGCTGGTGCTGTTGTTTTTTTCTTTCTACCGATGTTGTCTTTGTTGTTGTTGCCATTGTTGTATTGCTATGGCTGTTGTTGCTGTTGTTGTTGTGGCTGCAGTTGTTGCTGTTGTTCCTCTTCGTCTTCTAGTTCTATTTGTCGTTGTTTTAGCTGCCGCTGTAAATTTCAACCCCCTCTTTAAGAGACTTGAGATGTTTGTGTAAGACAACGGAAGGAGTGCCAAATTGGGAACACAGCTTTAGTCTGGTACCTATTTCATGTTCTGAGTGTTAATCGCTGAGGCGCACCTTCACTATAAAAACAACCATCTGTAGGACTAAAGCTCCTCATGCCGAAGGTACCGGGTTCGAATCCTGGTCGGTGCAGGCATGTCCGGATTTTGAGATTTTTCTCATATTTTCCTGTCCCTGATCCTATGGTAGGTAGTTTGAGCACCTAATCTACTCGGATAAGGACGAAAAATTTGGGAGAGCCCGTGTGTGCGTTGCTCACGTTAAAGATACTTTGACACTTGGAAATCGAGAATAGCAGGCCAAACCGGCTCTGCCCGGGCAAAATTCTAAAAAAAAAAAAAAAGTATGACTACCACAACAAGAAAACGAAAACAAGAAAAGTGAGTTGCAAATGTCAAGGGCAGCTGAACCTCCTTAAATAAAGGCGTAAACACAAACCCTTCAGGGGCAGAGTCCCCCCCCCCCTCCCTCCCAAGTGTGGACGCTCCAAAATTTGCATTTTCATTTTGTAATGTCTATTGCTGTGTGCCTCCAGAGGAACTTTTCTCAAAACACTCATTCTCTGACTGCCTTCCAGGTTGTCATTCCCGTCCTCATTGTGTCCATCAGCAATGCCGTTCTGGTGTACTGTCTCAGAAAAAGACGTAGCGCCTTTGCCGAGCACGAACAGATCAGCTCAGAGCACGCCCAGAGTTCCCGCACTGACTCGCGGGTCACCACCATGGTACTGGCAGTCACCTGGACATTCTTGATCAGTCAGGTAAATATGTCGTCGAGGGTGCGTCTGTCGTGTCCTTTCGTGGATGGTTGCCTATATGTTAACCCAGTGGTTCCCAAACTTTTTTTGTCCCACGCCCCACTTCAGTTTAAAAAAAAAAATACGCCCAACCATGATTGGACAATGTTGCTATACAGTATAAAAAAGATTTTTAAAAATCCTCGTAGTTGGCTGTTTTAATCCAAGCTAAATAGGGAAACCACCACACGAAATAAACAAACAACAGTTTATCTATACAGTTAAGTTAAAATTCACTATGAAATTAAGGTTTCTATGAAAAATCCCAACCCCGGTGTGGCACATGCTCCACCTTGAGAAACACTGTGTTAGCAGCAAGCGCAGGCCAGACTGTAATAATATGTTATAATGATTACTCCCTAGAACAAAATAATTGTATTAAGGGCAGTCAAAAACATTAGTGTTACTTGACATAAAATGTGAAGTAAGAAGATGAAAGGCATGGTTTTAAACTAAAAGTTTACGAAGGTTTGACTGTTAAAAAAAATGTTTCCAAAAAAAAAAAAAAATTCCATTCCAGGTGCTTTCAACAACTATTCACATAAGAGCACAACAAATGTCGCAAGAGTGCATTAACTCTGCTACTGCCATCAGCCCATTGAATCACTTAATTTTTCAGCGACAGAGCCAATGAAATCGATCAGCTTTTCAAGCAAGTGCGAGTTCCAAAAATCGATTGTAAGATATAATCAGTTGAAGCTAAAAGAAAGGTTAGGCTCAGAAAATAACCCCCGGGGCCAGCTTTAGGAGCCAATAATTATAACCGTTGCTGTTCTCTGTGAAACCTGCAGAGTGATGTTCGAAAGGTATCTGTTGCAAAGTGAATTTTACAAGATTGGATTTCCCAAGCGCGGGTCCCAAACGGGAGCAATTGGTCCGGTTGGCTTAAAGTTTAAAGTCGGCCCTGAAAATTGAAACCCTGAGTCATAGAGGCTTTTAAATCACCTGGGGAATGGAACTTGGAATGAGCAAAAAGAGGGCAATGGAATGGAAGACCTTAGATAATAATTGTATCCCACAAAACTTCTGAGATCCCATGAGTTCACGAACGTGATAGAAGTGACAGAGTCATTCAATCCAGATGTTACCACGTTCATTTGGGTCTTTTAAAAGACAATAGAAAATATATGGATTCGCAAAAGGGCTTGGTGTAAAGTTAAAATATGGGGGGAAAACTTGTATGTTGCAAAGTCTTGCTTTAAAGACAATAAAGAAAAGTTACAATAAATCACAGATGATTTAGAAAGCAGTATGTGTGAGAAATGAGAGAGAGAGAGAGAGAGAGAAACACCCAAACACACATAATTATAACGTTATTGAAGTTTGAAGTTGCAACCTACCACTATTTCACACACATACACTCACTCACACACACACACACACACACTCACATATACACGCACACACATATCACGATCTCAGTTCTGGTTTTTTCGAGCTCCGCTGTTTTTGCACATCTGAGAAATTCGACGTTAAACGGCCGTGGCTTTAGCATCATGACAAGGAGTTAGGATAACCCGGAACTGTGAATCAGCTGGTTAAGTGCCACAACTCAAGGTTTGCATTTGTTTTTATCTCTTCTACATACTAAAAGATTTCCAGTTTTTGTTGTTGTTGTTGTTGTTGTTGTTGTTGTTGTTTTCACAAAATGGAGACAGAAAAAAATAAACAAGAACTAAGATCGCGATATGTCAAGGGAGCATTCCCCCCTAAAGGGAGCATTCCCCCCTAAAGGGAGCATTCCTCCCTAAAAAATCCTCTTCGAGCCGATTCTTGAAACAGAATGTACTGGACGATTGAGTTATACTTTGAGAATTCCTGCCAGTCTCCGCCTGCAGGAAAAAGCCTGTACGAATCCTGGTCATAGAATTCAAGGCGGAACAAATTTGTTCTCCACAGAGCCGTTGGGGAAATACTTGCCCGTCCGTCTAGATATCCATGATCTAAAAAGACAGTCTGATTTAGCGCCGTGAAAGTTTGCATGCCGGCTTAAATTTTCAGTGACCTTGTCCAACCCGAAACCATTATGCAAAATAAGGACGTGCTCAGGGCATCAAGAGAAGCGGTGGAGAGGGGCGGGGGGCACCACGGAAATTTTTCATGGCCGGATTTACCATAGACCATAATATTATGGTGCCAAACTGCAAATGGTGTGGCTGAACCAGGGTCCGCAAAGAGGGGCCTTCACAATAAATGAAAAGATTAAAGTGCTGACTCACTTTTTTTTTCTGTTTTTTAACGCACCAATGTATTTTATGCTTAATATTTGTTTAAATTTTGAATTACCTATTCAGTATATGGGGGCACCAAAATTTCTTAAGTGCTTAGGGCCTCTAAAAGTCTTAATCCGACCCTGGTTCAGCCACGTCTTGTTTTCTCAGGACGCTGAATTCCTTGAAATATTTTCTGTCCATGTTCTATATTTGCTCTTAAAATTCAAATTTCTAGCAATGTTGTGAAGACAGGCTATTTTGTCGGGGTCAAAGGCGTATCTAAGTTCATCATACGAGGAGAAACTTCAATAATGCTTGTGTATGATCATCATGAGTTATGCCACCTAGAATGTGGAAATGTCATATCATGTCATGTCCTTCACCAACTGTTAGTATTGGTAAAAAAAAAAAGAAAACATTAAACATTAAATAGAGGCACACTTTTTGGTGAGAAAACTTGTTTCAAAAATAATAAATATTATATTCTTACCATCTTCAGAATCTGATGGGTCCAAAGGGGTTATAAAGTTTAGTTGTATCTTGGTTTGTCACAAGGTAAACAAGATCACCACAAGGAAACAAAAGCAACACAATACAAGTTTCGCCCATGACATAAAAACAGACAAGAATTACATACATTTTTCGTGCGAGGTTAAGGAAAATCGTTCAGTGCTGTGAAAAATGTAATTAGCAGTAAAGTTGTAAAATTCATGTGCAAAATCGGAAAAGTCCGAAAAAGGTTTGATTGTCGGGGAAACGTATGACATCGATACTGTAAGTAATTCTAAATAGAAAGTAGAAAATCTTCGTCATTATCTAATGAAACAAGGAGTCAAATTGAAAGAGGTATCTATTTCCAGAGAAAAGAAGGTTCGTTTAGCGTCATTAGAAGCTTAGCGTCATCAGTACCCTCTTGGCGTCATCAGTATCCATAAGCTATGTGCCAAGTTTCATCGAATTCAGAGAGCCAACCACTGAGATATTGCATTGTAATGAGCGGCACGAGTTTCCGAACGAACTCTATTAGAGGAAATGCGCACTCGTCTTGCTTCGCCCAACCTCAGCGCAAACCGATCATTTTCAATCTTTGAGCTTTCCTACAATGAGTACAATTTTGCAAGGTTTCCACTCAGACTGGAGACTGGAGTCTAAACGAGGTGTGTGCACATGGGAACTGTTTTGTTCCACAAGAATGTGATGTCCTAACGTGAGCAGCAGCTGTCCCTATGGGAAATGTCGTCAACGGCGCCACGAAAATTGGTTTCTCCAACAATTTCTCAAATGTTCATGTCACTGTAGTTTCAAGGAAGCGCTCTTAGTCCCCTCACTTCAAAATGTTATGGTCATGAAATATTTGCTGACTGCCAATTCACAATGCTTGATACACCAGAGCAATCTCATACATTACAGACTGCCCTTCTTGTTCATCTAAGAACAGGTCTTCACGTAGGGACATGACAGGGGTAACCGCCATATTTTTCATAAGCCGAAAGAGATGACTTCATGTGCACATTGCAGAAAACGACAGCGGTTACACGCCGAAAGGAAAAGCCGCATGCCTCCGGGAGCATTTCACAAGCCACACGAAACCCCCAGACATTATACAAGCAGTAAAAAGTCATTCGCCATTCCCCGTCTTGACACGGAATGTATGTTGTTTTTGTTGTTGTTGTTGTTGTTGTTGTTGTTGTTGTTGTTGTTTTAAGCCACACCAAATGACCCAGCCACACACAGAAAGTAAAAAGTCAATCCCCACTGGTCATAAGCCACGGCTAGAGGGACAGAGGCCGCCAGCCACGTGCAGTTATGGTTAAATCCCTTGAATCTGAATGAACATTTTTTTTTTTTTGTGACAGCCATCAGACACCGCACACTGTCTACAGGTCAATGGAGTTACTCTTGACAGGTGATTGGTTGCCTGCGTTTTACTGAATTGTGTACAGGTGGTGCCTCCTTTGCGGCGGAATCAAGTTTTTATTGTTGATGTTTGTTGTTTTTGTTTTTGTTGTTGTTGCCGTTTTTTTTTTAGTTCGTAACAATCCCCATCCTAGCTTACTACTACTTCTTCAGCAATATTCAGAAGAGAAATGAATGGGCGGGCGACGACAGCAAAGCCCACCGCATCAGAATCGATATTAATACGTGTTCAATTCGGTGCGCACAAGTTCCCTACCAGAAGTAAGTGCGTAGTGCTCTGCTGCGCATGAAATCTATAGTAAGACCACTGTAGAATAATAATTATGGGAAGCTTTCTAGACCAAAAATAGAAAGAGATAGAATAGTGGGTTACAGCTTTATCCCGGATAATGCCGCGTATCTCAGCTAGTATGGCCAAAAAAAAAAATTTAGGCAAACCCGGGCAATGTACTTGCGAGGTTGTTTCTTTTGACCCCAAGGAAATTTCTTGCAATTTCATTTTCGCGGGGACGGTGGAGGCAACTGGTGAATTAACAGTACTGATACTTGAAAGAGAAACGTACCACTAACCATTACAAGAAGAAAATGAAGTGGAAGATGCAAACGTCAATATAGTTTTAGTTGCTGTTGTTAAAGAAGCCTCATAATTTTACAATATGAAAAACGTATACACCAACTCGGAAAAAATAAACCTAGTCCAAAAAAAAACAAAAAGCAACGGTTATGTTGAACTAGCTGAGGCACCCGGCATTATCCGGGTAAACCTGTGAACCCACCATTCTATCTCTCTCTCTCTCTCTCTCTCTTTCTCCCTTCGGTCTAGAAAACTTCCCATATCCTAGAGCCTTACTATAGATTTCATGCGCACCAGCACACAGCGCACTCATTTATGGTAGGGATTTGCACTTTCGCTGTCTTTCAGTTTCAACTTCAAAACAAACATAATGCGCATGCGCAGCTTAAATGAAACCTTAAAATGGCGAACTATGACTCGAAATAGATCTGAAATTTGGGAAACAATACATTTCCAATTTTAAAAAAACTACACCGATTTGAGACTTCTATTAAAAACTGTGCACCCTTACATCCATTCTGATGCACCATATAAAATTTGATGTCTGAGTGTTGAGTGGTTCAGAAGACTTTTGCAATGAAAAATCTCAAGTCCACAAATATATATGGTATAGATGATGATGGCCTTTTCTTAAAAATTACTTTCAATAAATATAGGCATATTATGAAAGCCGCTGTAAGTGGCCTTGTCCACAACACCCGTTCTGCTTTGTATCCACAGCATCCGTCCCGCTCCACTTCTCGTTGTTATGGAGGCAAAGAGTGTTTTGCTTTTTCATACTTCTTTTTCCGTAAAATAGCCGAGCGGAAGGGACGCTGTGGACAAGAGCGCTTAGAAAATGAGACTATGGTAAAAACGAGGCTAACTGAGAAATGAATCGGAGACATCCATAATTGACAATAGTTTGGAATTGTCTTTTTACTGGATCTCTAAATTAAATTTTTCTTTGGCTGAAAGATATTTCCATGGCAGAAATTCAATTTTCTGTAATTTGACCAATGTCATGTCGTTTTGCAAATACTTTCTTTTATCATGAATCATCATCTCCATTTTCATCATTATTTTAAACAAGTTTAATAGCCTTAAAAGTTGTACGGAAAAACTGGCAGAATAAAATTTCACCTCAAACATTCAAATCCTCACCGTGCGACGTGTGGCTAGTGGCGTAGGGCAGGCAAGTTTTGTCATGAAACTACATCTCTAAAGACGCACCTTTTCCTGAAACACTTTGGGGACGTTCAAATATAATCTTACGCCTCAGAGAGGGGGAGGGGTGTTTGGCTCCTGTAAGAAAAGTGTAAGAAAGGGGGGGGGGGGAGGTCTTGAACCAATGTAATATTACACTTTTGTGAGGTGAGAATATAGAAAGGAATAAAAAAATTAGACAGCAGATGCCCCTGTTTTTAGAAATATCTTTGACATTTATATAATGAAAAAACCCTTTGTTGATGATTGTCATGATTCAGATGTTGTTAAAACTCACGCAGAGAGTGAGTTGTTGTTGTTTTACCAGGGCCATGAGAAATTGGCTGGTGGCCTTGAACGGCCCTCGCGAATTATAATTGGTGAGTAAATAAATGTAAAGTTAAACTGTTAGATTCACGCTTGTGGGTTTTAATGTTCGTGATTAATAAGTAATGGAGTAGGGGTGAAACAAGTTGGGGCTAGTTGACATTGTTAATTATGACTAGACAAGTTTTGCACGTTAACTGGCTGGTAGAATAGTGCAGACGTATTACTACAATTAAAATGGTGGGAGGTTTCGACCTATGAGATAGCTGAACTAATTGGGCCAGCGGACTAGCACGCTGGGTAGTTAGATAGTATAAGACATCGTGTAACGTTCAGATTTAGTGAATACAGACGAGCAGAAGCATCGTGTCGTGAAGTATCTCCGGTTGACCAGTACCTGAACTGTGTGCTTTGAAGACAAGAAGTCCTTGCTAACGGACTGACTGAGCTCTAGAAAGAAAGGTCTGAGTGGGCTGACCTTTGAAAGCCCACGCTGCGCTATATTGATGTTCGCGCCTACCAGTAGGCGTGACCAATGGTACTATATCTTATTTATTCAAGCATAATAGAGATCGGAGATAGAGAGAGAACTACAGCCTCATAGGAAGACTAAGGAAACCCCAGCTGGCACTCGACCACGAGTGTCCTGTATCATTGATCTATTGCCATAGTATGATTGGAATAATATAGCATATTGTTGATGAATTGAATAGTGATTGTGCATAAAATATAGTCTTTTGGCAACTGCTTAAATTACCTACAAGCCGAAGAGTGCTTCTGTAGGCTTTGAACGTACTGGGCTCTCCTAACATTCAAGCCCATATGATCTATGGAGAGTTTGCCTGGCGACTGGCCAGTGGCGACTCAACTGTCACTTTAAATTGATATCTAGTTTCGTATAATATACCTATTAGCTATTGATTGCAGTACCTCCATAGTTACATGAATATCATTGGTTAAGTTATTAATTAGAGTTTTTTGGTTTGAATATATACCCCTATTGTCTTTTGTTTTGTTATTAATATTTATGTAAACTATGGCCTGACCGGCCTGACATATATACGCTCTAGTTATTTAATACTTTTCTTGTGTGGTTGTGTCCGAGTGTGAGTTAGCTGCCTCTCGTGCAGTCGTAACATCCCCAAGACCCTAACTCTGCTCGTGACAATGATAACTAATTTAAGGCAATTTTGACATTGACTTTGACATGAGTCTCATTTTTCCCTCATTTGTGAGAAAGAGTACGTGTGCAATGCATAATTATTACATGTATTATTGTAATATTACGGGATGGGAGGGGGGGGGGGGGGGGGGAGAGAAGCAAATGTAAGAAAAGTGTAAGAAGGGCGGGGGGGGGGGGTCAAAAAGTCCCAAAAAAGGTGTAAGATTATATTTGAACGTCCCCTTTCAGTTGTGAGATCTTATTCCCAATCCCTTTATTTTCTCAATTCATTTTATTTTTGTGGCTTTATTGTTTAATTTCTGCCATATTCATCTCTGTATACCTATATTATATGTGTGTGTGTATATATGTTTAGCATAAGAATGTATGTAACAGATTGTGCTTGAGAGAGAGAGGGGGGGGGGATGGTTGTGGGGGTGGAGTTGCAGATGAAGTGAACAACACGTTCTGTAAAACGCCTTGGGCACTTGTGGACTGGACGCTATATGAAAGATCTTCATCATTATCATTATTATTATTATAATAACAACTTTTGGCGAGTGCCTTGCGGCTAGTTATGACTTTGTGCTACTGGCAAGTGTAAATGGAATTTTGACTTTCTGCCGACGGTGTGCGAGCCTTGAGTTTGAATTTGGGTTCCAAGGCGCATCGGCGCGATAACTGCCACTTGGCGCCTTTCAGTGTTCTTTGGATACCTTACTGTAGTTCCATTTTCAGAACTTGATCAACTAAAATTTCACAAATAAAAATCTAACTGGTACAGCCTAGTACAAAATAATTTTATCTGTGTAATTAAAAGAAAAAGAGTTCTGTATAGATTTGAGTTCTATCTGTTAAAAATCTTTAAATCAACGTGTAGATTTGCATCGCCCCCGACGAAGGCCATGGTGAGCTGGGGATCACGTCAGAAAATGATTAAAGAGCGTTTTTCCAAAACTGTGTAAGTCAAATCTTACATGAGTTATGGCCCCTTTCAGATAGACGCGGTGTAAATGTTCAGTTAAAACTTGCTATGTCCAGTCTTTTTAAACAAAAAAACTCATGCAATATTTGACTTACCCAGTTACAGAAGGACGCTCTTCAATTCTTTTACTGATCTCCAGACATAGTGTCGTCTTCTGCTATGGTCGTATCGCGTGTGGAGAATGACTTTCCCTGTCCGACGCCTAGCTAATAATATAATAGAGCATTAAAGTATCAAGTTTTTGTAGATAATTCACTTCCCCCAAAGATTCCAGAAACCTATTTTCTATTTTCAAAAAGGGACAATGTATCAGTTTCATTTGATCTGACACATGTTATGACTTCCCAAGTTTTAGCATTACTTTTACGATAATAGTAGGGGGCCATGACATTACAGCTTATATATCTCAATTCTCGATGATGTCACTGAAAATACCAAAAAGGGTTACCTGAAGACACATGATTACTGACTAGAAAGGAGCCTTTAAATGCACTGAGTTCGCATCTTCTGATAATGTGAAAATTCCGTGCAACAGGTTTAATGTATTACAGCGAGGATTTGCCATGATAGATAAAGCCATAGAAGGGTTTCTTCTTTTTTCTTCTTCTTCCAGTCCCTACATTAAAATTTATGGCTTCCCATTAAACTGAAAGCCAAAATAATTATGAAGTCTTTTTCATCACATGGCAGGGACTGCATGGTCAACTGACGTAACTCGGTTTATACATATTACTCAGGAGAAGCAGAAAACTGAATAACTTTCTTTATCATTATAGTTACAATTTTGAAAAAAAAAAACTTGCTGATTTCAGAGTTTAGCCCCCAGATTATACTAAACGTACGGGCTGTTAAGGGCTAGTAGCGTGCCAAAAATCTTAACTTTTCAGAAAAGCTGAGATACGATGTTTTACAATGCTGCTGGCGTTGGGATCACGTTAAAATCTCTATCCTTTGCCCTGCAGGTAATTGGAGTCTTAAATTAGAGAGAACTCGGTGACACAACGGTAATTGCTGTGAGGACAGGGACTATCCATAAAATGCGGAGATGATAAGGGTGTTGCCCTCAGAATATGAAACATTGCAGAATACACCTTTCGTCTTTTATGGAAACGTCTGCGTATTTTAGCTAGTTTGATATCATATTTAACGGTATTCCTAAAATAACTAATCTTCAAACAGGATAGAAAATCGGTTAATATACCATAAAGAATGTTTGTCCCAAATGTCATACTGGTATCAAAAGGTGCGAAAAGTTTGCACAGACTTTTTGGACAAGGAGCGGGACAATAATGAAAAATGGTGAAATCTCGGATGGAAAAACGTGTGTTTGCCTTGAATTTGCCTTAAATTAAGACGTAAATTACTTTTGTTGATGGGGTCCTGCTTTTCACATTTATGTGCTCAATAAAAACCCTAATGTTCAGGCAACTGACCTGTTATTGATTTTAATGTAAGGTTATGAAGCTGTCTGCGTGCCTATTTTTGCAAATTTAAATTAGAAAATACGTTCTTTTTAAGGCTGTTAGAAAATGGTGTTCACGGTTATTGGAAAAAAGAATACTTTTGTCTAAAAATTCGGAGACAATTCGTGGTTTTGCCAAATTTTCAAAGAATAGTATTATTCGAGATGAAAGTAAATTCTCTGTCTGATGCTTAGCTTAGTGCATTAAAATAGCTTGTCTTTATTAATAATTCACCCGCCAAATACACCAGAAATCTCTTATGGAAAAAAAATAATTGACAATGGTTCAGTTTTATTAAATTGGTCTTAAAGCTGGCCTTCTCCAATTTTTAAAATCTCTTTTAAGTAAAATGGTGGAGGGACATTGATTGACAGCTTGGATGATCTAGGCTTAGATCGCAATTCTCGATGATGTAAATGAAAACTTGTAAAGACACATGATTACAGACTAGAAGGGAGCGTTTCCTGCACTAACTTGGCATTTTCTGTCCATGTGAAAATTGCGTGCAACAGACTTAACAGCCCTAGGATCTATCACGATAGATAAAATCATAGAAGGATTTCTTCTTCTTCCTGTTCCACCTCTTCTACTTCTCTATCTTTTTCTTCTTCTTCTTCTTCTTCCTCTCGGTCCTCCATTGAAATCTATGACTTCCCAATAAAACTGAAAGCCAAAACATGAAGTCTTCTTCATTTCATGGCCAGGGCTGCATGATAAATTGACGTAACTCAGGCTTTACAAGTTTTTGAGGAGAAAAAAATCTGAATGACTGTCTTTATCACACTCAAACCTTACGATGTTTTACGAAACGGTATTCAAACCTTAGTGGTCAGAATTTAGCAAAGCAATAGCAAAAGAAAAAATCGGTTCGTCGGCTGGAATTTCAGCCAAATACAAGAATGAGTGTGATTTATGAAGATAATAATCTGCAAAGTAATAGAATTCATTTGTCAATATTTGGCAGTGGAATTATTCAGTGTTAGCATTGTATGGAAATATGACGGGCACAGTCTATCATAATTCCATGACTGTATTTATCAATCACGAAATTAAAGAACGTAATGGTGACACATCATTAGATGTGGCATATCAGCACTTTATAGCAGGTATGGTGTGCAAATAAGCCACATTACCTCTAAAATGTCAGGATTACGATTTGCTGGGAGAAATACAAGGGGTGAAAGTGGGAGGAGGAAGAGGTTGTAGAGGGCTCTCTTTTTGTTGTTCCTCTAATTGAGGATGTTTCTTCCTGGGCCATGATACCTTTTAATCCTCAGCTATCCCATAATTAGTTTCCACGTGACACCTCGGAAATTTGAATACAGGGGTCCACATTTCGAGAGGGGGAAAAAAGACGTAACTAGACAGGGGCATAATTGACAGATGTCGACGGAAATTCCACAGTCACGAAAGCCAAAGATCGTACGGTTAGATAAAACGGGACAGTGATTTCTTTGCGTCTCTTAAAATAGCACGCACGATAGCGTTGCCGGTGAGGTTTTTAAAAAATTCCAAGAATCTTGTATAAAAAATTCCAAGAATCTCGTATAAAAAATTCCAAGATGAGGCAAAAAAAAAAATCCCAAGGCCAGGTAAAAAAAATCCCAGGATTTGTTTGTTTTGTTTTGTTGTTTTTTCAACCCCAAAAATGCAGAATGAAAATTACAATTTTATTATATATTGAATTTAAACTAAGCAGTGCAGTGATTCATTCGCAGACCACGCAAAAGATCCTCTCACATAGATAATCTCAATCTTCTTTTTACAAAGAAATAATAGCAAAAAAAATAGAGTTTACAATAGCTTGAAAATTCCAATATCTGCACACACAAAAAAATGCCAAGATCCCAAAATCCCAAGATCTTGGGTTAATCCCAAGGCCCAGCAAAGCTGGTGGACACAGCCGGCTCCCTGGTCGTGGACGGGGTCTGTGATAGTTTGCATGAAAAGAGTGCTTGGTATAACGATAAGTTAATAGTTTTAATATTTAATAGTTTGTTAGCCCAGGCGCACATCTCACAAACTTAGTTTTTGTTTGTTCCAACCTCACTTTTGGCATAACTGAGAAATTCGACTTTAAACGTTTGCAGGTTTAGTATTATTACTTGGCCCGCTGATACTAGGAATGCACAGATGTGATTGTTGAGTTTCGATCATCAATGTCTGAACTGAGGCGCGGAACGCAATTGTTTCCCGTCATACTTTTTAATTCTACTCAAAGGAAATGCGACTTTCTTTTTTTCTTCGGCCCAAAATGCGGGAATATTTTCTTCTGTTCAACTCAGTTGGGCCTCAAAATCAACGAAAGTATAAAAAAATAGATAGTGAACTTCAAGACCTTTAACATATGCAGACGTTCACCGTTACGGTACGACCTAGTTTCGACCAAGGCAAACATCACTCTGGACAACAATCCTCTGGAGGTTGTCAACAAGTTCTGCTACCTAGGCTCAACAGTCACCTCTTCAACGCCCCTTGGCGATGAAATAAATACCAGGATAGGAAAAGCTGGAACATCCTTTCGCAGACTGAAAAAGAGGGCATGGAACACCAAAATGCTTACACTAAGGACAAAGATAAGGATATATGAAGCATGCGTCCTTAGTTCGCTCCTTTACCAATCAGAAACGTGGACACTGTACTCGGGACAGGAGAAGAGACTAAACTCCTTCCACCTCAGATGCCTCCAAAAGATCCTTGGCATCAGCTGGCATGACAGAAAGACCAACACACAAGTCTTGGAAGAAGCAGAACTGCCGATCATGTACACCATCCTGTGTAAACGAAGACTGAGATGGCCAGGTTACGTAAAACGAATGGACAACAGCAGGGTCCCCAAGCAGTTGCTTTTCTGGTGAAATGGCCCAAGGCGACAGACAGCGTGGGAGACCAAAGCTAAGATTCAAGGACAAGTGCAAGAACAACATGGTAAAGTGTAACATCAACCCTGGAACTTGGGAAGAACTAGCAGAGGGCCGTTCAGCTTGGAAGTCCCCAGTGAACGCTGGAGTCCAACACTTTGAGAACAACATCATCTCAGACCAAATTGAGAAGCGCCAAGTAAGAAAGGAGAACCCCTCACAATCTCGAGGCACCTCTCTTATCTGCCAGTACTGTAATAGAAGCTGCTTGTCCAACATCGGTAGGATAAGCCATGAGAGAAGCTGCGGGAGAAAGGAATAAATTTAGCTGCTGACCGTCTGTCAAGACGAAAAGAGCCAAGTACACCGTTACAACTTACCGAACGCAATAATTAGGATATTTTATAGAATTGAAGGCTCAGCGGTAAAGAAGCCTTTCATGATTTATTGGAGGCCTTACTTCCTTTACAATATGATGATAAGGAGTTAGAGTAAAATTGGGGCTGTGAAACAATTTGATAAGTGCCACATTTCTTTTTTCTTCTTGCCGGCAATTTTTCAGAAAATGGAGATAGAACAAGCAAGAAATCAAGTTGTGATATGTGACTTGCTGTCATGTTACAGTCATACCTTAGTTTCAAGTCCCTCTCGACTCAGAAATGTCCCCGAGAACGAGCTAAGAGACAGTTTCAGGTCATTTCATTCTGGGGCCGGAGGAGTTTTATTAATTATATCATAGCTCTCACAATTATATACATTGTATTAGAATCATCGCTGACATTAAAGACGGGGATATGTAGGCTTGAACCAGTAGTTTTACAGAACACTTTAAAACCGTCTGGGTCATACCCACCTCACGTTTAGCTTTTTACTCCAGGGAGAAGTTCCCCCCGAATGTATAGCGTGTGGCTGCCAGCTAACTGTCACTCACATTTCTTGCAGATCCGAAAATGGTACTATTCTTGCGGATCCATGAACGAAGTATTTTCTGACGTGGACCATTCGCGCATCTTGTCGTTTCTGAAGGAGGCCGATTTTTTAAAAATTCATATACAGACATACTTTAGTGTACGGGGCTTTTCCCGTTCGATTTTTAATTTCACGTAAGAATCTGAAAGCTGGAAAAAAAAAAGGCAACGAGAAATACGTGAAAGGCACAAAGTGGCCCTTATGGTGCCAACGCGTTGTTAAACTCAAACTCAGACTCAAGTTGCTTCTTTCTTTCTTTCTTTCTTTCTTCTTTTTTCGACCAATCATCTTTTGAAGGTTTCCTAGCTAGAGCTCAAGCAGAATTGTCAACGAAATTAACACTGACAAAAACATTTTGGGTTCACTGAGCACAATGCTCCTTAAGAATGTGCCTTTTCTATGCTGTAATAATACTGTCTTTCATCCTCCTCAAATCCCCTGAGATGGCACAGGGTAGAACGGGATGAGGCTGGTAGGCAGGCTTGTGAGTAGTTAACTCGCCACTTGGGCGTTACTCAAGTCAAGTTCAGTTTCCATCCGTCATTTAATTAAGGTGGTTTTTAAAAAAATGGGTGCCACTAGGTGTTCAATTGAGAAATCTACCACACAAAACAAAAATGAACCTATTCATTTCTACAACTTGATGAATTTTATGGATGACTCCAAACAGCAGTCTGGACACCACCTACACCTACCGAACATTTGGTACTGATTTCCCACGGTGCCGTTTGTCTTTTATTGCTCGTAGAACGTGTCATTTACCGTTAACTATAAAGATAACTAAATGTGCCATAATTGTGAAGTGCATATTAAAAGCAATGTTAAATGTATCTTATAGTGTATATAAAACAAATAAACGAAAATGAAACATAATTATAATATTACAAGAACTTATATCATGCGAAACTTCAGTGTCGTGATCTGCCTTTTTGTATAATGTGCTTGGCCCGCACTGTTGCCAGTCTGTGCGGTGAGTGTCCGGAGCGCTTGAGTATGCAACTGTCAGTACGTCCGTCAGATGCCCTTTTGAAGGTGTTGTAAAAAGCAATTTAGCGTTAACCAGCAGCTTTAGACAAGGTCTGTGCCTGAGAAACTCCAGTAGAATTCTCGATCCTGTTAAGCTTTTCTTCAGCAAGCTTAACCCTAGACTTGCCATTGATAGGACAATTAAACTGGCAGTTTTATACAATGCCGAGCTGCCAGAGCCAAAAAGATCTGATGTCAAGATTTAATAATATATATAAATGGATATACTTTGTTGAAGTTTCTAAATCTAAAACAGCCTCAAATACTGAATTTGTACACCGAAGACCTGCCGTTGAAACATGCTTGTGGGACAGTACTAGGGTTATATTGGCCCCATTGGGAAAATATTGATCTAACTCCACTTTTGTTAGAAACAGAGATAACCTTGTGCGCGCGTACAGGAACTGTGAATTTTTCAATGGAGTTAAGATCTAATTCCCCAAACACAAACTAAGCCTATTATTCCTTGCCTTTTCTCTTAGCTTAAAATTTTATATCGACGATAAAAAACATTTGGAACTCAATCTTCTAAAAAGCAGTGAAAGTTGAGTCTGCCCACTCTTTTCTTCATGGGCACATTTAAGCTCTAGGCTTTCTGGATCATGTCGCTAAACGTCTCACATTATGTTGCCAACCAAAACACAATTGTGGCAGTTAGCTGAATCCTAATCCTAACCATAGCCTTAGCCTTAAAACTTTCCAAAACATTCATCGAGCAAACAAACAAACAAAAAAAACAAGTTGTCCACGCCACAAAGCGCAAAAAAACATTTCCGAAACCATGCAGAGTTTTATCAATTTTTATCTCCTCCCGTACCCATTTGCGTTTTCTCAGCCTGTTTAATCCATGTGGTTGTCATCAGGTTATCTGGCTCATATTTCATGTGTTTGTCATCAGGTTATCTGGCTCATATTCATGTGTTTGTCATCAGGTTATCTGGCTCATATTTCATGTGTTTGTCATCAGGTTATCTGGCTCATATTTCATGTGTTTGTCATCAGGTTATCTGGCTCATATTTCATGTGTTTGTCATCAGGTTATCTGGCTCATATTTCATGTGTTTGTCATCAGGTTATCTGGCTCATATTTCATGTGTTTGTCATCAGGTTATCTGGCTCATATTTCATGTGTTTGTCATCAGGTTATCTGGCTCATATTTCATGTGTTTGTCATCAGGTTATCTGGCTCATATTTCATGTGTTTGTCATCAGGTTATCTGGCTCATATTTCATGTGTTTGTCATCAGGTTATCTGGCTCATATTTCATGTGTTTGTCATCAGGTTATCTGGCTCATATTTCATGTGTTTGTCATCAGGTTATCTGGCTCATATTTCATGTGTTTGTCATCAGGTTATCTGGCTCATATTTCATGTGTTTGTCATCAGGTTATCTGGCTCATATTTCATGTGTTTGTCATCAGGTTATCTGGCTCATATTTCATGTGTTTGTCATCAGGTTATCTGGCTCATATTTCATGTGTTTGTCATCAGGTTATCTGGCTCATATTTCATGTGTTTGTCATCAGGTTATCTGGCTCATATTTCATGTGTTTGTCATCAGGTTATCTGGCTCATATTTCATGTGTTTGTCATCAGGTTATCTGGCTCATATTTCATGTGTTTGTCATCAGGTTATCTGGCTCATATTTCATGTCTGATCCTTAACTTGGTGTTTCGACCACTCTCTTTTTTAAAAAAAAGAAAAATTGATTTCGGTGCAAAATTAATGAGACTTGAACAATTCGCGCGTCCATGATCTGTATCAGGAAAGCTTTCTTCTTCAAGTGTGTGGTATTCAAATATTATTATTGTCACATTCAAAATTTCTGAAGTAAACCTAATTTAGAACTGTCGAATAGAAGCTAGCACATAAATAAATAGGTAAATACATTATATACAATGGAACCAGTCTAAACCGAAAGCGGTTAGTAAGAAATTTCTCTTCATCCGAAAGATTTCCGTGGTCCTCCCGTAATTATTCTATATTACTCAGAGTATTACATCTCTTTACACATCAAGAAAAGCAGGTCAAATATTTTGACCGAAAGTTTCTCTTTCACTAACTCGGGCGAACGGGGAGGGGGGGGGGGGGTGCTGTCTCGAAATCGCAATGTCTTTGATGTGAAATAAAACAATCCCGGTGTGACGAAGTATTTGGTTCCCCCCATAGTAGAGGTTCCCCCGGAACAAGTACTTCATAGTAAAAAGTCATCCTGAATAAATACTTCATAGTTCCCCCTTGCACTTCGCGAAAAATGAAAATGTTTGATAATTTTCACATGAAGCCTTGAAAACTCGATGAAATGTCGCCATAAAAACCATCGAATCCTAATTCTGTATCAAGAATGATTCTTGACAGGTTTTTATAAAATAGCATTTGGTTTGTGTGTGTGGGGGGGGGGGGTGGTGTCGCTGTACTTCGACCGGGGGATAGTTTACTATGAAGTGGAACTCGGAAGTGGAACTCGCAGCTAAGTAAACTGTTTCACTTCGTTCCTGTTGAAGTTTTTTATTGTGTTGTTGTTGTTTTTATCACTTGAAAAAGGCGAAAGCCGAAAATTTGTGTATTTTCTGTCTTCTCTTTAGTCTGCTTTGTATTGTTTGGGTTTTATTTCTCACGCAGGTTTTCGCAACATACAACTTTGTCTTTTTCAGTTTTTGCCCGATTTTAACTTTACTGTGAAGTAAAAGATGCGGGGGAATAAATACTTCTAATCCTTTCCAGCACGACTATGCAGGCCTAGTTGATGTGGTTGCGAGGGAGGAATGGGGACCATGTAGTGTTATTGAACTGAGGAAACCAGACAGAAAGGCGCTGCTGGCCCGAGTGGCGACTTTTGCTGTTTTGTTGTTGTTTTTTTAACCTATTTCGTGGGCCATATGTAATGTGGGTGTCACAGCGACTATAATGTATCCACTAACAGAAACAATATTAACAGCAGTTCAAATTAATGTATCATATTCGACATAGCTGTTTGATCCCCACCCACAATTTTGGCTGTTCATTTCGACTACTCTGCATACACGCGCAACTCATTCTCATCTACTCGCACACACACACAAACTGTAGTTTCGTTGTTGAATACAGTACATGAAGGGAGGTAATAAAGTAAAACTACCGATGTGTCTTATATCGTTAGACAAAAAAAAGTGTGATTTTAAAACAACTCTTTATCCAAAATACCGTTTTGTACGAAATACAATTGTCTGTTCCCTGAATTTCGGTTTAAGCAGGTTTTACTGGATAAAGAAATACCTCCAAAAACGGCTTGCTGATGAATCAGAAAGTGTTCCAAACAGAGAATTTTCAACATCATAAAATATTCCGAGTGTTGAGGACCGGGAACTAGAGGGTTAAGTTTCACCCCAGCGGGCTCGACCCGTAAGGTTTCCACTGAGAACTCGTTAAACATGATTAATAAGCCATTATGAGTGTAGCGCTTCCGGATCCTGTCAGTATTTGATCCTACTGAGCAAGGAGAAGTCAGCAACCAGATGTTCTCGAGTTACATGTGGCTTTTACCTTTTATCTGTGGTTCTGTCATTTTCTTAATTGCCCATTTAAACCAATCTTTAATGAGAACAAATAATAGCGCTGGTGTAGTCTGTCATACGCGTGGCACTTAGCTTTCTCCAAGATTGAATTCTATTGAAACTCTCAAACACGGCACGTCTCCTTTGAAGGATCGCTCAAAGTCCTATCACTGATGCTGGCTTATGGGTTGAAACCTTACATTGGCTCGGTGGTCGGGGAGGGATGAACAAAGTCACCAAACAATGTCTTAGGACGCTTTGAAACAGGATAAGACAAGAGGAGAGTTCTTTTCATCCGCTCGGGTAAGTGACTGGCTTAAAACTGTTGACTGAGAAAAACGCAATATTAAATATCACTCAATTACGACAATGGGTCGCATCAGTCTGTTACTTTCTGAAAAGGGAGATGTTTCTTTACTTAAAACAGGCGAATTTGTGAGTTGATACTGGTTTGTGATTTTACTAAGACTAGTTTCAGGAACGGTAATGTCAAATGAAGAAGCGCCCCGCGCATGCGTAACCCAACACTTCAGCTTTTGTCCACTATTTATGCTATTGATTTGTTTCCCTTATGCCGTCCAAAAATTGTGATGTTTGTCACGAGTGGAGTGAGTGCAATTAAGGGGATAGCTACAGAGCGGGTGTAGAGTAAGAAGAGCTCACGGTGGACAAGTAAGTTAAGCGTGCTGTTGTGAGTAGTGGGGGGGTCTGAATGAGGCGAAAGCGCTGTATTACTATCACTGCAAGTTAGAAGGTCCTACGGAACGGACCTGTGAATAAGAGCCCATCGGGCAGACATAAGGGGAGCAGTCGAGAAGACTAGTGAGAGAGTCTTTCCAGTGATGACTGGTACGTAGAACGTTGATTGATTATTATGATTGATGTATTATATTATATTCGTCTATTACCATGATGTAAATAAGTATATGTGAGGAATGTGGAAGTCCTTGATATTGGATATAGCAATGTGCGCCATGAGCGATAGATGAAAGTGAGTTCATGGATTTGTAGCGCGAGTGAGTAGTGTGTACTCCGATGGAAGTGTGTTACCGTAAGATGTGTGGTGAGTGAAAGGTGAACTAGTGTGTGTACGCTTCATGGGTTGTAAGGAGAGGTGGAGTGAATAGAAATGGTAGGGTATTATATCAATGTAATGTTATTCTTGTAGGTGTCGAGGACGGGCCGCAGAGCCACCTCGATGAGCACAGGGGATAGGCCAGCATAGGGCCGGAGGCCACACATAGGCCAGAAGTGAGGCTGTCAGTGCAGGACAGTAGAGGCACATAAAGTCGTGGCAGTCAGGCCACGGACAGGGACGTAGATATGAGCGTGAATGTGATAATGCACTATTGCCATGTTGAGGGGAGAATGTACTATTGAAATGATAATGTCTATTGAAATGATAATGTGTTATCGCCCTGCTGAGGTGCTAGGGGAATGCTAAGGTGTATGACAATAGGAAGGTGATATTGAGAGACTGCGGTGCCAGTAAATTATTAATGTGCTATTAAGACCCTGAGGGGAGAGGCTGAGGCCGAAGTGCCTTTAGGAGTAACTACCGGATTGTGGATCCGAGGGAGAGTGTGTGTGAGAATAAGGCCGTTGTACGGCAGTTGATTTCAATAATATAATGTATGTAATTGCGCTATTATCTGTATAATTATGTTTAATAAATGTGTGAGTCTGATGGGTTGTTTTGTTAAGTGTTAAACTTGTTTGTTCGTGATTGTTGTCCTGTCATAAACTATTACATCTCCCAGTCTGGGATTTGTGACAATGTTGACCTCAATGCTTTGATCAGCATCCCACCCCACCCCCACTCCACCCCACCCCCAAATGTCGCGAGTCAGATGAGCATGCGCACTCGCCAAGATTAATTTTTGGGACGGCGGCTGAGCATGCGCACTCTGGAAGAACGAAACTAATGTGGCCTTGGAACTTGCAGAGGAAGAGGAAAAAAAATTATGTCCTGGGAGCACGAATTCTGTGACGTCATGTGAAACTAACCAATGTAATAACATGATTATTTAATGCACAACAATGACCATCTCGTTCAGGCGAGAAACATCATATAAACTACATCCGAATTTGGAGAGGGGGTGGGAGTTGCCGATGCATACAGACAGGCGTCAGAAATGGTTGGTGTTTGATATCACCGCTCTTATTATCAGTGCAGTCTCGATAAAATCAAGCATCAACTTACAAGTAAGCCTCGCTCCCAAAAGTAGTAAGCAGACAAGAAGACACTATGGTTGCTGACAAGGCACGTGGCAAAGCAAAGTTATACATGCCTGTTGTGCTTCTGCATTTGGCCTCGTAGTGGATGATCCAGACGAGATGACATGTGGCTGAGTCGCCATTGACTCTTCCTGAATGCAGGACTCGGAGACTCTCAAGACGCTCAGCACAACCACGTTTCCGAGTTATTTAGCATCGGAAACCTAAATTTAATCCTAACTCTGATCTAACCCCAAAAAAATCGGTCAGAAAAATTGAGTATTGGCTTTGGTAATACCAGGATCTTGGCAAAGAAATAATAGCCGGTCACAGTCCTTTAGCTGGTCATAAAAAAGAGTGACTCTCCGTTATCTCGCCATAAAAAATGAAGATAGAGGTCGGGAACTTACGATGTGTAAGTGCAGCCGCTGATCATGAGCAATGACACATTAATTTATTGGTATTTATAAGACCTTAGCACACTGCGCCATGTCCGTTTTGCCTTTGGGATTATGGGCTGTGAACCGGACATGGCGCACTAGTGAGGCTGAAAGAAGTCTGTCTCTTTGGTTTAAGTTCGAGTCTGAGTTAAAACCACAAAGATCTATAGAACTCTGTGGTCAAAACTGACGAAAAACAGAATTGGCCCTCTGCGCTATAGTTCAAAATGCACGAGTTGATGACGCACAAATGTACGAGTTGGTGGCGCCCAAATGCATGAATTAGCGACCCACAAATGCACGGGTTGATGACGCTCAAATGCACGAGTTGACGCCCAAATGCACGGATTAATCACCCACAAATGCACGAGTAGATGACCCACAAATGCACGAGTTGATGACGCGCAAGTGCACTCGACCACACGGAACTCAATGAAGCAAGTGCACCACGAGCAAATGTGACAAGTTCCATTGGGTTCTATAATGGAAACAACTCTGAAAGTAGCCAGAGATAGCCCCTACCAGTTGCAATAAATCTTACGTTTGTGCCCCAAAAAACAGCGAATTTTCCTTGCCCCAAACATAGTACTACAATATCCCGTTAAACGACCTGTTGTCTTCTTGGTAAGGCGGTGGGTGTCGTAGCAGGGTGTCGGCTAGTAATAATAATTAAGCTATTGATTTCTCTGTTTTGCTTTAATTCGCAGGTCTTCGCCGGGGCACAAGTTCTTTTCCACCTGCTGGGCATGGATGCCAGGCTTGAACCTCTGCACTCCATTGTCTTCAATCAGGTCTGTGATCTGATGCTGTGCCTGGTGGCTGCCACTAATTTCCTGCTGTACTACGCCTTTGGCCAGCGATTCCGAAAGATCATGAAAGATCTTGTGTGCAGGAGATGCACGAAGAAATCCAGGGGATCTTTAAACACTAGATCCGGACGGTCGGGAAGATCAGATATGTCTATGAGATCAACCCATTGCACCTGATGATTTTCCCGACCTTTTACTTTTCTTGCAGAGTGTTTCAAACGTGGTAGAAGATGCTGACAAAAACTGGTGGTGTGGACAAGTTTGTGGGGAATCGTTGGAGCAGGACGATATCTTAATTTCAGTGTAGTCAAACAAACTGAAACCTTTGTCTGAATGGTTTGAAACGCATGTGTCTCAGCATAATTATCTTCACACTCCAAATGAAACATTTTTATCGCAGCAAAGTCAACATGTTCCGTGTAATCTAAAAATTAAAGTTTAATCCATGCCACACACCATCTATGTTTGAATTTTGAAAATTGTATGCATTGATGAAGACCGTTGAATTCTAATTTTCACCATTCATTGAGGCGGACCTTTCCAACTACCACGACAACCATCTGATTTTAACCCACTTGAGTTAGGAAACAAGGAAATCTGAGGTGAGAAACCGTCCAGCTGATAGTTTGCTGCTGCTTGTGTTCCACGGACAGAACAAAAAATGGGAGTCCCAGTGTCGTTAGCCAAGGGTTAAACAGATCGAACTGACAAGAATGGCCAGGCCGGGGGGGGGGGGGGGGGAGTTGCGGAATCTGGGGCACAGAGAGTGGGTACTGGAGGGAAGTCTGGGTTGTGTGCGACCTGCTTGCTATTATGGTCTAGGACAGGGTGCGCACCAGCGACTTGCCGTCAGATGGTAGTCGTGTCGAAAATTCATGTTCCTGTTGTCTCTGCAGTGAGCCGAGATTTTACAAAATGTGACGTGGCTGCGGCTGATCAAAATCGCGTGTGCTCGCTTGGCCAAAAGGACAATAATCCTGTATTTATACCGTGATGCTTTCAAAGGGAAGATGAAAATCACGCCTAATTTTCTGTTTGACACGATTTGAAACTGCACAAAAAATATTTTGCCATATAGAAAAGAATTTTTTGACTTGATAATAGGAATAATGAACGAGTTTTCTGCGCCACTGTGGCACCAGGGACAACCAGTTTCTGTTAAGGGAGCTTAGAAAAGAAGCTGGAAAAGAATTTGACATCACTTTTTGTTCACACCGCTGAAAATTCTGATTATATTGTGTGACTGCGCTTTTTGCACAGAAAGTGAGAGAGAAAATCTTCTGAATGAATAAGATAGACATTAAAATGTCGCAAGTTGATTGCATGTGCAGGAGAGACCCAGACACTCAGAGAATAAGACAAAGAGGTAGGAGAAGAAAAGAAAATAGATGCTCTGTCATGTGGTTCAGAGGAACAAACCTGAATGCTTTGAAGAAATGTAGACAGGACAGGGGGATAGAAAAACACCGTTGTAGTGAGAATAGTGGAAGACGGATATGAGCTAATGTAGAATAGCCCTGCTAGAGGTAAGAATGATTCAGAGTTTCGAATGTCAGAGTGCCGATCTCTCTGTGCTAAGACCTGATTATTGACAGAGTACTGTCAACCACAATGGACACATCTTACGTCAGCTAACAGTCTCCTTCACACCAATATTATGATGAAGCCTTGGCGTGTGGCTGAGGGTAAAAAAATCTCATTTTCGGGTGTTACTGGTCATTGTGTCTTGCGAGAGGTTTTGAGAGGCCATCAGCTCTTGTGACATGGCCATACAGCTTTAATTTTCCCTACTTGACTATCGTGAAATATTCGCAGTGGTGAACGAAATGGTGTAAAATGATGTTAGAATATGCCCCCACTGATGCTATCGGGCACCGATGACCAGAAGATGAAGAAGAACAAAATCTCTCTCATCTCCAGCTAGGTTTTGGTAATGAAAAAATGGTTAACTTATGCTAGATTTTGTATTTTAATTATCACAGCGAATGTTTGATTGATGTCAACTTTCTAGAAAGACAGGCCGCCAAGCCAGTAGCCCGTAAAAGCGCGCACCATAATTATGATAGTGAATCAGAACTGCTCCGCGATCGCAAGTAGTTGTCCATCAAGTAGAAATTGTTCCAAATATGGAAGTGCTTCGGTTGGAACTGTTGTCCCTGTGGGTTTTCATTGTAAGATTATAAAAGCTGCTTTGCTGTGCAGAAATTCATTTTTTGCAATTGTCACGTAAAAAAGGGGATGCTGCTTTTTGGAAGGAACCAAAGACCAGACAGTGGTAATAAAACGGAATCACTCCCACAAAAAAAAGAGTTACTAGCTGAGTTACCCGGCCCTGCCCAAGAGAAATATCTTTATTACTTATTATGATATAGATCCAGGACACAAAGCAAATTAAAGACAAAGAAGTACAATGACCGAATCAGTATCGACTCGGATTCCGCGCCGACTCTGGAGCTTGTTTACCCTTTTTCGCTAAAGTTTACGGGCGATCCATGTTTCCGTTAATCCACAATTTTTGCTTCCCTCAGTAAATGAACGATGAGGGAAACTGCGTCACGGTACGGTACTAAAAATAGGTCCATAATAGCCTGTCCCTGTTCTAAAAGCATGGAGTGGGAAGTGTTTTTTGCGAATTTTACGTGTGAATTTTGCAAAATGAACAAATTACCCAGTTTGCAGCATTTTTATATTATCCCCTTACATCACACTAAGTCGAGTTATAGGCGATGAGAATGTTTCCAAAGTTTTTGAGCCCTCCGAAAAAGGGCCTTTGAGAGCAGAACTTCAAATTGAGTCTTGTAGACATAAACGCAGTTTGTCCATTAACATTCTGTAGATTGGGATTTATTTTTTTCTCTCTTTTGTTTTCCTTGGTCTAATACATTTCAATGCATCAGAATAGGGTAACGCCAGTCTAACCATTTAAATACTGACCTTTAATATTTCATGCACTGGTTTTCTTTATCAAAGCAACCAGACGGTGACGTTTTAAGTTTAATTTCCTTCGGCCGACAATTGCTGAAAAAATATCTGTTTGATTTCGTCCATTTCAAATTTGTTATCTGCCTTCATCTTCGGTGTCCGACCTCTCTCAGTCTCATTCTCTCCAATCTGTTTAATTCTTTTTTCTGTCTCTTTGTCATTTTTGAAATAGAACAGGACTTTGAAGTGTGTCCGTGGCTTAGTTTATTGCAGTGTGGCACTGTCTTTGTATAAAGTACGGTGTGATAATAAGAATAATGCTCTTAATCGCTTCACCATAAGCAATTCAAGGGCAATTCTGGCCCATATAATGTGAGTGTCCGATTATCCATCGTTCTTTTCTTTTCACAAGTATTTTTATGAAACATCCTGTCAGTCTGTCTGTTCAAATCATGCATAATATATTACTCGGTGTTCAAAGATCCTTACTGTCATATCATTCTGCGGCATTCTTTCTTTCGTCAGGCTCCTTCCTAGCGTAATATGGCCGTTAACGTCTCGTTATTGCTTTTACAACTCAAACTCAAAGACAAATGTTTTGACGCTGACAAACACCGTATTTTATACTTACGTAGACCAGATTGCTTTAAAATAGATCTACCATAAATTATTAAGCTGCGATATGACTTTGACATCACATTTGGCCATACATTAATCTACAACGTTTGCACATCACAACCGACCACATTTTAAGGACAGGTAAAAGGCGGGTTTGATTGCTGCCTGGTCAACTTTGAGGTGGAGTATGCTTAAAAAATAGCTGTACGGGCATCCAATTTACAATATGCAAAAGACCCTTAATGAACCTTGAGACTACTCCAATAGCCACAGCCAGAGCAACAACAATATATAATGGCAATGAAGATAAAATTATCATGTGTAACTCAAATTTCATCACTTTAAGTTTTGCATTATTTGCTGCGTGGATACTTGAAACACACACTGTGAGCATGTTCAATGAGCCTTTTTTTTTTTTTTTTACGGTGAGCGGCATCAATATCGATTTTCCCGGAAACTGTCCTTTAAATTTGCAAGACAAGTTGTGTGCGCTCATATTTCACACTAAAACTTATGAAATTGATTTGTTGTTGTTGTTGTTGTTGTTTATTTGTTAGACTGCGGCCTGAATTAGAGTTTGCGTCTTTGCACTTTGAAAAGAATAACAATTAGACCAATCTACACTACCAAACTTTACTGACCACTAAAATGTCTTCAACGTAAGTCCTGTGTACAGTAGGACATGGTTCGCTGAGTGTTCACAGATTATTTTCTCGTTCACACATTTTAGTTTTTAGGACAGGTTAGTATTGTGGTAGATCTATGTTGTTGTTGTTTTTTTTCAATAATTCTAATTGTTGTTGTGTTTTTTTTTACCGAGCATACGGAAGGAAACTCAAAATCAGGCTTCGGGATGACAAAGAAAAGAAAATAATTCCTTAAGGTGTAGTGTGAAAAGTGAGAACACAATAAATTTCAATTAAATCCAACAGAAAGTTTTCGAAAAAAAAAAATCGATATTGATCCAGCTCATTGTGAATAGGGCAATCTAGAGTGTGTGTCTTGTTGTTTTTTTTAATTTACCGAGATAGGAATCATCATCGATTTTCTTGGAAAATGTCTTTTAAATTTGCTAGATTCATAGTACTTGGAATGCGTCTCAGGCCTGCATAAAGAGAATCCAAGTTTTCATCAACAGATGTTTGAGGAAGCTACTTAGGATCAGATGGACAGACAAGGTCAGCAATGAAATTGTATGGAAAAGAACAAGACAGAGCCCAGTCAGAGAGGAAATTGGTAGGAGGCGATGGAGATGGATCGGCCACACTCTCAGGAGGCCAGGAAACAGCATCACGAAGAAGGTATTGGATTGGAATCCCCAGGGCAAGAGATCAAGAGGAAGGCCACGCGGAACGTGGAGAAGAGCCAGAGAAAATGATGTGCAACGAAGCGGAAAGACTTGGAATAATGTAAAGAGGCTGGCCCATGATAGAGAGGGATGGAAAGTGTTTGTTGGTGGCCTATACCCTGATCCAGGGTGAGAAAGGCAATGATGATGATGATGATAGTACCGATGCATATTTCATTGCAACTGGCTTTTGATTTTTTAGATGTGGCTTGATTTTGAGTTTTGCAAGATGATAATGGCATGTGATTTCAAAACATTTTCCTTTGTGTCTTCTAAAACCAACTCCGGGAGAGCTTTTTCTCAAGCTGCAACCCCCTAACAACGGTTTGTTTTGTAAAGCACTTGACTGTAACATTCACTTCCGAAGTCATGGAATGTTAGTCTTGGCGCGCACATGCGACTTTTTTGTGTTGCTGTCGCGGTGCAGTCGCAACTCATTTTATTTAATTTAGTCGATTGAATGGAGATGCTCACACAATCCATGCGATACACGGTCTCTCTTCAGGGCATAGGGAACATGAAACTAAAAACACGGCAGCAGCAGTAGTCTTATGTGCGTGCTTAGCCGTATTCCTTTTAAAACTGAGCCGGAGCTTTTGTAAACTGGCCTCATTCCATGATATATTTGTTTGTATTACACTGCCCCACTCTGACACATGCAAACAAACAAAACTAAAACACGTAGTGGAATTCATGCTACAACAAAAGTGGATCTGGGCCGGACACGTGGGGAGAATGAATGACAATAGGTGGAAAAAACGCTGCACTGAATGGCAGCCAAAGACAGGAAAAAGAACAAGAGGACGACCAGGAAGAAGATGGAAGGACAACATTAAAAAGAGGGGAGGAACAACATGGATGATGAAAACAACAGACAGAAGAGAATGGAAAGCATTGTCGGAGGGGGCGACATCCTGCAGTGGGCGGACGACGTCTAGGTGATAGGTGAATTTCACTGCCATTCGGAGTATACACTGGTTATCACTTTGCATATTCATTGTTGTTATGATTATCATTGGTGTTATTGTTGTTGTCTTTATCATTTCGAATTGTAGTTCTGATTACGATGATTATGATACAGACATTAAAATGTTGCCTTTTTAAGCCTTTGGGAGAAGCGATGAGACTTTCTGATGTTCACACTGTGAAATCCACAGTGGATGGAGTCTCAACTGTGTAGAAAAATACTGGAACTTTTTGATGCTGATGTTGTTATTGTTGTTGTTATTGTCTGTAGTGTTGATGATGGTGGCGCACACTCTTTTCTTCAAATTTTTCATCATTAATTTGTTTCGCTTAAGGTCGCAAAACTTGAACACCCAAAAAAAATGTAATTTTATGTGGACTTTCGCACATTGCAACACATCTTCGTCTTTCGTCGGAACTTGCATCATGGGCGTAGAGACAGTTGAGACAGAGCGTATATAAATAGAGAGAGATCTCACTTGCGCCAGATCGTGAAACTAGGTTGGTGCGGTAAACAAGAAATTGAAGAATTGAAAGCAACCGATTTCACCAAAGATAGTGTGCATATCTGTTTACTGTGGTTTGTTCATATTTTTTGGCTGACTGAAACTATTTAGAGCCGCTTGTAAGCTCTTAGCCACCGTGGAAATGCAGAAACGGGTATTGTTTACCGCAGCGACCTACTTTCCGCTCCATGCTAACAATGGTTTCGCGGAGTCTCCCGTGTTTTGCATTGCAAATTGACTAATAATGAATCCTCTATTAACATACATACTCTCTGGTTGAGATAAACTATGATGCATTTGACAAAAGATCACGAAACGAAAATTATACTTTGTCTCTACATTAAGCTCGGTTACGCACCCCAATAGGGAAATAAAAATACAGTTTAAATGTGTTCATAACATGTCCTCCGGAAATGCGCGAATGCCTTGTAAAGTATTGATTTTTACATCTTTTATGCAGCCCCACACCCCCACCTCCAGTGTGTTTTGTTCTCCAGAGAGTTTCAATTCTTCTTTTGGTATTAATTTTAACTTTGCATCCAAAATTCATCTTTTCCTTGTGAAAACGGATCAGTTTTTCTTATATACAATTAGAGCTCACTTTACACAAAAAAATATACATTTGAAACAACAGCATTGATTATTTGTGATTGTATTCTATATATTTTGTTTGGCATCTGCTTTTAACTTCTGCTTCTCTGAAAATGTATATTTAACTCGCCTTTCCCCTCATCCTTATTTTGACGAAATATAAATATAAAACATATAAAAATTGATGTTTCTTCGAGCCGCCATGTTGACGGACGTGCTGCGCTCCGAAAATCTAAGCCTGGACTCCCAGATAACTGGTCGTGTTGATTTGATATTCTACATAATTTAATATTCTACATTTTTGTAATTGTTCAATTGTTTCATTGGTTGAGTTTTCCTTTTTTTTTTTCTGTTGCTTTTGTTCTGATGAAGTTTTAAACTCCGAAATATTTGTTTGCATTTCGTTTTCCTTTGCGTTTTTTGACGTTTTGGTATTTTCTCTTACGCGAGGCTGTGTGACCTACAACTCTTTCGTTTCAGCACATAATTATAATATGGCGCCTAGGGGTAGCTTGCAAAGCATCACGGTCAACATCACAAATTTGCGTGACGTAGATGAAACAAACCAGTATCCAGCTATCTAGTTTCTAGCAGGAATGCTGGTGTAATTAGATGTTCTATAGGTAGAATGCGCATGACATCACAGAGTGTTTTTGTTTTGTACTTCCGCCAAACAAGATGGCCGCTGGATTAGCTGATGAGTGTAACTCCGAGATGTATCTAAGCGGTTAAAATGCCTGCTGGTTGCATTGCAGTTGACAAGCTGGTCAGATTCCCTACCATCAGTGTAAACAAGGGAAAGGAAGTGAAAGAATTGACCGAACTTCTCCCATGTGCATATATACACGTGTCATTGTTTACAATAGTGAACTTTTTAAAACTCGACGCCCATTGGTTCGCCACGCCTTAAGTGCTCACGGTGCAAATCAGCTAACGAATCAAAATCAATGCCACCATTGCCATGGTGAAGCGTGGGTCCGGACAGACAAGATGGTGGATATGCGCATTCTACCTACAGAACTGTTCTTCGAAAGAAAAGCTAGTACCATCAAAATACCCACGGAGATGTCAATGCCAATAGGTTCTTCTAGAAAAGCATTGTTAGGTTTCCTACTGAAATGTTAGTGCCATCATTAGCTTCCGTATACATTGAAACTGGAATCCCCATTGATAATGATATACTGAATACACCAGGTTTCCTTAAGCAAATACGAATCATCGCCCATCTCACATACTGGCGTATCTACGATTTCGGTGGTTTTGAATTATAAATACCTCATCGTTTCTCACGGTGAGATTTATATTCTCACAAAGTCATCTATCCATAGCTTTAATAGTATTACGTGTAATTGTGAAATTACAAGAAGAAACGTTTTTCCCACATCCAAGAATAACAAAGGTGACCAAAACTTTGAGACGTACTTCTGTAAAATGAGAAAATTGCTGATTCGCCAGAATGTGAGATGGAGGACGGAATGCCCACGCGGCCTGCCTCAGTTCGGCCAGGAACGGTCATGCCCTTGCCATGGCAGCCTATGAAAAATTAATGAAAACTCATTAGAGACATAGTCAAAGGAAACAAAAGCTTTGTATTGACACTACGGTCTCTGGCCAATACGTCAAGCAAAAAACCCATTCTACCAACGCGGGAGAAAAAAAGGATACAAAGATAATTATATCGGACGTTGCCCTTGATAAACTTGATTTCGCATCTCTCTCTCTCTCTCTCTCTCTCTCTCTCTCTCTCTCACTCTCTCTCTCTCTCTCTCTCTCTCTCTCACTCTCTCTCTATCTTGCTTTCTCTCTCTCTATCTTGCTTTCTCTCTCTCTCTCTCTTTCTTTCTCTATTTCTTTCTTTCTCTCTCCTCTCTCTATCTTTCTCTCTCTCTTTCTCTCTATTTCCCAATCTTTTTCTCTCTCTCTCTCTTTTTCTCTCTCTTTCTCTCTCTTCCTCTATCTCTTTCTCTCTCTCTCTCTTTCTCTCTCTTTCTCTCTCTCTATCTCTTTCTCTCGCTCTCTTTCAGTCTCTCTCTCCTCATCCTCTCTCTTTCTTTCTCTCTTTCTGTCTCTCTCTCTCTCTCTCTATCTCTCTGTCTCTCTCTTTCTCTATATTTTTCTCTCTCTCTCCTCTCTCTTTCTCTTTCTCTCTCTCTCTCTCTCTCTCTCTCTCTCTCTCTCTTTCTTTCTCTCTCTTCTTTTCCCTCTTCCTTCAAGCCCTTTGATAGACGGGAAAACCATCCATGAATACCCAGCGAACAATGCTCCACACACTAAAGTGCACATAATGAAGTTGAACACTGTTTACTTTTTGAACTTGTCACTAAACTAAAATGGCGGATGGAGGTGATGATATTTCCCCGGCAGATTTGAACAAATTGTGAAAGTCTTAAAATGTGATGGCGTGTTTAGATCTCTGCTTTCGGAAGTTCTCTGCTTTCGGAAGTTCTCTGCTTTCGGAAGTTCTCTGCTTTCGGAAGTTCTCTGCTTTCGGAAGTTCTCTGCTTTCGGAAGTTCTCTGCTTTCGGAAGTTCTCTGCTTTCGGAAGTTCTCTGCTTTCGGAAGTTCTCTGCTTTCGGAAGTTCTCTGCTTTCGGAAGTTCTCTGCTTTCGGAAGTTCTCTGCTTTCGGAAGTTCTCTGCTTTCGGAAGTTCTCTGCTTTCGGAAGTTCTCTGCTTTCGGAAGTTCTCTGCTTTCGGAAGTTCTCTGCTTTCGGAAGTTCTCTGCTTTCGGAAGTTCTCTGCTTTCGGAAGTTCGCGGCCATTGGCATTTAGACCTTGCACTTTTCTTGTTTTTATGTTTCTTGTTTTTGTTTCTGTATGGTTTTTGTGGTAGGGATTAGTTGTTTTTAGAATTTTGACCGGGCATCGGCCTTGTTCGGCATGCTCTTCTCGACTTTCAATTGCCAAGGTAGGCCTATCTTGAACGTGCGCAACATGCACACGAACCCTCCGACTTTTTTGTCCTTATCCGAGAAGACTAGGTGCTCGATCCCACCTGCCATAGGATCAGGGACAGGAATTCCGACATGCCTGCACCGACAAGGGATCGAACCCGATACCTTCGGCATGGGAGGCGAGGACCTTGCCTCTAGACCATCTCGTCCCCGAGAATGTAATGGCTCTGTGTCTTCTCGTATAGGTAGAATGCGCATATCCACCATCTTGTCTGTCCGGACCCAATTAAGGCGTCGCGAACCAATCGGTGGCAAGTTCACTACTGTAAACAATGACACGTGTGTATACGCACATGGGAGACGTTCAGTCAATTCTTTCACTTCCTTTCTCTTGTTTACACGGATGGTAGGGAATCGGACCAGTTTGGATACATCCTTTCCACCCCTGTCACAACAGTCAACTGCAATGCAACCAGCAGGCATTTTAACTGCTTAGAAACATCTCGAAATTACACTCATCAGCTGATCCACCGGCCATCTTGTTTGGCGGAAGTACAAAATTAAAAATCTGTGACGTCATGCGCATTCTACCTATAAACCCTTTTAATTTACCGTCCTCCATATCACGTGATTTGCAAACAAAATGGCGGCGTGCCCCACTTGTAGGGCGGAAGCGGTGGACAACGATCAAACGATGCCATTCTCTTGTTGGGCACCCAACCGTACAAACCCGTTACGTGCTGGTTTTGGTATAAAAATGCAGCTTTGCTTTGAATGAACACATATTCAGATGCCATCATCAAGGCAAGTTGAGGTTTTTGCCCTACACGCTGCTTTTCGAAGCCATGCGGCTCCCCGCAAACAACAGTAACGCCGAAGTTGAAAGGATCTATAAAAATGCGCACATAAATAGAAATTGACAAGCTAACTACATATCTACCAATTTTCATATTTTTTTTTAATGAGTAGTTTCGGAGCCTTTTCGCTAACCACATTTGTAGATCTAGCAACATTATAGTAAGATTGTCAGATCTTACTTTTGATATGAAAACTCACATTTTTACAGCCTGTTTATTGAATAACTTTTTGTAACGTCGCGGCCGGGGTTACGTCTTCCGCAACACGTCATCCGAAACTGCCTTGGAACCACAGACTAATAAATTAACCAGGCTGGATGATCCCATTGTGTGACATCACAAAACAGCGAAAGGTCATGAACTATCCGCCATATTAGGTTTAAAGTAGCGACCGACGCTTCAGCACAGCTACAATTTTGAATGACACCATTTTGACGCGCCTACTGAACGCTTCGGTTTCTGCTCACTTTCGTCGGATTTTTCCGAAAGTCATATAGTCACGATGAAAACGAAACGAGCCGAAAGCGGAACCGCTATGCTCGCTAAAAAGTACTGTGAGCGTTTTTGACATCTTCTCGGGTTTCCGACAAGAAAAGACTGGCCTCTTTCGGCAAAGTTGCCGACTGCGAGATGAAAGCAAAACGAAATCGAAGCCACTGCGTGTCTGAGTTCCAAGGCAGTTTCGGTTGATTCCTTCTGATAAATAAATAGAATAGCCTGCTGACCATCTCACTTACGTAACAACAATAATTGTCTGGAAAAGAGGCCGGGTGATGGGGGCGGGGGGCTCTTGGCAGGGCTTAAGACTTCTAAGGAGCCCACTCTCCTTTGTAGAGACGGGTGGGAGTGGTTAAGAATATTGATATTGTACAGAAAGTCAAGGCGACCCTTGGTACAAATATCATTTTACAGAAAAATAGTAAAATATTAATAAGGAAAAATATAAATAAATAACTGCACAAAGCACAAACATTCTTTCTGAACAGTTTGAAATGGGAGCCTCTAATTCCCATCTGGCCTGGGAATATCACCAGCTTTGCATGGGCCTGTTTGGAACATGAATAGCCAGTGGGCAGAAATACACGATTTTGATGTCATAAATATCAGATAAATAATACTAACACTGATGTGTAACTTTTCGTGAATAAAACCATTATTTATCAGAGCACAAAAAGAACATTTGTCAATCTGACTGGAGACATCTATCTATTCAAAGGCGCAATGACATCTGCATAGCGTCGATTGCCTAAAGATACCACGTTGTTTTATCATAGAGCCGGGGCAGTTAATCATGGCCAGATGGAAAAGATGAGAAACTACACACAAAAAAATCGTTGTTTTGATCCTGTGGTCCTGGAAAAAGGGTGGGTCACGGTGTTCACGACCAAAGGAATCTGTCAAGTTCTAGACAGGACCGTCTGGTCAAGAGTGAATTCTACGGGAGGTGAATGATACTAGGGCGATTGCAGAATATCGATCTCCTTAGCATCGGTTTTCGCCTTTTTCTCTTTTCATAGATCTGTTACGGTGCCATCCATATACGGTGCCATCCATATACGGTGCCATCCATATACGGTGCCATCCATATACGGTGCCATCCATATACGGTGCCATCCATATACGGTGCCATCCATAGAGTCCTACCCTCGGTTTTGGCGATGTTTGGCCTCTCCCCCTTAATTCGCTCCTTAACTCGATACTTTGGCTTCATCAAATAAAATGGTTTGTGTTGTTGTTTTTTTTTATATAAAACAAATCTTGTTAATGTTAAGGAGACTGTCTACAACCTCGTGCTGTTGTAAGTTGCAATAATGCATGAGAGATTTTTCCTGTAAATAAACATGCAGAAAAGTTGTTGTTTTTGTTTTTTCTTTAGATTTACATGCATGACAGATTTTTTTTTATATGTGTAAATATTATGCATGAGAGTTTTTATTGGTTTTGCTTTGTGGATTTACATGCAGGAGAGATTTTTTACTGTAAATGTACATGCATGAGAGATTTGTCTATAAATATACATGCATGTTTCTTTCTGTGCTGATTGTGTGCTGATAATGGTAAGCACTTTCTCCTGGTTTGTACCAACCTGTTGGTGCTGTTATATACATGATTTTTTGTTGTTGGTTTTGTTCCTTTGCTTTGTTTTTACTGTTAGTAACCTTTTTTTTTTTAATTCTTCGTTCTTGTCCAGAATTTGTGTTGTTTATGATGAAAATAGCAGCTGAATTGTCCAGAGTTTCTCTCGAATTTTACATTGTTGTTGTTATTGTTGTTGTTGGTGGTGGTGGTTGCTGCTGTTGTTGTTGTTGGTGGTGGTGGTTGCCTTTGTTGTTGTTGTTGTTGGTGTTGTTGTTGTTGGTGGTGGTTGCTGTTGTTGCTGTTGGTGTTGTTGTTGTTGGTGGTGGTTGCTGTTATTGTTGTTGTTGTTGTTGTTGTTGTTATAGATGTTGGTTGTTGTTATTTTTGTTATTTTGTAGTTTTTGTTGTTATTATTGTCGTTGTTGTCGTTGTTATTGTTGTTGTTGTTTTACATGGTGATGGTAGCTCTTGTATTTAGTATGCTTGATGGTGTTGTTATTGTGTTGTTGTTGTTGGTGGTGGTGGTGGTGGTGGTTGTTGGTGGTGGTGGTGGTGGTGGTGGTGGTGGTGGTGGTGGTGGTGGCTGTTGTTATTTTTTGTTATTTTATAGTTGTTGTTGTTATTGTCATCGTTGTTAGTGATGCTGTTTTACATGATGATGATAGCTCTTGTATCTAGCATGCTTGATGGTGTTGATTATTCCACTGTTGTTGTCGGTATTATTGAATACATGTTTGTGAGTGTGTATATGTGATTGTGTGTGTGTATGTGTGTGTGTGTATATGTGTGTGTGTGCGTGTTCTTGTGACTGAACAAAGAGAACACTATAGGCCCATTGCGAATGACGTCGCAGAGTGTTTTTGTTTTGTTCTTGCGACACCCGAGATGGCCGGTGGATCAGCTGATGAGTGTAACTTCGAGATATGTCCAAGCGGTTAAATTGCTGCTGGTTGAATTGTAGTTGATTGTTATGACAGGGGTATAAAGGATGGAGCCAAGCTGGATAGATTCCCTACCGTCCGTGTAAACAAGGGGAAGGAAGTGAAAGAATTGACCGAACGTCTCCCATGTGCGTGTATACACGTGTCATTGTGTACTGTAGTGAACTACTTTTAGCTCGTCGCCGATTGGTTCGCGACGCCTGAAGTGTTCGCAGTACAAATCAGCTAACGAATCAAAATCAATACCACACTAGCATTGGTGATGTGTCGCTCCTTACCTCAAAGATGGCGGATACGTGCAATGGGCCTATAAGGGGAAAGTCAGACGAGCCTCCAATCTGGGCCCACGCCAGCCTTAGTCAGAATTTTTACTTTATGATTTCATAGGCTTGATCCATCTCGGTAATATTTATGGTGATGATGATGAAGATGGTGCTGCTTGTGTTGGTGTTGGTGGTGGTGGTGGTGATGGTAGTGGCGGTGGTGGTGGTGGTGGTGGTGACAGCGTTGGTGGTAGTGGCGGTGTTTGTGGCAGTCGTTATGATGTTTTGTTCCTCGTTGTGATCAAAGCTCTGTTGTTTTTTTCTTGAGGAGGGCGGGGGGCGTTTAGAAATCAGATCCGCCTCCACATTTTCTCCTTCGGTCGCTCTTTCATGTCACCATTTTCTCAGGAAAGTATTCTGGTTTCCAATGAAGACAAAACAAAGACACCACACATCTCTCATCCACCCGAGATCGGATGTCAAAGATTAAACAATTTGCTCAAGGGGCCATCTATAAAGTACATCCTCTTGGAGACTTGAGGGGGGCTGGGGTGGGGGAAGAGGGGAGGGGAGGGGGGTCACAAAAGAAAAACCAGATAACCACAAGAAGACAGACAGACAGAGAGAGGTGCAAATGACACGGGTAAAGATCCTCCAGAAGCATAGACCTCAAACTGGGAGGGGAGAAAGGGGGGGGGGGGGAGCTACAGGAGAGTGTGGCTTTTTCAGCTATGTTTCAATGAGTTTTTCAATTATAACAATGAATTAAAAAGTTTCGTTTTATTTTTTTTATTTTTTTGTTTTCAACAAAAACATTGTAGGATTACATAAAATAACGAGTCCAGGATAATTCTGTATCGAGTGAAACAGTGAAGTGGTCATGCAAATTGCCACCTAAAGTCTCAAAACACCAAAGTGTTGTCATTGATCTATGATTTTAATGCTCCACCACTTGAACACGGGGAAAGGGGAGGGAGCTGAAACTAAGCATATGAAAATCGTACAAAGGAGAGCTGTCAAAAAGTGCTAAAATCGAGCGCAGATATACTTTAAAGATGCCCCCCCCCCTTTCCCAAAGTCTGATGTCTTTCATCTCTCGGGATTTCCTGTTAGCTGAATCCTTTGTACTTCGATAACGATTTCCATAGTGCATTTGTGGGCAGAAAGAAGTAACCTAGCCAGCAGCCCTATGTCAGTGCGACGTAGATTTGTATACGATTCTTTTAGGATTGGTAGTATGATCACCTTTGGGGTGTGTTCCCGATATCAAACTGAGATCAGACTATTGCCGTAACCAGGTGATCTACATAGAAACGATGCCATTCATATGCTCAAACTTGACGCCAGTCTTATGCGTCGGACTTCCCTAGGGTAGCTGGCTGGGGGTGGCCATAAGCAAAGAAGGAAAGACAATGGACACCAAGACTGGGCCCCATAACCAAAACCCAATTAAGACATTCAGATGAGTAAGTATCTGGGTTTACTGTTCATAGTACGAAGTAGAACGGACAAGGAAATAGACACCAGATTATGAAGGCCTCCCAAGTATTCGGACAACCATAAACATTGCATACACACTAAATAATACCTCTGGGCACTACGAAATCTCTGAGACAAAGCATATTCATACCAACATTGCCATGACATTAAATAATACCTCTGGGCACCAAGAAACATCTGAGGCAAAGCATATTCATACCAACATGATGCTACCAATATAACGCACAGATCTTCACAAGAAACACAAGAGTCAAATAACAGCAGCAGGAAAATGAGATATATTAGATAAGCTCTGGGAGTCTCAATATGAGACAGAATGGGAAATGAGGTCTCGAACCAGTTCTCAGAAACAGCAAGTGAAATGGTTTGGACAGCTCATAAGAATTCCACTAAATGCAATGCCTTTAAGGGCCTATGCATTGAAATGGATTGGCATAAAATCCAGTGGACGATCACCTAGACGATGGAGTGATGACATTAGTGAGACGTTTCGAAAACTAGAAAACACCACACATCACCACCAGACACTACATCCCTCGCACACTCCAGACCCCTACATCACCCTCGATACCCCAAGGACATAAGAAGACGCAGCACTCTACTCTAGCAAACTCCACACGCTGTGTCTGTTGAAACATCGTCTAAGCCGATTGTCCCCCACACTACATTACCTCATTCCTTGACTGAAACACTTACGATTGATTCTGAATAAAACTAATTAGGTCAAACTGGACCAAGAGGCGGGCTAATTTATGCCAGATTTATATTCTCCAACAGTGGCAAAGTGAGCGTGGGAAGAAACTGAGCAAAACAGAAATATTAAATATTAGATGAAGTACCCGGTAATGCCCGGGATAAACCTGTGTTCCCGCCCTTCTTTCTCCCTCCCTCTGATCTACACAATTTCCAGCAACAATCCACAGTCTTACTTCAAACTCATGCCCAGCAGGGCACTACGTACCAACTGAACGCTTTGCGCACTGAGTAGTTTGTCTGATAATGAACACATGGGGAGGAAATGATGACATCACAGGTTCATGACTGTGTGAAAAAGAGAGCCGGGGGGGGGGGGGGCAAGCAATCAGCGACACAAAGTAAACTCAAAAAAAATCCCCAGCCATTCAGAGCAAACAAATGTAAAAAGGAAGCTTCTGCAGGGCGAAAGGAAGGCATCTGACATTTTACAGGTCTGATGCTAGTAGGCAATCATCCTAGCCAGCAGCCCTACGGAATTCCGATTAGTATCATTGACGTCAAATTTGCACATCGGAATGACATCGTTCCTACATAGATCCGCTATTACGACATCGCATCGACGTCGGTAAGACATAGGAACCTGCCCCAGCGGTAATCCTAGCAGTCCTACCAAAATCCACGTCGGACTGACGTAGTAATGCTAGCTGGCATAAATTTTATCTTTTCTTTTATTTTTGTAGTGAAAATCATAAGCAAATCCTCTAGAACGTTCAGGAAACTGGTGCGATTTATCGAAGTTATGATGTCATGAAAATCACACCCTCTTCTTTTCCGAGAAGTTAAATAGTATATAATAGTAATAATAATAATAATAGTTCGTCCATCAGGTATGATGATGACCTTAACAACACCAGAGGAATAAAGAACAGAAATTGTTGAGAATTTCAACACATGGACAATAAAAAGAACTAAAGGACACAGAGGACAGAATGGAAAGACTGTTCTTTCATGACTTATGGCTTCTCATGTGACTGATAAGTCCTATTTTTGCCCTGCAGACCCTTCCGCATAAATGACAAGAGTGCACCGTTGGTTCAGTACCACTGGGCCTTTTCTTGCGCCGTTCTCTTTTTTTGATAGCCTGCTGGACTCTGTCAGCTTCCCATGCTTTGCTGCCTCTGGTAAGGGCCGCCCTCCAATTTGCACGATCAAGCGAGAGCTTTTCCCACTCACTCACATCAATGGCAAAGGCCTTCAGTGATTGCTTGAGAGTGTCTTTGTAACGTCTCTTTGGGGCCCCAACATTCCTCGTTCCATTGGAGAGCTCAGAGAAGAAGATTTGCTTAGGGAGTCTGGAGTCGGGCATTCTGACAACATGTCCTGCCCAACGTAGCTGAATTTTTTTCAGGTGGCAGAAGATGCTCAATTCCTTGGCACGATTGAGGACCTCAGTGTCTGGAATTTTATCCTGCCATTTGATCCTTAGGATCTTTCTAAGGCAGGCCAGATGAAAGTGATTTAGCTTTCTGGCATGCGATTGGTACACTGTCCAGGTTTCAGCCCCATAGAGTAGGGTGGGAAGGACCACGGCATTGTACACTTTCAGCTTAGTGTCTGTGCGAATGCCGGCAACATCCCACACTCTCTTTCGAAGCCTGCCAAATGCAGAGCTGGCTTTGCTGATTCTTGAGAGAATTTCAGTATCAACACGAGCCGCGGAAGACAGTGTACTGCCAAGATAGGTGAAGTTCTCCGACACCTTCAGAAGACTGTCATGGACTTTGATATTTGGGGTCACAGGATACTTGTCGTCTGGAGTAGGCTGATGGAGCACTTCCGTCTTCTTTGTGCTTATTGTGAGGCCAAAGTTGTCACAGGCACTAGAGAACTTATCAACACAGTTTTGCATGCTATCCTCATCGTGTGCCAGAAGTGCACAATCATCAGCAAATAGTAGGTCACAGACTTGAGTACTTTTGGTTTTGGTTTTTGCCTGAAGTCTCCTGAGGTTGAATAGACTGCCATCAGTTCGGTACTTGATGCTTACCCCTTGAGGAGGAGAGCTAAAGGCTTCTTGTAGCATTGCAGAGAACATGATGCTGAACAGAGTTGGGGCTAAGACACAACCCTGTTTTACCCCATTTGTGACAGCAAAGGGCTCTGAAACACTGCCGTTGCTTTTGACTGCAGCTTGCATGCCATCATGAAACTGGCGCACTATTGTGATGAATTCGGGTGGACACCCAAACTTCGCCAAGATTTTCCAGAGGCCTTCACGACACACTGTGTCAAATGCTTTTGTGAGGTCAACAAATGTGATATACAGCGCTTTATTTTGTTCCATGCATTTTTCCTGAATCTGTCATGGCAGCAAAAATCATATCCGCCGTTCCCCTCTCTTTACGAAAGCCACATTGGCTCTCGGGAAGCAAGTCATTTGACGAGAGGTGATCAAGAAGGCGATTCAGAAGCATTCTTGCCAATATTTTGCCAGCAATTGAAAGTAGAGAGATTCCCCGATGGTTGTCAAACCAAAATAGTATATAGTAACCCTCCAAAACCCAACCCACACCACCCCGATCCTACCGCTACCATCCAAGTCCCCTTCATGCCACAAGCCAGGCCTCGGTTCACAAAATAAGTAAGACTATTAAAAAGGTACACAGGTCAAACTGAAAACGGGCTGGTCTTGCAGAATTTAACTCATTTCTCCCCAAGTAAATTTGGCCAAGTTGCTCCAGCTGGCACAAGTAAATTTTGCTGTTTTCATGTTTTTACAGGGCGCGTTCGAAAAAAATTCATTACTCGCTTATTTTTTAATATTTTTCAATTCTATTTAGTGGAAGTGTTTATAAATAAATGCTTTATGATATTCTGTGGTTGTTTTTATTCTTGTCTAGGTATAAAGTAATAATGTTGTAAATTAGAATTGAACAAAATATATATACGGTCGGGGTCAAAAACGTGGATTTCCCGTTGGCGGGGAGAAATGAGTTAAAAGAATAAAAAAAAAAAAGAAAAAGAAAAATTTACAATCAGAATATCTCTCTGTCCTTGAAGAAAACGAGGAGAGAATTTTTGTTGTTGTTGTTGTTGTTGTTGTTTCGTTTTTCGGTTGTTATTGTTTTTGTGTGTGTAAGAGGCGGGAAGGAGGTTGAAGACAAGCATCAGATGAAAAAAGTGTGTGAATTTAGTGAGTTGCATAATCTGCCTGACAAATCCCTGCAAAAAAACATTGATAATAACGTGGGAAAATCGTCTGAACTGGGGAATTCTACACGATTATGTTCGGTTATTTTTTAGGTTAAAATCAAATTTTCACTCCGGTTTGACAGATCCTCGAACATGATGGAAGAAATTTTTCTTGACTGTTTTTTCAATGTCCAATAATGGACAGCTCTCTGCTGTCTTCTCCATTTCCTTTCTTTCTTTCTTTCTTCTTTCTTTCATTCTTTCTCATGACAGATCTCAACTCCCCCCCCCCCCCCCCCCCCCATTTGCAATTCCTGCCTCAGTAAATGTTGCAAGAGATCTTTCTTATCCCTTTTTTTCATTTCATTTTTCAACGATAATTAAACCGATCTCACGGACTACTTTTCATGCACATACGTTATAGGGGGCCAAACAAAGAGCAATGACAAACTATTTTTAAATGGGAAAAACTATCGGATATCAGGAAATCCTGACTTCCAGTTCAGTTTATGAGCTGGGACATATCTTAATGAGATTAAATTGAGACAAAAAGTTAATTCCAAGTATAAATACTTCCGTGCACTGGAAGTTCTACATTTTATGCTGTCATGCTGGACACAGATTAAGACAGAATTTCCCCCATTAAAGTTGGGATTGAGGCTGCTCGGAAGACCAGGCCAGTATATCCAGCCAACTATTTTTAGATATTTGGGATCACCATCCAGAGACTAGAGAGTGATCTGAAATTGATTGCTGTTATTAGCACTTACTTTAACACTAATCCTAACCCTAAAACACTGTCTGGGGTCATTATGACCCCCAGACGCAGCTTAAAATTGTCCCTTGCCTGGGTTTCTGGAGCTGGGTCTTACGTGCAGACCGTTCGTCGGGATATTAAATGAACAGTGAAGTAAAAGACCTCAAATTTAAGAGCAACTTTTGAGTGAAATTTTCAAAGGGCTCTGATAAAAAAAAAAAGGGAACTATTCCATAAGACAGTTGACATTAGCAACGCTACCCTTATTACAGGGCTTACATCTATAAGGTGGCTGGTTGGGGGGGGGGGGGCTGCTGATAGGGTCTCCTCCCTGTGTCCTATTGATCTCCTATACTCTGTCATCTCCACTTTTCCCTAGCACAACGTGACCTTCTCCAGACTCAGAGGCTTCAAAAACGTCTATTACGTGCCCAAGTCACAAAAAAAAAAGAGAACTGAGATATAATGAAAAATGTTACCTGCGCTTCATGACTCTGAAAGGTTCAGCTCTTTCAACATGTCTCACTCTAATAATAACAACCAGTATGGATAAACATGCTTTGCACAGAAGACAATATATAGGCTGATCTCTATGCACAACTTTATTATCTGTTCTGTTTTATAGTGCAGTATTACGTAATCCCTGGAAATGTGAAAATGAATAAAACAGTGGTCACACTCCCCTCCACTTGGATACTGTAACAACCCCAGAACAGGTGCCGGATCTTCCAATAATTCAACAGAATAAAGGTCGAGCTGCCCCAAGACGAAATAAATCGATTTTTTTTTTTTGGCGTGTTTTTTCTCAGAGCCTATCATTTAAATCAAAGAAGAACATTCGAATTCAGTTTGCTCCAAAACACTCTTTTATTCATAGGCAGAATTACAGGCGGTAACAAAATCTCTCCCTATCTATCTTAATGATGTCCACGGATTTCATTTATCGCGGCGAAATATCTGTTTAAAACGCCATTTTATATCTAGGTCTACACGTGTTCTGGAAGGAAAGGGAAGCTTTGGAAATACGTGCAAAAGCACCTAAACAACTGGCCTATGATAGAGTTTGTGAACTGAAACAAAGATACCGCATTTGTATCTAGTACTGTCAACAGAATCGTTGGTTTAACTTACCATTTGGCTATGCAGTAAGACGGAAATGTTGGCTGAGTCTTGGGTTTGTTTGTTGTTGTTTTTTTTTTTGTTACATGTAGTTACTTTCCGTCCACTGAATTTTAGCATCACTAGGCTATATCAGAGACAAGATTTGGTTCTTCTAATCAGGCCACCAACAAGTAGAGGGATATTTGCCATATTCTTGTATGCGACATTTTGCCAGTTTTGAAGTTTTCTCATGAAAGTGGTTCTCTCACTCTAAGTCTTAATTGTATTAATCGTTAGTGTCATATGAGTGTATTTCTCGTGGGCATTCTTTTGCAAGTTTTGGTTTGTAAGGGTATTGAACAAAACCCTGATTTTACACAGCTCTTCAAACTTTCTGTCCTTATTTTCACGAAAAGGCAAACTGATCATAAACAATATGGAAAATATCCCACGAAATGAGCCACAGAGCCCCATGAAGAAAACTTTGTTTGGACTGGACCTGCCTGGAGGAAGATTCTAATAGAAGACTTTTCGTATCAAGCTTCATCGCTCTAAAAACGCCGGCTAAAGATCTGGAATTCATTTGAGAGTGATCAATTAAAGTGAAAACACATCCGTTTTTGGACAATAAATCATTTCCAAAATGTTTTAGGGAAAAAAATTGATAAGAAAAGCTTGGACTAAAGCTCGTAGTGCTGTTGTCACAAATCTATCTACTCTATTCACAAATTGTCCACTTTGAATGCAAAAGGCTATTTTATTAGGCCACCTGTAGTAACCAAATTTTGCAGGTAGGTTTCAAATACCGTGGAGGGTGCGCCGAAGTTTGGGTTTTTTTATTGTTCACCCCCGATTCTTTTGTTTTCACGGGCACATAATCCGTGCCGTCGGCTGATTTAAACTATTCGGCGTGCTCGCCACTAAAATTAGAATACAGGAATACTCTGCTGCTTGCTTTGGGTATTATTTTGGGTTTGCTGATACTATTGTAGAGAGGGTAGCTGCCTGCCCAGGACTACCAGAGCACAAACACACGCCGTTAATTCATAGTCTGAATGCTGCAAACCATTCTACAACAGAATATATTCGCGATAATGTACGATGTCACAAATCCCAGACTGGGAGATGTAATAGTTTATGACAGGACGACAATCACGAACAAACAAGTTTAACACTTAACAAAACAGCCCATCAGACTCACACATTTATTAAACATAATTATACATATAATAGCGCAATTACATACATTATATTATTGAAATGACTGCCGTACAACGGCCTTATTCTCACACACACTCTCCCTCGGATCCACAATCCGGTAGTCACTCCTAAAGGCACTTCGGCCTCAGCCCCTCCCCTCAGGGTCTTAATAGCACATTAATAATTTACTGGCACCGCAGTCTCTCGATATCACATTCCTATTGTCATACCCTTAGCACTCCCCTAGCACCTCAGCAGGGCAATAACACATTATTATTTCCATAGCCATCAACATGGCAACAACATAGTATCAGTTCACTAGCCTATCAACATGGCAACAATATAGTATCTCATTCACTCTCATATCTACGTCCCTGTCCGTGGCCTGACTGCCACGACTTTATGTGCCTCTACTGTCCTGTACTGACAGCCTCACTTCTGGCCTATGTGTGGCCTCCGGCCCTATGCTGGCCTATCCCCTGTGCTCATCGAGGTGGCTCTGCGGCCCGTCCCCGACACCTACAAGAATAACATTACATTGGTATAATACCCTACCATTTCTATTCGCTCCACCTCTCCTTACAATCCATGAAGCGTACACACACTAGTTCACCTTTCACTCACCACACATCTTACGGTAACACACTTCCATCGGGGTACACACTACTCACTCGCGCTACAAATCCATGAACTCACTTTCATCTATCGCTCATGGCGCACATTGCTATATCCAATACCAAGGACTTCCACATTCCTCACATATACTTATTCACATCATGGTAATAGACGAATATAATATAATACATCAATCATAATAATCAATCAACGTTCTACATACCAGTCATTACTGGAAAGACTCTTCCACTAGTCTTCTCGACTGCTCCCTTTCCGCCCGATGGGCTCTTATTGACAGGTCCGCTCCGTCGGACCTTCTAACTTGCAGTGATAGTTATACAGCGCTTTCGCCTCATTCAGACCCCCCCCCACTACTCACAACAGCACGCTTAACTTGCTGTCTACTGTGAGCCCTTCTTACTCTACACCCGCTCTGTAGCAATCCCCTTAATTGCACTCACTCCACTCGTGACATACGAGGTGGCCAAACACAAAATTAATGTTCAAAATACAAAAGTTTCAAACCTGAATTGTGGCGAGTCGTAAATGTTCGCCTACTAAAAAGGGCTTTTGTGAAGTGCTCTTTACCAAATCAGCACAAGATCTGGGCCAGAAAAAAAACAGGAAACGAAAGTTGTGTCAGCTCCAAGAACGTCATAAAGGAGTTTTAAACATCAATCCAAATTTTCCCATGCAAAACGCACTTCTGAAAAAAAAAATGATACAGTTCAAAGGAGTCTTCTCTTTCAATACATTTTGTATTCAAAGCAGAATTCTTGTATGGACACTAAAAATGATTGAATCATGTTTAAGGGGATTTGGCTATCCCAAGTCCTATTCCATGTGTTGTAAAGTAAATTGTGCATCGCTGTTGCCTGCAATTTTATAAAGTGGGCAAGTAGACAAACTTTAACTCCTTCAGTAAAATTTGCATGGCAAATCTCTGCATGGTTCGTCTTAAAAACGGGCTATCTATTCAGGGCAATAATTATTCTGAAACTGTATTTCTATTCTTCGTGGGCAGGGAGTTGGGAAGGGGGGGGGCGGGTCGAGAGAGAGAGAGAGAGATCTGGGTCGTGTAAGACAATGATTGCTTCATGTTACGATTTAATGGCGCTGACATTAGGGGCATAAAACCTCAAGGGTAGACTTACCCACAAAAGTTTGAAGGGGGGGGGGGGGCATTACGTGAGCGATGTATCTTTCTAGTCACACAGACACGGGTGGTCTAAAAGCCGCATTACCTTCATCATTATTTTACGCAAATCGTGGTGAAATGTCCTATTGTCACGATCATAGAATTGTTAAGTTGTCCCCTGTGAGCTTAGCTTGCCAAAGATGTTTCATCTTTCATTGTGATTGTTAAAAAAAAAGTGAAACCGGCCCCAGCTAATTTGTAGGCCTACGCAGCACAGTTCTTCGTGACAGGTGAGCGTGTGCATGTATGTATGTGTGTATGCGTGTGTCAGTATGTGTGTGTGTGTATGTGTGTCAGAGAAAAGATACAATTTCAAGTCCCAAGATGTTAATTTTTAACGTTTAAAAACTGCTCTTCTGAGATAATGAGAGAATTACGTCTTAGTTTTTGGAAGCGAAACTTGATCATTTGCAGCTGTGACAGTCTGCTCTGGTCAACGACCGAGTGTTCGTTCTAACCAAACAATTAAGTGACGAAACAATTAAGTGAGAGCACCAATGGGACTTACGGGATGTCCCCAGCAAAGTACGGGACTTCATTTTGTTTTATCTGAAGTTCGTGAATTTACCATAGACTAAAGACAGTCATTCGACGCAGTTTATGAAAAAAATGGAGGTGTGCGTCTGACCGGGTTGTCTTACAACATGCGTGTTCCCCTTTGTGTCCTTAGCAACGACGGTTATTGGCATCCTTCATTCTCGAAAGACTATGGGCTTGTGCTCTGGATATCTATGCGTGTCAGTCTGGTGGAGGGTCATGTGTGGCTGGACAAGTCTATGCCGGAGTGACAGGCCCTTCCACAGATGGTGCAACCAAAGCATGAAGCTGGTTTGTCTGTTTGGGTGAGGGCCTTTCTTCTCATCCACTTTGCCTTGAACTGTTGCACAAGCTGCTCTTCAAACAGTGAGAATTTTGCTTCACTAACTGCCTCCAACTGGTTGCTTAGCAACGACGACACGTCGGGCAAAACAAAAAGCCGGAAGTGAACACTTTCTGGGAAGTCACCACAGACTAATAAATTAATCAGACTGGAAACACGAGCTTCGGGCTGTGTCGTTTTTTACGGAATTTCCCGAGCGGCGACCGTATAACCAGCATGGCCGCCGCTCGGGAAATTCCGATTCTAGTTCTATCTGCAGTAGAAATTTCTTTTTATTTGTCAAGATTGGTTGTACATGTATTAATTTCTTGGTGCGGAACCAAACTTCCGCGTTCAGTAGGGGCGTCAAAATGCTGTCATTCAAAATTGTAGCTATGCTGAAGCGTCGGTCGTTACCGTAAACTTAATGTGGCGGATGGTTCATGACCTTTCGCTGTTTTGTGACGTCACACAATGGGATCATCCAGTCTGGGTATTTTATTAGTCTCTGGAAGCCACACAATAATACTGGTGACAGACTGTGATGCCGTCGGAAATTAAATTAACAGTGGGACGGAGAAAGACAAGCAAAATCGTTCACATCGATAGCCAAATAAAATCTTTATGACACACTGAAAATTAACCTTACAGGGAAATGTATTTCTTCTCCCTGCTCTTCTTTATCTTTCTAATCATCATCATGATCATCACCACCATTATCAATCATTATCATCAAAACCTGTATTATTGTCATCGCAACTGTGATATCTTTCACGTAATGGGTCAAACCATGTCCTAGTTTATTTCATATCCACATCGAACGTGAAAAGAAACATCGAATATGAATTTACTGTTTGTCAGGGGTTAAATCTTTCCATTTTCTTAATTATTTTTGGAAATTTATTGTATCGTTTCATTGTCGTTGGTGTTTTTTTTTATTTAGTTGTATTTTGTTCGTTTGTTGTTTTTTCTTTGGGGGGGGGGGGGTGTCTTCTGCGCTGTTTTCTTTCCTTTTGTTTTCCTTTGGGGGGGGGGGAGGGGGGGTCTTTTCTTTTTGTTGTTGTTGTGCCAAACAATTTTTGGCCACATTTTATTTTTGTGTCAAGCCCTGCTGTAACGCCACATACAGTGTTTGTGTATGTGTGTGTGAGTGTGTGTGAATGTGTGTCTGTGTAATCAAATATTTCCCATGCATGGGCAGATTCCCTCACGGTTTTATTCACATTAGCAACTTTCTGAGGCGAGCATGTCTAGCTTCAGGGAGATTAGCTTTATTTGTTTTGTCTAGCATGTCTAGCTTCAGGGAGATTAACTTTATTTGTTTTGTCTAGCATGTCTAGCTTCAGGGAGATTAACTTTATTTGTTTTATCTAGCATGTCTAGCTTCAGGGAGACTAACTTAACTTCATTTATCTTGTCAACGAGTGGGTGGGCAAAGGAAGAGAACAGAGCGTCTGCTGCCTTCTTTTCATGCCCCTTGGAAATTGGTATGATCTGAGAAACGCGGAAGTCTGGACGGAGGACAGAACAGCTTGAAAGGACCAACTGCTCAAGGAACACTGAAGGAATGTGGCGGGTGTTCAGCTCTGGTGTTTGTCAAAGCCGGGTTGGTGCAGACATGGCACATTATTAAAGTTATTGTCCTGGCTGGTCTGGACACGCTAGACGCAAAAAACTTCAGATGAAACTGAAAGAGCCTGGAGTGACGTGTTTAATGTTTAGTAAATATGTCCACATATTGTTTTTATCTCAAAATGTTGTTTTACAACTCTGCTCTGTTTGCCGATCTGTAAAATTCAGTTAATAATCAGTTTACTGTGGTTGGCGCATTACCTGCAATTTGATCAATAGTGTGAAACTAGCATACTGTGATGATCTGTTAACATCCTTCAGTTTTGGTGTGAAGCTTGCTGGCTGTGTTATCCGTGAAGTTTGTAAATGGAATTTGGCCCTGCTCTAAGCAAATGAAAAGTGTGTGTCGTTGATGGTACGACAATGGAGACATTTTATTGGAATTCATCAGTGTCAAGAAAGTTGTGATACTGCTAGCTAATCGGAAACCTCAGCCCTTCCCCCAATGCCACCTCTTGACGTTACCCCTTAAAATGGTCGGAAAGTAGAATATCAACCTCCCCACGATTGCTGTCTTTGTTAAGATTAACAATGACCAATGCATGAACTGCAAGAAATGTGACAGGTCAAAAAGCTCGAGACTTCAGCTTAATAAGCATTTCCTAATTTGATCCCTCCCTCTGCAGGATATCCCGTGGTCTCGCTCTCCCGATTTTTTTTTTTTTTTTGAAGCTTCTGAGCCATTCATGCCTATTACTAGATCTAGTATTAGTCATTTGTTTATCCATCTCATTTAGAAAGGTTACGTGTTCTCCTCTTTATCTGAATTAAAATCTATACCGGCGCCAACCATGGCAGTTTCGTGCTCCTTCACAAGAGCAAATATTGACAGATAAGGAGAAATATTTGCAAAATTTCGAGACGCATGATGCAATTTTACAGCGAGGTCTTTGAAAGTAATGCAATTTCCTTAATTGCTTGGCAACGACATAATTGCAAATCTGCATAGTGATCATGTTGTGGTTACAATAGAATCGCTTTCTATATACCATTACGACCCTCGCAGAGTCTTGAAATGCCTTTTCTTTACAGTGAAAAAAAACAAAATCAAAACAAGCTTCTGTCCATTTAGTTGCCATGGAAACACTAACACAGCTCATTCCCTCGGTATCTCTAGCGGTATATTCGTAGACAACATTATCTGTTTCTACTGTAACGACCATATCAATGTTGAGCTGACAGCTACAAACTCAACACACCGGCGTCACCATTATGATCAGAGTTTGAACAAACAGACCCGTCTAATGGTTTCAGATGAAGGATTTTAAAGAAGGAAGAGAAATGAAAGTAGAAACATGTTTTGAAAAGGAGGAAGACGTGAAGTCTAGAGGAAATTGAATCTCAAGATCTTATATTTACAGGATGGGGAATTATTTGGTCAATAAGCAATGATCATCGGCATTAGTTTGAAAACTGGGATGTATCGTTGGGGCTAATGCACGGCGCTGAATGTTTGCTGTTTTGGTTTTGTTTTGTTTTTCTTTCTTAATTGTGGACAGATAGGTCTACTCAATCAATCCAATGCTTATAGATGTTCTCCTTCTCTTTATCGTCTCCATCCCTTTCTGCCGTATTGTCGTTGATGTTACTGGCGTTGTTTGATTAGAGAACCTTTGATCTTTTTATGACTTTGTTAAATTTGCACTTAAACAAGCGTTTTCTACTGAAATTGGTGTTTCAGAAAACACCAACAATGACGACTAATGGAACGGCACATAGCACGGATAGCGGGGCGGTTATAATGATAAAGCGTTTTTGGTTTAAAGTATGACACACTGGAAACAGATTCTTTTAACCATAGGGATTATTTACCGAGACACAAACATTACCAGAAAGCTCTTAGTTAATAACAGCGATCGATCACAATTACCATTCACCAATAAGTGAACTTTCTGAAATAATGGGCCACCATAGCCATTCCCTGCAGGTCTGTCTAATGATGAGCAAAATGTAATTTATGGTGACCGGTCAATTTCCTTCTTCTTCGCTAAGCAATGACAGTTGTAAGGTGGGACGGTGGCGCTGTCCTGGTAAAGTACATGTATTCAAAGGCGTAGTGGTCACGTTGAAGTGTGATGATGGCGATGATGACGTTGCTGTCGACATGAAGAATGAGAAGGAGCTGGAGCAGAAATAATCTACCTAAGCCAGGAAAAAAGGGGGAAGCACTTTCAGTGACTGGGTTTTGTGTGGGATTGGCCGTTGTTTGGCGATTTCAGTAAGTGTAAATCACAACCCATGCTGGAAGTAAGTGTCTCTTAACCTGGTCATTCGAACGTACATTATTTAGTATTTTATATTTTGGTTTATATTTAGCGTGACTGTACTATGTAAACTATACTAAATGTGTATACATACTATTTGAAGAAAATGTGTGCCAGAATTAACCTATAGCTACGTGAAAGAAATAACAAATATGCCTTCGTACTTCACATGGATGAAGAGATATCAACAGTCATCGAAGATGCCACACGATTTTATGCGGTTTGCAAGAAAATTCAGCTAAACAAATCACCGAAAATTGGAAAGCCAAGAAATCTTAGGGACGTATTGTACGGGAATCCTCCAACATCGATCACTCTCTCTCCAACTCACTTTGGACAAACCACAGCATTCCTGACAAAATAAGAACTTTCATTACGTATGGACAATTTTCCATGTCAAAGCTTAATGAGTTGTTACTACCCAAATATGTACTCGAAGAAATGTAAACTGTGTAACCATACTTCAGAAACTGCCTCACAGTTAATAAGGCAGTAAAACTTGATGAAATATCTATTCCATTCGATGCCTTCATTGACAAATCAAAATTTGATCAGTACTATCCCTTGTGTCTTGAAATTAATTCACTAGGATACCACTGTGAAATAATACTTTTGATCCTTGGGTCATTAGGTCATATCCGCAAGCGAGTAAAAGTGGACTCTGTAAGACTTGGCCTGAGTAAAATCGAATCAACATTTATAGCACGATACTGCAGTGTTAGGGGTGGCATAGGCTGTTTTAATGTGTGGAAGCTGAGAGCAAGAAAGTACGACAGAGGTAGTCTAGCATAAAGTGAAACAATATTGTGTTAACCAATGTCTCATCTTTCGGCTTATTCCATCACATTATAGTCTCAAAAGAGACTGTCTATAGTTGATCGCTTTCCATTATATTAATATTCAAAAGAAAAAAAGAAAGAAAATGTCAGCGTCACTGCATTACTCTAATATTCACCAGAGAAGCAGATTTGGAGGGCAAGAATGAAAGGGACTATAGCAAGACAATAGTATTTCCGCGTCTGTACAATGTGATGTATTGTTTCTCCAATATAGATATTGTACGAGTACATTTGACTTAATATTTAATGGAAATTAACAAATTTGTCATGTATGTATGTTCAGAACATCATAGCAGATTTTGATAAGACAATGGACCAAATAGATAAATCACCATTACTCACATCTGCCAAATATCACAGTCAACGTAATGTGCAGGTCAAAACTAAATTTCTACTTTTCCAATTTACACGTCACAGAAAGCAACCTGAAGCACATAGAAGATAAAATAGTCTGGTGTGTCCGATCTTGGCTGAAGTTGAATTCATCTGCCACCAGAACTTTTTTTTTCACTCCAAAATCTATGGGGGTGGGGGGGGGGGCAACCCTTATGCCATTTACTACGCTAAACACTTTGCTTGTATTTATCATTACTGAACAAAAACGACCCAATAGTAAAGGAGGCAGTCAGAAGATCATTGCAATTACATATATGAATAAGCGCGAGACTGTCAGTGCCGACAACGAAGAACCCAATTTTCCGGATGCGCCATCGACGATAGAAATAATATCATCAAGCACTCAAGGGTGAACTGGAGCAAATCAGATTGTGTAACGCTGCACGAACTATGCGCGCCAGAAAATATCAGACTATTACAACATGAGGACGACATTAATTTTATATCTTAGAGATGGTCATAGACGAAAACGCCTTATTAACATTCCACTCTGAACGGGCGTTCTGTGCACCCTACAAGACCAACAAACTAAAATCATTCTGTGTGGAATTCACCTCCAAAGCTTCACAAGATCGAGTAATTAGAGAGGCTACAAAATATTAAATGCAGACTTTAAATTGTCTTATGAGATATTTACAAACCATAAAATTAACGGTAAATTGAGATCATTTGTATGTCGGGGTAGACTCTAGCTTCTCGAATGTGAATCCCTTTTGTCCATCTACTACACCCGTACTAATTCGAAGAGATGTAAGATTTGCAATCATCCAGCAAAGACAGTCTCACGTGTACTGAGTGGGTGCACCAAACAACAAATTATTTATCAGAAGAGACATAACCGAATTGTAGACAAAGATAATTCTTTGGAAGGTTAGTTCGTCCTATAAAGACAAGACAGTACTGAAAGACACCGTCTTAAAGCCGATCCATTTTAATGAAGAACCCCATTTAGCAAAAAACATATTTGAAAATGCACATACTCGACCAGATATAATTATCATTGATCATAAACAACGAACAGCCAAAATTGTTGACATTTCAGTACCTTTTGACGCCCATATCAATAAATGCTTCCAGGGGAAGTTTAACGTGTATTTCCCCCATTCAATGAAGATTAAAGGAACGAAGGTATCACAGTGAAGTTATAATGCTCGTCAGTGCATTAGGTATTGTACACAATAAATTTGTGACAGGATTAATGAAAGCAAAATGTGTAAATCTGAAAGCAAATTCTTTGCAAAATTCTATAATATAAGTGCAATTATGGGTTCAAATCAAGTACGGAAAGAGAGATGCAGAAATCATTCCAGGGCGGAAGTTAATTGAATGTTACCGTCATTATTATAATCTGTTTCAACATTGTCATCACCGCCATCTTTATTTGGTAGTCACCGCCATCTTTATTTGGTAGTCACCGCCATCTTTATTTGGTAGTCACCGCCATCTTTATTTGGTAGTCACCGCCATCTTTATTTGGTAGTCACCGCCATCTTTATTTGGTAGTCACCGCCATCTTTATTTGGTAGTCACCGCCATCTTTATTTGGTAGTCACCGCCATCTTTATTTGGTAGTCACCGCCATCTTTATTTGGTAGTCACCGCCATCTTTATTTGGTAGTCACCGCCATCTTTATTTCGTCATGACTACCATCTTTCCCACCATTATGGAATTACCTCCCATTTTTCATGTGTCCATCCCATCACTTAAACCTATCACAGCCACCATGGCACAAAAATGTTATGCATGTATATTTATATAATTATTATTGTATCGATACACGTTGGCATGTATTCAGTGAAAATAAAGATTGTTGATAGGCATGTATGTGAGTGTGTGTGTGTGTGTGTGAGCGTGCATGCGTGTGTGCGTGCTTGTGCGTGTGTATGTATGTGTGTATGTATCTATCTATCTATCTATCTATCTACTATCTATCTATCTATCTATCTATCTATCTATCTACTATCTACTATCTATCTATCTATCTATCTATCTATCTATCTATCTATCTATCTGCAAATATAAGAAAAGTGTAAGAAGGGGGGAGAGGGGTCAAAAAGTCCCCAATAAGGTGTAAGATTACATTTGAACCTCCCCTAACAAACAAACTAACCCGTGCGCAAATCATAGCCATTTGACGGATGCTGGCAGGACGCGCAGGACTTCAACGCGCAAAGGGAGAGCAGTAAAACTTATTTAAAAACAAACAAATAAAAATAAAATAAAGCTAAAGGAACAGGCAAAATGAAGCAGGTCCATAATAATCACCCAGAACTGAAACTAATAAATCGATTTATCCCGGGCAGGGCCGGGAACTCAGCTAATTATCTATAATTTCACTACTGATGATGACTCAAATAACGACTCCATGCCGTGAAGGCCGTCAGCGCCTTCAATTATTTCTAACAATCCCATCCAAACCATGGCGTGTCTGGGCATTAGTCAGAGGAGGGTAATTTGAAATCATTATTAATTTAGCTACCTGGGGGGTAATTTCATCTTATTTCCTTGTAATGTGGTCGTGATTTCGGAGTTCGGAGTGTACAGTTAAGGGACGCGGAGGTAATTTGAATTATATCGCTATACCGTTCCCCTTCACGCCAAGGGTAATAAAACGAGACAGAATTAAAGTTAATCATACAGAAACTAATGGGCAAATATATTATTCACTTATTTTCTTCATCGATATTAAAACTTTCAATAATGTTACTTGCTAGGGACACTCGGCAGCGGGAAACAGTTATTCATTATTAAAGGTCGCCGGTGTTCAGGGAAATTGTCGTACGTCAAATTTTCCAAAATTTAAAGATCTTGATATATAATTATTTTAGTTTTTTGAAATTATTTCTTGTTTTCGCGAATTACAAAAAGAACGCAGGAACGGTAAGCCGAAAGCTGAGGCCCCTCCATGCGCGCACATACAGTACGGAAGTAGCACGCTAATCTGGGCATTCAAGCACATGCAAAGTTTACACTGCTCGTCTTGTGGTCCACGTCCATTCGTTCGGCAGCAAGAAATCAAGATTTAGGCCTACTCTACAGCCTAATCATAATTGATGGATAAATTCCTTCGAAAACCAAGTGCCTCATCCTAAACTAACCAGCGCAAGCTCTCGGTAGTCTCAATTTTCGACCGAGACATACTTTTCATGCGGTAGACTGTTCTGTCAGACATGCAATACTGTGCTCGATCACACTGTAAGGAAGTCATCGGTGGATCACCACATGACTACAGGGAAACTCAAGAAAAGAAAAATGCAGAGCTCCAGTGAGAAAAGCGACAGCGCGTGCTGAGCCAGTTTCCAGCAAACACAGTTTCCTCACAAGGTGAAAAAAGTGGGAAAATGCGACAGTAACAGTTACTAAGCTAATCCGGGGTGGAGAGAGGGGGATACCGAGTGTAGGCCTAGGTCATTAAATCTAAATAATGCACCCCGAATGCATTACTAAAGTGAGTAACTTTTAAAACGTATGATCTGGTCTAGATTTTTAAAGGCCTATTATCAAGAGAACTACTAGTCTACAACAGTAGTAAGCTACAGACATAGATCTAGTCTCTTTACCTCACTCCATTGAATTTGTATAAAAAAAAAAAAAAACCCATTCATTCTCTTCAACTTGAGCTTGGGTGACTTCACATCACCCATAATACATGTATTCTAATTCAGGTGAATTCTGTGTGACAAGCCATATTTCAGATTATATCCATCGAGATAACTGACTTACTCTTGTCACCAGAATAAGTAAATGTAGATCTAGATCTAGTTTATATCACCAAGTTTTAACTTGAACTGTGTTGTAAGTATAGGCTTAATCTGTATCAGCACCTGCAATAATGCATGCTATGTATTTCTTATGTTCTGATCTTGGAATGATCGGATGAAAATCAAAAACTGCAGGGCTTGATAACTTAATAATGATTTTTATAATAAGTGTTAGAATGTGATAGAGTAAAAGTTACGGATAATAATCTTTTTTCACTTTCTGTATCTAAGGATAATCTACTCTTTTTTTTTTCTTCCACAGAGGATTGAACTTTGTTAGGAGTGGGTAGCTATGTTTGCTGCTGCTAACATCCCAATTATCCAAGACTGACCACCCTGCTCTTAGGGAATTTGTGCAGAAGGGAGTGGTTAATGGTGGCTCACTGTTTTGTAAAGAACACAGGGCCTACGCAGTGAGGAGTGGGCGCTATATAAATAATAAAATTAAAATATGTATTTTTATTCATTCATGAACGCAATTTTTTGTGCAATTTTTACTGTTTTTTTGTATGCAATTTTTGCCATTCAGAAGGCATTTTTTAAAATTTCAAAATGCAATTTTTCCGCAGGGCCAAACTGTAGCTGTATCTCTTGGTCTCAATGTTGGTGTGTGTCTTGGTCTTAAAATGGTGGATTGTGTCCCTTGGTCTTAAACTGTTGGTGTGTGTCTCGGTCATAAACTCCATTGTAGTGTCCTAGTTTCTTCCACACTCGCTCCCTCCTTCTTTTTCTCCCACTTGCTGTCTCTCCCTCTGTCTCATTGTATGTGTGAATGTATGCGTGTGTGTGAGAGACAGATAGAAACAAAGAAAGAAAGAGACAAAGAGAGACATGCACTGAGAAAGAGAGTGGGAGAGAGAGAGAGAAAGAGAGAGAGAGAAATTTATAAATCCATTATGTAGTTTACGCAAGAAGAGCGCACAGCTCAACCCCAGAAAATCTTCAAAAATCCTGAAAATGTTAGGCTTTTTGTTTGTCTGGTTGTTTGTTTAAATGGCGCGGGGTAAGCCTATCGTCCAGAGTGTCATGTCAACGAGCGGTTCCTAGCTTGCAGTGCGATTCATAGAGAATACTGTAATTAAGAATGAACTGGATCTATGTTGTATCCACTGATTGGAGTGGGATCATTTTTTCTCCCACAGTTTCCTGTCGTAAATTTCACTGATTCATGTCCGGCGTCCATTTATGTTTGTTGTTGTTGTTGTTGTTTTTCTCAGCAGTCGTGCACCAAAACTGATCCGCTTTATTGCCACCGTGGTATGGAAAAGTCAGTGCGGGCCATAAACACAATTGTACAGTTTACAGCAATCTGAATTGCACTCCGGCTTTGTTTCTTGGTTGAATGTCCTTTGTGTTATGACCAAAGAAAACTACATGGATGGATGGATGGGTGGGTGGGTGGGTGGATGGATGGGTGGGTGGGTGGATGGATGTGTGGGTGGATGGATAGATGGATGGATGGGTGGGTGGACGGATGGATGGATGGGTGGAGGGAGGGAGGGATGGATGAATGGGTGGACGGATGGGTGGTTGGATGGGTGGATGGATGGATGCATGAATGGATGGATATTAGTATTACTACATGTAGTTGTTACAAAATTATACCCCAGATAAAAAGATAGGCACATTTCATTCTAAAAATGATGATAAAAAATGAATTTGACCTAGAATGACGTTTATAATGCGGCCTTTCCCATGAAAAGGAGGTACATGGGGCATAATGTTCGTGAATCAGCGATTGTTGTCTTTAGATTATTCACTGTCAGAAAGTTGATTCTCCCCTGGGATGCTTTGCAACAAAATACATTGTGCAAGGGAAGAGCACTCGGCTCACAGTCGCTGACTGTTACAGTGTAAAGAGTACTACACTGTTACAGCAAAAATTAAAGAGAATGAAATAGTGCACAGAATGTAGAATGAAAATAAAACACACACAAAAAAACTCATGCTAGTGTGACATTCAAAACTGACAAATTTATTCAATTCAAGAAAAAGCAGCGTAGTTATCTTTTATTTTCATTTTTTTGTTGTTGAATTTTTTTTTTTCATCATGACTGCGTTAAAACAAAAGTGTCCCAGTGGGCTGAAAAATGTGAGAATTTTTTTTTTCTTTTCCAATTATTTTAGAAAATGGAAATATTCATGAATGAGTTTAGAGAAATGTACACCTTAACTTCTGCGCTTTGTTCCCAAGTCTATGAGTACTTGATGTTTTTTCTTATACTTGATGATCTTTCAAACAATTTCTGTGTAGTCGTGTGAATGAAAAAAAAGGTGAGATTATTAGTAATTACAAATTCTGCACATTGTATTTGTGACATCTCCAAATTTCAGCTTAACTCAAAAATCCCCACTCATGTCATCCAGTCTAGTTGTATTTCTTTAGTCCAATAAGACTTCCAACTTCACATATTTATCACATTATCCAATCTGCCAACATTACCAAAATCAGTATTTGTACTTAGGGTCAAAAGTTTGCCCACAATTCTGTAGGTCAGACAAAAATTATTCGGCCAAATGACATCAACTTTTCACTTAAAAATGACTGCTAACAAATTTTATCCTATTGACACAGCGTTCCACTTTGCAGGAAAGATGTCCAGATGCTTGCACAATCTATCGGTGTAGTGAAACAATCTTCCTGAAATGCATCAGCAAGAGATGAAATCCCCTATTGGTTTGTTCCATTTCATGTCACAGAACTTATACCCCTGGCAAATTTTGAACTTTATTTTGCCTTTCATGGGAGAAATTTTGAATTCAAATTTTGAACTTTATTTTGCCTTTCATGGGAGAAATTTTGAATTCAAATTTTGAACTTTATTTTGCCTTTCATGGGAGAAATTTTGAATTCTATTCCCTCTTTCATTTAACTTCACTTTTATATGTCGCGCGGCCAGGTGAAATGAGTCAGATGTAAAAATTTGAAGTTATTGAGATATATAAACAGATGCCTTTGACAGGCATTTTATGAAAAAAATTCGAAAACACAATCAAGACGATGCATGATACCTTTATTTTATGATAGAAAAATGGCTAAAATGTATGTTTCTGTGAAAAACGAAAATTGGATACATATTTCGACCCACCGTCTCTAATGTTTGATTTTATCAGAAGACATCTTTTGACATTGACTCATTTCACGTGGCCGCTCGACATATGATCATATTTACATGTAAATAGGAATCTGAGGGCTGAGAGCTGGTCCAAAGTTAAAATAATCAAAAAACCATGAAGGCGCAAAGTGGCAATTATCATGCCGACATGCCATTAAACCCAAACTCAAACTCAAAGCCTTTTTTGCTTGAAGTTCCAAGGCCATATATGTTTCATTCTCCAAAGAGTTTCAATTCTTCTTTTCCCATTTCAGGCTCCCATAACCAACATTTCAAAAAGTTTACAGGACAGCCAAAAAACTGATTTTCTTTGGCTTATTGTCGCCAGCAAGATTCTAAAGTCAATGGACATGATTATTGCAATATCGTTATTTATAGGAATTGAGCCATGAGCTTTTCACACAAGGTGCGTCGTTGATTTTCAGACCCAAAGAACGAAAAAAGTGATTTTGACCAAAAATGTTAGTTATGGGAGTCTTGCACCATAGCGACGATTTAATCTTTGCCTGTGTGCATGCTCAGCCACCATGCACTGGGGCGGGAGCGCGTGTGCCAGCAAGGATGGTGTGCACAGCACCACAATCAACATCACAATTCTGTGCAAAGTACATGAAATAAACCAAGAGTACTGTGCCTGCACCCAAACCCCCCACTCATTATGGACATGTTCCATCACTAATCCATCACTGCTACATAAGTTTCATAAGGCATTGAAATGGATAATGGATGGAAATGGACAAAACCAGAACAGTGTGCGAAAATATTGACATGCAAATAGTCGTGGACAAGAGGAAAAAAACTTCAAATTGAAGTAAACAAAGACAATAACTATTGCATAGGAAACTAATCCTTTTGCTGAGAAACAGTTCAGCTAAGTACAATTAGGACAGAAAACCGATACACCAAAGAGTAAAATCAATATCTTTGCTGATGTTCGGAACAAGAAAGCAGAATGTGCGTAAATTAAACATTTCATCTAGTTGGGATACTTCACACTCACGAAAAATTGTTTGGTTTACATTCTGTCATCATTTATAATGACGTGACATAATTATGTACAGAAAAATTGTAAAGTTTGGTCAAACAAAAGTTCCAACATTTGTTTGTCAAGTAAAAGGAAAAAAATTATATCTATCAAAGCTTCCAACTGCCATCCTGTGAGTGACAACATACTGTATATGCTAAATAATAAATGTCTCAGTCAAACACTGTTTTTCAGAAGTCCTGATGTATATGTAGAAAAATGACCCACAGCATTCCTACCAGCCAATCTAAAAACATTCTGTTTTCCTTGTCTTCACTTAACTCTTTGACTCCCCCAAGCCGGATTTTCCGGCTCAAGCCACCGACGAAGTCGGACCCTAAGCCGGATTTTCCGGCTCAGAATTAAAAACTTAATTTACAAAGCCACCAATTGTTGTAACGAAGTATACTTTCACGCATGCGCGAGATTGGCTTTCCTGTTCCTGCCATGAAACGTAAACAGTGAATGGCGTGTTGAAATCGATGATTTTTATTGTTTTTTTTAATTATTTTTGTGTTGTGACATTGTGAAATATGTCGCCATATCTATGATATAATTTTGATCTTAACTCAAAAAGTTTGGGAGATATCTTCATGAAATTTGGACGGTGAATTCATAATGGGATTACTGTTATTATTTCAAAAGTTGAATGGATAGGGATACATCGTAGCAGAGTATGAGCATGGGGTAAGTTGAAAAATTTAGGTGTGAAAATCTGTTCTTGATTTTTTCATTTCACTTTACTGTCCTGTTTGTGTATCAAAAGTGTCCTAAATAAATCTGTCAATCCTTTTATCTTATTTTGCATTCAATTTCCAACAAACTGATATGTATATTGTGTAGTCTAGCTCTATCCAGAATAAACTTGTGTATGATTTAAAAAGCCATATGCGGAATTTCGTTTGTCGCAAATATACCTGAGGTCCAACCGTAAAATTCTGCCGGGGAGTCAAAGTGTTAAAACAAGTACATATGTGCATGTATCTGTGAACCCATGATTTTTGTCTTTTCAAACACAGCCAATTTTTTTTTCTTATTATTTTTTTTTTTTTTAAATTTTTGGTAGGAATCACCTTGGAAATTTCATCGTGGTACAAATCAACTCTGCACTCTCTAGCTGGAGATTATTTAGGTTAGGCCCTGATTCTAGACCATGATAAAAAGGTGACCTTTCAAGCTGAGTTTGCTAAGTCAACAAACTTTCTACAAATTTATTTTTTTTTTTAATCATTTTTCTATATTTAGTCACCTAAAGCCAAATAAGCTGAAAGGTTTTCACCAACATATAAATCTTGAAACCATAAGGTTTCTCTCATTTCCAATGACCTGGAAAACCATGAAATCAGAATGTATTCATGGATGAAATTACCCCCCCCCCCCCCCCCCCCCAGGTCCACCATGGCATCACTTTCCCATTCTCTCCCCAAATTACATGCAGGACTGCTATTTCTGCTCTGCTGGATGCTACTGAATTGAAGTTTCACAACTGGGCAGAGATAATACTGAAAATGAAAATGATCACACACAGTCAGATAGAATAGAAATGCTAAAGACAGCAGAAAATCATCCGCCAGAAAAGATGGAAATTTTTTAAAACCAACACTGGTCATCTCAGACAAACAACTACACTCTTTCTGTTGTTCACTTGTTGTTTGATTTCAAAATTTACAGACACGTGCACATATTAAAAAAAAAATATAACAAAATGCTTTTTGTTACAATCTCATTTAGGTGTCAAAACACTCCATAAACTGGACTTATGACCAATTTAAAAAAGACATTTGATAATTTCAAGGTCATGAGATAATTCCACTTTTAGAACTAATGAATTGCCATGAGTTGATAAAAATATCCTGGCACGCTCAGGTCAATTGGCAAATGTAATTGAGAAAAAAAGTACACATACATCAAAATTCACAATTCTACGCTCTGAACTTGACGTGGATCAAGAATAGATGACAATATTTAGGTATTAGGTCTGTGACAGTAGAAAATTGATAACAGATCAAAAACAGCAGCACTTGAGCACAAAAGGTCTTCATTACTCTGGGACAATTACAACACCGATACATCAAGGAACACGTAAAGAGTTATGAAAAAACTGTAAGACCTCAGATTCTGGCCTCAGATAGAAACTGTTCAAAGTTTCATTTAAGCTAACATCTCCTAGTGCACTTCTTTTCCAAATCTTGATATTTTTCCAGCAGTTTTCTTGAAATGGGTCACTCTTTTAACCCTTTGAACACTACTGCCCTGTACATCGGTCAAATTCTACGGCGATATATACACTATTGACCTGTACAGCGGTCAGAAGGGTGAAACCGCATATTTGTGTTCCTACATCATCAAAAGTTGCGTTTGGCCGCCATTTTTTATTCCCAGTTGTAAACAAAGAGAAACTAGGAGCCGGCGCATAGTTCGGAGAGTTTTTTTTGTGAAATTTTCGTGATGAACAAGTTTTTTTATGTATCAAAAGGGGCTCAACATGCTGGACCGACTGGCATACCAAGGCCCAATACTGGAGATAAAAGATAAGAAAAACATTCTATAATACTCACATTTGCTCCCTATCCATTAATTTTGTTTGTTGTGTTTCCATCATTATATTACTATCTATGAAAATGGCAATTTTGGGCTGGGGGACCAGGGACAGGGGTTCATAAGGACAGGGGGACCAGCATTCAAAGGGTTAATATCAGTACCAGAATCATCTTCTATTCAGGGAACTGGCATGATATCTGATTCAAATAACATTCAACATGGTAAAACACATACTATATATGTATACAAAGGTCCAAATCTCAGTAGGTGAAGTGAAAGGTATAATCAGATTTGCTTAAATACAACATGCATAAAAATGGGATATTGTATCTCTCAAATTCCACTGACAAGACAACACAATCAATGATTATATACAAATTACAATCATGTACATGTGACAAAAAGGAAGACAACTACTGTATTGGATCTAATTAATCGATCAAAATGTGATCCCTCTAGTAAATATTTCGAAAAAGGTCCCTGACAAAATGACCAAATAAAAAAAAATGTTGCTAAAGAAAGTTTCTCCGAAATTGTGAGAAAATGGAGAATTTTACCTTGGTTTTCATTGCTGACATTTAATTAACCTTTAACCTCTGGTTGCTACTATAAAGAGAAAACTTTCACTCTTATGTTTCACTGAACACTTATCAAATGGCAAAAACAATGTACATGTACAACACTAATATCCCATAGAAAAAATGTAATGTTTTGATTAATTTTCTAATTCTTTTTATTGCTATTTTCTGAACTTCATGTGAACTCTCTATTTTCCTCTCCGTTCAAGTACTGATCACTTCATTCTCTGATATAAAACAGTTATTTTGGGTTTGTTTGTTTTTTTAACATTTCTTATGCAAAGGCAATATTATCAGTTTTCATAAGGCCAAGAGTTTGAAGAGATATAAAATCAAGAATGAGATATTCAAATCAGCTGCCCTGATCACACTGTAAAAAGGTAACAAAAATGATAAACTCGCTAGATGTGAAATATAGAGATCACAATATTATACTGGCGGGGAACATTTGATTACATTTTTCCCTGACTTGCTATACTTGACAAGACTGATTGCATTCTTCTGTTGCAAAGCTCTAGACTATAGTGGTCTATATATAGTTGGGATTTAACACAAACAACTATGACTGCACAAACAAATTACAGTAGTTTTACATGACCATCACTACCAGTTGTACTGGCCAGAAAGTTTACGTACGAAACAGAATAAAACTTGATAAATGTAGTTTGGATTTCAAAAACCAAAACATACTGGTGTGTAAAATTCATATTTTTGAGAAAAATGAAAATTTTTGTTGTGACTACTAAAAATAAATTGGGGTAATGTGCCTTTCATTTATTTTTTTTTTTTCACTGTTTCTTACACATCTTCAATTTTCAATATTTCGATACCAACTTTCTGACAGCCACAAATCTCTGATTAGGTCAAATAACTACTTAGTATGTTCTAATTTTCAATTCCTTAAGTATTGAATCATCATGAGTATCTGCTGTACATACAAAACATAGAGAATACTGGGTATTTTATCTTAAAGTGGCCCCCTTTGTGAATATTACAGAACAAGAGCTTTGGTATAAATATGACTGGGATTTATGTATTAAATTAGAAGCTACATACATTTTTCATATCCTTGGTATGTGTACACAGGCAAATGCATCTTGTAAGCAGATAATGAACATTGTGGTCAAAGAAAAAAAAAACCACAGCATACAAAACATTTTAATCACCTCATATAACTAAAGCAACAGATTTGACTTGGCACTTACTAGCTAGGACAGTCAATTATATAACTTACAAAATGTCAAAATCTATCCAAAGAATGTGGTCAATGAGGCACAATCAACATCTTCTTCAAATTTTCTCTGATCAGACATCAGTTTCAATTTCAAGAGGAAGATTGTCATTCTCCACAATCAAAATTCAATGCCCGAACAGTTCCTGGTCTAAGGGACTTACAATATTCAAACTATGTTTCCAGATGCAAAATTGGCTAGTTCCTTTTGGTGAATTTTATGCGTAACAGCGCACATTCTGGAATGCACACTGCCATGCCATCAATGGCAGACAGCGAGAAGTCTGTGTCTAAACCAGGCCTGGGTCAAATTATTTTTTATTACATTAGTGTACCAGGTCAGTGTTGCCTCATTGACCACATGATGACTATCATTATTTTATCCAAAACAGACAAAACAAAAAGTAAAAACTGGCCGCTAATGTGTAAATCCAATAAATGGTGAGCCACTCGAATGTATGTTCAAATCGGCCATACAAAAAGAGCTGTTTAAAATAACCTTTAAGACCAAGTTTCCCCTTTCAGTACATGATGGGGAAAAGGCCACAACATAAGCAAAACATAACAAATGACACCAAATTGTCGTAAAACTACAAACCCTAGTCAGTTTTCTGACTTTCCATAAACTGTTAACTACCCAACATTTCAAGTGTCAAAGTTTCCAGCTGGACATGTGCCATTACAGATAATGCGAAAACTTTATTTACTCAATGAAAAAAAAAAATGTCTACATATATTTCCATACAAACAATAAATTGCACTGTCAGAACAAGCCAAAAAACTTCCAAAATACTTCTTTGTACAATTTGAAAATCCTAGCAAAATACATAAAGTTTTCAGAGTTACTATTTCTTTAACACAAACTTTACATCATCAAGCTGCTGCCATTCCTTTTCTTAACTCTTCCTTTGATGCATTATCTAACCTGAATTACAATCTTGAATGCAATACATTTTGTATAATGAATCTATCATTTATATCTTTCTATTTGAAAAAAAATTAGTCACGTCTATAAAGCAACAATAAAATGATGAGATATTCCACTTTGCCTCACTGCAAAACTGGCTCTCTACTACATTTGTGAACACAATCAATTATCTGAATTTTATTTCCTCTTGTATACTTTAAGATTTCCTCAACCTTTGATGTGAGTGAACACAAACCATGTCCCATTCTCAGACTTTTTGTTTCAATGCTCCTCATTTTGCGACCCAAAGCTTCCAGCCTCGGCAGCTCAAATTTCTCTTTTCCACCAGGTTCCTGTACAAAGACAAGAAATCATATTTTAGTCTGAGAACAATCTGAGGGTTGCATGATGATCTACATAACTCAACTGTCTTTAAAAAATTGCGATATTTGGTTTGGCTGTAGCCTTTGATAGCCTGCAGGTGGTGTTATAAGTTGGGGGTTAAATTCTGAAAACTGAGGGTTAAATAACATTATCAAAATATTGTATCTATTACATCTGATAAAGATAGTTATTCTGTTTTTTGCTACTCATGGAAAATTTTGCAACACTGAGTTATGATAATTTACACTGCTGCCCTCAACTTGTCATGATAGAAATTTTGAAGATGCCTTCTTTTGAAGATGCAGAAGGTTCTCTTTTGAAATTTCAAACGATGAATAAAAATTTGTTTGACTTTGCTTTGTTTGCTAATTTTGCATCCGATCCCTGTTTTGCACAAACACATGAGAGCCAATGACGCCAGCACTAAATCCTGGTTGATTTGAATTTAGAAGAGGGCAATTGCCCTAAAGCATTTTTTTTTTGAAAGTGCATCAGTGGGAACAGTGGTCACAACTCACCTTTTTCTCTATTCTGTATTACTTACAAACGTTCCTAACACATAACTTCTTTCTTTTTCATACATTTCATTAGCTCAAGATACAAATAAAACAAAAAAGAAACGCATTTATAAGTCGTTAGGTAGCCAATCAGAATTCAGTAATTCCATTAATGACTAGAATTAGGAGGTGGTCATTTCTAAATGTGTAGCCGCCTGACAAAATGTGGCACTTCATGCATTTTTGGAGGTTTAGAGATATCGGTATCACCAAATAGGTTATTCAAAGCTCTTTCATTTGGACAAAAAATATTGTTGTAATTTATTTAGGAGAGAAGTTATGGTCTCTCAAAGACAGGAAGTGGCATAACCACAGTTTTGAGAAAAACGCTTTTAAAGTTTCAGCTTTTCATCAAAATTATTAGTGGTGACTCACCGCAAAGTCAATTTCAAGGCATTTACCCTTCTCAAACAGAATTATCATTCGGAAAGGAATAGTAATGAGCTTAAACTTTTAAAAAATGCTGAACATGCAAAAACAATAAAATCAACCCTATGATGAATTTTAACGATTTTCTTGAATTGGGTAGTGCCGAAATGTGTCTCATTTTGTTGGGCAGCTACACAAATGGCGTTTTTGTCCTTTACCGTTCACAGAATTCAACAATTACGAGTCTCAAGGAAGATTTCAAGTAACAAATGGCATGATGGTGAATTTTCACAGCTCCATAGTAATGGGTGAAACAGATCCAAGCTGGAGTAGGTAACACACTGTGGCTCACGCCACCTCCCCTTAAATAATGCATCACACTCATACACCAGCTGTGGGCAGTGCCTAGTGTGTTAGTGGGATGCACCAGTCTGGCACCTACACTAGCCTTGGTCTGCTTCATCCCTGATGTTTACATTGGTGATCCAAGTGTCCCTCACAAATGCATGACAGACATGTTTAAAGACAGTGACTTGAAACAAAAGTTATACATTACAATCTGTCTTGGCTGGTATATTAATAGTTCGTCCATCAGGTATGATGATGACCTTAACAACACCAGAGGAATAAAGAACAGAAATTGTTGAGAATTTCAACACATGGACAATAAAGAGAACTAAAGGACACAGAGGACAGAACGGAAAGACTGTTCTTTCATGACTTATGGCTTCTCATGTGACTGATAAGTCCTATTTTTGCCCTGCAGACCCTTCCGCATAAATGACAAGAGTGCTCCGTTGGTTCAGTACCACTGGGCCTTTTCTTGCGCCGTTCTCTTTTTTTGATAGCCTGCTGGACTCTGTCAGCTTCCCATGCTTTGCTGCCTCTGGTAAGGGCCGCCCTCCAATTTGCACGATCAAGCGAGAGCTTTTCCCACTCACTCACATCAATGGCAAAGGCCTTCAGTGATTGCTTGAGAGTGTCTTTGTAACGTCTCTTTGGGGCCCCAACATTCCTCGTTCCATTGGAGAGCTCAGAGAAGAAGATTTGCTTAGGGAGTCTGGAGTCGGGCATTCTGACAACATGTCCTGCCCAACGTAGCTGAATTTTTTTCAGGTGGCAGAAGATGCTCAATTCCTTGGCACGATTGAGGACCTCAGTGTCTGGAATTTTATCCTGCCATTTGATCCTTAGGATCTTTCTAAGGCAGGCCAGATGAAAGTGATTTAGCTTTCTGGCATGCGATTGGTACACTGTCCAGGTTTCAGCCCCATAGAGTAGGGTGGGAAGGATCACAGCATTGTACACTTTCAGCTTAGTGTCTGTGCGAATGCCGGCAACATCCCATACTCTCTTTCGAAGCCTGCCAAATGCAGAGCTGGCTTTGCTGATTCTTGAGAGAATTTCAGTATCAACACGAGCCGCGGAAGACAGTGTACTGCCAAGATAGGTGAAGTTCTCCGACACCTTCAGAAGACTGTCATGGACTTTGATATTTGGGGCCACAGAATACTTGTCGTCTGGAGTAGGCTGATGGAGCAATTCAGTCTTCTTTGTGCTTATTGTGAGGCCAAAGTTGTCACAGGCACTAGAGAACTTATCAACACAGTTTTGCATGCTATCCTCATCGTGTGCCAGAAGTGCACAATCATCAGCAAATAGTAGGTCACAGACTTGAGTACTTTTGGTTTTGGTTTTTGCCTGAAGTCTCCTGAGGTTGAATAGACTGCCATCAGTTCGGTACTTGATGCTTACCCCTTGAGGAGGAGAGCTAAAGGCTTCTTGTAGCATTGCAGAGAACATGATGCTGAACAGAGTTGGGGCTAAGACACAACCCTGTTTTACCCCATTTGTGACAGCAAAGGGCTCTGAAACACTGCCGTTGCTTTTGACTGCAGCTTGCATGCCATCATGAAACTGTATATTACACTCAGTCTAACCACCAAACCTACAGGTTTTCCTGCATGCGTATGTGAGTTCTCAACCAAACTTGATGAAATGCCATCCTTGGACTGATTCACCACAACAATTAGACTCAACACTATGTCAGACCAACATGCTCTTCCTTACCTGGTATCTTCATCGAATGGACCGTCTCTGGCTTCTCCAGTAACTCAGCTGTTTTCTGCACCAAGTTCTTGGTCGCCTCACTGTCACAGTTTCTGGTTCCAAACAGAAATGGTCATTGCTTCACAAATCAAGGCGTACAAGCAGGCCAATACAGATCACAGATATTTGGCTATAGACATCTAGATACAATCTTATTTCCTTTGCTGTATGAGATATAGCTATTACGGAGACAATCAAGGCTCTTTTCTTTCACCTGCTTTTATCTGCATTCTCAAAATATGTTGTAAATAAATTTCTCAATAATCGTAAACTGCCATGATTTGGATCTCAAACTGTGAACATTTCAGAAAATTGTAAAAAAATTTTAATGACTAAGCCTCCATATCGTCTCAAACAGAACTAACAGATGCTAATAATTTGCTCTGAACCGGTGAGGTCAGTCAGCCCGTTTGTCATATTAATCTTAGCAGGTCACAATAACCTAATTTATTTCAAAATTCTTACAAGACTGACATTTCAATTTTTTTGTTTGGTATTTAAATGGTATTTGGTGACCTCTGATGAAATTCTTTAAAATTCTTTAAAAAACAGTCTAAAAAATCTTTAAAAGTTCTCTGCTTCCTCATATCTACTTTCTCAGAGAAATAAAAAATGATTTATGAAAGTAAAATTCACAAGTGATTGAGAGTTCCAATGAATTTCAATTATGCTGGACAGTGCATTATACTGAAATCATTCAACAAAGCAATTTTTATATACTGAAAATGATATCAGAACAATGAAGAAGTGCAGCTACTCACTGGACATATTTCTCCTCAGTTGCCCAAATCTCATAGATGTTGTATGTGTAGGCATTCTGCAGCTCTCGCACACTGATACTGTCACATGAAACATGGGGAATCAGAGATAATGAAGGAGGAAAACTTGTAAGAGATGAATAAAACAGGGAGAAAAACAACACAAATAAAAACACAAACAACAGAACTGGCTGAAAATGAGATAACTGAAAAAACTTTTGAAATGAGAAAAGGGAGAGAATTTTATCTCCTATTTCACAGGATGAGGGAGGGGAGACAACTGATAAACTTTCGACTATTAGGAAAAGTAATGAAATTAATTTGTGGCATAGCAACAGGAAAATGAAGATGACCTTTCAATGTTGTGGGTGTATTCCTTTTCTTTCTGTATGGCAATGAATTTATCATACCATTCCATTTCACAAGAATAAAAATGGTAAAATGACAGGTTCTCCTCCTGAAAACAGAGCAGGATAATGAAGCAATCCCATAAATGTTCATGCTGAGAGCTTAATGAGAAAATACAACTACAAAACAAATCAAAGTTAGCAAATAAAACACTTTACTTGAGACATCCTCTAAATCCTTGAGTGGTGGCAACATAAGCCCTCAGCTGAGCCTGGAATTCTTCCATCTTACTCTCCTGCACAACAAATTCACGTTGTACCAGCAGCACCTGACAAGACAACAAGACAACTTTGAAAACTGAAGATTTGCCCTTTATTGTGTATCATGTTTTCATTCATGCAAACCCATGACAGTGCAAACATATCTATATTTATCATATCGATGGTGTTGTGCTCTAACCGTGTAACTGGAAAAAATTGACCAACTCATGTTTTTAGCTAAAAATAGTCACTACGCCTTTCCGGGAGTTCCCTATTCAAATGGGAAGTCTATATGCACTATAAATAGCAAAATTGAGCTTCGAAGCCTTCAAATTATATCAATAGTTACAATTCTAACCGTGTATGGGGCTGTTCTAATTTGTGGCGGAATTTTGTCGTGCTCTAGTCGTGTGTATCTCTATACTTTGTGTGATAACCGCGTAACTGGATTAACCAGCTTAAACGCCTCCTTTTTTAAAAGAAATATTTATTACAACAGAAAGACACATTTTGTTTGATTAATAAAACCAAAAAGATATAGTCCTGTATAAAAAAACTCGCAAAAAAATGTTTTTTTCGTCTCCTGGAAAACAATCCCAATACCATTTACACGGTTAGAGTACAACACCAACAATATGAAATACTTCCTAATTCAAGTACGAGTTCTCCCAGTCACCTTTATCATGTCTTTCGGTCTAATTGTACATGTTGTATTTACCAAAACAGAGCTTTTATTGTTCCACATGCAGCCCTTTAAGTAAATGTGTGTTCAAATGTTGTCCAAATTCTAAGAATCCAGCAACAAGACCATCAGCAAATAAATTATTCACAAGATCTGTCCAAACTTTTGAATTTATTCATCAAGCGGGATAAGGTAAGATCTCTGGTAACCTTAAAATCAAGACATTTTGCAAGCACATGTCCATATGTAATAAGAACCATTAATCTGGAAAAACATTACGACTACAGCAAACCAGGGCAAGCTGATCATTTGGATTTTATCATAAAGAGATATCAAAGATGGGAACTGGAAAATCTGCAGCAGGCTGACAATGGACCAAAACCACTTGACGGAACTGAAACCAGTTGTAAATTTGCATATTTGATATTTTTATGTCAGTATGAATATATGATGACACGTGAATGCAGACTGGCTGAAAGCAGATGAAAATCTCTACTGAACTCTTGTCAGCCCAGCAGTGGAAAATTTCCACCCATGGGATAATCATCAACTTACTGTATCTTCTTCTCCTGAGATCACTTCCTCATCTCGGAAACCATCAAAGTTCACCTGCAGATAAATAATGCAACCCATGATGATCCACATTAAAAAAAACCTTTAACAGTTTCCTGAGTGAAACACAAGCTTGAATAACTGAAAAAACTGATCAGGCTTCTCAATAAAAGAAAAATAATCCTACAACATGAACAAATATGAAAATGGAAGGCCACAGAATTGCCAGAATTTCGATGACAGAAAGTGTGTAAAATATGTGAGACAACAGCTCAGACTCCTCGATATGTCACAGTTGCTGAACTTGAGAAAATCAAGCCAGATGGTCGTTGAGAAAAAAATTTCCATTCTGTTAACCTTTTCACACCACCCCACACCTTTAGGGTGCGGACTGTTTTACAACCCATCAATACACCGGTCGCCCAAGAGGTGTGGCCACTGGCACATCCATACACGGCACACCACATGTGGTTTCATAGCATATACCATTTTTGTTTTTTTTCTATTTGTAAATAAATGACTGCAATTATTTTTCTCCAGGGACATATGGTGAGCATGCAAGAGCTGCGACCCCTGCACTGTGAAAGTGAAAAGGTTAAACAACATACACAAAAGTCTAAATTGGCAAAAATAGAAATTTTGATATTTTGAGCCACAACCATCATTTTGCTTGTTTTTTTTTCAACTTGGATGGCTGTGGTAGATTACTGATGCTGGGCTGTCACATCATTTGTGTTATAACTGTAGTCTTAATGTAGCATAACACAAAGATAGTAGTTTTAATGTAGTATAACACAAAGATAGTAGTTTTAATGTAGCATAACACAGAGATAATAATGATTACTATACACCATGATTTTTTTACAACATTCTGAGAAATGAAACAAGTGTCTGATTTCCATATATCAGGTTAAGTCCAGAAAAATTATTCAAAATACAACTAAACCAAATAAAAATACATGCACCCTTGAGAGTGTACAGAAAAGAATGGCTGATGTGTAAACACATCACAGAAAGTGACAAAAAGGCCAAATGGTGAAAACTCATGAAGTCTGAAGAGAATGATAAAAAGCAGCAAATACAAGAAAATCACAGCAAAGAGATTTATAAATAAATTTAGAGTAAGAATTAAGAAAGCCAGAAGAAAATGGTCATACACTGAAACTGCTGGCAACTTTACCTTGCGCTCTAGACGATCAACCAAGTTGGCAAGTCTGTCTATCTGTGTGTTCACTATTCCACCTCCTGAAACCAGACAGAATTTCTTAAAACTTCAAAAATAATCCTCGACATAGTAGTTACACAAAAAAATATTTGTCAGGATAGATAATAAAGCACATTTATTATTAGCGTTGTTCTCTATGAAATATATTTCTTTTGGCCAATGTAAAAATGTTTTCTGAGATAAAATCTTACCATTAGAAACACTAAATACTCCACAAGTTTTGTTTCCAAAGAAAATACCAAAATGCATCAATAGGGAAAAAAGAACAATTTAGTGCAATGCTCCAATTTTAATATTTTGTGACAAATGGGCGAACAGATATCAACAGCTGTATAACAAAAAGGCAAAGCTTAACTTTTCTGCATGATGAAGTGGCGAACCACCAATATCAGTGCTGCAGGAAATTCAGCTTTGAAAATTCTGTGCACCTCTCATCATCAATTTCTGGCCTTTTCATCCTACAATATAACACAAAAACTAAATGAGATTTAACAAAATTGCTTGTATTGCGTAAAGTTCCCTGCAATATACTTTTGAAAACCACAAAAGAGTCAAATCTCAAATTTAACCTATTCACTCCTTCGTCATACAGATAAGTTAAGCATTCGCCTTATAGTTGTATAGCTGCTGTTATCTATTCGCCCCTTCATCATGAAACCGACAATTTGTAAACCTGCACTGATTTCCTTTTAGTTGAAATATTTCAAAATTCACAAACTAGGACCATCCTGGGCATCTTCCACAATACTTTGGATACAGCAAATGTGACGTCTGTTTTGTCATATTCTAAATGAGATATGCAGGATGTTCTTGCGTCTGACTACCACAACAGAATAAAATTAATACTTTAGCTTTCATTCCATCCAAAATTTAGTTGAGCTATCTCACTTTACACAAGTGAAATTTCAATTTCTTCTTGCCCTGTAAAATTTACAAGTTATCATATAGTACTGTTAATTAATCTGCATCAAATATTAAACCCATGGATCAAAGAATAATAACATTGCTTAACAACACTGTCTGAAGATGGTAGGAGTACAGTTGAGTCCCATAAAGGTGTAATGTGTTGCACAAGAACAACAACAACATTTGGTGTTTGGCTGTGTAAAAATGATTATACAACTAATGTTTCATTTGCTTATGGACAGAAAATGTACTTTCTAGTAGCACGTTAGCAAAACAATTAGGTCCGCTGGCTGAACAAAAAGGACGTAAACTTTTCATTGTTGTTCAAAAACGTCACAGAAATATATGTAAAAACAGAAAATGGGAATGCTTTTTCTCTTTTTTGTTCTTTTTTGGCCCATTTTGTTTTTTCAAGTCCCTTTTTCCTCAAGCCCCTCCCCCCTCCCCCTCCCACCAAATGCTGAAACTGAGAAGATCACTAACATCAACAACAACAACAAAAAAACAGTACAGTACATACAACATTCAGTCAGAACAAACAATCACAGGGCAATTTTAACTGACATTTAAGAGATCTGTATCTTTCACAATTTACATCAGAGACTCTTATAATAAGAGACAATTTTAAAAGAGAAAGTTGTTTTATAGATTTTTTACTGCTGTCTTTATGGATGGTAGATTAGAAAGATGACACGGATGGGCACCCTCAGGAAATTTCCTCATTTCCGGATTTGTTTTTTTGTTTTTTTCCCTGAGGTGGAAAATTTACATGAAAATTTGCATGTTTGGGTTGGGACTATGTTGGGTTGGAGGTGACTCGATACAAGTTCCGGAAAATTTTCTGTCAGTAGTTCCTGTCCCTGAATAATACTGGTAAATTTCAAATCTGATGTCATCCACTGACCAAACTTTACAGTGAAGAATTTTTCAGACAGTCGCCTGTGGGGGTGGGGGTATGATTTGAACTGTAAAGTCTCCATTCAACAAATACATTGATAAGAGAAATCTCTGACAAGGAAAGAAATGTCAGTTTTTAAAATGGTTAGTTTAGAAAATGCAGTGATTAAACTAAACCCATAACATGAAAGTTGTTTTATGATATAGGCAAGTGACTTGCCAAGCACAGCGACATGGATGTGACTGAAGCAGAAAAAGGGTAAAAAAAAAAAACATGTAAGTGTTCAAAGTGTGTGAGAGGTTGACTATGACTAAATGGTACTATTCATGCACTTCAGTGCATGGGAAGAATGGAGGTAGGCAGTACAGTGCTACTGAATTTCTCTTCCAGCTGTTTTTTCTTAACTGAGCACATGTCCTTCCAATTTTACCTGTACTTTTATGAGTGTGCACAATATAGGTTTTCCCACGTTTATAAATAGTCACATGCCCTGTTCTCTTGTAAAACACGTGATAAGTAATACAGGCTTTGAATACAGACATGCAATGTCTTCAAATGTGAGAACTGTTTTGTAAGTATCATATGGTCAGTTTCAAGCAGTCCACTTGTATTTAAAACCAATCATGTAATGCTTGTTCATTTTTTTCTTCCCATACACTGCTAAAGTAACATTGATGTAGGCGGACCATGAAATGGGACCCAAGCACACACTTCCCACTGTGACTCTCCCTCAACCCAACAAAACAGGTTTCTACTATGAAAGAGACAACAAAACAAAAAAGCTGTTGTCAGGGGACCACAGTATCATACTCAGTAAGCTATAGCTGAACTATAGACACAACTCAGTATTTTCTCTCTTCGGCTTTGTAATTGGAATGCGGGCCCTGAACTACAGCCAAATAAAAAATGGGTTGAATCTAAGAATGAAGAAGCTGAAGACCCATCTGTGTGCAAAGAAAATACTGAAATCAAGAATTCAGCGGGTTTGAACGGAGGCAAATCTGCCGCAAGTCACAGTCTGTGCCAATTACTTCAATCATATCCATAACCTAACAGACATGTGTGATGACGCCTGAGGCAGTGGGAATCACTTACTGACTTATGACAAAACTGATAAACTATCAAGATTTAACAATATACAATCATTATACCTCTACATATTTTCTTCATATTTTCACATAACTGAAGACAGAGATTTTAAGAATCAATCTTTAACCACAGTTAAAGGGAAGCAATATGATAAATTCTTTATCTAAAATATAGGGTTTCTTTGCCATTGGTTCTTTCAGAGTTGCTAGATCATAAATTGTAGAATTTTTAATTTTTTAAAATCCTTTCCCGAAGTCAGATCTGTTATTAATGATCATTTCACTGTAAATCAGTGTCAGTTTCTTCTATTTTCAGGAGTACCTGAACATCTTGAACATTCAGTTCTTACTGCTCATGGATACAAAAACACTGCTACCATAAGTGACAATTTAAAATAAGTAGATAGTCATTTAAACTACAGGTTGTTATCAACTATCAAAAGATCTCTATCATAGACTGAGTAAATGGAATGACACAACACATAGTGAATAAAGTCTAAATTTCACGCTGCAATGATGTTGTTGCAAATAAATTAAGATATGGCTGCAAACACAATATTATACTACACATATAGATGTGACATTTTTACCCACTTTTTAAGAAAATAACTAACAATGTCGACACTGTAGAAACTGGTGACATCACAATGTACTTTCCCATGAAAAAAATTGGCAAAAAGGAAAACTTGTATGCAGCAAAGCCTTGCGTAAGAAATAATATCCAAACGACACAAGTACAAGCCAGGACTCGCAGATAATTTACCATATTGATTTAATATTCTACTTACACATTCTTCTTTTTTTTTTTATTGTTTGATAGTTTTATCTGTTCAGTTTTCCATTTGTTTTTCTGCTTTCTTTTGTTGTTGTTTTTTTTTATAAAGTTTCATCACCAAAATATTGAGATTTGTTTATCTCCCCTTTTTCTTTGCGTTTTATTGTGTCGTTTGGATATTATTTCTTATGCGAGGCTTTACTAAATACGACTTTTTGTTTTCACCAATTTTTTATTTTTACTTTGCTTTAAGCCTCGCTGTGACCCCACAGTTTTTCTGTGGTTTTCATAACATCTCATCAATTTCCCATGAAATGCCTTTGTAATTCTCTATCAAAAGCAGCTACTTTTTGACATACAGTATAATTAATTGAGAGTGGAGCATGGACAAAATGAAAAATGTCATTCATCCCTGAGACCATTCCTACAAAATCTTCCACAGCATGAAGAAAATCTCAAAAGGAAACCGAGTGACTAATTTATATTATCGTGTGTGTCTGTCTGTGTGCTCCTTTTTCACTTAAATGTGCAGGTGGTTAATTATCTGAAACTGGGAGGTTCAGTGGACTGGAAAATGTTTGATGTCACATACTGATCAAAGCAGTTTTGAAGGATCATTTCTGACTCACAATAATTTATTTATTTTCCATTTTTTTCAAATTCAAGTGAAGTTCTGCTGTACCAGATAAATAAAATTCCCCTCACTGCAGACATGCTTTTGATTATAAGTCTTCTTTAACTTTATAATCAAAACATACACATGCAGGAATTTTTAATATTATCACAAGAACATTTTCTGTCAATTTGCGTCAATCTGCACATTATCTCACATGCAAAGGCAATACTACAATTACTTTACATCTCTGTTAGACTTTATGTCTTGGTGATGAGTTAGTTCAGCTACAAGAGTACAGGGGAAGTGACTCAAATCCTATTGCTATGCAATTTCACATCATTTCACTCTTGAAAACCTAATTGTCTTAAGTATCAGTTTCGGAGCAAATTAGTTATTACAGGAATAACTTAGGCAATTAATTGTCTTTTTAATGACCTGTATACTAATTCATGTAGCATGAGAACATACCCTTTTCAAAAGGAATATATTAGAACTAGAAAGAACTGAAGGAAAGACTTCAACTTGGATCTTGTCAAAACAATGGCAGTGGCTTTTAAAACAATTAAGCTTTCAAAGGATGATTTATAATAACAACTGACTAACTTAGACATTTATTTAAAACTTACAAGTTACTGAACACTCAAACTGCCTGTATATGAATCATTTACAGAAATTAAATTATATACTCAAATGATTCAAGTTAGGTGGGCTGAGCTAAAAAAAAAAAAAAAAAGGCTCTAGGAACAATAAGTCATGACTGTTGCTTTAAAATTCTAAAAGACGGAGGCAGCCTCCACATAAAAGCTCTCTCCAGATGACAGTATACTATTAAATGTTATTCCGTTGACTGACATAATTACTGGAAAGTCACAAATGAAAAGGTATTTATAGTTTAGATAATCAGAGATTTCAGAGCTGGCACAAGCACACAAATATCACTGAACATTCAATGCAAGAGTTAGTAAACTGTTCAAATATCAACATCAACTATGATTTTTAAAAATGTATAAAATAAACACAAAAAGAAATGCATACCTGTGTTAACATCAATCCATTCTACAACTGTTGAGTTTTTAAGTATGAACAGAATATATTAAATTAGTAGTCCATTTTCTACTTCATCTTTGCTGAACATGCTCACAACTCATGCTTTTTATCATACTTCCCACACAACTGACATGCCTCATACGTAGTCCCTTTGAATCATTTGCGCTGTTTCGGATGGACGGCCTACTAATTTGTGACTGGCCAATTTAATATAAAAACACAGCTGTATCCTTAGAGTAATATTTTACAACTGCCAAAAAAACAAAAGATCAATATCTCTAACCAAATTTTTATTATTTACAAAAGAAACAAAATTATTCTTGATATGGACTAGATTCTAGATATTCTAGATTGCAGACAAAACTTATGTTCCACAATACAAAAATGATACAAACTCTAATTCACTGCTGTAGTGCTAACTAAGCTAGACTAGAGTAATTCTGTCTCATCTTGTGTTTCACAGGTGATATTTACTCCCTAATCCTGAAATTCTAATGCAGCTGAAAAACATCTGAACAATAAAGTTTATTGGGACATAAAAAGGAACTACAAAATCCATTTGGTAAGGACTGACAAGCTGTTGGTGCAATGCAGATACATGCAAACATGATGACTATTGTGGTAGTTTGCAGGATATGTGCATCTCTCTAGTTGGATCCAAACTATCTAGTATTCATACATTTTATATTCTAATGACTCAAGGGATAATCAACATCACAAAAATATTGGCCCAGAATATTTGTGTTTAAGTAAATCTCATATTTGCCCCAGAATATCTGTTTCAGTAAATCTCTTTTCAACACAAAACGATACATTTAACATTCTTAAGTGGTTGAATCTTCTTCCGTGTGAAAGGAATTTTTGTGCAGAACATTTAAACTCTACCCATGCTGATTTTTCAGCAAAAATTATTTATCTCAGGTGTAAGTTTATTAATAATTACAAATTTCCATTCCATGTGAAAGTAGCAAAAATTGCTCCCAAGCCTTGAAAGCCGCTATATTTCAAATATAATAGGGAATCAGTTTCAGCACAGTTTAAGAGTAAAGAAAAATCTCTTCCCCATTTTAATTCATGTTTAGCAAACTGTTTTATTCAGCAAAGATTTTAGGCCACAAGCCTAGTAAAAATGATCATGATTTTACAACTTTACCCAAGTTCTACCCATGAAGGATAACCAGCTTACCTTCACTGCTTGAGCTCATGTTGCTTACTTGACGTTTGGCTCTTCGCACCACACGACCAGGAACAATGGCTGCCTGGGGCTTCTTGAGGATATCATCTGCTTCCAGTGGCTTAATGTCAGATCTGGATAAATTCAATATACGCAATACAGTTGAGGTATAAAGTGCTGGAATAAGTTATAAGCTGCAGTTTTCATATGTACCAATCCAGACACAATTACCGGAACTATATCAGTCACATAGAAATTATTATGCACATTTTAAACAAACATATTTCAAGGTCTGTGTTTAACTATCATACAAATACATGAAGAATATTTCCCAATTGTACTTTGAATGTGGAAGTTAGTGCACTGGGTAAATCACTATAAATTTTAAGGATGGAAAATACTGGGATCAATTGGTCAGACAAAAGTTGCACATTCTTGATTGATTGTCCTGAATTGAATTTGTTATGTTATTGTTAACACTCCCAGTGCATATTACAGAAGCCAGCCTATAAAGAAGGTTTTTGCTCTTCAAATACTCCAAGTAATGTTAATGTCATTTTCAAAGAACCTTGGTGTATAAAACTAGATCTCAACATAGATTTCTACAAAATCATGGTTTATCTTACTCCTTTTGAGGTATCATGCGACTTTTGTTTCACATCTTCCAAGACATTTTTTTGACAACATCCAGAAAAACAGCTGGCAGATATAACGGTCATTTTAATAGTTAGATCACCATTTTGAATAACACACTTTGATATTTCAGTGACATAATCTTGCATATAAACCATACAAAGTGTAACACAATCATTGTTGAATTTATGTTGTTCTAAAAGCTAACCAACTCAACCCAACCATTATTAATTAAGTTGCATCACTGCAGCTTTGTCTTACATTGAACATTCACTTCTCCTAGACATACTGAATGTACAAGATTTTCATCACAGACACATGACATTGGTGACCTGTAACTGATTGTTACCCAGAGTAATAAAGGCACATTGCATAATTCAAGTGAACCCAGTTAAGGCTTGTTAAAGCACATAGAACTTTACCTCTCCTCCCTGGCTTGAGTATCCAGAGTGTCAGAGGCAGCTTCCAAAGGATGCTGCAGGGCTGACAATTGGTTGATGATTTCTCTCATAAGGAACCTTTTCACAAATTTATCAACACGATTTGACTCTTGGTATACCTGAAATATTCATTATCATAACTCCCTGAATGAAAATACAAAAAACAAAGTCCTGATAATGATACAGACACTTGTGCCCTCCAGATTGCTAATTGTTTAACACACAGATGTGAGGGATTTTGTTTTTTTATCATCAACATCTGAACATTTATTCTTTCAGTTCTTGAAATATAAATATTTCAGAACAAGTCTTTACCACACATTATTCAATGTTTCTATCATTTGTGACATGCTGCAGAATGAGAGGCAAAGTTTTCTTGAAATCTGGCAAACTATAAGCAGTAAACACTTGCAAGGGTCTCCCAGAAACTGGTATAACATGGGACATTTGGCTGCGAGAATTTGTACAAAGATTTGTGAATAAAAAAATCCACATCACTTGCCACTCTTTATTTGAATAAAGTATTTTCTTAACTAGCCAGTTGAGGTTGTGTCATCACTTCCATAAAATCAAAAAAAATTATTCCCAGATACTAAAAGGGAAAATTTTTTCAGATATCAGAAGTTCACATTGTATCTCATGTCTCCTCATTTCAGAAAATTTAACAACCTGCTGAAGGAATGCAAGTGACAGACAAACAGCACTGTAGCAGTTCAGGAGTATTTTCTTCTATCAAAGATTAAATAGAAAAGGTTCGGATTCATTACAAGAAGGAGAATAGCTTTTTGAGGATGCATAATAATTACCTTAGCTGTCCCATACAAAACATTTGTCATCTTTCTGTTCATCTCCTCAAGCAGACTGAAGATTTCTTGAAATTCTCCGAGATGCTGTGAGAAGTACGTACACAGCTCCTGGGTGTCAATGTTACTGAAATGAAAAAAAATAAATAAATAAATAAAATTAACTATTAAAAACAAAATATTGAAAAATACATGACTTTATTCATTTCAAATTCAAAGGGCTTTCATTCATTAGGAACATGTCTTTGTGTTCAATAATGAAAAATGCTTTAGCCCTGCTACAGCATTACTTCATTTAATTAATTGTTAATTTTGTGACATATCAATTCATTGCTGTTGGCTGAAATCTGATGACTGTGACATAAATGTTACATCAACTGCCTTTTCTTTCTCGATTCACTGGAATTCATGCAATTTTACAGAAAAAATGAAAGACCAAATGTTTCATAACTGCAGTTCTTAAAATTTGCACATCAAACCCACAGTTCTGAGCATATAGACTGGATTCTCGTTTTCCTGGGATGAATCAGCTTTTGAGAAAATCCTCTGTATCTGGCAAAGTACCGTCTGTCAAACTGAATTCTTGAAGTCCACCCAAGAAAACTATATAACATGAATCTTTCTACAAATCTGTAATGAAGTTTCATTAACCCCTACAGTATACAGCCTAACGCTGACAGTGCGAGTATGCTACATGGATGTGTGGCCCTGAATCCAAAAATGGATCTTGAGAGTGTCCTGGTCACCATAGGGCAGAGAAAAACATGTAGCAGTGCTGCAATTAATGAAATTATACTACATGTATTTAAACATCAGAATTTCAGATTTTTTATGAACATAATATTTATGAAGATAGACAAGATGTAAACTGAATTCATGGCATGGAACCCACTTGGTATTATGGGAGTCTATTTCATCAAATAAACCTTGCAGTTCTTCTTTTCCCATGACACCATCAGCAAAGTAGGATACAAACTCTTCCCATGAGATGAATCCATCATCTGAAACAAAATACCATTAAAATTAATCAATGTTAAAAGATTAATCATTCCCAGTCACTGTTCACCTACTAAGCAATCGATCTCTGCTTGTCTGATACTAGTGACAGAAAATGACAACTGAAAACAGCCATTTAACTGAGTGAACACTGAAACTTATTCAAGAAAACTAGTCTTTGGCTAATCTTCCCATGTATTTGCAAAACAGTGACCACTGTTTATTAGATCTTTTTAGTATGAGCTTCATCACACATTACTGCATAATCCAGTATTCCCCACCTCTACAGCAAACAGAGTACAGTAAAGGCATGCAGAAATGTTATAGTGTTACTGTTATACATTGGAAAAAGGAATCATTTGTGCAAATTTTTTGAAAAGGCACACCAACAGAACAAAAACATAATATATTAAAACATTCAAGATATTAATAATAATTCAGACATATAAAATAAATGTTCTTAGTTTTCTTCAATAAATTAATCACTTTTTTCTAGTTGTTGCTTACCGGCTATTTACTGAAACTGACACACTGACACCATGTCACCAATTCAACTTACCATTTTTATCAGCTCTTCTGAAGACCTGAAAGTATCAATGAAATATTTGTTTTAAAAAATTTGCCCTACCTACAGAAACCACATTGAACATTTAATTGTTTGGGAGGACTTCCGAATGCATCCCATGGCCAGATTGTTTTTTTATTCAAATAGGAATATTCCAAACTGCGGCCAAACCGGAAGGGTACATACAGATCTCTACAAGGACGTGACTTTAGGAGCAATCTTGCAAAACTGACGTGAGATGCATGTGGAAGTCTTTCCAATAATTTTCATCTGTATTATTTTTCACTTCTGATTCCTATGTAACAGATTATACAAGAACATCTGCAAAATATCTCAGGACTAATCAAGGAATTTGACACAATAATACTGAATGCTTCTTGGAATAAGCCTGTAATGTGTATGGAGTGTTTTTGTTTTGTTGTTTTTTTAAACAAATAGCCTGGGCTACACATATTCTTACTTCAGTTGGTTTACTTGTGGATCTCTGCTATTTTGGATGGAGGGCATGATGAACCTTAATCATACAAGGAAGTTATTTGCTATCTAAAACAATTGCTGTCATCTTATCAGAGACAGCAAATACTGTTGGGTTCACTGTCTCTCATGAAGTCATAATGTAATTTCTGCCAAACCAGGAGCAGTAGGAAAATCCTCTACTAGAACTACTTTGTATTATTGACCATTCAAAAACTATTAGGCCTACAATGCGATGACGCAACACGTCGACAATGCTAGATCTTGACCTAGCTCTACACTAGAATTTCTAGCTGAAGGAGACAGAGCAATAGCTCGATCTAGTAAGGCTCCAGTCTAGTTAGATCTAGTCTAGATCTAGATTTAGATTAGATCATCTAGAGTCTAGATCTAGAATCTAGTCTAGAATCTAGATTCTAGATCTAGATCTAGATCGATCTAATCTAGATCTAGTCTAATCTAGATCTAGAGTCTAGATCTAGAGATCTAGGAGGCTATTTTAGATCTTGATTTATTTTTTTTTTAACACGAGCACAGTGTCTCATGAAAAGTTATGTCAGGAATAAGCAGCGGAAGGAGTTCCGTACTCGAGCGCCAGTAGGCCTATATAGCTACCCCGGCGGCTTTCCCTGATATGTCAATCTGACTACTGCCCAGACGAACATCGGCCTACGGCCTCGATGATACAAACTGACTAGACCCTCACGTCGTTACATATCAATCATTGCTTTTTTTTCCAATGACAATTGGATAAACTAACAAAATTAATAAGTACCGAAAAAATATAGATCTATAGGGTTTTTATCAAAATGTGGCGCTCGAGTAAGGTACTCCTCCCTAAGCAGCTACCAAATGAAACGAAAATACTTCATTCTTACATCCAGAAAAATAGCCATGCCTTTCTCTGCTTGGGTCATGTTTTGGGGTTGGGTCTCTTGTGCAGCCATCTTGAACCTAATTATGTATAGGAACTAGGAGTTACATCCCCTGGTTCGTTAATTTTCGTCTTCATAACTTCGCAGTACATCGGCATATTTGTGTGCAAACTAAATTTTATATTTTTCAGACTCCTTTGGGTCATATTGTTGTTAGGAAACTGAAATACTGACTTTTCTTGATCGGTTCTGCATTTAATCTCTCAGAGATATTTTAACCTCTTTATGAGCAACACCGGTTCAGAAGGTTCTTGGGTAACTCTGAATCTGGGCTTTCCAGGACACACTTCCCTGCCCACCTTCAAGACGAGATGGAAGCGTTCACTTGTGTATATCTATGGATGGAAGAGACAAAAGGAAAAGAGATCCGAGTGAAGACAACCAAAACCAGAGAAAGGCTAAGAGTGAAAAAAAGAAAGAAAGAAAGAAAGGGGGAAAGGAGAAGCAAAATGAAAACTGATCGAGAGTAAAAACTAAAAAAATGAAGGAAAAAGTTAAAAGAAAGAGGAGAAGAAACGAAGAATCTCAAAAACAGACAGCCATCTGGCACTCCTACGTCAGTCCGACAGCAGAAACTTGAGCTTATGTTCGCCTCATATTTTCTCTGAATTGTCAATCCGACAAGGCAGGATTGACCTCAACTTTGCTTATATGCATGACATCGTTCCGATGTAGGTCCGCTGGTCACGACATTTCGCCATCGTCGATGTGATGAAGGCAATCCTCTCTTACAATAATCCTACCAAAGAGGAAAAGACATAGATAGAAGAAGAGTGCAAAGGTCACCGAAGTCTTACAGGTCAGAGATCAGAACAGGGTCATCAGAGACAATAGTGAGCAATCTCCATAGGAAAAAAACACGGTGTGTGACGCTGGTAAACCGAGACTCCACTTAGGCATCTGGTTGATAACATAGGAAGTCATAGGTCAGGAGAGTATCTGTTCCTCTATTTGTTAATGGCTATAAAATAAGACCAACATTTGGACAAACGTACTTGGGTCATCCGAGATTTCATATTTATTGCTTAGTAAAAATACAACAACAATGTAGTTATTCTGGAAATGACGACAACAATTATAAAGAGAACGATGTAAACCAGTGGGTTTTGAGACCCTAAACCAATGCTAAACAATATTTTGCCATAAGCTGGACGCTGTGACCATGCATCACTGAACCACAAGGCCGTAGCGGATTGGGGTCCAAAATTGTATGCTAAGAGAAGATGATAATCTCAGTAGAAGCGGCCGTAGACAGTTAATGTATTATTATGTATTACTATGTATTATTATTTAAAATACAAGAAAATTTCTTTGTTATGATTCGACTTGGAGACTATTAATCGGATCTTTCTGAAATTTGGCATGAAGATGTGAAATAAAAAGGCTGCTGTGCATACAAACTGTAAGAGCTTAATCCGTAAAGTGTGCAAATAACTGAACAGTTAACTCTCGAGAGGGTTTAAAGGCTATCCGAAACTAATATAAGCCTAGGGCCTACATTCATATTTCGTCTGACTGTCTAAGATTACACAGGGGGGGGGGGCTATGGGCAGTTATTGACTACACGGTGCAATGTCTTTTGTCGGTGGTCTCCGAGATGACCCCGGCTGTAACTTAATCTGGCAGTGACAATATTATGCTTACGTCATTATGATAGGAACATCAGTCTGATTGAAGCGTTCAGTCATTAGACCCGAGCCAAAAAAGACGCAAAAAAGATAATAAATAAAAACATTTACGTGCAAACAATAACCCGACCGTGTAGTCCGTGCCTAGCAAAGTAATGCTTTTGTGGCTGAGCGTGGGTGGAGCAGGGAAAGCTGGACTATTACGTGTAGGCCTGCGTGTGCGCTTGATTTCAGATCCTTTGTTTTTTCAGATTAGGCCTATGATATAAAACAGGCTGATTTAACCCAGGGCAAAAAGCTGCACATACGCATACATGCAATCATATGGGCGTGCTTTACAAAAAAAAAAGTATTTCAATTGCAACGACCAGTCGATTCAAAGACGCATTTTCGAAGATCAAGATTTAGTCATATTGGTTATGAATACATGACAAGGTAAGGCTCCAGTATTTTCACCAAAAGATCATAAGAGCAAGACTTAGAGGCTGAATTAACAGTAAAATGACGACCTTGAAAAGGAAAGAGCAGGCTAGATGTGATGAGTCTATCACCTGCTTGCGAACTGTTTCTTTCATTTCCATTAAATAGTAGTGCGACAGTGATTATAGAGGTGGTTGGTGAAGTAACTTAGAAGGTGTAGAGACACGCTCGCTCAGCTGCAGGATTTCAGGAACTGAATGAGGGAGTGCTGATGTTTGATCATACAAACGGAGTAGTGTTGGTTATGTTCGTCACTTGCAGGCATCGATGACCACGTCTCCCTGCCCGTGTGTATTCGAAGATTGCCGGTCACAGTTAATGAGTTAAATTTGAAAATTTTATTCACTTAACTGTTTATGAAAAAACAAAAAAAATTCACAGGCCCGAGTGTCGAATAATTTTAAAATTATTTTTAATGATTCCCATGAATATTCGACACGGGTCCGCTATTCCAGTGTTGGAATATTTGTGTCGAATACCTCAATATTGAGATTCTCTAGTTTCTAGAGTTGTGCGGCACTGAGAATTCGGCAACCACCAACTGCATTAATCTAAAATTTTTGGTTTTACTTTAATAACCGAACAATATTTTCTTCTGATTCACACTGGAAATGCCGTCCACCGATCAACAAAGCTTGCCCTTCACATGTTAAAAGAGACAATGCCGCGTGCTGAGTTATCTTCTATTATGTGACCCGAGCTAACATGACTATGTTTGGTTGAACATGAAAGACAAAACAGTAGTATCTTGCAACCTCAGCAGGGAATATTTCACAATTTAAAAAGTAAACCTTCATACGGTATCTGAACAATTTGGCACATTTGAACGTGATAACGACATAATGGATAATGAAGTGAAGCTAAAATTAAACCATTACGAATCATAATGTCTCTTGATGTCATACTGTAGATGTGTGATTATCATTCTTCTTTGGCATAAATAAGTCTGCAATAGGTTTGGCGACCGTCTTTCGTAACATTTTTAGAGTACAGCAGGTGATCTTATAGGTTCAAACCGATTGAAAGACATTTGTGTTTAACAGGAAAGCGAAGGACGTCATTCATCTCATTAAGTTTGCTGGGGTCCCCTCTTTTTCTTCCATGCAATGTTATCCAACCAGCACAGCAACCCCAGGTCAGTGTTGACCTCAGACTTGCTCCTACGACATCGTGCCGAAGTTGATTAGTTAAAAAATACTAGATACTTTTTTTTTTTTTTGCTAAATTGGCAAACCCACCCCTTCTGGTCACCCTGCCCACCATAATTATGGAAATCCTTACACACATCGACGCCAGATTGACTTAGGCATGATGGCTAGGATAGATAATATTTCTCTGACGAAAGTCTCCGCATTATGGCAGTTATGTCACCAGATATTAACTGAATATTGTATGCATCACCAGGATGTATTTCCTTGACGATAGTAGTAACACTAAATTACATGTATTTACAAACATACATAATTATCAAGGACTACTGTATGAATAAATATTCAGTGACATTGCACATACCGGAACACATTCTTAAACATACTTTTCATTTTTGACAGTGAAATTGCGCATGGGCGTTTTAGTTAACAAATTATGTAAATGTACCATAGCCTGGATAATATATTTTGCCACATTCAAACAGTTTGCGTTCCGAGGTTATTTTCGGGATAAAGAGCGTCATGCAGTAAAATCACTACACGTATTTCACTGTTGCGTTCCTGTGCGTATCCCGAAAGTTAACCGCCAACTATGACTCAGGGCGGAAACCCGTGCCCTAAACTTCGAGCAGTTTTTTGTTGTTGTTTTTTTGTAGAACTGCCTACACCCATAGCAAATCTTAGTCATCAGATGAAAAGTTTGAGACATGAAGTGCACAAAGACGTATTCAGACCTTGAACATGCAAATGACACCGGTTGCGCAATGATCCATTGTCTGTGCCAGTTTTCCTTTCACAGTCAATCTTAGAAAGGTGGCATAGTCACGTCTCTTTGCCTGGTAGGTCATCACCTGAATGCAAAATGACAACTGCAAGCAACAGTATATAAAGACACCCATGGTCACTTGGCGGCTCCAATTGTATACCGGGTATGTTTCAGTCAGCAGTATGTCAGTCGAGGTGAGACAGGTAATTTTTATCATCCGCAGTTTGGAAATTTATCATGGTTTACAGTTTCCTGTAATTGTTCTCAGAATTGAAAAATGGAATTAAGGAGCATTAATTGTCTGCGCTTTGTCTGTTTCTTTTTAATCAACATCATCAGCTCTTTGTGCCCTGTCATTCTACGATGTTCTCTTTATCGTCTTGCTTCTTCCTAACAAAATATGATCTTCATCATGACGCCGTGCTTTCTACAGATTCAAATTGAATTTTCAAACGTGTGCATTTTGAGAACAGATACGTACTTCATAGATATTACTTTGTACCTATATGGAAATTATGCAAGAACGTTTTCGGTAAAAAAAAAAGTCACAACTTTGAGTTGTCGAGCTTGAGCAAAGGTTCGACGGTAATAGCTATGTATCTAAACCAACTGTGTCGGTAATGTGCTAAAGTCCAATGGTAATTGTACGCCCAAATTACCGAAAACAATGTCGTCCTTTATTTTCTTCTTTAGACTTTTATTTATCCAAGTTTGAAAGGATCGAAGTCCGTCTTAACACACATGCACATTAATTAGTCATTAAAAATGGTGACAATGACAGCAGTGACACACAAACATTTTGTAAACGACAGTTTGGCGACAAGTGAAAGGTTCATTGCTGCCATAATCCACAAAACAAAATTTCGTTTCGGCCGAGAAATGAAGTTCGAAAGCAAATTGGGCTGACTGCTGAAAATCGTCGTTTCCAATTCATGATATTGACAGCAGTAATTAGGTACGTGACTGTTATTATATACATTTTTTTAAAAATAATCACTATTTGCCAATTTATTGAATACTTTTCAGGGAAGAAGAACTATAAACCTTCGGATGTTTTCTTCACTGAAAGCAGCGAGGGTTTGAATATTTATTTGAGTACACAGACAAAAAGAACACGTTTTTCTTCTTCTTCTCTAACTATTGAGATCTGTAATTATGTAAGTAATATCATCCTTTTTTTTTTTTATCCTTTCTCCAGTCGGCCCCTTCTTCCCAATCCTTCTTGGCTAGATCTCCAGGAATCTCTGAGTTTTTCTCTGCCCTCTAGAAACGCTGCTCTCTATGAGCGTCCCGTACCATAAAAAGATAATTAGGCAATGCTATCAGTGTATCACTAGCTTGGCATCAAGTGTAGCCCGCCCTATTGTCTTCCATACAACAGCAATTTGTCATGGTGTTCAGCTGGAGTATGTAGGAGGCAGTAACTTCGTTGTGGAAACCAAGCCTTCTGTCCTCTTCTGGATGATTTAAACCGAGAAGAGTAGAAGATTCTTACTTCGTCGTTGTTTTGGGCGAACAATTGGTTGACATTCTCAGGAAATTATGCGGACATACAGGAAGCTGTACCATTCATAAGAGGTGAATATTACTTTAACACTGGATGTTTTAACAGACTCAGGTAATAATAATGGTCCATTTACCCTGTTTTTTATAACTGCAAACCATATTTTATTCAATTATTGTTATCCAAGTTACGTCATGCAAAACAGCTGGATATTTCCTGTAATGATATTAGCTGCAGGTTTGGTATCTATGCGTTACGGAAAAATTAATTTTATGGATTAAGCCTCGTTTGGATGCTTTAGTGTTTAGTATCCTTTCTTTACTATCCAGTTTATCCACAGTAAACTGCCAATAAATGATGGTACTGGATGCTATTTCTTTTTCGAATCTCATCTTCAGAATGTTGACACCTCTTCAAGTTCCGTCTCATTTAAAAATAAACTTGTTGCTGTAAGAGTAAACATTGTAAACTGTGATAAATGTTGTGTTTGTTGAAATAAGCAGTTAGGAATAAGAAACAAAAATGTCATTTACAAGAAAAATAACAATCAAATCCGAGTAAGTTTGATTTCACAAAATAATTATGTTGATTAATGATCCAGAAAATGTATCAATTATCGGCCAAGTGAAGTAAGAAAATGTCGAGACACTGCCTGAATTAATGACATTTCCACCATTATGTCAGACAGTCAGGCATGAAACACAACACCTTTCAAAAAATTAAGTTATACTGTATATTAATGCAGACCAGTAGGCCGAGGACATGGGATTAATAAGTACACCTAATTTCGTCGTTGTTGTCGTCGTTGTTAAATGAACCAAAGTGCATAACATGATGTGTTACATTATATAGGTAGCCTTTGGAAGATGTGTGGAATCTAATATTGGGCACGTTATGGGTGTTCTTGCAAGTAAGTACAGAAACTGCCCTGTTATGTCAGAGAACAAGTACCATTACCACAGCAGAAATTATAACAAATACAATTCGTTATTATCGTCATCATCAAACTCATCATATCGAGTCGCAATATACTGTGTCACAGAAGTTTTAGTGCATACACTCTAATTTTATTTTCTTTCCACAGAATGCCTCACTTCGGGTTTATAATAGGACAATGTCTGCTTTTACTCTATGTATTCCTTGTACTGAGTCCTCGACACACAAGTTGTCAAAGTTTGACCCATGCAACTGTGGAAGAAGGAAAACAGGTCATTCAGGGTCTGTACACAAACTTCTCTGTCCTAGCACCATCGACGTCTTCACCAGCGTCCACCAATCCGGTGGACATTGTGTTCATTCTGGACAGATCAGCTAGCGTCACAGAGTCGGGCTGGCAGTCTATTCTCAGATTTGTTCAAGCATTTTTGGAGCATTTTACCGTCGACTCACACAACACTCGAGTGGCTGTCATTAGTTACGGTACCACAGCTTCTGTAGACATTGACGATGTTACTCGCGGCGGATTGAACAAGTGTGCACTTGTGGCACGATTGCAAAGACAAATGACCAAGAAGGTGACGATATATTTTTTGTTTAGTGTACTTTAATAAAACATACATGTCTCATCACTGGTTGCTGGCTTATCGCGTTGTTTTGTTTATACATTTTATATATCGCCCATTGTTAAACAAACAAACAAAAAACTAAGCTTATGTATGCTTAAAGGTAATTGGAATGAAAATATCGGGTATTTCAGCTTAAAGGTTAAACGTAAATAGAACAAACCCATAGAAAATTGATGGAAATATGATGAATAGACGTCTTTTGTTACGCTGTGTTCGTCTATTTCACCCATATGCAAGGTCCCCTCTGGCTACTCTGCGACCCATGACGCTCTCCTGCGGGCCAAAGACGTGGTTCTGAGATCCCGGCCACAGGCAAAAAAAGCAGTGGTGGTCATTACAGATGGGAAATCTAACATTGGTCCTCCACCTGTCCGAGCATCGGTAAGTCAAGGAGATAGGGATTTGATAATCAGTTTCTATTCAGGCTAGAGCAGAGGGGAAGTGGGTGGCAGAATGGCACTGGCTGACGATTGTGAAGGGGCCTACTCCCCCGGCAGAGACAAAAGGAGGAGGGGGGTGGTAAAAAATATTGATATTATTTTAGAAAAAAATACCAGGTGACATGAGGCCTACATTTCCCATCCAACCGATCCTGTTACCAGCCTTGCATGAGCCTGTTTCTGATAATGGTACTTCATGATTTGAAACTCAAAAAAAAAAGAAAAAAATGAAACTTCAGTGACATTAATTAATCACATACTGCAAACATATTTTATTGTGTCACGTCTGTCATTGTTGTCGGGTTTTATGCTTTCCGTAAATTGAAACTGTCCGTCAGGATCTGAAATTATTGTTCCTTTGCACTCTGCTTGCGTAATTCTGTCACAAGCGAACGTTCGTTGTTCCTTCGGCATATAATGTCACCCTGAATTTAAATCCAACAAGTATTATTATATGTCAGGAATTCCGGAATTTTAAATGGTATAATTCCGTCATGACCAGACTTTGCTTTATCATTTCTCTCCCGCTCCTTATTTTAAGATTCAACTTCGCTCACTGGTCTGGGATTCCAATTGGGACACAGCAACTGAAGGTCCTCAGCTGCAGATCTATGCCTTTGGTCTGAAGGATGCCTACATGCCTGAGGTCCGCTCCATCGCCTCACCCTTGCCTAACCACACTTTCTACATTCCTACCTTCCAAGCCTTTGCCGAGCTGGCCAGGTCTCTACACGATGGTAGGTCCATTTGATGATGATTGCTCAGTCCAAGGTGTGCGTAGATTTAATGAATATTATCTTTGCTTCTGCTTCACCAGCTAAGAAACGTTTCATTGCATTTCACGTTAACAGCAGATTTGGCAAAACCAAGCAACTTCATAGACGATGTGGTGTATTCCCGTGGAGCATAATCCACTGATGCTGATCTAAATACATCACTACGTGCTCTGAACTTCAACGGTAAAGGGACGCATGTTCCCTGGCGATATCCTTTTGTAAACGCCTTAGTCAAAAGCATACAAAGGAAATTAATCTAAACAGTTATCAGTTGCATGCCGAAAGTTGTTTACTCAAGTATTATTTTTAATATTCTTTGCCAACACATTTTTCTGCGAATGCGTCAAGAAGGATGTAGCGGATCTGTTTAAGTTGTACAGGGCCTGAAATTGCAATGTCTTCTGAATATAATTATTAAGCCAAACATTGTGTATGTATGAAGTAAATGTGTGACAGTAGATTTCAGTCGTATGTTGGTTTTTTGTTGCTGACACAACACCGCTTCTTAACATAAGGTTGTTCTTGCCTTTTTTTTTAAACTTAGACAGCCAGACAGAAAGCCTGCACATAGTGGGCAATGAAGTCCTCTGTGGCGGGGTATGTCACGAGCACGCCGTCTGCACCTGTGGTACGCGATCTGGGCTGTACCTGTGTGTTTGTAAGGACGGGTACCAAGGGGATGGACTCGAATGTTCAGGTGAGGAAGTTCTTCTTATACCCATATCAAAACGAGGAGTTGAATAAAGTAGTCCGCCAGCAACAAGGAAGTTCCTGGTTTCACAAACAATGTGTGTGCGTGGCGTGGTGTGTGTGTGTCTGTGTGTGTGTGTGTGTGTGAGAGAGAGACAGAAAAAGGACGGAGGACCTGGGAAAAAAGCATTAGAAGAAATGTGAGTGATTAGAAAATTATGATCATGGTTAGATAGACAAAACTGTAAGCTGATTTTTTTTTAAATAGAGAGAGAGAGAGAGAGAGGGGGGGGGGGCAGTGTGGGCTTTCTGAGAGCATCCGAGCGGAGGAATGAGTGGCGAACCATGATCGTCGATATCTGTTCCAGATCCGGCACTTGAAGAAGGAGAAGAAGAAGGGAGGATGGAGCAAAGAGTGGGCAAAATTGACCATACCATATATGAAAATGAATATAGATTTTTAAAAAAAAGAAAAGAAAAACGAAGTTTTAAACGGAGGGGGGAGTGAAAGAAAAATAAGTCTTGCAGTGGTTCACTGTCCACAGTGTGTCCAAGGGGGACCTACAAAAGTTCCATATCCCCATCGAGATGTTCCGTCTGTCCTGCCAACTCCACAACTTTGATGGAAGGCGCTGCTGATGTTAGCCATTGTGTCTGCCAACCACCATTATTTCAAGATGAATCTGGACAGCCCTGTGAAAGTAAGTTGGTTGGTTGGTTAGTTGGTTGGTTGGGCGGATGGGAGGTTGGTTGGTTGGCTGGTTGGGTACACTGTGATGCGTAGATTAGGATAGAAGATTCCAATCAAGGCATGCCCTTTCAATGAGGAAAACAAGGAATCTCGCTGTTCACCCCAAAACTTCAAAATTAATGCTGCCGTCACCACTACAGTCAGCACAATCAAAAAAGTTACTCCTAGTATGTCACACCATTATTTTTCTTACAGTGGTCAGTGCAATGCTTATAACGGGCTATCATTAATCTGCAGTAGCCCAAACAACTACGATAATGTTATGAGTTTAACTAAACACATTTATATATCAGCACCCTGTGATTTCTAGCAGATATCATATCATATTAGAAGAGCATCTCCAACCCCGAAGAAACAGAGCTGCTATGTTTCATCCAGAGAAGTTTGTCAAATACATTTTGAATACCGCTGTAAGTTAGATGAAGCGCATTCTTGATGTTTTATATAGAAAGGCGCGTATTGAGAAGGCCTGTTTATTACTGACTTAGTTTTCTTTGTTTTGCTTTAGTTTGGTCTGTTTTGCTTCTCAGCTTGTTAACATTGATTGGTTTCCAAATTTACTCAGTACGTGAGTGCGAGGATCTCCCTGACATTGAGCACGGCCACAGATTCAACGTGCCGGGGAGGGTGGTGGACGAGCTGCCAGACACGGGAATGCCCTGCACAAACTGGCCGGACACCTCGTGTCACTACCGCTGTGATATTGGGTATCGTCTGGACGGTCATCCCGGCCTTGTCTGCTACGCCAATGGGACGTGGATGGGGAGTACACCGTCATGTCGAAGTAAGCTTTTCAAACATGGGTCACTTCACTCAGTCTTGTTCTCTTAACAGTGTTTGAGCGAATAAGAGCATTTTTAGCATTGCTCAGAGAGGAAGAAAGAAAGACGTAACATTAAAACCTGCTGGGTCGAGAATAGAAGCAATGTCATCGTGCTAATTAATATTATTATCAAAGTAAATTGCTGAACCTTTCTAAATAAGGAAATGATAGAGAACCAAGAAAGAAAATACTCGTATAAGAGAATCAAAAAGCGGGACAAGCAACCAGGAATTCAGATCTGAAACCCTTTGCTTTCAAGATCTATTTTTATAGCATTTTCCCGAATACAACCGTCACACCCGAGACACAGGATGTCGAGACCAATCAATTCGTCCTATTTCGTTTGTCGTCTTGCGGGTGTATCGTCGATGTCAAAAATGCAACAATTCGCACCACACCTCTTCATATTTAAACGAAAAAGAATAGTACTCGCCGTATTCATACGCGCACAATCTGTGCACATATAGCGAAAGAAGGAATGGTTCGTCTCGGTATTCTGTGTCTCAGGTCTTAACCTTGAGACGCTCTGTTTAAAGGCTCTGAAATTTGCCTGCAACATTCAGTGATACCTTATTAAACATTAATAGTATATATTATATATCATCAATAAAGGGACAATATCTATGATAATTGAAATTTTTCATTTCGTAGTGAAATCTTTACATTGGTATGGTAAATATTGCCTGTTTTATCAGTTGTCGACTGTGAGTTGCTGGCCTACCACAGCCAAGACGTTGAACATGCAGACGTCGTTTACGTCAACGACACGACCACATTCGGCTCTGTCGTACGAGTGTCATGCCACAGAGGCTGGCGTGCCTTCGGTGACACTGAGCGTGCGTGTACACAGTATGGCACCTGGTCTGGGACTAGAACATGGTGTGTTGGTGAGTAGCCTTTTTTATGCCTGTGAGCTAACGAGGAATGAACACAATGATAGACATGAACGGATAAGGAGTTCGTAATTGAATTGATGACAATAATTTTGTGCATGAAATTTAACATCCGACCGTTAAGGATTGACGAACCAGTGGCTTGGCAAACTGTTACATTTCCAAGAACGAGCAATTAGTAGTTACTGATGCAACTTACTAAGGCGGGAAAATATGTCTCAGTAATAAAACAAGCCTCTCTCTCTCTCCCCCCCCCCCTCTCTTTCTGTCTCTCTCTCTCTCTCTTTCTCTCTACCCTCTCTTCTCCCTTTCTCTCTCTCTATCTCTCTCTCTCTTTCTGTCTCTCTCAGTGTCCCCATTAATTACAATTTTTTTAAGAAGCGCGTTGTCTACCCAAAAGGCATAGAGCATGTCTGGCTACATGTATAATATTGACTCATTTCTTCCAAATAATAATGCCACGCACTCTTTTAATTGTTTCAATGAAACACATGACAAAAGAGCTCGAGTTTCTTTATTAGAAAAGAATTCCCAATACAAGGATAATATTTTATTATGCTCCTAGTCACACAGAGAATCATAAGAAACCAGCCCATAATATTTCAGTTATTTCACATAACAACATAATTCAATTAATGATTACAGCATAATTGGTGTTTTCTTTTTTCTTTTTTTTTGTACCACTTCATTGATTCTGTGCATCGCATTTGTCTCGCATCGCAGAGAACCATTGCCCCGCCTTAGCCCTGTCTCCAGGTTTAATTCTCTCCCCTGCCTCGTGCGGCCAGGCAGCCCAAAATCCAGACGACGTGTGTATGTTTGCCTGCGAGCCAGGCTATCAGAAGTTTGGACCAGACCTCGTGGTCTGCACTGAGCGTGGAGCCTGGAACAACAGTACACTGACCACTTGCTCAGGTACATCAAGATCCCACATATTATGATGAATGAATGATAAGAGAATAAAGCATTGTTGTTTTTTTTCTCTGAAACAATGACATGCAAATTAATATTCATCTATATTAATGACGCAATTCACTCTTATCACCAAAACTGTCTTTGTTTTAAAGAGTATTGTTTTGAGACACCAAGTCATTGTCGTGCATGCACCAAAATGCACAATGGTAATGTATCTGTAAATTCCATGGAGGTACTAATAACACTGGAGTGCGCACAGCCCTCTTCGCTTGCCCTGCGAGCCGCGCACTATTGAAACCCCAAGATGGCGGGAAAAGTAGGGCAAAGTACGGCAGCGCAAGACCCACCCTGTACACTATTGTATGTAATAGATAAGGCCTAGTCAGCACTGTTTTTTCTCTTTTGCCGGTGGTGATCAAAATTAAAAGATACTAACAGAAATAATAACATTTATGTTATTTACGGATTATCATATAATTGTATAATTTTCTTTTAAAGTGTTTGATAATAAATATAAATTTATGATTTATGCTGTTTTTGTATTATGGTATTTTTATTAATTGGTCAATCGCTTGGAAGTAAAAGGGAAGGGAACTATGTAGTGCTCTTTTTTACCGCATGTTAGTTTAGCTCATGATGAGTCATGTTAAAGAAGAAAAAAAATCAGCGTGTGGACAGAGGGAACTTTACAAGTCAGTTTCTCTCAGATACCAACAATGAGAAGGTGTGCCCATAACAATTATAAAAAACACACACAAAAAAAAAAAAAACATGCTAAAGAACTGAGAGAAAGTTGGTTTTGCCATAGATCCAGGAGCTGGTGTGTGTGTGTGTGTTTGTGTGTGTGTGTGTGAGAGAGAGAGGGAGAGAGAGAAAGAGAGAGAGAGGGGCATAATTATAATAATAATTATATGTAAATCATAGGCCGAGATTAGCAAATGATATCGATAGCCAAGAAGAAGAACATCTTAACCTACAAGCTTGGTTGTACTCACTCAGTCAAGTATTAAATATATCTAAATATCAGGAGAGCCTTAGCCTAGTTATTCAGAGGTTTGAGCACAGCTGAATTCTGCATTTCAGAGCTTTTCCAAACAAAAATGTATAAATTCCTACGGCTACAGGTCAATCTCTCACCTAGTGAATCTAGATTCTAGATCTATAGACAATGCAATAGGTGCAGTCAGCACATTGTGGCGGTCAATATTTGTTTTTCCATACAGTTTCATTTACCAGTGTTTTTGTGACTAATTCACGTTTTGTGACGTTCTTATCAAGAGATCACAACATCACATAGCATAATAATGACTGCTGTTTAAGCTTGTGTTTTGCATTGGATAACTTTCCCAAGTTTTGTGTTCGCACAACTTCCATCTTGAGTTCAAAGGTAAATATGTGACCCTACAGATTTCTCCATTTAGTGGTCTGGTGTAAGCTCACAGAAGTGCTCTGGACATTGTACTTCGGGTGAATTTTCATTTAAAAAATGTTTTCTGGGTATTATGAGTATGATTATGCACATATGGCACTGATTGCACCGACATGCATTCATTTGACACCTTGCTTGAGGTGCGGTCACTGGTAATTGCATTGTGACATCAGTGTTGTATGTGCATCAACTGGGATCACTAGCACCATTATTATTTATTATTATGATTACATGATGTATTCAAAACAAGAGTTGAAAAGAGCCAGTGCACACCAGCTAATAGTAAACAATTGAATTAATGAGAAACAGAATAATATTGTGGTAAAATCCAAATACATTGGCTATTAAGGTCTAGTTTTATAGTAAATTCATTGACTTAAATTGAATGAGAACAGTTCTCCCTCCTTTTAAAGCAGGAAAGAAAGAAGGTAGAGAAGAAACAGAAGGTACATGAGCAGAGGAAAAGAAAGAAGGAGTTAGCAGAGGAAAAGGAAAGGGAAGGTAGAAAGCAGAAACTGTAGTGCAACGGATGTGTAAACGCTGAGGCGCAGTCCGTGCTTGCCCTAAACAAGATGGCGACTATTGCCTTCTAATGCGCACGCATGAAATCAGCCGTACGGACTCCAGTGTTATTAATAGCTCCATGGTAAATTCAGACTGACTCTGAAATCTAAGAGGGTCTATTCTGTATATTTCATAAAATTCTGAAAACATCAGAAACTGAAATAATAATATTACGTGAATCTGAGAGTGGCTTGTCATTGTAAAATATAAAAGCTGTAAATGATAGTTGAAATTCTGTTCCTTGCTGTGTGTTCTTATCTCCCAGATTTTTTCAAAACATACGTCAGTGCATAAACCACAATGAATGTGTTATTTAGATGAAAGGTGGCAGTGTTTAGCTTAGTAAGGTCAAAATGTCTTTTGTTTCTGTACAAATAAGATACGTACAATTAAAATATTGAAGTCATGGATGAGATTTATTAGCAGAAGGGACATGCTCATGATCTTCTCATTTCAACGCACCAAATCCAGGTATTGTACATATATATTTCATGATCCATAGATATTGAACCACCATCTATCATATGTCCTGATGACATCACAACTCCTGTGACACTAGAAAATTTTGCACTGGTACACTGGAAGTCTCAGGTTCCGGTGGTGTCCGACAATTCCGGCCAGTATGTCCTGACAACCATAGGAGTGACTGACAGCCCTGTGCGTCTCACTGCTGGTCTACATCAGATCAAATATGTGGCAGAGGACAGGAGTGGCAATAGCGCTTATTGTGTACAAAGCATTACTGTTGTAGGTAAGAAAGTTTGCACACAGGTAAGTGGATGATTTTGTTTCCACTCAATAGAAATTGTTTCATGTACTATTACAAATATTTCTCTGGGCACATGTTTGTTCTAGTTTTGTGATGTAACTACTCCATTACATCTATGATTTACAGCTGGTTTAGCCGGACCTATTTCTTCCATGTGCCAAAGTTATACCAACATTATTATAACAGAAGCAAAGCAACATCCGTAGTTGCCACGGTGCATAGATTCTTTTCTTTTTTCTAGTGTTATTAAATTTCTCTTTAAGTTACAATTTAATACTTCTAGGCATGCACCATGAATGTGAAATAGTCTTCTTGGGTTTAAGAGATCTTCTTTTTAGGTTCTGTATGTCCTCTACATATATTTTGCATGTGCATCCTGTTGCAGGTTTTACAGTCCATGTGATGAAATGCCCACAGGAAGATATCACCATTCAAATGACCCTCCACCAGGAAGCTTTGATTTTACCTGAAGTCATTTTTGCTGACCAAAACAATATCACAGTGCTCCATACCTGCATTCCAGCCAACAAAACCCTTCTCCCTGCAGGGACTTATGAAGTTTCATGTCTCCCAGACACAAAAAGCTACCAAAGAGCTTACTGCCAGTTTAAGGTCTTCTTAAGACGTAAGATCACATGAGTATTGCGAGCTGACATTGCAAATTTAATAGGCTGATAGACAGTAATCACTCTACAAAAGTGACCCAAGGTCCAAAAAAGCAGTGTAATCTCATCAGGACCCAAGGAATTGGGTCTAAAATCTCTGTCAAGAAAATTGAGAAAACAGTAAGAGAATCTGCATTACTTTAACTTTTTTCTCAACCTTGGTATCATTTCTGTCCCAGTGCAGCAGAACCTTATATAAAATATTTGTCCTTTCGATGACAGAAAGCTGTTGGCATTTTCTTATGCAGAAATTTGAAAACCAAAAATTCATTTTCTTATAATTAAACGAAGTCCTCTGTCTTAGACTAAATGAATGCCTCTTAGAGTAGGCCAGAATGCTTGATGAAGTTTGGAGATACAGGACAGGGCTAGTGAAATCTTGTGGACATGAGATCCCAGCCAGCAATCCTACATTCAGTCTCTGCATAGGATTTACTCCAAATTTGCTTATAGGGGTGACATTATTCCTACTCAGATCCACTTGTTACGACATCATGCAGCCAACAGTCTGATGTAGGAAATCAGTCCCCAGGTAATCCTACCAACCTTATGGAAGTCCTGTACAGATCAATGTCAGATGGATCTAGGGATGCTGATGGGGTTGTAATGTTTGACATCACATAAAGAATGCGCAATTTAAAATATGATTTACAACCACTTATCCCACACATTATATAGGTATGGGTCAGAAATTTATCACTGCAATACTTAAACATGTCAGTATTTCTCTCCTGCAGAAAACAGCAGTAGCTGGAATTGGAATTATGCGTTTGGTCTGTATTTTTATATCTTTAATAGTGACAAAAATATCAGTTTGAATGAAAAATGCTGGACTGCAGTATTGTTGCATTTGTTTGAAACACTTTTTCTCTTCCAGAGCCTGAGTGCAATATTCCACCTGCACCTCTTCATGGCAGTGTGTCATGCTCACCCACACCTGTCTCCCTTCAAACCTGCACCCCACATTGCAATGACAACTACGACTTCTTCTCTCTGCCACAAGCTACATATGTTTGTGATCTAAGAGGAAACTGGTTACTTAGAACTGGACTTTTTTGGCCAGATTGCTCCAGTAAGATAAATCTAGTTAGTTCATTGTAAATCTCTCCTATCTCTTTTTGATGATGTTAGATAAGAACAAGTCACAATTGATATTAATAGCATTCAAACACACATGATGAAAACCTATTCTATAAAGGCAATTTCCTAAAAGTCGCAGCATTAATAGGTTGTTTCACCGCAATGAAAACTCTTAAGATCTTCTCGAGGTCTCACTGTAGTCATTGAATTAAAAACCCATACTGTATGCATACAACATGAAATTTATAACCAGAGCTTGTTCTGAATGTGAGTTGTGTCCAGATAGTGAGATGATTGTTTTTGCTGCCTATTACTTTATTGGCCTTACTACTTTTAGTGTGGGGCATTAGTCTTGTAAACTAGGACTCGTAGTACAGCTCTGCAGTTTCTAAATGTTTATCATAAAATATGGAATGGCTGATCAGGTTGAGGGACTTTCCTTTCAGTGGGCAAAACAGAGTTCATTAGATCTGAAATTGTACAGGTCTTTAAAAATCACACAAAATCATTTCCAGCACCAATGTGCAGTTTAAGGAAATGAAAATGCCTGCAAGACTTTTTCTTACTGCTTTCCAGAATTCAACCGTGCGCTTTTTTTGTTGTTGTTTTTTTATTTGTTAATTTTATTCTTTTTTTTTTTTGTGTGCTTGCTGTTCCTCCTTTCATTTTTTTTTTATCTTATATTCCATTAAATAATGCATGTTTGTTTCAGGATTAAAATATATTTTAAAACGCACATTCTATTTTTCTTTTTTTGAGGGAAGTACCACCCTCACAGAGCAATGCTGCGAGGTCAAGCTAACTATTTCTACTATGGAGGGAACTGCAACGATGTCAAGGAATTAATAGCTGAAAAATTCACAAGATTTGTGGAAAGCCAGGCATGGGATATTTGTGGCATGTCGACATGCAATATTCAGAATGTAACAGTGCATTGTGGAAATGAATCAAAAAGGCGGCGAAGAAGTGTCCCACAGAGAGAACATGAAAATATAAATGCCGAGTCACTATCTTTGACTAAATCTGCAGTGTTTGCAGGAAAGATCTTGGCAGAAGGTTTGAAAGATAAACAAGCTACAGCACAGCTGAAAAATTTCCATGAAAGGATATTTGAATATATAAACAATTATTCTTCCTTGAAGAAAAGTAATTTTCGAATGAGAAGATCAGAGAAATCTGTGGGATTGTTATTGGATGAGAGCATAAATTTACCTATTCAAACAGGTGAAACTGCTGAATCTAAAGATGTACTTTCAAAAATGAAAGCTTCTTCAGCCAGTGATAAACACTTGCCAAGTTACCGAGGCAAAGGAAATGAACCAAACAAGGAAACAAACAAGAATAAGCATGAAGAGGTCATCATTCGTGAATTATATCCCATGAATGATGATGAATTTAGGGAGATCTCAAAATTGTCAACTGCAAATAGACCAGAAAACACTTTTCTAGCAAACTTGAAGGCATATGAACCTACTCAAAATGATCAAGAATGTTCCAATAACTGTGATAAAAATAGTGCAGGAGCAACTGTGATATCTGAAAATAATACTTATCCTATATATATGCCGGGAGATGGACCTTTGCAGAAGGACGCAAATAAAACACACAATGATAAAAAGCCTCAGACTGCAAAAAGTGACAGTGAGAGACTTACTGAACAATTGATACCTGACATAAATTTTGAACCAGGCCTGCCTTCAAGAAAACAGAACAAACGGAGATCAGCACAGCATTTTGATGATTTGGAAAGTGATTTTATTCAAGATGCAGTGCAGCAGGAGCCTGGTGTTGATGTTGAGAGAGACAATATCAGTTTGACTTGGACATCTAGTGGAGATTCAGATAATTCATCTTCACAAGGCAATGATGTAAGTGAAAGTAAGTTTGAATTGCAATTAGACATCATTCAATATTAAATGTTGAATTCTGAATTTTTCCAATTTCCATCTCAACAGAAATTACAGAAGAAATTGGGTAATTGGGTTGTACGGATTTCGAGCAATATTGCTCCTGATTTTCTAAGCATCACATGAAGTATTTATACAAAAAGACAAGGCGGTGTGATGAGATCAGATTGTTTTATGATCCCTCACTAATTAGAAATTTAAACAATTTCTCTGCGTTTCCAGGGAAAAAATCTTGCACACATGTTGCAGTGACCCTTCCCTTTGATACCATTCACTCTGACTAAAAGCAGTCATTGCATGAAAAGGAATCACAGAAAGCATTCAGAATGGTGTTCAAAACACCACATCAGGTGCATGAAGTATTCGAAAAGAATAGCAAGTCCTAATGTTTGTTTTGTGGAACAGAATGCACAGAAAGTCAAACATGTGGAGGAACATTATTTATTTATTTTATTTATGCACTCAATTACTCATTTAGATCATTTACTAAAATTTGCTGACAATTTAGTAACTTAATTAGAGCCAAGTATTTATTTTATTATATTTTGTTGTTTTTTTTTCTTGTTTTCTTTGCATGGGTTTTTTTTTTTTTTTTTGCATTGGGCACAACCTTAAAAAAAGCACTTAGAATGACTTTCTCCATTTCAGTTTAACTGACATTTTGTGAGAAATTTATATTAATTTTAATTTAGGCTGAAGAACTTGTCGATTATTCAGTGTTGCATCCTCATTTTGTCTCAAAAGTTTCAAACCATTAACATTTCCGAGACGTATTCCCGATTTATCAGCGCCAGTGAAAAACGTGTTTGGACATATCGCCGATTTAAAGTGTACTGTACATTCAATTCTCTTTTATTTGATGTATAACACTTTACTTTGCTATCAATGCTCTTTTTACTTTAAGCGTTTTTCTGAACCATGCAGTTTTTTTCCCAAAGTGGGAAAAAATTAATTACATCTAGACTTGACCAAAGCCCCTAACACTGACCCCACCAGCAACAACAAAATTTATTATTCATTATTAAATATATATTGTTATTAATAAATATTCAAATATTATTTGAGTTGTGTGTTGTGAACTGATGTGAGTTGTGAACTGCACCTAACAGGCTGCGTTACGATTTGCTCTGAGATAGAGAGAGAGAGTGAGCGAAACAGGGAGAGAGAAAGAAGCAGTGCAGTGTGTTGAGCGCTTCGCAGGCAGCTCCATTCTGCTCTGTGGTTGACATGTTGTTTCTGTAAAGCGCATAGAGCATTTTAAATGGATAATAATGCGCTATATAAATGCTATACATTATTATTATTATTATCCTAAAAGAGGTAATATTTCTACTTAAGTAATGCCAGCATTATTATTCCTAAGTAATTAATGCATACATTTTGTTTATGCTGTTGCATTTTAGTATATTCATATATTATTTTATCCTCAGGGAACTGAAACGGTAGCAATAACATTCATTATCAGCAAAGTTATACCTGAAACAAACCATAATATTAATCAACAAGCTGGGCTACTCTACCAACTGGAAGAAGTGTACTCAAAACTGACCAGTGTTTTCCCAGCATACAACTTGCTGCTTACAGACAATAGCACTGCAGAGGTTCGTACAAATGCCAGCGACAGCTTCGGCAACTCTACTGATGTTCTCTATACTTACAGCAACCTTCTTGAAAGCCCAAAGTTTGAAGACTGTGGAGTTGGTCATGTGACCAAGCCTGGATTCTTTGGAAGTTCTCAAACCTGTGGTGAGACTTAACTCAACTTATGAAAAAAATTGCTGACACATCTTCACGACAGGAAAGCTTATGGCACGCATCAACCATCCAAGTGCACAGGGGAAATTTTTCCATTGTAGTTGTTGTGGAAATGTCTCATTATTTATTCATTTAAGCTACACATTGATAATACACAACTTTGAAAAAAGACAAAATTGGTGCAAAACTATCTTTAATTTTGTTTTTGTGGTTTGCATTACCGGAACTTTAAACATTTAATCTTTATGATTGGGCTTTACCCACACAGAACTCAGGGTAAGCTTGACTAATAATCATTTTAATCTATCTGAAAACTCCAAAAGTCTGCAGGACTTTTAGTCAGGTTTGCTAACAATCACCATCATATATATGGTAATGACTATTACTCTGTGTGTGTCAACAATATTTTTTCACACCATTTGGTAGTTTTTCCTGCAATATCTATTGTACATAAATCTAGTGCAGTTAACAACCAAGAATTTTCAACACTGTATTTAAATTTTGAAAAATCCACAAATAAGTACATCTTGACCACCATGATCAAGTCCTATTTGAAATGATCATATTAGAAATTGGTTTTCCACAGTGGCATGTCCGCCTGGCTCTCATTATGACTCCAGTAAAAATCAGTGTACAGTCTGCCGCTTTGGATTTTATCAGCCAAATGAAGCTCAGCTGATCTGTCATCCTTGCCCACAGAATACTATGACACAACATCAGGGAGCTCATAACTCTTCTATGTGCTTAGGTAATCCTGTGCTAATTTACTTTAGCATCATTGCATTATTTTGATGTTTCATCAAGTGCACCAATTCCTCTCTATTTTTTAAAAAGAGGATTTACGTAGGTTTTAATATTTCATCCTCATCACTATGCACTTCAGTATCATTATCTCCTTATTCCTTAGTGTTGTTTTTTTGTTTTTTGACTTACATAGATTTTACAGATGTTTCCTGGTGAGTAGTTAAAATTTGTACTGAAAGAAAAATAAGCAAAACTCAGAAACCCAAAATCCTTTTTTCTTTCTTTCATTTTATGACACAAGACACTGAGTACCTAAAAATTGAATTCCAGGAATGAGGATTGGGAAGAAATGGTACAAACTTATCAAGACTGGTTGGATTTATTTGTACCAGGCCTTTTAACTCAGATTTTGAATGTACATCTATAATATGCTCGTTGTCACTGTTAATTGCAGTGAGCTTTCTCTGAAACTCACTCACTTTCAGTTATGAAGACAGTGCATAATAATCTGTAATCCAGAATGCAGTGGCAGTTATATTATTCTTCACAATAAAAATGTACATTAGAAAAAAAACAAAAACATGTCTAACTTTGGTTAACAGCCTACAAGAGTTAAATTTAACTTTTTCTCTGATGATCTGCACCGGTGCAGCAGCTGTAAAAAATATCTAACAAAACGTTAGCAAGAATCTAAAACTTCACTGAGCATTCTGTGCAGTGTAAGAATTGATATGACTTAATTTGAGAAAAATGCTATATGCACTTCACAAGTTATTAAGATATTATAATGAACTTGTTTAACGTTATTTTACAGCCATGTGTAATCCTGGACAGTATTCTTCCACTGGTCTGGCACCCTGCCAGCTGTGTCCACTGCATACTTACCAACCTATATCAAGTGCTGTCACATGTATACCTTGCCCTTGGAATAAACTGACCTTAGTTCATGGAGCAGTAAGCTACTTGTCATGTCTAGGTAAGTAATTACTTCAATTCAGTAATCAGCGCTGTCTTCCCTTAAAATATCTCAGTGATTTACCATTTTATTACATTGTTAGGTCAGAGTATGCTGTGTAGACTGACCAATGGGTTTTTCTTCTTTTTTTTTAAAGACTTGTGTGCAGCCGGGAGCTACAGTGAAACAGGTCTCGTGCCATGCACACCTTGCCCAAGGGGAAGTTATCAGTCAGAGACAGGGGCCATTGAATGCTTACTTTGTGATGATGGTACTACCACAAAGGCTGTGGGAGCTGTGAACCAATCAGATTGCATAAGTCAGTGTGGGACAAATCTTTCCTTCCTTTGTATATATATAAATTATAAATTCAAGGATTTCAAATCTTCATGCCTGTCATTTGAAACTGTAAAATACTTTACTTTAGCACACTGCCCATTATTGTGCCATCTACCATATCAAAGAGCGGGGCAACTATGCAACAAGAAGTATTTAATACAGGCTGCAGTACAAAGTAAATTGAAATGGGTCCATAGTTGAGAGAGCCTAAATTGAATTCACCTCAGATATTCATATTCCCCATATCTTTTATTTTTACACTGTTTACTAGTATACTACTGTATTCATAAGTCTAATTCTCAAAGGAGAAAGCTTTCATTTGGTGATTTAGTGGTAAAAATTTATCAGAAAATAAGAAACATTTGAATTCGGACTATTATATATATCATAGTGCTTTCCCCTCTTGGATAGAATTTATATTTCCTTTGTTCGCACTGATGTTTGACTTACAGTTTATGTGTCTCCAGCATGGGATGCTTGCTCAAGCAGAAATGTGACATGTGAAAACGGGGGACAATGCGAGATGTCAAACAATGCTGCCATTTGTGTCTGCGCCCCTGGTTTCTCTGGCATTCTTTGCCAAATCAACATACCAGATTGCCAAGAATATTCATGTCAGAATGATGGGATATGTGTGGATGGTGTGGATAGTTTTACCTGTGACTGTCTTCCAGGATTTACTGGTAAATATAAAGAATTACAGTTTATAAATTTAACCAGTAGATATGACAGAGAATTTCTTATTCAAACTAGTAATGAAGTTTATTGGCTTACACTTACAGATTCTGTATACATCAAATAACTTTGATGCAAAATTTATATTCTTTTATCCTAGGTGACAGCTGCTTATGCCTGTGAATTAGAAATAGCAAACTATTCTGCATGCAATTGGAATGTTTCACGATATTTGAACATTAGCTAATCAGGGAATGTTTATGTCCATCACTGCTGTAGCAAAACTCTTTCTGCATGTTTTGGGTTTATTTTTTGATATTGTGTTTTTTTTTCTGACATCTTGAAAAATGATTACTTTACTTCAGTGATGTTTCATTCCCACATCAAGTGACTTTAATTTTCAGAGTCGTGAAATATCTTTAAAGACAAATTTTGAGAAAGTGGGTTAGTAATTTTTCATAATTTAGATCAGAGAAGGATGTAGTCCTATGATGTTTATAAAGTATGATATTATAATTACAGTCATCGATGAAACTAGCTGAGGTTTTCATGCTAAACAATAATAACAATACTTCACTTTTAACGAAATTATTTCCTGTTGTGTTGTCAATGTCACTTCTTTCCTTCTGTTTCTCACAGGAAGCACATGTGAGGTGAACATAGATGAGTGTCTGTCCAGTCCATGTCGAAATGGAGGGTCCTGCTTTGACCAAGTAAACAGTTTTAAATGTTACTGTCCACATAATTTCACGGGTGAACTATGTGAAACCAGGACTCCACTGTGTGTGGATCACTTGTGTGTGCATGGAACTTGCGTAGGGCATGAAGGAGGTGCCCTTGTCTGTGAATGTCATCATGGATATGCAGGTAGAGGATACAGACTTGCAGTATTTGTTGTTTTAGGTTAATTTGTATAAAATTTATATCATGTGCCAAGGAAGATTCATAGAGGTTTGTAGTATAATAGTTTTTAACAGTTGAAAAACAGTATTTGACCTCCCCCCCCCCCCCCCCCAAAAAGCAACAATTCTTTAATAAAAAGAACAACAATGAAAAAGAGAGCACCTCCTTCCCCCCACCCCCATCAAAAATGCAACCACCTGGCCTAAAACTGAGATCCTTTCACTTCCAAATGCACACTGCTGATTATGAACTTTATGAAAATAGTTTTAATTTCCATAAAGGCAAGTGGAGTAATCTTATAACTTTCATTGTCACAGGGCCATCATGTAACACGACCTACGACCTATGTTCCACTCATCCATGTATGCACGCAGACAGTTGTATGTCCACAGCAGGACATTTTATATGTCACTGCATGCCAGGTTTTACAGGTATTGAAATCAGTCAGTTGGTGGTTTTTGTTTTATGACATAGATTTAAGTATATATTCATGTAGCAGTACTATTATCTGATCAAAGCAACTGGAAGGAGTATTTAATATAGTTACTTTCTAATTCTATCCTTGACAGTACCGGTATATATAAATTGTAGGGACGTCAATGAAAAGTAATTAAAACATTAATTATTGTATTTGTAGGTAACAAACAGAGTTATGTGAGAGAGAAAGAGAGTGTTAACAAATAATAAAGGTGCGTGTTTTTGTGTGTTTTCATTTATATTTGCATTTATGTGTAAGTATGTCGAGGAAGGAAGGAGTCAATACTGAAAGTGAAAAGTGGTTAGCAAGGAGCATCTTTATGCCAGGAACTTTCATAGCCATATGATACTTGATGGAGTTAATGTCATATTCTACTTTCATAAAATACTGCCTGACACTGATACCTCAGCACCTGACAAGATATGTGCAATATACTGCCATCATGACAAGTGTCACAGATGAAACCCTTCTATAAATGACCTTTTAAAACACTCCAAAGGCAGACTTATTTAACATATGACTGTCTGTCCTGCTATGTAACATTTTCATAACAAACTCAAAAAGACGTGAATTATTTTTTTAATTTATTCTTTCCAGCATAGCAAAAGATTGTCACAGGTGGCGGCTAGAATAATTTTTTTGCTTTTATACCAATAACCAAAGAAACCACTTTCCACAGTTTTGTTTCTAATATAAATTCTTTTCATTTTGAATACTTTAGCATTTCTTCCTCTAAGATATTATGCTATTATGAGAGTTTTAACTAACCCTTTCGCTGCTACATATTTTCCCCTGCCATGTGGTGAATAGTGCAATCTCACAATCGATTTTAAGATGTACAATGTGCATCAACAGGGCAGTTGCATTATCAAATGTAGACGTACGCAGCACTGTCAAGGGGTTAATACCCCAATGGTCTGTTATTTTCCTGCTTTAAGGTACACTTTGTGACACTGTGCTGGATCCTTGTCGGACTTCAAACTGCAGCAGAAGTTCAGTCTGCATTCCTTCTCAGTCCAACTCCCATGGCTATCTTTGTAAATGTCCAGGTGGATTGTCAGGGGAGTTCTGTGATGAAGGTAAGTGTGTTTGCAACAGATTTCTGTCAAACAACATGTAGCCATTACATCTCTTTAGCTTTAGGTTTTCAGTTTTGAAGGAGAAATATACATGTGCATGGAAAGATGAAGAGAAAAATGTAATTTATAATCCTTTCAATTTAAGAGAAATGGAAATTGTAGAAATGATTTATAACATTGTGACTTTTCACTATTTAATCAAGTTCCAAATTTTTAATTTTGATATCTCAGCTAATTAAACATGTCATGACACATAGAAATTTTAATAGCTATGCTTAATTTTGCAAACTAAGTGATTGGAATGTTGAATCATTTTGAAGTTTTCCTCTGTCAAACCTTCAATGTTTGAATGAAGTAAAAAAAACTTTTTAGTGCCAACATTTTTGCCAATATATCAAAGTGCAAAAAAAAAGCCATATATATATGAACCCAAAGCTAATTCCATTTGCCACTAATGCAACCAGTAATTGAAATATCAGTTCTGGATGATTTTGCAGTAAACACTTTAATTGGATGCAAATTACCATCAGTTATGTGAAACGACTATATACTGTGAATGGATTCCTATTTATGCCATCCTTTCATCCAAAGCATATCAGTTCTTCTTCTTGCTCTTCTCCACCATATTCCACAGCACAGATTTCTCTTTAGCTAAAACAATATCCCCCATCTAAGGGTAAAACATCTGGTGCTGATCATGTAAATCGTATACTGAACAAATCATTATACTGAAGAAACATATGATCTTTTTTATTTCATTTCAGAAATTTCACCTGATTTTGATTTAGTCTTCACCAGTGGGATCATGGACAACCTGTATGTTTTTAAATATTATCATCCCATTGGTTAAATCCATCAAATAAACAAACAAAGAAACAAATAAATAAATGAAAAAAATTATTAGAAAACCAAGTACACTTTTATTGAGCAGTAGGAAAATCCCAAAAAAGTTTTTAAGCTAAGCTGCTGCAGATATTGTTTAAACTTTGTGAAGTAAACAGCTCAATTTCTAGTCTGATATTTACTTAATTTAAGTATCATTAACTTGAGCAGAAGTGTAAGTCACTTGCTGGAACTTATCTTGTGCAAATAGCTTATAAATATATGTGTTTTTATTTTATAAATGTGTTTGCTTTCCTCTGATTAAAGTTCTTTGTTACCTTAGGAGTATTTGCATGTCTGTGAAATTGGATTGTTTCACTTACATCACCCGAAATTGTGATGTTGTCTAAGATGCTTTGCACAGCATCCTGGCCCTCCAATCGCCCAGGACTACTGTTGTTTTAGCATAGTGGATGAACATGCGTATGTGCAAAGATTGGCTGTAATCTAAAAAGAAGAACTGAAACTCTTGGGAGAACGAAAATATGGCCTTGGAATTTCTAACGCAAGACGAAATGCAATTCAAAATTTCATATGAGTACAAATTCTGTAATGTCATGTGGAACAAACTAATCCGAATATTGTATTACCTGAACCTATTTGACTTTCATTATTGCTCAATTCCAGGATCAGATCAAACATTAACCCTCTCACAGCCCTGATGCAACGTGTTGTGCTGCCACAAGAATTTATGCCATCTTTACCAGAATTTTCCATTTGTGCATGGCTACGACCTCAGCCTCTATCAGCTTTCTCCACTTTACTGTCCTTTACCATGCCCCGTCCGTCCCTGACCTTCTGGGGTAACGACTACTATGTCAGCAGTGAAGACATGGATTTTGAGATTGTCTTTGCTCTCAGACATACAGACAGACTAATTGTAAGAACCAAAACATTTAATGTTAATGAAATCATGGCCACTTAATTGCTGGTATTCAAAACTAACAAAAATCTATGACCATTACGTATAAAATTTATATATTTGTATGTCATTAATATAATAATAATTGCAATTAATAAAATATTTAATCAAAGTTTGTTTAACTTTTCATTCCATACTTCTAATTTAGCTATTGTTCACCTTGTGCTTACTGAAGAGACGTACATCATTTAGTCTCCCTCGTCTTACTTTACAATAGCACTGTAATATAAAGTACTATCATAGTGCATTCAAAGTTGTGGTGAGAAGTGAATGGATAGGCTCAGTACCACTACCATGCTATTGGTATGGAAAGGCTTAATGATACATGAAATAAATGTCAAACTTTCTGAACATACTTCAGTGCAAATTTCATTATCAGTCATCTTCAACTTTTGTTTGTCTGCTTCTGAAGGTTCATATCTTTGATGACATCATTATGACCAATGTCACACTTGTACCCTATGTGTGGTCACATCTGTGCATAACATGGAGTTCCTCCCACACTGGTCGATGGCAAGTGTTTATCAATGGATCATGTATGGCTGAGGGCAGTGTTCTGCACAACTGGCCATCCATACCTGATCATGTTACGGTGGTTTTAGGTGTGTATAGATGTAACAAAGTCATTCTCACTTTTAATATTGTATAATAGAAACTGACAGTGAAAAAAAACAACTGCACGAAAATTCAAAAATTGATACCTGCCCATAAATACTGTTATATGTCCATACTTAAACCCTTTTAGGTTCTTGGGCCTGTACTGTTTTTGTCCCTGAGCCTCAAGACTAGTGTGCACAAAGCTATAATTTGGTGTTGAAGATTCTAATTATAGCATTACCTGCACAGTGGTATGGCAGCGCAGGGACCAGTGCACCAGCGCAAGAATCTAAAATTATTAATACCCATTTACTTCATTCAGTTTTGGAGACAATGTATTGTCTTCTGGCAAGCTTTGAGTTAACATAAGGGTGTTTAAAAAATAGAAACAAAATTTGATCCCATACGTATTAGTAAAAATTAAATATTAAAAGTTCCAATCTTGATAGACCCATACCTAATTCTCAGTGACCCTATTTCAGTAATTTTATCTATTCCATTAAAAGCAATTTTGTTTTGTCGTACTCTTTATTTGCAGGGCAACAAGATCCCTATCATTCTGCTACATTTAGAATCTGGGATGTGTACGTAGGAGAGATGACTCAATTCAATATTTTCAGCCATGCTTTGTCAGTGGATGACATTGCTTATCTGGCCAATGAAACAACTTGCAACAAAACCTTTGGTGATGTCATCAGTTGGACAGATATACCCATATTCACAAAAGGAGGATTAGTGGTGCGGGAACATACTCATTGTCTCGGTAATGATGTTTTGTTTGTTGTATTTGCTGACATATGTTTTCAAAAGTCCAGCTGCATGTGTGATGTGTATTTAATAAATGAAGAGAAGTGTGATACTGACTTTCATTAAGAAGTGGACAGAATAAACTATACAAAGGCTAGCTTTCTCCATATTCTGAAATATTTGTCTGCAAATGTTTGTGCCATGACACGGGATGATATGGATAAAACTTTTTTTTGCTATTATCTTGTATACAATCTTGATGATCTCTGAGAATCTATAACAGCCTGTTATGGTTATTTTCAACCTTTGCCCTTTTGGAAATCTCAAATATTTTTAGCTAACTGACATGCTGACTGCATGCAGCTCCTTTAAATTACTCTTGACCTGGAGATGTTAATTACTGCGAGAAACTTTAGATTATCTCTGAGAAGTTCCAGCATATTGTTTACATAACAGATTGATCTGGAAGTGTTTGAAAAAAATAAGCCGTATGCACTATGTTAGTGTTTCAATACTTAAGCTTAAAGTCTGAAATAAAACAAGCAGATCTACTCGTATAAAGTTTTAGAAGCTGGACCACTGCAGGTCATCGTCAAAAAATGTTATGAAACAATGCATGTTGCAAGAGACCATTTCATTTCCACTAAAAATGTTGACCAGTTCATATTGTTATGTTTGTACAGATATCAATGAGTGCTTGTTCCCGGATCAATTCCCATGTGGCCATAACAGGGAGTGTACTGATCTGCTAGGGTCATATGACTGCACGTCTTGTGTTTATGGTTACAAGGGTGACAACTGCTCCGAGTTGCAGAATGAATGTGATCTGGGTGTGTGTAATGATGGGGACTGTGTGGATGGGCCTAGACTCTACGACTATCAGTGTTTTTGTCAGCCAGGTTTCACTGGTAAGGAGATTATAGCGTTTTACATGTAACCTAGTACTGAGTAGGCTATTTACTGGTGTTGCTGAGGCATGCAAATCTAATTAATTGTAGTTATCAAAGCAAATTTTTAGTCTTTTTGTTTATCATAACTTGTTACTGAGTCAACACAATTCAATTTCTTCCTTTAATTTATGTGGGTTTTGTTTTCTCAGAGTCTTACAAGACTTTAGTCAAACAGAAATATAGAACTGAGCAGTGTTCCCACTATAGCCCTCTTAGGGACACAGTGGTCGAGAGGCAAGGTGCTCACCTTTCATGTCAAAGGTACCAGGTTTGATCCCTGGTCAGTGCAGGCATGTTGGAATTTTTGTCGGGGGAAAAAAATTCTTGTCCTTGATCCTATGGTAGTTATATTCTTGCTTTCTGTTTCCACAGGCTCATTTTGTGAAGAAGAGATCAACCACTGTTTGTCTTCACCCTGTCAGAATAATGGTACTTGTTTGTCTCTGAGGAATTCATTCACCTGTACTTGTCCGTCCAGACACATGGGCCCCCACTGTGAGAGACCAGCCTCAGCTTGCCTACCTAACCCTTGTCAGAATCAGGGAATTTGTGTGGAGAAATCAAACAATTCGTTTGAATGCATTTGTCCTGAGGATTATGCAGGCAGACTTTGTGATCAGAGGAGAAACTGGTGCGATGAAAATGTTTGCTACAATGGGGGAACATGTCATGATTCAGCAGTTTCGCATCACACAAATGAACAGTCTTCACCATCCGAAACTTCATATTTTTGTGCATGTCAGGATGGATGGATGGGGAGATTATGTGATGTCAGGATGGTACTGTCTTGTGAATTATCTCCCTGTGTTAATGGTGGTAGTTGTCTCCCCAAGCCTGGTGATCCTAAAGGCTATGAGTGCCAATGTCCTGACACACCAGGGGTGAAATTTGATGAAAACTGTGAATTCTTGAATCCCTGTATGGCTGCCCCATGTCCAAACAACTCTTTATGTGTACTTCAGCCTAACTACACATTTATATGTCTGTGCTTTGACGGGAATAAGTGTAACAATTGGATTCCTGAGTCACACTCCAATACATCTGGAGGGAACACAAACACCTCGCAATCTTCTCTCAACAACTGTGAGTATATGAAAATGGAACTTAGCTTTTAACATTAAGATTTTTATGTTCAACTTTTAATTAGATTTGTGTTTCTTGCTCATTCAATCATCAATATGTCAGTATGTGACACTGTGGAGGAACTAAATTTACTACACAATAGAATAGGTCCAAATGAGACTGGGGATAAAAGGAAAGGCCTTTTACAGCTTAGAACAATGTCCACTTATTTTATTTATGAAATAATATTCAACTGTTGATCATATGAATGTTTCATGTCCAGTCTCATCAAATGATGACAAAGTGTGGCCTATGTGGCTTTGGTCTGTGATTGCTCTATCAGGACTGTTGATACTGGTGATCTTGCCATTGGTCGTTTGCATCATATGGAGAATGAGAAGAAAAAGGTATCAATCCTTTATATAAAGCTCAAAAAAGAAAAATATGCACAAGGACAGATATTTCTGGTTCAGATTTGTAATATGTTTGTGTTTTTGCATTAAGAATTTACTTGGTGAATTCATTTTTTTTTGTTACAAATTAAGATTCTTTTCTCAGTTATTCAGAATTTTAATAGCAAATGTAATTTCTATAAGCAGTATTAACCTGGCATTTCCAAATTCTCTTGAATTCACACTTACTGTTTCTAAAATACGTCTTGCAAGTTGGAACAATCAATGATAATGTAACTTTGCATTACACTAAATTAAATATATGTGTCATGATATTTAGGCAAAACAGACATCCTGCCTGAAGTCAGTGGAAATGTTTGGAGTGGCATGACATGTTTAAAAATTCTGGATGAGTTTACTTCTGTGTGTTTGTTGAAAATAATATAAAGGTCTGAAATACGTAATTTCTGTCAGTTGAAAATGTTCTGGAATAATTTTTTTTAAATGATTTTACAATAATCTACTCATTTATGTTTATCTCCTCTTTCAGGTCCCGAAGAGAAATTCTCAATGTAACCTCAAATAATACTTCAGGATCTTTGACTAACCCAGCTTTTCGTATGGAGGAGTTTCCACAAGAAGGTAAGTTCAGTGTCTCAGGAAAGCGTTCAAGAAAATGAATTGTCATCAAAAGCAATGTGGTCATAAAGCATTTGGGAGATTACAGCATGGAATTTTATTCAGCTATGCTTTTTGATATAATGTTTTTAGTATTCTGATAAAATTAGGAACTTCATTTTTGATATAATTAATTTTCTGAGTTGACACATCAGACTTATCATAAGTCAATAGAGAAATGCTGATTTTTGTCTGAGTTGGTATCAAATATGGATATTTTGGTGTGTTGTATCAAATCTGTCACTGAATGCTGTTGACAATGTATATTCGTTGTGGGAAATTATCCGACAGAGCAATGAATAAGGCACTTTCTCCGAAGTCATTATGTCTGAAGCAATATTATCATCTACCTCATATACATAGAAAAATGGTTAAGTTGTACATGTATTTAATTTTCTAAATATTTGTGCAAATTTTCAGAGAGCACATATGCAGAGCTGGGAGATGGCTACACACTTCCACAAGAGAACAATGACACAGACGACCTTGATTCTCATAGCTCCCCACATCACAGTTTAAAATCAACAAATCTTCAGAAGTCTGTGACAAGGCAGACGTCAGGCTCTTCATCTGGCTCTTTCTCTTCCATCCGGTCAACATTATCCCACAAACTACCACAAGTGGATGACACCATAGAACCACTTTTGTCAGAAGACTACCTGGAACCCATTGTTTTCACCCCAGCAGCTGTAAATGATACAAAATTTGTGGAGGAGGTTGACAAGGGAAAACTAGGTCAGACAAATGCTGGATTCAATCCAGGTGACTATCTTATCACCGACCAACATAAATTAAGATATATGTCAGATGACGGTCCTAGGGAAAAAGTAACCAACAAGGGTAACACAGAGGATGCTGCAACTTATGTAAATGACAAACCAATATTAGAGAGTTCACCAGATGACTATGTTTATATGAAAAGTTCAAAAAATAATTCAGATGGTACTTTTGGGAAGGTTGGGAAATCTCCTAATATCCAAAAGGCTGGCGTTAATGAAATGTATAAACCAACTGTTGGAAACAAATATGTAAATCTAAATAGTCTGGCATCTACTCGAAAAGACTCTCATTCTAAACTTTCAGAGAATCACAATCTTCCTCATGGAAAAGGTTTTCAAATTGTGCGAAATCCTGGCTATATGCCAGTCAGTACTCTGTCAGAGGAAATAAATGACAAAGGTATCATCCAAGACATAGCAAAGACGCATTTTACATCCTCTCAACCCCCTAGTACAAGGAAGCAAGTTGCCAGTAATAGATATTCTGTGAAACCACCTGATCCTGGCAGTACTGCAGCACCACCAGTGAGACCATACATACCTTTCTTAGATGTATGGCACGTCCGACCAGAGCAGCAGACGACTGGTTTGAAAGCAAGGGAAAACAGATATAAAGGACCTGCAGCAAAAATTGAGTCTTCTGATGTGGAGTTTCATAAAGACAAACACAATGAGAGTAGTCCTTCAGATGACACTTTCAAGGACAGTGAGGCTGTATTGAAGAGAGAGTCAGTTGGCAGCACTTATAGCCCGGCTGTACAGAAAAAAAATCCAGAAAAGTCCCATTCAAAGATGCTGCCTCATGTGTCCTCATTGCAAGATGATCAAAGCAGAGGCACACATGACTATCCTACTGCATTTATCCCTGAGTACTTGGAACTTCTTGAGACAGATAAATTAAAGTTATCCCTGGCCAAAATGGCCAACACTAAAATAGGAAAGAGGCCATCATCTCTTCCTAATGAAACAGAGGAAACCTTCAAGTCATCTTTCGCTGATCTTATGTCAATGCCTCTCTCCAAAGTTTCAACCAAATCAGCAGCACATTCAGATTTTAAGAATGTTTCTTTACCATCTAGCATTCACCTGTCATCGCCTCATACCTTACAAACCAAATCGCCCTCTTTACCAGCTCTCCACACCCCCATTCACCCCAATATTTCACTGACATCTTCTCATCCAGTTCCTCAGAGTTCATGGACTTCAGGAGCCACTAGCACTGCACTTGTGGAAGATTTTTCAAGCAAGGCATCTCCAAGCTCCCAGAAACCACCGACAGACCACAAGAATACCAAGATTATTATAGAAGACTTTTCAAACCAGCAGCCGACTAAAATGAAAAACAAGGCAGATGAAAATGTGTCCTCAGGAGAACAAAGAAGTTATTCACCAAGATTTAAAAAACATGATAAAGTACAAGGGCAGAAAAGATTTGATGCTACAAGTGGGAAACAAAGTGTACAAAACAGAAAATTGCCTCCACTGCCACATAAGTAGGTGTCACAAAAATGAATAATAATTATATCAGAAACATGGTGATTTGTAATGTTGGCCTGTAAAAGTTCAAAGTCAAACACTAGTATCCTTGTAACACAAAAACTACCTTTTTACTGTATTTTCTCATCATGAAAGATGTGGAGGGTGAAGGGAAATTATTTGTTTGCAGGAAAATTAATGTTCAGGGTCTTCATTTACATAAAATATGTTCATGAGACATCTAAGCTTTTTTTTTTTTTTACCTGTACACATGCATTAGTACACATGCATTAGAGACAAGGTCATGGCTCAATGGCAGGGACTTTGTCTTGTAAGCAAGAACTCCGTGTTTGGACATTTATGAAAGATAGGCGTAGAATAATGCAGCACAGACTAGACCAAATCTCATTACCAGACTTGAAACCCACCTTCAACAATTGCATAAAACCCAGAAATTAAAATGATGGAACCAGCAAATAGACATTAAATTGCAGTCAGTTCCTTACTGGATGGCACTGACACCCTAATCCTCACAGCAATGTCAGAGCAATGAGCTTGTCTGTAGCAGCTTGACTGAGATAGTCACGCCTCTGGAGAGAGGGAAGGGAACGGAAATTGTTCTATTTGTGCTGGAAGTTCTGAGGTCAGGAACACTAACCAGCTTTACTGTAAATGCCAATCTATTATCTTTGCCTTGAGTAAAATTCACATGATGATTTTCTCAAAAGTTGAAACTTTCAACAAAAATTCAAATAACATAGACAGTTGTCTTTAACATATTTTCTGAGGTCCTACTATATGATACAACTGTTGATAAGCTTCTTTCGCGTAGTGACATTTCTGATTACAGATAAGCGTGTTTGTCTGTTTGGTGATTCTATAGTAAACTTTTGTATTTTAGCAAGTGTCCTGATCAGTAAATTGTGATGGACACAATATGACTGATGCTTTTTTTTTTTTTTTCCACAGCCAATAATCTCAATTTGGGAGAAAATATAATATTAATACAATGTAGTCATATCACCTACCAGTTAATAGTGTTAAGGAATAATGTTCTGAATTAAAGATCACGTTGAATTTGAAATAGTAGATTCAATCAAAATTTACCTGGTGTTTATAGATGCAGTGCTTTTACATAATACTGTACATTGTTTTTTACGGTTTAGTCTGTGTTATTTCACTGCTTTCTTATTTTGAAAGAAATTGTGACACAACTTTTGAAACAAAGTTTGTTAAATGTGGCTAAACAAACAAAATAAAAAAAAGAAAGAAATTTTGTTGTGGCAAAGCCCCAAATTAGGAACAGACAACAACAATAACAATAAAATTATAGATATGTATTCCTGTAATATACAGTAAATTTCCAAAGCATTTATAAAAATGGAAGAAACATGAGCTTTCGGACCTCTAAGTCTTTCCTTTTTTTTCTGTTGCTTGTTGCTATCCAGGGCTTGGTGACATCCACCCTGTTCTTTTTGGCCACATTTAACCTTGTGCCAAACCATGCTGTGATGTCACAGATTTTTAAATATTTTTTTTAATATGTTGAAGCCAAAGAAGGCATGTTTATATTTATTATGCACCCCTTATCAATTGTCCTAGCTTGAAATTATATCCTTTGTTGTATGGTTACTTATAAATTTAATACGAGATGCAAGAAGTTTTTATTGAATAACTTATGGAGGAACATTATTAATGTACAATTTTTAAAGTGGCAATGGAAGAGGTGTAAATGTAACTGAAAATTGTGTTAATAGTATTGTAGTCAGTAAATTTTTATTTCTGTTGTCATTTCAATTACCTTGATACTGTACTGGTAAAGAGGGTCATAGAATCCTAGCTTAAAGGAGTGAGAAAATGGGGTAGTATATTAGAAGGAAAAAAACTTAAATATGCTTTTTGATTTAGATCTATGATATTTGTATAGAGAATGTCATCAATACTGCTTCACAATCCTTGGAGAAAAACAATGGATATGACTGTTTCTTCAGTTCCAAAGGCAAGATGACATTGAAGTTTGTACATATTAAATAATAAATTATCTGAAATTGCTTGCAGTTTTATGGGTCTTAATAAACTATTTCAAAGCCACTATTATTCAGAAATACAACTCCCCGCCCAAAATTAGTTTATTCTGTTTAATTTAGGCATCATTTTGTTTTCTAATGCCATTCCATTTTCAACTGCACACAGGATATTGCTGTTTCTTTTGCATGGCTTTTTGCTTTTCGTGTAAATTTCCTTTGACTGAAAAATGATAATAGTGACTAAAGATGTAGGAAATACTTATCAGTTCTGGAAACTACATCATATTAATGATTATTTCCTTCAAGAATAATGATATTATGATAGTTATATTTGTCTATTCAGCCGCAAGCAATGCTCGTCCAACATAGTGGACATTCAAAACAGTTAAGACGCAAAATTTCATGGTCATCATTGACCCTTGGAGGCCAATATACAAATGTTTTATATTTTATAAAATTATTTTTATATTTCATCAATTGATCTAAGATTAGGACATTTACGGTAAAACATTTCGTTTTTTGGCTTATGGTAAACATATGTGTATGGAAAGCTTTTCTAAGTTAGGATGCAAAATTTATGAATCACTTTTTTAAAATGTTGTTATTATAATTAATTGTTTCTCTCATTTGCAACTGGACACATTGTTTTAAATCATGCTTTTGTTACTCCTCATTTTTTTGGTATCATAATTCTGCCTTTTTATCGAAAAGTGCCATTGTGCTGTACTGTTTATTCAATAAATAGCAACCATGATATTACCAATCAAGAACTGATTTATGTACCCTACAAAGTGTGTGCATGCGTGCATGTATGTATGTACGTGTTGTGCTGTCCCTCTTGTGTAAGCAATTGGCTAAAAATAGATGAAATTTACATCCATTTTGAAAGGAATGGTACCACCATCTGGAGAGAGTTGGGGCAAGTAAAGCACATACCTTGTTAGGATCATGACAAGAAAGTGGTTTTCTGACCACTCCTTATTGAAGAGTGAGCGTTAAAGTATGCCATAGACACGATTAAGCGCGCTCACCCTGCTTCCATAAGTTGCCTGTTTATTTCTTTATTTACTTATCTATCTATTTCTTTCTTGCTTTCTCTCTTTCTTTATTTACTTATCTATCTATTTCTTTCTTGCTTTCTCTCTTTCTTTCTTTCTTTATTTTCTTACTTACTTACTTACTTAGTTACATGTACATGTAGTTAGTTACTTAGCTAGTCAGTAAGTTAGTTAGCTAGTTAGCTGGTTAGATACTTAGTTTGCTATGCACCCCATATTTTAAAAATGTATTTATTTATTTATTTATTTTGCTATCCATACATATCGGGGACGTAACTGAAACATGCAGTCCACTCTGAATTTCTCAGATGAGAGTCACGAAATATTGTCAGTTTCCGTTGCTCATCTGCACAAAAAACAGAAACCAGCGATACAGGTTCAAACCCGAAGAAGAGTCTGGCAACGAAAAAAAAGTGGGTGACGAGCACCGGGAGTCATGAACTCGGTGTGGCCGGAGTGCTAGGAGATGTCAGAAGTTAAAGGCCGAAACATCTGATGAAAGAATCCACTCTTCTTCCTCTGAAGATCGTCAACTGCCTCGCTCCACCTGAAGGGTTTCTTATCAGTGACAGTGTGTGTGAACTTGACTTACCATGATAGTGCTGGTTAATATAATGTTCTGTTGTTGGTTGTCTGGCATTAAATATTCCCCACCCCACACACACACACACATGCGCGCGCACACACACACACATCTAGGTCAATTCATTACTTTCTTTTTTCTTTTTGTGCATTTCCACACAGCGATTTGTAAGTCTGATTTTAATATTATTATAAGTGAACTCATTCAGTCCATATCTATCTATCTATCTATTTATCTATCTATCCATATTCTATCTATCTATCTGTCTGTCTGTCTGTCTATCTATCTATCTATCTGTCTGTCTGTCTGTCTGTCTGTCTAATCAGTCCATCTAACTATCGACATTATCTATTTACATGTATCTATCTATCCTGTCTGTCTGCGTATCTATCTATGTATCTATCTATCTATCTATCTATCTATCTATCTATCTGCTATCTTTCTATTTACATCAAGCTACCTGAGACATTTATAGCTTGTTGCAATAATCTGGAAGCTCTTCACAACAATGTCAGAATGCCGAGCGTTGCATTGAGAGCTGGTTGTTTTGCAGTGGTTCCTCTTGTTCTAAGTCGACGGTCTTCTCTTGTCCGAACGAGTGAAAAACAAATATCTAGAAATTAAAAGATTGACACAGAAAGAATGCCGGAAAGCTCATAATAATTATATCCATGAGATGATAAGTGATTCATCTGATAACAGTAAAAAAACTTTGGAGATATGTGAAAAGTAAAAATAAAGAAAACTTAGGAGTAGCCGCACTGAACGATGAGAGAGGGCACCCACAGCAAGATGCCCAAAAAAGAGCCAATATCTTAAATACTCAATTTTGTAAGGTCTTTTCCGACCCAGGGGGAGTCTTCTCGGGAGAGCTGAGTGATGCCAAACTGCCGGATATGGATGAAATATTTGTCACAGAAAATGGAGTACTGAAACTTTTGGAAAACCTTAACGAAAATAAAGCTACAGGGCCTGATGGAATTCCCGCCAAATTACTGAAACTCTGTGCCAAGGAAATTGCCCCTGTTTACACTTTGTTATTTAGAGCTTCAATTGAACAAGGAAAAATACCGGAAGACTGGAATAAAGCAAATGTAGTACCCATTTTTAAGAAAGGAAATAGAGCTAGTCCTGAAAATTATAGACCAGTCTCCCTGACATCAATATCTTGTAAACTTTTAGAGCATATCTTGCATACCAGCATCATGAAGCATCTCGAGAAACACTCAGTTTTAACACATGTACAGCATGGTTTTAGAAAACACAGGTCGTGTGAGTCCCAGCTGGTCACAACTTGCAATGATTTTGTTAATAACTTGAATAACAACAGGCAGACTGATACCATCTTATTAGATTTCAGTAAAGCCTTCGATAAAGTGCACCATGCTAGTCTCTTGACTAAACTAAACCATTATGGAGTTAGAAACAGTACTTTGAAGTGGATTAAGTCTTTCTTAGAAAATAGAACACAGATAGTCGTCGTTGATGGAAAGTCATCCAATCCTGCAGCTGTTCTCTCGGGAGTACCCCAGGGTACTGTAATGGGCCCCTTACTATTCCTAGTTTATATTAACGATATGCCAAGTAAGATCTCTCCAGGCACTAAATTACGACTGTTTGCTGATGATAGCCTCCTCTATAGAACAATAAACTCAAAAGAAGATACGGAAATTTTACAGAAAGATCTAGACAGTCTACAAAAATGGGAGAGAGACTGGCGTATGGAATTCCACCCCAATAAATGCCAAGTCCTGAGAATTTCAAATAAAAAACACAACATCACCTCAGACTACTTTATACACGACGAAAAATTGAGCGAAACACATGAGGCTAAATATTTGGGAGTTACATTGGACAGAAAACTTACATGGAACCAACACATTAATAACACATGTAACAAAGAAAACGGTATACTAGCATTTCTAAAAAGGAACATCTCTAACTGCGATAGGAAAGTAAAAGAAAAATGCTATAACACCTTTGTGAGGCCCTCCCTAGAGTATGGCTGCAGTGTCTGGGACCCCCACTGTCGAATAAACATAGACCAACTGGAAAGGGTCCAGAGGAGAGCTGCCCGCTTTGTGACAAATGACTATACTAGAAGTAGTAGTGTAAATAAAATGATGAGAGACCTCGAGTGGACACCATTAGAAGAGAGGAGAGCAAAAAACAAAGTAAAAATATTTTATAAAGGCAGGGAAGGAAATATCCATATCCCACTGAACCACCTCACCATTAATACCAGAGGCAACAGAAGGAATAATATAAAATATAACATCCCAAGCTCACGGGTTAACAGCCATCTTTATTCTTTTTACCCTAATGTCATCAGGATGTGGAACAACCTCCCGGCAGAAGTCCAAACACTATCGTCTGCAACGACTTTCGACAATGAATTTAAGAACATTATTATCCGTTGCAGCTACCATTGTAACTAAAGTGCGGGTTGTATTTCTGTGCACAATCTGGAAACCAAGAGATATTTATACCAGAGTTATATATACAAAAGACTTTATACAACTAATATATTTTTAAATGGTCTTAACATCTATGTAAGATTTTACCCTGTTTTTAGCCTCAGAGGAGCGACGTTGAGTCGCATATACTATAGCGCAGTTGGGGAATCGTCTTATAGACGAACCAACTATAAAAGAAGAAGAAGTGTTCTTGGCTCCAGATAACGATGTAAATTAGATTTCTACAGCATGTACGTTGCTTGAAAGCAGAGTTAGGGCAACAACAACAAACAAAAAAAAAAGGTTAATGTAAATTGCACAATTTTGTAAAATGTCAAATTGTAGACTGCTCGTGGCTGAATTCGCTATGCGTGAATTGTTCCATTGGTACTCAGGATCATTATAACTTCCCTGCATTCCCAGTGCCAATGACAAATTATTTTGCTTGTGACGAATTTGAGTGGCATGATCGTTCTGTTTGTTTGTTTATCATCTTCTTTTTTCGCCCTTGATAAAAGATCACACAGATAGTTTAAACAGCTTGATATTACTTTTTTTGGATGACGGCTGAATTAGTCATTGTGCTTGCCTGGCAAAGGATATCATGTCTCAAGAACAAAAATACCTACTCCTTTGAGGGGCACTCGGCAGTTAGACACTTGTGGAGACCAGTGGATCCAAGCCGAATGATTATAATATGAAAATGGAACAAAAATTTGTCAGTGCCTCGTATGCTAGCCCAATTATATTCTAGCATATTGAAGAGCTAGTGATGACTCCAACAAATCAGAAGTCAACATTTCGATTGTAATACTACCGTCGTTTGATGAGCAATATTTCGACTACCACTTGAGAGGAAACATTAAGACCACGCAAATCCACGTTAGAAGAGCCTGTCTATAATTTTGCTACCGTTTCACCCACTTGCAGTGCAGAATTTGCAACAGATTTCTAGAAAACAGTCAAGAACAACAATTCTGCGGCTTTACTGATTATAGGCTTTCATAAGACAGAGAATGCTCTTAGCCGAATGAAGACGTAACTATATAGGCCCCTAGTGAGCCGTATATTATCAATATAAATTCTCATGCCGTCTTACTTCGGTCCTCACGAAGACAAATGACATTGTTTTTCTGGTCGTGAGTTCATTAGTCAAGCTTCCAGCTGTGTGACAGTCTTCGTTTTGACTTGATACAAATTTCAGGAACTCACCTGCATCTGACACAATGGAAAGCCCTGCAGATCAATATATCTCCGATGAACTGTTAACGGTCTTTGTGCTGGTCATGAAGTACGGACTCTTGAAAATTTTCTGCTTCCACGGCATCGTCAGCAATATCATCTGCGTGGTGGTGTTGATCAAAATGGGCTTGAAGAAAACTCGTAATTTTTCCCTTCTGTGTTTGGCTGCGGCAGGAATTCTCCAGAATATTTCAACATTCCTGGTATTTCTGACTCTTGTACTACCCAGTTCCTCCGTCTCTGACATCGCGAACATGGCAGTTTATCAGTTGCCCAGCGTTATGTCCCATTTTTATTCTGCCTATTTAGTTTCGTTTATTTCGTCAGAACGAGTCGTCAGCATTTATTTCCCACTTCGGGTTAGCACTTGGTTTAATGACAAACACGTCAAGATATTTCATGTTGTATGTGTCTTGTTTACTGTTGGCTTTTTCCTCCCTTTTCTTGAAGCCATGAATTACGAAATGTTTACAGTAATGAGAGTCACGTGCCCTTTTGACAGTAAACTTGTTTCAATCCCTCCACTGATCAGTTCAACGCTAGCCTCATCCTTGAGCGGGAATCAATCCATAATGGCCCATTTTCAGAGACGGGTCTGTGCTCTTGAAGTGAGTAATTCGTCCAAGGTGCTTGGATTTGATCCCATAAACAGTACTTGGTTTAACTGTGGTATGGATGTTCTAGACCATTCCGACTTCTTAATCTGTGATGGTCAGCCCCAAGGCAACGCTTCTATGACATTGATCAGTGACACGCGGAACCACAGTAGGCAGTTGTTCGTATTTCTGCCACATGAGACAGTTAATATAACGGAAATTGCTATTCCCCTCGAAGGTCCCCTGGTATATTATCTATTTCTAGTGTCCCCTATAGTGTGGCATACCTTTCCCGTGGTCTGGTGTCTTTTAACCGGTATCGCTATCATCATTGGTTTGAGCCGCCAAGCTCTTCGGCGTGAACACATGAGCAAGTTCACCCCTGCCAAAGCAGCCGCCGCCAGAACCAATAGAAGAATTACCATTATTGTCCTGTCCATTTCGCTAGTGTTTATGACCACCAACAGCACCCTGTTGGCCTATAGCATTGTGTGTTTCCACATTGACAATGAGTACTGTCGAGGCCGCAACTACAATTTCAGCGCTTTCATGGGTTACGTCAATCAGTTGGCAATGTCTGTTCAGACCTCGGCTACACTTTACCTCTACATCTTTCTCAACCCGAGATTTTTGGCCATTTTCTTGTCAACCTTTGGTCGATGCACTAATTCAGCAAAACGGCGAACTCCTCAGCCAGAATGAAATTAAAACCCAACCAAAAATAAAACTGTTTTTCAATGTCTTAATTAGTCTGTTTTTCAGGCAAGAGTATGCTACTCTAAAAAAAAACTACAAAATACATTGTTTTAAAAAATAGTAGCCGCCAGTTGGCAGTGCGCGTTTTGATGAGACATTCAAACTTTTCTGTAGTATTGGACCATGATTAAGTTTATCTTGTGCAAGGACTTCAACATTTCAGACGTGACTGACACAAATTTTTCTGTCCTTTCTTATAATCAGGAGAATGTGAGCACTTTATCTCTGAAAAAACAACAACAACAACAACATTGAACCTTGTACTGAAACATAATGTTTAATACTTGTATTTTCATTTGGCCTAAGAAACTGCCAGTTGAATTAAAGTGCGTTCAACAATATACGGTATCACGATTTCTTCCATATCTCCGGCTTGCCCTAATGAATCCGGCCAAATTTTGCATAGCCTCCTGCTTCAGTCTGTCAAACTATTCACTACTTTCTTCATGTTCAACCAAAATCTTTGACACTCCCCACATTAAGTCTCAAATACACTAGTAAATAAAAGTTTTATGTATACTGTATTTTTTATTATACTGCCTACCATTGATCCAAAACTCTGAATACATTAAAAAGTCTGGAAATTACGAATAAAATGTTTTTGGATGACTGTTTATTTACCTTTTTTTTTTTCTAACCACTTGGAAGAAGCTAAAAACATTTTTCAATTTGCTAATTGTTACAGTAATTCCCCCAGAATGTGAATCTGCAACTTCTAAACACCCTCTAATTTTTATAAAATATCTAAAATTTTTATCCATTTCCCTAACTTCGCAAACCTGGCAAACTATATGTATGTTTCTATATAGCAATCATCCTGCTGTACTAATTGTTTTCTTATTTCCCTGCTCTTCCACCAATTACTGTGCCTTCAGATGCTTTCTGTGTCTTTGCTTGCCCTAACCTTCACCTTGTTTTCAAATGTATGCAGAAGTAAGATACAGACTGTCCGCAGATGGGATTGGACACTGTGGCTTATAATTATATTATATGACAAGTAACAACATTTTTCTCATCTCTGGGATCAACACGTTGTTTTTACAATCAGACATAATTCAAGTTAAATGAGTTCGAGCTGCACAAATGAAACAAATAACTCTTGCACACAATAGATATATAGACAGATGCATGTAGACAGATAGATAGACAGACAGACAGACAGACAGGCGGGCAGACAGACAGATAGGCGGGCAGACAGACAGACAGGCAGGCAGGCAGGCAGGCAGACAGACAGGCGGACGGACGGGCGGGTGGGTCATGGATGGACAGGCGGGTGGGCAGATAGAATAGAATATGATAGATAGATAGATAGATAGATAGATAGATAGATAGATAGATAGATAGATAGATAGATAGATAGATAGATAGATAGATAGATAGATAGATAGATAGATAGATAGATAGATAGATAGATAGATAGATAGATAGATAGATAGATAGATAGATAGATAGATAGATTTACATTTTCTTTAACAAGAACTGATTTTTTTCCCCAAGCTTTTTTTTTTTAGGAAGGGGGCTCTCTTGAATGGACGAATCAGTTTTCACACAATTTATTCATTAAAAGACATAGATACGTGGGTGGGCGGGGGGGGGGGGGGGAGGGGTTCATTCCCCCACTCCACCTATCTTTCTTTGGGATGAGTTTTGAGATGGGCAGTCTTGAACGTCCTATCTCTGCATTACATCTGCAACCTTGTGGTCACCACTTGGCCATCCTGGGTGTAGAGGAAAGATTGTGATAATAATGGTTGTGGTATGTGTGGGCCGTAAACAATGAAACAACCACGATAGAACAAGGATGTTAAATGAAAAATAATAATTATTATTATTGCCATTTTATGTTTGTGTGGACTGAGAAAAGCGGGATAAGTGTATACGATATTTCGCACTGAACCTCGTTTCTTTCCTCGTAAATTTTTTGGCTACTTAATTTTATAAAATTTATATTCGATGATACACTCGGCATTCTCTCATTCTCTCTCTCTCTCTCTCTCTCTCTCTCTCTCTCTTATAATCATCACTCATGCAAGAGGCGCCAGGTGCACCGCGGCATATGCACTTGTTTCTAGACAGTGCAAAAATTTCACCAGCTTGAACGCGTATCAGTCGCAGTCACTCACGAGGTGGGCCTATCACATGGAGCAAAACAAGACAGAGAGAGATGACTGTATTTTTCGGGCATTACAACATTTTAAAAAGATTTTAAAAGATTAGCTGACACTTAAAGAAAATTGACTTCATAATTTTTGGTAATGTCATTCAGGCTGTGGCACTGAGCTAAAAAGGATTGCCAACCAGATACTCCCATTACCATTTTTTTTTTTTTTTGTTCACAATATAAGATAATGGGATAAAGATTATTATGACAATTATCAGTGTTTGTATGACTTTTCAATACTCGTGCTAAATATCATCATAAATTACTAAAACAATCATAAATAATCACTTGATAATGCTATGATTTATGCAACAGAGAGGAGAAAAAATCATTAAAACAAAGATGGGTGAAAGGACACAGAAGTTGTTATGGACAAGGAAACATATAATAATAATAATAATAATAAATTACATTTATATAGCGCATTTCCAATAAATGCTCAATGCGCTTTACAAGTAATAAAAACTCATTCCTCTCTCTCCCACACTCCCTCTCCCAACCCCCCCTCTCTCTCCCTTCCCATCACATTCTCACTCCTTCTATCACATGCTCTCTCCCCTCAGGTAAGTCAAGAAAAATAAGCCTGCTGGAACAAAAAATGCTTTAGCTGCCTTTTGAAACTTACTAATGATTTTGTTTGTCTCAGTTCCATAGGTAACTTGTTCCACATTAAGGGGCCAATATATGTGAATGATCGTTCACCATAACATCTGTATGATTTCACAGGTGTCACTAGCATGGTGGAATCAGTGGAGGATCTTAAACTTCTCCCTGGTGTATACAGTGTTATCAAATCTTGTAAATAAGAAGGAGCCGAGTCATTCAGACATTTGAAACACACGATGCAGATTTTAAAAATTATCCTTTGCTTCACGGGGAGCCAATGCAATTCTTTCAGGAGTGGTGTGACATGATCTCGTTTTTTGGATTTGGTTATCAGCCTGGCAGCATTATTTTGGATTACCTGTAGACGATTCAAAAATTTTGTATGAATACCCGCTAAAAGTGAATTGCAGTAGTCCAGTCTAGACAAGATAAGGGATGTAACTAATGTTTTTGTGGTCTCTTCATTTAGATACGTTCGGACAAGGCTTATTCTTCTCAACTGAAAATTTAAGGATTTAGACAGAGATCCTACACCTGAACCCATTGACAAATGGTGATCAATAAAAACACCCAAATTCTTTACAACTTCTTTGCATGATAATTCATGGCCATTGAAATCAATGGTGACATTTTCAAGATCTTTTGTTAATCGTGGGTTGTGGAATTTATCTTCATTTAATTTCAATTTGTTTGTTGTCATCCACATTTTAATTTCTTGAACACATTGTTTAGTGGCGAGAGTCATGTTTGACAGATCTTGAATGGTGCCATCAATATATATCTGAACATCATCCGAATAAAAGTGATATTGTAGTCCATGAGTTTGTAAAATACTTGCAAGGGGCTGCGTATAGAGTGTAAAAAGCACAGGACCAAGGACAGACCCTTGTGGAACTCCATAGTCTAATGCAACTTGTTTAGAAAAACTGTTCTTAATTTGCACTGACTGAACTCTGTTCTGTAAATACGACTTGAACCATAACAGGGCAGTACCCGACATACCAAAAGAGCGCTCAAGTCTTGTAAGTAAGATAGAATGATCGATTGTATCGAAAGCTGCAGATAGGTCTAAAAGGGTCAAAAGACACAGCTTCTTACTGTCAATATAATCTAAAAAATCAGAGGTTACTTTTATGAGTGCAGTTTCGGTACTATGTTGAGCTTTATATGCAGACTGAAATTTTTCTTGCAATCCATTTATTTCAAAGTGTGCCAAAATTTGACCTAAGACAATCTTTTCCAGAATTTTTGAGACAAATTGCAAATTGGATACTGGTCGATAATTTTTGAAGTCATTTTCATCAAGCCCAGGTTTTTTCAATAATGGTTTTACAATGGCTTGTTTAAAGGAACTGGGCACTGTGCCTGTGACAAGTGACATATTTACTATTTGAGTAATGTGAGGTACGACAAGATCAATACAGGTTTTGAGTACATGCGCAGGCATGGGATCAAGGTCACACGTTTTTATAGTGGAATTATTGATACAGAGTAAAACATCTCTTTCTGAGACTGGACAAAACGAATCTAAAACTTGTCCAGTAAACTCAAGGAAATCTAAATTCTCGCTTGGTTCTAGATCGAGTGAAGAACGGATGTTTTCAATCTTGTTACTGAAAAATGTTATAAATTGATCACACAACTCGTCGTCTGACCCTATGCAGGGGAGGGGAGATCTTGTATCCTTTCCTAGAATGGTGTTGGTTGTACGAAAAAGTTCTTTGCATGACTTTACGTCATTAAGTTCATTGATGTAATGTCTCTTTTTGTTTTCCTCGATGACTTTGTTGACTTTAGCTCGTTGTTTAATGTACGTGTCTCTATGAACTTGTAGTTTGGTTTTCCTCCACCTTAGTTCAGCGGTGTTGCTTGGCTTCTTTGATTTCAAGTGAAAACCATGGCGAGTATGGTCTGATGGAGATGTTTCTTCTTGTGAGTGGGGCATGTCGGTCGATTGCAGCCTTCAGGGTGTCATTGAAGGTGTCTGCATTGAGAGATGGTAGATCTGCCAGTGATTGGCTTACATCTCCTCGAAATGATGTGTCTATTTTTCTAGTATTTCTGGATAATATACTTCTTTTCTTCTGCCTTGGTTTGGAGAGGTTCATGTCTGCCATCAGAAGGAAGTGGTCAGAGATGGCCTTGTCTAGTACTTGATGGTTTAAAATGTGTGGGTCAGCTGTGCTGGCAATCAGCAGATCTAAAATGTGACCACACTGATGCGTTGGTTCATTGATTAGCTGTACTAGATCATGGTCGTGGAAAACTGACACAAGAAGTTTAGTGTCAGGAGCAGAGGTATCATCAAAGTGAAAGTTAAAATCACCAACGATGTAAAAAGATGTCGCCTGCTCCAGATGAAAAAGTAGATCTTGAAACTCGGAGAAGAATTCGCTGCTCGTGAACATGTTTTTCTTGTTGGATGGTGGCCTATAAACACAAACCACACGACAGATGAGTTGTTCTGATCTAACAATCGCAGTGACCACTTCAAATGTACGATACGAAACACCATCGTTGACAAATTTTATATGCTGGCCTTGTCGATACATGAATGCAATTCCGCCACCGCGCGTGCTGCGCGGAAAAGATTTGAATTCATAACCTGGTGGTCTAATGTCTGCTATGGTGGATTCATCACCTTCTGTGCTTAACCAAGATTCGGTGATACACAATAGGTCAATGTTCAGTTCTTCAACATTATCTTTTATGATGTTAGACTTGTTGCAGCATGACCGGGTATTGATGCACCCAACTCTAAAATTAAGGCTCTTGCACTGAAACACATTGCGAGTGTCTATCTGTATCAAGTTGGTCCTGTTTACTGATCTATAGTGGGAAACAGTGTCATGGATAAACCCCTGACACACCGTGATTTTCCTCTGTTTCCGTGTCCCTCCTCTTGTACCTCTCTTCTTTCTCCTCACTACCTTACACTGGCAGTCACAGCTGTTTCTAGATCTAACTCCCCGCTGAGACAAATGTGTCAACAAAATGTTGAGGGTGAGTAGAGAGCGGGAGAGTGGGTGGGGTGACTACATTGCGGAAAGATCAGCAAAGGAGGTACAGGGTGAGAACTCTTGGGGGAAGACCACAACAAATCTATACATGTACATGTAAATAAAAGCTGAAAGCCAAGGTAGCGATTTTTTCCTGTAAAACTTGAAAAAAAATCTGGCAACCTTTAGGAATCAACCATAGAAGTAAGAGTACTTCCTACTTCTATGGAATCAACTCAAAGGAACTCTATCTGATCTTCTCAGGAAAGAGAAGCAGAATGGCGGGCACTACGAAGAGTCTTCCGCTATTTCTCTGAAAGCAGAAGCAAAAGGCCCATTATATGCAGAGTGAGTCAGCAAGGGATCTTTATTCTATAATCCATACGTATTTTTTAAAGAAAAATTAAAGTTATTTAAAACCTTGAAAATTTGGATCTGTTCGAGTTCCCTAGGAGCTCATGCGTAACTGTCTGCTGACTCTGCCAACTGCCACTTATCAAGACACTAGATCTAGATCTAGACTCTAAATCTAGATCTAGTCTAGACTAAATCTAGACCTAGATCTAGATAGGCCTATCTAAGTGTCACCGTGTTGTCTCCTCAATCAATGAAGACTAGATACCATGTTTAAGAATTTAAAAAAAACGTCAACTTGGAAAATGTTCGGGCCATCTAAATTCTATAGATCTAGATCTATCTAGATCTATGGTCAATGCACTAGGTGCGGTCACGAGGCAGGAAATGGTAAATGCCCAGAAGTAAACAAAGTCCAGCGAGCTTCTGACTGGCTCAGTTTAACCACTGAACTTCGGGCTTGTCAGTGAACACTTAAAATTCTCTCTCAGTTAATCTGTACTGGTCAGAACACTTTTCATGTGTAAGCATCAACTGCATGTCTATGCGGTCACCTGCTGGTGGTGCAGTCACAAGTTGCTGGTCGTGCAGTCACCTATTGAGCAACACTTCGCATGTTGTTAGATCTTTTGAAAGCGTGGGGAGAGTCTTTGAAAGTTAAAGTCCTTGTGATTCCGAGCAGTGGTTCACTGGTTAACATGTCCTTGTCACAATGCCTTTGATTTGGAAGAGATGTAACAGTGAGCAATAAGACGGTAGTTACGTCTCAGAGGTCAGTGACCCGACACGTGAAAATCTGGCTTGCGCGTTGCATGGTCAGCTTGACTTTGCCGACTTTTGTTGCCCGTGCAGAGTGAGTGCATGGAAAGTTGATGCCGAAAAATACCGCCCTTTGCAGGGTGAGGACTAATGTATTTCAGTGCAAAGTCTTCAAACACTTTTTACTTTTGCACCCGTGAGAGTGCTCATAATAGCCCACCTGAAACTGAAAGTAGGCCTACTCAGGGGAGGAGTACCATCTGAATCACACAATAGGGATCCTACTAGTACTAGGACGCAGGGATAAGGGAACAAGCCCACCCACCAGAGCAAGGTAGTCCTATAGATGGATGTTTTAAATGGGTGGCTCAGCGATTAATGTTCAAAACATGAAATATAGGAGTTCCCCTAAAGTCATATGGCGATAAGGTTTTTTTGTTGTTTTTTTTTGGTAATCAATGAAAATAAAAATTAAACTGCACATCAATGTAAGACTACCCTATAATTTGTCGTACAAGTAAAATCTGGAAATAAGCTGGAGGGTGCTTGTTGTGTTGGTCCACATCTTGAAGACCACACACACGGCAAGACTGGCATATTTATGTGCTTTGCAGTTATTAACCTTGTTTTTTGTCTCTTTCCCACATGTCCTAGGGGTGTTGGACGCTACATCGTGAGAAAGCGAGTTCGTTCTCTTTGTTCTTGTTTAACTATGTGCATAGCTGCCAACCAGTACGTATTTTACTTATTTACTACGTTTTTTTGGTTCCAGTACGTTAATACGTTTTTGTGGTGAAAATTACGTTTTTGAAGAATTTCCCCAATTATACGGAGACAACATATAACTAGAGGAGAAAACAAAACTGTAACTTTTGTATATAGGCTAGGCCTACCGCTAATATTAGCGCTGGGCCTAGCGATTCAACGGGCGCAACCGTTAACACAGCCCTACCGTACCGTGTCCTGCCGTACTGCGTATGCCCGAACTCGCGAAAATTTTTGTATCCCCGCCACGGCCCCACTCAACCAAGCAACAGACAGTAATGTTGCATAATAAGTTATCACGGCATACACCTTCGCACGTGTCCACGCGCTTCAGCCGTTCATCGAGCTCGAGTACGTAAGCATGTCGTGTAGGTCACTCGTATCGTAAACGATGGCGTTCAGTGAGTAAGGTCACTCATATCGTAAACGATGGCGGTCAATGAGTAAGAACACTGGACACATTATTTTTGTGAAGAGGCTTCGTTTTATTTCACCGTTACGTCTTTTTTGGGTTGTTGTTTTTTTTTCAGTTTTACATAGCTTACAATCATCTTTGGCGGTGGTAATTCCCGGTAGATCTAGGTCGGCCGTCTTTTAGAATCTTGAACGTAATTGGTGATCACGGATAAACTAGGCCTAGGCTCAGGCGTACGGGTGTGTCAGTGACGTAAGAAATCGAAATCAAGAGCCCGTGAGCTGGTAAAACAATAGAAAAAGTTCTAGAACAATATGGACATGGCTTGTGAAGTGGCTTCAGTTCTAGATCTATTAGTTACATCTGTCATCTTTTATGCCTAACATGATTTGCGATAATGGATGGATTTATTTTATTTTTATTCGGAAGTCTTTTCTATCCAACTCATGAGTCATGAAGCCGTGAGTCGACATTTAGTGCAAAATATTCAAAGGAATTTCCTTTTGCATCAGCATCAAACTTGACCAATAAATGCATTGTGAGTCATAAGTCACGTTATCGTGACTTCCAATTTCACCAGTTTCACAAGTCACATGGAGGCAAGTCTGACATTGTTCAATACTGCCAGAACAAGTTAGTAATAGTATGAAAGAGTTATACAATTCTGAGGACAGTTCATATCATAATAGTCAGTTCTTTCTTTAGAAACAGAAACAGTGGTGATAACAACACATGTATGAGCATTTGAAGCAAAATATTTTTCTGCTTCTTAAAATCTTATACTGTATTACATTGGGCCTATGTAAAGAGAATAATATTCCATAATGTAACAAAGTGAGGAAATGATGATTTTTCAATGTTTTTTTTTGGGGGGGGGGGGCGGGGGTCGGTGTCTGGTTCGATATCAGGAGTCTGTTTTTAGATTTTTGAAAGTTGGCAGCTATGTATGTGGGATGTTTGGGAGTTAAGTCATTTGGTGTCGTAGACGTCTAACTGCAATGCGTATTAGTAGTGTCCGAGTATGGGAAACTTTCCCTGTATAATCTGTGCAGTGACATTAGCTTAATGGACTTATGTGTGAAGTATTAAATATTTACTCTGTGTACCTTACAGAAGGACTTGCGTTATTCTATATTGTTCTGAAAACCCCATGCACAACATTACAGTGCTGTTAAAATCAAACAGCAATTAATATTTCTGTTTTAAATACTTTGTTCAGGTTGTAGTATTTTCTAATTGTTGAAGGCTGGTTTGGATACTGCACACCAGAGATCTGTGGCACTTTATTCTGAGGTGCTTGAGTGGAACTACTGCTGAGGAGAGTAACTTACAATCTTACATTTTGCAATGAAAAACGGATTTGGCATTATAACTGACAGTTTTTAATGCCCTTTATGCCATTCATAGACACCTTGAAGATCTATCAGCGTGTAACTTATCCAGTGATCTCTAAAACTCCAGAAGTTTCTTGTCTCACTTGCAATGGTATGTGTAATTTATATTTCTTCCATTAAAAAAAATTTTTACTTCTGTTCTATTTTTCAATTAATTTACTCTCTTTTGACAAGGACATTTAACAGATAGTAGGAAAATCTGTGTTGAATCAGACAGTGCATGATGAGTCAGTCATCATCCAGCTCATCTGCTTACAATCAAAGAGGTGGCTCCTGGCATGGGAATAGAGGTCGAGGCCGTGGTTTTTGGCGTGGTCGTGGCAGGGGTGGCAACAACTACAACTATAGAGGTTGGAGAGGAGGGCGGCCCGGCTATTACCGGGGTGGAAGAGGAAGTTCTAATGGTTTGGCAAATTTTCTTACCAGATCTACTTCATTAAGTTTTTAGAATTATAAAAGGAAATATATCATTTGGAGGAAACCAAATTCTGTTGCAAAGAAGACTTTAAATATTTGTTTTTTATCACTTTGTAATTGTAACCAAAGTATGCTTTAAGTAGGTAATTTTTTCTCTCTACTTGCCATCTCCAATTGTTCATTATCTACATATACATCCATAGAAAAGTAAATGGTTTGTTCCAATTCAATAGTATGTGATTTTCTAGCATTTGTCGTTTCCATTCAGTAGTGTGCAACAAGTGATTTTCTAGCAACTAAAACAGCAGTGGGTTATTGTAAATTTAGGTCTCAAGTAATTTTGTTTAGGAGAGAGAATAAGCAGGTGATGTGATGAGAAGTATTGAATTAACTAACTATACATTATAGTTAAGGTAGAAGGAGACAGAAATGTCTCTCTAAGATTCAGTAATATATTCATGAAATTTACTTGTCAGGACAACAACAAAAACGACCTAATCCAGCCATTCAGCTGATGGATAATCCTTCTACATCGGGACGGTCTTGTGTGGAAAGAGTTCAAACCAGGCTGGAGATTGCGTCACCATATGTTGGTTGGACAATCTACTTCCCTGACCAAGCTTACTCTGACCTTTCCCCTGATGTGGAGCATGTACAGATCTTTGAGAAATACTTTATCAGCTGGAACAAGTTGTATGACTGGGTACCATAACAATCAGTGTTAAATTAGTATAGAAAATGGCTTCACATTTCTCATAAAAATAGAGAACATAAGTAATGTACATTATATATATAGTCAAACCACAACAAAGAAAGCTCTATTGTAACGTGTCAGCTTACACTAAAAAGTCACAAAAAAAGCAGAAAGATAAATGTAAAGCGACCAAAATTCCAGACAGTATATAGTATATGACAAGCTTTTCTTTTCACACATGAAATGAATCTACAGAAAATGTCATGAAATGAAGTTGTTTTACTAAATCTTTGTTTGTTATCCAGTGATACTGACATCTGAAACAATTGCTTGCAGTTCTTTGGCTGTGAAATGCAAGTGATTTAGTTTCTAGAACTGATCTATGGTTTGGATGTCAGTACGGCATGTGTAATAATGTAGATAACACCCAGAAACTGGTTCATGCCAACGAGATAAAAAAGAGAAACTACTGTATTATTAACCCCAATGTCAACAGTCATTGTGATATGAAAAACTAATTTTGTTTGTTTGTTTGATTCCTAGGACAATATTGAGCAGAAAGGGTTTTTCATTGTGGATTTCAAGGAGATTTCCGCAGATCCCAGTAAGTGAGAAGTCAGGGCTAACTTAATTTTTGAAAACATCACTTAGAGATGTATGAAGGCAGTAAGGTGGATGATTTTATGTTTGTTAAAAATGTGATTGCTCCCATTCACACACTGAGTGACTCAGGCACTTCAGCAATTTTTCTGAGAGCAATTATTCTTTGCTGAGCGCTAACGTTGATGTTTTCTAACTACAACTTTCAAGATTGTCTGCCAGGAAGTTAATATGAGAATTACATATAAATTGCTCTATTGAAAAGTAGAGTAATCGTTATATCTTCTGGGAAGATTATGTATGTTTTTGTTTTCCAGACTGATGGTACATTTGTCAGTAATTGTCTTTCTTAAGTGAATCATTGTGAGAGGTATTTTTCAATGGATTTTGCAGTTTTATTGTCCGTGCTGTAGACCTTCCACAGCAAACAATAGAAATTCTAACAGCAGTAATGTTACCTGAACTCCAAAGTGATTGAAGTCCCAAATAATTTTCAGTCATAAAGGACAGCTATTCATCATTGACTTCTGATCTGCGAGACTCACCAGAGAGAGTGCTGGCTTGCATGGGACTGGCTATGCACCAGGTAACATTTACTTTCACGCTGTTATTATATATTATTTTCTTGGTTTTTGTTGTTTTTTTTTGTCAACTGACTTAGTTTTTGAAAGAATAGACAAGAATTATTTTTTTTCGTCAAATGAAATTATGAATCTGAAAATGGGTTTACTCAAAATAATTCCAGTCAGATTGGAGCCTTTCATGAGTCATGTTTTAGCAGAGAAGCAAATTTGTGTATTTCTCACTGAATGTTAAAACATTCATTTGTTATATCCAGGTTGTCTCTCACAAACACCAGCAAGATGCAGTTGCTATTGTGGAGGAACTGGGTGGCCCTAGAGATGAGATCACAAACTACTGTGCTCCGTTGATCCAGGCGCGTATCAAAAGTTTTGGAACTCCCCTGGCTTTGAAAAATTTTAAAGCTAATTGTTATGGTATGTAAGATCTTAGTTAGGTTATCAGCCTAATTAAACACTGACGGTAGAAGGTCATAATGCCATATTATAGGGTGTTTTTTTTTTTTTTTACAAGAGAGATTACATTAGCTTAAATCATATAGCATACTTTCATACAATTGTTTTCAAAACCACGGTGTTTCAACATTCAGAGATCTCTCGTCATATGAAGTACTTACAGTGGAACTTGGTTATAACAAGAAGTCATGTTCCACCAAAAATGTCTTGTTATATTCGAGGTCTCGCTATTCCAGGAAAGAGTACAAAAAGCAAGGCAAGGGATTAAAATACCCCACTATTTTTTTATGTTACCTCCCTTGTTAACATATACTGTACATCAACGTACATGATAATATCAAGCTGACAGCAGATCTCGGCCTTCAAATGGGTGGGTTTTTAAAATTTTTTTTTGGTTTGCTTTTTATGCTGATGGTAGCCATATTTCGATCAAATTACAAGTGAGTCGGATGCAAGAGGTAGAGACAGATGAGTACGTTTGTTTCCAGTGGTTTCTCGTGCTGTGTCATTCAATGAATGGGAACAGATTGGCCCCTGTTTGTGACACAGGGAGTGTAGGCATGTAGTTACACAGCCAGGTGTAGTCAGAGAGCATATGCCACACGGTGATTAGTGACAATCAATATGGCTGTGCTACATGTAATAATTATTGCACGTCACAGGTAGTGACCAGACAGTACACATGTCTAATGAAGCTATACGGTTGTAGCCTTCATGGCCTGCCCCACAGTTTGCCTCAGTGAGTGATGAATGGTCACTTTGAACTGACTGCATATCGATGGCCTCTGGCACAAACCATCTAAGTCCGTAAACAAAAATTTTCAGAGGAAGGAAAAAACTGATTTAACTATAACTATTCTCTTATAGCTATTTAGGAGTTTTGCCTATTTGATGGGTATCACCTCTAGGACTGTATGCTAGACTGGTTTAGTTTATTATGAATTTGTTTTTTATCTATCTATTTTAAGATATAAAACATTTAAAGAGTTGTCCGGACTTAGACGGTTTGTGCCCGAGGCCATCGATATAGTGTGCTGTAACAGCACGTGGTCAGCTGAGAGAGAAAGCATACCAGGTCTAAGCAAGAGATTGCCAGGTGGGGCCACAACTTGCAGGGCAGGCATGGTGGGCGTGTAGTAACAAAGAACAGTACAAGCACTCAAAATTAATTCTCTTGCTATAGCAGGTGCTTTAATTATTGATTGCCGTTATTTGAGTATTATATTATATAGCTCATATAGCAGAAAAAATTGGGGATTTAAAATGTTCTCGCTGTCAGCAAGGTCTCGTCATTAGCAGTGTCATTAAACATGATGGTCCGCTGTATTACAAAACACCCTTAACATGACAAATTAACCTTTGTTTTTGCATTAGATAACAAAAATTTCTGTTGATTTGTGTCAGTTACAGTATCTATTTGCAGTGTTGGAACTGTGTCATGGTCTGGTGAGATAACTATGTTGGGGTTGAATGAGTTTAGCATACCAGGTTATCTTGTATCAGTTTTATCATTGTCCACATAGAGAACCTTGCACTCCTCTTTTTCCTCAGGCAAGTTTGTGTCAGTGAAAGGAACAGTAGTGAGAGTGGGGAATATTAAGCCCCTCTGTACTAAGTTGGCTTTCAAATGTGCCAGTTGCTCCTACATACAGGTTTGTGCATGCACTGAAATTTCAGTGTCACCCATTGGAACTTGATTGTCTTAACTGCGACTGCCATTGTTTCAAGAAATGACTGACTTTGGGGGGGGGGGGAGATTTTTAAAAAATGTTTTTTTTTAATTTAATATTACTCTTTGGCATATAAGATCAAATGTCAATCAGAATCTTGGGTCATTCCTTCATTATGGGGATAAGACAAAGCTGATACTTTATACTGAAAATCCAAGACTCCTAGCATTGTATTAATTTAAACTCTATTCCCCCAATACTGGAACCAACATTAGGCTTTCAAGGGGTGATGTATGGTATAGATGTAAATGTGCGTCATATCAACATTCTGATTGATGAAACTTTCTATGACTCACTCTTGTCCTGAGATAGTGGAAATCCACAAACCTCATACTGTACTGCATTAGTCAGCAACTTTGTGAAACTACTTAACATGTCTTATTTGACAATGAAAAGGAGACTTCCTACCATCTCAAGCAGTGACAAATTCATTGTTTCTGGAACAAGTGAAGAAAACTATTACTTAGTTTGATATTGACTGAGATGGGAGAAGAACTTTCATTCGTGGGCTGCAAAGAGACTAACCATGAAATTTTTTCTTCTCTTTTGCTTCACTTTCAACCAGAAAAATCACTTTGCTGAGATTGTATCCATTTCAACAGTTTGTACATTAATTACATTAATAGGGAGAATATGTATCTGGTTAGATGAAATAGAATGTAAATAAAAAATAAATGAGATCATTGTCAAGTGTCTCATCTCAGATTGAGGTTTATAAAGCATTTTCTATTTTAACCTAATTTCTCAAAACAGAGAAAGTAGTATAAACTTTGCTATTTGTTTGTTAGTATAAGCTTTGCTATTAAATATTGACAGGTTTAACAAGTGTAGTGAGCCAGTATGGAAATTTCTGGCAGTCTGCGCTTTTGAAACTGTTAATACAAAAAGGGTCTGCAACATTCCCTTCTGAAACTAGATGTGTGAATGGGTCCATCTAATTTTTATTAAACATTTTTATGTTGTTTTTTTTCAGGCGATTTCCTTGCCGGATGGGAAATTCACCCTTCCCACTAAGGTAAATAAGTATAACTTGTGGGATTTGCAAATTCTGACACATTTGCTGACTATACCCAGCAAATTGTAAAGCTGTCCGCTATCCATTGTGAACATTACCCGCTGAAAATTTGTTCTCTAGCTGAAAATTAATTAGCGTTGTTGAAAATAAGTATCTCCATCAGTGATCTTAAAATGTATTTAATGTAACTTTTCATAATGATCACAAAAAAAGAATAAACACTGTCTTTTTTCTTTTTCCAGAACACAAAACAGGTCCAAAAATCATTACTTCTTATCATTAACAAAAGATTTGGTTGAAAATGTGTTTTCTTCTCTCACTCCTAAATTACGTTTCCAAAATGTTTTGTCCTTCAGTGTCCAGCTGATGAATGCAGAGGAAGAACATTCTGGCCATGTCGTAGTGATAGCAAGACAGAGACAATTGACTGGCAGACAGTTAGGTATATTATATAATAATATTTGTCTTGTAATAGTGTAGTACATAACGTTAGGCAAATTACTGAAAATGCATTGGGCTGTTCAGAGAATGACTTCCAAACTTTAGTTATCATTTATTAATTTCTGTATTGAGCCTTAATCCATTGTTCTAAGTTTTCTAAGTTTTCATGTAAAGCAACAAAATGAAAATCTATGATAATATATAAGATTGTTGCTGGGTGTGTACACATGTAAAGTTAATCTCATGCAATATTACTTTGCTATAATATTTTAACATTGTTTGACAATGCCTGTCTTCAGCACACATGAGATCAGATGTAGAATAACTTTTCCATCATTTGCTTTTGTCTCCAGTGTGCTGGAAAATTTTTAATAGCTATTAATAAATGCTTAATTATAAGTAAGATTGCCATGTTTAATAATGTACTGTTTATCCAGAATAAATGTTGTGTGAAAACCTGTGCAAACTTTACTTTTATCACATATGGACAATTTTTTTATCATGTGCATGATTATTATTGAATTATTATAATTTCTTTTGTCTGTTTTTCCTCATGATGAAGGGTTCAAGAAATTATGTCAGACAGTCAAAAGGATGCTGGTCGTATTCCCCGCACGATTGACTGTGAGCTGACAAGAGATCTGGGTAAGCGTGGGCCAGTGATGATGAATTTGTCATGAATGAGCAGATCTTTCAATGCATGGACTGAGCCATGAATATATATATACAGTTTGCAGGGTTTTGGAATAATAATTGTCTGATTATAAGTATCTGAGTGGTTGAACAGAATGCAAAATCAGATTGTCATTATTTGTTTTGAATATCAAAATGAATATGGTTGAATTTATGAGTTTGATGTGTTTTGTGTTTTGGCTCTTCAGCACTCAGCTCAGCGATATTGTGCCCTGCATGGCTTAACGGTGATATCTATGTTGTTGTTAAACAATGGAAGCTTATTGTTGACAACATAAGTCTAGTCATTGAAATTACAGTCGAGCACCATATGTTGAATTTCAAAGGTGTCTTCTGTGTCACAAATCCCAGACTGGGAGATGCGATGGTTATAACAGGACAACAATCACGAACGAACAAGTATAACACTTAACAGAACAATCCATCAGACTCACACATTTATTAAACATAAATATAAAGATAAGGATAACAGTGCAATTACATACATACATTATATTCTTCAAGTTAACTGCCGTCCACGGCCTTCTTCCGTAAGCACACTTCCTCGGGTCCACAACCCGGTAATTACTTCTAAAGACACCTCGGCCTCAGCCTCTCCACTCAGGGTCTTAATGACACACTAGTATTCTTTCACACCACAGTCTCTCAATAGCGCCTCCCTATGGCAATACACTTTAGCCTCCTATACACCTCCCGTGGCCATAGCACGTTAATACTTCAATTCACATGAATATCTCATTTGCACAGTAATACATCCATGTCACAGTAGTACATCTTAATAGCACATTCACGATCATATATACATCCCTGTCTGTGGCCAGACTGCCACGACTCATGTGCTGCGACTGTCCTACACCGACAGCTTCACTCCTGGCCTATGTGTGGCCTTCGGCCCTATGCTGGCCTATCCCCTGTGCTCACCGTAGGCGGCTCTTCGGCCCGACCCCGGCACCTACAAAAATAACATTACATTGGTATAATACCATACCATTTCTAATCACTTCACTCCTCATTACAACTCATGAAGCGTACACACAATAGTTCACATTTCACTCACCAAACACCTCCACCGTATTACACCCTACTCACTCTCGCTACAAATCCATGAAGCTAACTTCCATCTATCGCTCATGGCGCACATTGCTATATACAGTATCAAGAACTTCCACATTCCTCACATATACTTATTTACATCATGGTCGTAGACGAATATAATACATCAATCATAATTATCAATCATCGTTCCACCTACCAGTCATCACTGGAAACTGTCACAATCTCCCGACTGTTCTCACTCACGTCCGTCCCCTGGGACCTTCTAACTTGCAGTGATAGTAGTACAGCGCTCTCGCCTCATGCAGACCCCCCCCCCACTCACAACATGCACGCTTTTCATTACCCGTGGGCCGTGGGTTAACTTTACTCTACCCCCTTCCCCCATAACTACTGATCCCAGCTCACCTGCTCGTGACATTGTTCCGCAAATGCCTTTCTGCATTCATTTCTGGTCTTCAGTTGACTCGTGTGTGCCTGGCGACATAGTGACAGTGACTGGGATTGTCAAGGTAAACAGTGTAGATGAAGGTGAGAACACAGCAATGAGACAATAATACTATCATGTATTCTCAGATTTTACTCTCCTACTTTGCATGTTTACTTTTTGCCTGAGGAAATTCATAACTGAGTTTAATAGGAACCATACCCGGTTGGGTTAAGTCAAAAATTGGCAAAAAGAGAGTTTGGATGAAGCAAAGCCGCACGTAAGAAATGATACCCAAATAATACAATGGAACGCAAACTTAAAGGGAAGACAGAAAATGACCAGTTGTGTTAAAACTTCCTCAAGAAAGCAAAAACTGCACAATAAGTTTTTCACGCAGAAAAAACAAAAGATAAGCTGTCTTCATTAAAATCAAGTACGAATTAGTCATAAATGATTATTTCAATTTTGCTCCTGAAATTACAGCAAAGAAAATTTACCTGATAGTAATGATTTACAATTTCCCATGATAAGTTACTTTAGACTGGTAGTTCTGTGTATGTTGCCTAAGGCATTCTCTTTATTGCTCAAATACCTATGCGCTGATCACTTAAAGATGAGTTTTCATGACATGTATCACTTACATGTAATTATCACAATTGTGTTTTTGATGTATTTCATGGTTGCTTACTTTGTTTCAAGGGAGAGGTAAAAACAAAGACAAATGCATGTTCCTGCTGTATCTCCATGGCAACTCCATCACCAACAGCAAAGGCAATAACCGCAAGTCAGGGGACAACGCTGCTGGTTCTGGTCTGGCCATGGACTTTACCATGAAGGAGTTGTATGCCATCCAAGAGATTCAGAGTCAAGAAAATCTATTCCAGTTGTTGGTGATGTATGTTTAAACCTTCCTGGAACTGTTTCGGAACTAATTTTTGTTGGGGTTCTCATTTAGCACCACCCAGTGATTGCCAGTAAGACTGTGGTTCCCAATGTCACAAAGCGCAGGTGCAGACAATGGTACTGCAAATGCGGTTTGCAACCTTGGGATGTTCCGGCCTATGAGTGACTATAACACACCGATGGAAACAAGTGCTTTACAGTTATACACACAATAAATTTATTGGGACACGTGGGATGGGGGCTTAATTAATGTTAGTAAAATAGTCTAAATAACGTGACAGAAAAGATGGACAAATATTTCATACATATATTAAAATGGCAATGATCCAAAGATAATAAATGTGACAACAATAACCTAAATTAACTACCCTGAAAGAAGAGGTTTCTGATTAATACAATGGAATGACCATAAAATGGATTATAGTATGCTACACTAAAACACAGATAAAAAGGTCGTTGTATATCTCACCAGCTCTGCACTCAAAGAACGTTTCACACAGGATATATTCACACTCTTCCAATAATTACTCTAACTAAAATGTTACTTAAACTTGTCCTATATCTTGAATCTGTAAGCTTGACGATGATGGTCCTAAACCGAAGAATGTCCGGTCTCTTGGGAAACTGGACTCCACAAGATAATGTTCTCTTAAATTCACTACAGGATACATTCAATTGCAAATATGTCCTTACTCCACATAAAAAGCACTGTTCACATCCACAAGATGACTACTAGTATTATATATAACTAATGTCCTGATAAGGCTCTGGTCACAGTCACAGGATACATAACAGGATCGAAATGTCCTAACAATATGCACAGGATACTTTAAAACAGGTGGTTTCTTTATGGTCTTGGCCTCTAGCCTTCCCGCTGTTCTGCACAATTCACAGAAACGCCGGGTACAATGCCCTACACGTGGACAGAAGCCTGCCTGGTCACGCTAAGACTTACAGGTCTAACACTGCCACAAGAAGCGAGTACAACACTGGAAATTAACGAGTTCCTTAAGAACTTAAGATATGTGCAATATATGCACCGCGTACATGAGCTAACTTTAACTTTAAGCTTAGACTCACACGCCGCTCTAACTGAGCTTATTTCGTGCTTTGACAAAGCAAGAAATACAGTAATTTACTATGACTAAGTCCTACGCGAACTTGAAAGTCATAAACGTTCTATACACGAGCTAACTTAACACACTGTATAGGCTATGTTAATATACGTCTGTGTCTTACAATAAGAACGACAGACAGGTACACCACTCTACGTGAGCAGGACCTCGCTCCTTACGAGCTAAATTTTAATACAGGCCTTAATAGACACTGTAAATACACGCCTGAGTTCTACAGGCAGGTACACTGCTTCGCATGAGCAGGACCTCGCAGTGAGTCTATCGCAAGTGGACTGACGACTCCAGATTTGCTCTGGAATATATACAGAAACTCGAAATTACAGAAAATTACAGAGGGGAAAACTGGGAGGTTCTAGCTAGCTCGAATTCGTGAGCCATAAAAACGTGCACAAAGATTCTACGGTGGCCAAACTCGGACGCTGGGGTATTAGGTGGACGGGTCAGAGATAATTGCTCTACCCGCAGGTAGCCTGAGACATAACTTCGAACAAAAGATCAGGGAGGTGGACCGATCGAACGGGCAAGTGGATGGTCATTACGCGGCATTTCGTTACACCCAAGCTTTACTTGACCATGACCGAGAATGATTCTTTTTTTCTCAACGCTGGCAAAATGAGCTGCATTTGAGTAAAATTGTGACAGTACCTACTTTATATTACATACACATACTTTTTTTTCTTTTCTTTTATCCATTGTTAAGATTTCTTTTTATTAATGTCAGGAAATGAATGAGGACAAATTTGTTGTGATTGTTATGATTTTTTTTTGATTTTTTTTATAGATATGGTTTTGAATGTGGGGAAAAGTCTCGTATAAATCTCTGATTGTGTTTCTCTATAGGTCACTGTGCCCAAGCATCTTTGGACATGAGGTGAGTGGTAAGCAGAGAGTGATTCAAGATGAGAAACTCTTGGTGTGACGTTTTTTTTCCATCTCTGATACATGCATTTTCTTTTGAACCTTTTTTTTTTTCCACTTTTAGTTTTCTCTGCATTTTGATGCTAAAGTTTATCTTTCAACAGTGTGGGAGCCCAGTATAAATTTGATGTCAAGTAAATTTGTCTGGAAAATTTACAGCTTCCGTGTAAACTTGCAAACATTGTACTATCAGTGATATTTCATAACCTATCAAGGTTACAAGCTGAAAGTTTCTTTGTTGCATTTTTTCATAAGATTTAAATTATTTAAGTGGTATTATATGACCTACGTTTTGGTATACTGCTTGGTTTGTCAGCCAAAAATGCCAGCTGTGAGTGTATTTTCTATTTCTTTGTTTATATAGTGAAGTCCTTTGTTAGTTTTCTTATGCTGTATGATTTTTATCACCAGATGGTAAAAGCAGGGCTTGTTCTAGGATTGTTTGGAAGCAGTCAGAAATTTACAAATGACAAGGTAAGCCACCTTCACATAAATTTAATTTTGATCTGGGTTATATAGTTTTCTTTAGTGTAATTACTGATATTTTTGATGTTGGGTTGAGTGTATAGAATTCACACAATTTTGTTTGTTTGTTTGTTTGTTCAGATAGTGCCATAGGATAGAAGAGAAATACTGATGACTATTGTAAAGTTGGGGCCAAAATGTCCATTTTCACAGTGTTAATAATAAGCAGATCTGAACTACAAGCTTACAGCCATTTCTGGTTTGCTCAGTGACACTGTACGTGATCAATATCATGCAGTGAAGGGGAAATGGGGCTTAAATTTTCCTTAAAATGTTATCAAAAGAAACCAACAGCATCAGTTTCAACTTTCAATTTCTGTCCTTTTTAGAACCGTATCCCAGTCAGAGGTGACCCTCACATTCTGATTGTGGGTGACCCAGGATTGGGTAAAAGCCAAATGTTACAGGCTGCAACGTCAGTGGCACCGCGTAGTGTCTATGTCTGTGGCAACACCACTACCACTTCTGGACTCACAGTAAGTCAAGAGATTGGTTGATATGCCTGAGGCTTAATCTTGCCTGTAAAAATTTAAATAACCACAGGAAAGCTGTGGGGTCACAGTAGAGTTAGCAAACAAAAGCTTAGAGTTCATTTTATTTTTATTCCTTCAGAATTCATTGAATAGTTTTCATGTTGTTGTTTCTAAAGTGGGTTTTGTTTTTGTTGTTTTTTTTTCTGTTCAGCAAGCTGCATTTATTATCATACTGTACATGCATATTTTGAGCATAGGTGTATTGGACAACTAAGCGTCTGTGCAGTAGATCATTGTCCTGGTAAAAAAATACTTGCTCAGTACATGTTTTTTCAATGTTTTTTTGCTGTTAGGTCACCATGTCCAAAGACGGAGGATCTGGAGATTTTGCACTGGAAGCTGGTGCCCTTGTTCTGGCTGACCAGGGCTGTTGTTGTATTGATGAGTTTGATAAGATGGGATCCCAACATCAGGCTCTGTTAGAAGCTATGGTAGGAGCCAACAATCATGAAATTCTAAATGTTCACAACATTCATATTACATCGTTCATTGAGAGATTGTTTGCTAATGTAGAAATCTGTTCTACATGGCCGTTTTGATTTTATCGAGACGGCATGTAAGAAGTAAATTATATAAATTTGCAGAAATTAAAAATTCCGTTTTTAAGCCCCAGCCGTCATTTCATAAGATTTTTTCAACCTGGGCTTGCAGGGACATATTACTGATTTTGAGCTGCCTCACAGTTAATGTTCATAAATCTTCAGATCATCCAATAAATGTGTTTCATTGAAAAACCATTACTACAGTGGAGCCCAAGTAAACTGAACTTTGGTAAATCGAGTTTCTGTTAAATAGAAGTGATTTTGAAATGAAGTTTTTTTCACTTCTTTATCTCTCTTAAAAATTTACTGCTATTTCGAGTTCGAACTGCCCCAATTCTGATAAATAGAGTTGATCGAGGGCTCTCATCCTCAATCAACTCAGTGTAAGTTAATGTAACTTCTGATTTCCAGCCCCGTAGCCATGAAAACCAGTTTCCACAAACACGCTGACACAGGCCTGTTCAACAACTCCACGCTCCCCAGACATCGAGGGGGAGGGTAGAGGTGCCAAAAATGATGCAATGGGTAGGCTGCAGAGCCTTCCTCTTACGTGTCTGTCCCGACCAAGCGAGAAACATGCGGCGGAGGGTGGCAGTGGTACGGGTCGGGGTCCCTGCACGCAGCGTGATTATGCCCCAATGACCAATGATTGATATCAGCCAACAATACAGTACGCGAGACGGTGCTCGCATTTTTAATTTATAGCCAGTGAATTAATCGATTGCTGACGTAACCACAACAGGTAGATCTTCAGCCAAGACACGGTATATCGTAGAACATAAATTACACACAGTTGAGCCGTGTGGTCTCCCCACCTTGCTCACATAGAGCCATTCTAATACACACTTGTGTAATGCTCGCTAAGCATCACAATCATGACTGTATTCAAAAGTAAAACGTTATGGTAAGGCCCTGGAGGAACAAAGACCTCACTTTCACGGGGTTCTTAGCACCTCAGTACTGCAAATACGTGGCTGCAGTGTTTACACATTCACCACACTATACTCGATGAGGAGAGGGGACGAGTATGGCATTGTTACGCTGCGTAATAGTAATTCCACGCCACTGATAGCAAGGTGGGATAACGCAGTAGGCCTACAGTCTCGCATTTGAACATCGTACACGGGAGAATGTCTTTATCGATTGATGACGTCACACACAATACATGCGGCCAAGATAAAGACAGTTTGCTGACCAGCAACTGCCAGTAGTGCCAGGTCTAGGCCATTCAATGTTGCTTTTTTTTTGTTTTACCGCTACGGTAGGGTCACTTCTAAAGAAAAAAATAATCGAAAGATCTCATGACTCATAGTCATACAGGTTCCTTGCGTTTTGTGTGTGTGTGTATATATGTGGGGGGGGGGCAAGACGAAGGGATATAATTACACGTATGGTATGGGGCAGACTGCAAAATAATGGTTATTTCTCTGCCCAAAGGTAAACCGAACTTTCGTAAATCGAAGTATAATCCATTTCCTGTCGACTTCGAATTATGCGGGCTCCACTGTATATCTGTGACATGAAATATATGTAGTCAAATTATTTCAACTGCCTTCTCCGCGATGTCCCATGATATTTTCAGGAACAGCAGAGCATCAGTATAGCTAAAGCAGGAATAGTGTGCAGGTGAGCCATTCTTTTTATTACCTAGACTTTGAAATCACATAAATTCTTACAGACCCTAAAATTTAATCCGAATACCCTCCATGTTAGATCACTTACCTCTATATTTGCAAAAGTCCATAAATGGCTTTTTTCCACCATGTGTGGAGAGGGGAGAATCAGAACGGTGTACTGTTTATAAACACATGATTTTATGTTACAGTTTGAATTTGCAATGCCTGCGATGTGTCTCATTATGAAAAAGTAGAACATGACACACAATTTCCACACTGCTGAAATGTATTATGAAAGAGTGAGACAGTTTATCATTTGTCCATCCAGATTGTGTCATTGAACATGCAATGGTTTTATTTATGTTTTCTTTCTTTCTTTCCTCTATAAGCCTCCCAGCAAGAACATCCATTCTGGCTGCAGCAAACCCAGTAGGTGGCCATTATAACAAGGCCAAGACAGTGTCTGAAAATCTCAAGTGAGTAAAATGGGATAAAGAAAGGAAGAAGTCGTCATTATATTAGGTCAAGTTTTGTATGCATGTATGTATGTGTTTTAAGTTTTACCTACCAATTCTACACTTTGTTTAGAAAACATGTCAGGAGAATGTCATGTATGGTCTTTGCAGCTCAACATCTTTTTGCACACCAAGGCCTGAAACTAAAAAAAAACTTGCTGATGATATATGTGGTACTCCTCTTTTCTAGTGATTGAAGAAGCATTTTTTGTTGTTGTTGTTGTCATCCACAGAATGGGAAGTGCTTTGCTATCTCGTTTTGATTTGGTCTTCATTATGTTGGACAAACCAGATGAGGTGTGTGTGAATTTGTCATTGTCCATCTGATGATGTGCTCTTTGGGTTGCCAACTGGTACTAATAGGATCTTAATTTAATACTTTTCTGTGGTTCTTGCCTGTGCTTTGAGGAGGGATGTGGTTTGTTTACTCTTTCATGAATTGGGTTATGTCAGTTGCCTTGAACATTTGATGGTTCAGTTGATGATTGTAGTGGATGAATTTTGCAGTAAGTTATGAATTTTGACTCCGATCTCTGTCTCACCATGTGTATCTTATCCTTATCAATGAAGATACTGAACAAACTGATATTACAAGATGTTGAGTTCGGTTGAAGAACAGACAAATTCATGCAAAACGGACATGATGGAAAATGAGCTAATTTCATGTCATAAATTATGATTATGCTGATTAAAGGGGAACCAAATATGATTGCTTGTGATGCTTCCTAATATGCTTAATTACCAGTTGTTTTATCTTTTATGTTGCAGGAGATGGATTGTGTCCTGTCAGAGCATGTGATGGCCCTCCATGCAGGAACTAAAAAGTAGGCTATGTGCAGAATAAACTAAATCAGTGGATGAGCTTGTCACTTGGGTGGTGCCTGTCAAAAATGTGAAAACACAATTTGGCAGTCTTCAGTAGTACACATGTTAACCCTCTAATTCCCAGTGTATTATTGTTGAAATACATCTGATGATTAAAGTTCTTCATCTGGACCATTTTTAAGTTATCCATAAAAATATTATTTTCCATGCTAAAACATTTATGTTTTTAAATTTCTGTGACCATTTTAAATCAGTCATAGGCATTTCAAGAATGTGTGGAGGAAGCAGTTAGTCAATAAGATGACCCATATCTGGGCAGCTGAGGGTTAATTACCCATCTGAAAACTTCATGTATCTATCCACATGTAAAGTGGAAATAAGAAGTGCTTGAAGATTTAACTAGCCTAACCTGGGACATGAATCATAATGCTGGAACAGTAACCTTCAAACAATGCAGGATTGGAATATTTATGAAGAAAAAATTTAAAGTGTCTTAAATGTAATAATTGTATTTTGAGTACAATTAGGGATGAATGAAAATGGTTTTGATTGCATTTTATCATGAATAGATAAGAATCGTTCTCTTTTCATATAAAGCATGCAAAGCACATTTGTGAGATATATTTTGCATGAATCAGTGGATGGTTATTGCTTCTTTTTCCTATTCTAGTACAGGAATGTCTTTCATTGCTGCCCAGAGGAGGAGTCAGGTAAAGTCATGTGGATGTTTCTCCATGATCATGGTATTCGTACACAAATGTGGTTATTTCCAAAACAATCCATGCAAGTCCATCACACATAAATTTTCAGATCACTATACATCCAGGTTTTAAAAAAAATATAGACTTAAGTGAACTGTGTGCGACACTGATGATATGCAAAATGTGGGACAGGTTTACTTCACTATTAAAGACTTACGATATAGCTTGCCCATTAGGGTGCAATATAACCATATTATGGGCAATGTGATGCAACAAAACATTGACATCTGTGAATGTCTTCAGCATGGATTTCCAGATCCTTGTCAGAGAAGAAAGTGAAACTGACAGAAAGTTAATTTTAGAGACAGTATATGAGTCATTGCCAAATAAGAGTAGGTCAAATCTACCTGGAAAGAGGTCACCTTACAAGAATCTCAATAAAGTTATTGAAATATCATTTGGCCGCTCACATTTTGAATTGACAAACAAAAGAATGGTTTACCTATGTTTCCAATCAACGTTCCACTTTATATAAGCCTTGTTTTTCTTTTTCTCGGCGTGTTGTTGCGCTATCACTTATCACACGTTTTTGTCGTCAAAAATTCACAAAATTGAAAATCCATTTCAAGTCTTTTCTGTCGAAGAAATTCGCTGTCAAAATAATCTGTGTTTCTAATCTATATTCTGTAGTAATGAAACATGCATTGTTTTTATCATATTCTGCGTAATAATTAAAAGAATGGGTTCTGCTTGAGGAAAATACTGCATTGTCGTCAAAGGATCGTGTGAAAAGTGATAAATTCATGAGGCTGCACCTCTGGGTTTTCTTTGTTCTCTTCAATCAATTTAGTTCCCTATCTTTATGACATCACAGACTGTAACAGATTACCCAAGCTTTGTTTGAATTCGAAAATGAACGTCAATTTGTTGGTTTCGATTCATAACACACCCCGTCACGCGTGACGCCATGAGAGAAAACGTGCTGCGGCGTCTCTTCGTCTCGAGTGTGTGTAGATGAGGTTTTGGTACTGACCTCTTCTTTCCTTGTGGGATACAACCTGCTGACCATGCTGTAAGTACATAAGATATATTTTTATTGTCTTTCTATTATTTGAAATGTATATTTTATGTCAGGAAAATATAGGAATCGACACGTTGTGATCACTAACATACAAGAAGCATCGAAGACACCATGCTTTGTCAGGTTAATGGCGTCAATAACAAAATGTGGTGTGTTAAGTGTCGCAAAGCCCAGAGTGAAATCAAATTCAACAAGCGTTCAGAAAGTCTATGTGCCTAATTGAATTCTGATAAATGTAGTGAAGGCTGGGAATTATCTCTTATGCTTTGATGGGAAGAAATTCTGAGCTATTCTTGCTTTGTTATCATCATCACACTGTCGATATTTGGTAGACGAACGTTTTTGTCGTCTCTCTCCCAACCCGTGACTTTAGTGAAACAAAACGAATCGTGCTGTCCTTTTTGGATTCAACTCATCTTGTTAAAGAAAAAAATCACTAACATGAAGCAGATGTTTCTTTTTTTAAATTTGAAATGTGTGTACATATCAGGGAGAGGGTAGTAATCGACACATTGTGATCACTAACATACAAGAAGCATAAAAGACGCCATGGCTTTGTCAGGTTAATGGCGTCAATAACAAAATGTGGTGTGATAAGTGTCGCAAAGCCCAGAGTAAAATCAAAGTCAACAAGCGTTCAGAAAGTCTATGTGCCTAATTGAATTCTGATAAATGTAGTGAAGGCTGGGAATTATCTCTTATGCTTTGATGGGAAGAAATTCTGAGCTATTCTTGCTTTGTCATCATCATCACACTGTTGATATTTGGTAGACGAACGTTTTTGTCGTCTCTCTCCCAACCCGTGACATTAGTGAAACAAAACGAATCGTGCTGTCCCTTTTTGATTCAACTCATCTTGTTAAAGAAAAAAATCACTAACATGAAGCAGACTTTTCTTTTTTTTAAATTTGAAATGTGTGTACATATCAGGGAGAGGGTAGTAATCGACACATTGTGATCACTAACATACAGGAAGCATTTAAGACACCATGGCTTTGTCAGGTCAATGGCATCAATAACAAAATATGGTTTCTCAACGCTTTTCTTCATTTTTCTTTGTTATAGTGACATTTTTTCTCCATGTTGTTGATCTTTCCAAGTGTTCATCACCAGCCATGCTGCAGGTCCACATATTTCATGCAAAAATTGAAATTCTTTTGGAATGTTTTTCTTAACACACAATTTCAATAGTTGATTTCAGTTGCTTTTTGTGTGTGTTTCTTTGAGTGCAAAATAGTAAGTAGATCTACAGCGTAGAATACAAGAATCAAACAACTTTTTTTTTCCTTCAAAGCGTTGATGTTAAATGTAACTTTCATACATGCAGACATGGCGAAGAAGGAAATACAGTGAAAAATTTGTTGAATGGGAAATTTCATTTCATTTTATTGATCTGATAAACTTAAAGTTATTTAGGCCTGTTGTTTTTTTTGGTTTTTTTTTTCTTTTTCAAATTGTGACTTAAATAAATGTAATATAATTTTACAGTGGCCTGCTAGAACCTGGGGAAGGTCAAGAGGAAACATGCTAAGACAGCATAGTAGAAAATGCCGACCATGACTTTGCGGCCCAAATCAGCAGCCAGGAAGGTAAGATTCAGAGAAAGATTTTGTACAGAGGAAGCTTAACTATCATATTTCTTTGCAGATTTCCTTATTTCCAGATTTAAAGTTTGATTTTTCTTTCTTGAGGTGGGAATTTACTGTCAGAAAATCAAAATTGGAATGTGAGGGAAAAATATCCTCAGCACCACATCATAAGATAGGCAAAATATGACCTAATTTCCGACTCTCCAATATATAATATCCAAGAGCCATGTGTGTCGCGGTTGGCGGTTACGCTTAATGTCTGAAGTAGAGGAAATTATAATGGCTTTAGTTTCCCTCCCTTATCATGAACAAAATGTACACAGTAAGCCAAAAAAGTGTTCAGAAATCATGTCAAAACTACAGGTATAAATTGTTTTTGTGAACTGTGATTGTTAAGGCTGGACTGTCACATTTAACTCTTAATTTTTTTTGCCATTGATCATAGATTGAGGAGCCTTTGTCAGTTGGAAAAATACCATGAATACTTTTTATGTTTCAGAAGAGGTCAACAGGAATGTAGAGGAAGCTCAGAAGACAGATGCTGAAAATGGCAGAAAGGAAGGTAAGCTTTAAATGGCAGGTTTTATCCTGAGAAAGTCCTGAATATTTTCTTGCCTAATCTGTATACCAATGTAATAATTGTAAATTAATAAGCAATGCTGCTAAAGCATTTGTTTCCATTTGAAATTGCAACTTAACTCATCCCAACTTGATGCAATCAAATGTGTGTTTTCAGGTGATTGAAAGTGAAAATATAAAGGACCCGGTGAAGGCAAAGTTGGCCCTCTTTGGCCTGAAACACTTCTAAGAATGACGGAGAGAGAGTTATATCTCACATGTAGTGTGTAAAACAATTTCTTAAACTTTGTCCATGTCTCGGTAAAGTGAAATGCACTGATAATTACATGACAAAATAATTTTTTAAACAAATAGCGAAGAAATTAGAAATAATTAAATTCTTCTGCTTGGATCCCAGACATGCACAGCTGGAGCTTGCCTTGGATTAGAGTAAGTCAATATGGGGTTATTATGCAATTCGTTAGTGTTTAATCTTCCCTTTATTTTTGTTGTTAACAGAATACTCGTGGTTGGACCACATTAAGTTCAATTTCAAGCCTCAGAGACTGGGAAAACCAAGAACAGAACATCAGGCTGCCTAGATACAGAGGCTAAGGAAGAATCGGAAAAATGGGCCGCCCGCAGAGAGAAGCAGCTTCAGATCTATGGATAGATCGATCGATAGATCTATAGATAGATAGATAGATATAGAATTGTTGAGTATTATCTGGAACATTCCGTCGATTTGCCAGGAAAGGGGCAGTACAGCAAGAGATTGGAGGAGCAGAAAAAAAATTCTCAGTCAACCACTTTCAACTTCGTACTATGATTTTTTTTTTTGTTGAGAATCCTCAAATTGAAATAACAAAACATACTTTTTTCAGGTGTCCCCCTGCTCATGCATAACCAATGAAATACTCTAAATTTGTTCGGTGCATGTGTGGTATTTGTGAGAATGCAACAATGATGCTTTGTGCCTTATCATGTTGGTAGTCAATTTAAGTCTGTCAATGAAGCACTGAATGCCTCACTTTGTCCTATGTCTTTAGGACAGTTGTTGAAGCATACATGCGTTTTCGACAATGATCATATTGTGGCACAGGTTCTGTTAAGCTGAAAATCATAACAGATTGTGACATCACGGCTTGAGTGAATTACCAGCACTGGGGGTATAATACAAACAAAGTTGGTAGAAAAATCATGAACAGTTGAGTTAGTCTACCGTTTTTCTCAAACTTTTGAGCTTACATGTTTGTACACCCAGGTGGCAGTGGCACCAGTTCAATTTATTAAGAAAGAATCTGCCATGTGATACTGCACTTCTTGTGCTTGATTTTTCAGAAAATCATTCTTGTAAATATCGGTTTGAAGTTCAATCTGCTCACTGGATGTTAAACCAGGTTACTGTCCACCCTGCTGTCCTATACACCAAATATTCTACTTGTGGAGAGCTCCACACTACTTATCATGTGTACTAATATCAGATGATCTCATACATGATTTAATTTTTGTTCTTGAGTATGTGTTGCAGCAATGTACGCAAACCGGGTTTGTCATCTTCTCTGACAGCTGTGAGACACAATACAAGTCCAAACTGCCATCCCACCACCTGAGTCAACTCTCAACTAAATTAATATAGTATTGAGAGATGTTGGTTTTTTTGGGGGGAGAAAGGCAGGGGGATAAATGAATGTGACGCTTGTGGTGGAATGGTTAAAGCTTTTCTAACCCAGGCAGCGGTTTCAAACAGGATGATATTGAGAGCATTAAAAGAAATGTTTGAATTTTTAAATTCCTCCTTGTCCCTTTCAGGATCGGCTTGCTGTCACCATGAGAGGCATTTTCATCGTATAAAACCATCCCATATTGATAAAACTGCTAAGTCATCCAGTTTGAAAACACTGCCTGGCACTACAAAGATTCACGCTTTGAAGATTCTGAGTAAGGAGAAAATAACAATGTTCAAATAACTTGAAAGATTTTGTATGATCAAATGGCCAAATACCAAGAAATATGTTGATGATTGTGTGAGTACTGTGAGACAGGCTGAAGCTGTGGCAATGCCAGTTCGCAAAATAGTACCAGTGGTGCACTTGATACTACATTTATTGAATATGAAGAAGAGGATGATGTTGTTAATGATGAAGCTGTTGTGATTATCAGCGTTGGAGAACCTTTTGAGGTTGATTGTGGGAGAGAGTGTGAAACTGTAAATGAATCATTTGCTTATATTTATGTAAGGTATGGTTTAACATCAAGTATTGGTGTATTGCTTGTGCTGATTATTTCGGAATTTAAGGAATTTTCACGATTAAATTATGCTACAATTGATATACTTCTATTTTACTTTTTCATTTTGTTGTCTATAAAAAGAGAAATAGTAGTGTGTTTATTTATAATTATTTCATCAGAAATGAAGTGGGGAATTTCCATGCATTAGAACCTCAAAATATGGGCACCCACTACTATATGTAATTATGTACACAAAATATGTAGTTACAATTGATCAAGGACGTCAAAATGATCGTATTTAATTGTAATAATTGTTGTTTGTTCAACAATTTTTGTTCTTTGAGAACTATTCATTTCAGCAGACTCTGGGTGAAAGGTATTTATGGTTCTGAGTAATGCACACATAGGGCCTACATTTTAAAAATCGGGGGGTGGGGGGCTTCTCTTACGCAATGAGATTGCTTGACAACGTGGCAATGTTTGCATGTGACAATCACTGCTCGACAATATTATTATTGCTCCTTTGGGGTGTATCTAGGTACTGGCAGAAATGGTGAAACATTTTTTACACATTGAGGAATGAATAGGCATGATAGGTAAATTGAGGGGTACAACTCCTACACAAGATTCAGCATGACAAAATAAGAACTTCTGCAAACATCACAAACACTTCTACTGATCTGCTTCTGGTGGGTGTGTTGATCAGTGGCAGTTTTGATGAATAGACACGCACAATTGGTTGATAAAGGGACGTAACTCCTACACAAAGAGTTTCAGTAGAAAAAAAATGCTAACTTCTAAGCATGAAATTCAATTTCCTGCAATTTTGCTTCTTTGAGAAGTATTGATTTTTTTAAGGTTTTCGAGATAACCGTGGTTTTATAGATGGTCGGCAGTTTGCAAAACCAAGGGGGCGCAACTCGCTAAGAAATTCTTTAAATATTGAAAGAACGGTTATTATCGATTTTGCTTAGTGTCCTCTTCAACTTTCCTTCCTTAAATAGTAATATTTCACAATGATCGTAGACTCAAAAACCTAAAAATACCGCTAAATAGTAGTTAATATTAGCTTATTATGGCAAGGGCAATAACTCCGGATGAGTATTCAATATAATTATCATCAAAAACATTTTTCACCTTTTCTAGATGTGACCTACAACTTTGCTTCTTTGGGAAGTATTCAATTCCCCGTAATTCTAGAGTTGTGATGAATTACAATAATCTTATTTTAGTAGGTAGATTTGACCCACTCTTATTTGGCAATGACTCATATACAGAAGCCCTTGTGAATGATTTACAGTGTTTTAAGCTGAAAAAATGTCATGACAAGTACTTGTTTAATGTCCCCAGCTAAGTGAATCAAGGCTCCAGTGGGAGAGAGACAGACCATTGAGTGAACGTCTGAAAGCTGCTCGTGCAGAGGTGACAGATCCCATCCCACATCAGTTATTAAGAAAGGTAGGTGGGTTTGGTAGTCCTCATTCACATACAAAACTGGTGTGAATATTTTCCTCAGAATAATGTCCAAATCAATTTTGAGTTGTAGCACCTACAAGTGAAAATAATAAATATGTTGTCTTGTGGATTAGTCGGCGGCTGATTTGCGTGCTTGAAATTAACATTATGTGGGATTACTGTCTGAACCGAAATTCGAAATCATTTATAAGATGCACCATTTTTATCATCTGGAACATTTAATTGTTGAAGGAAAGCTATGTGTGTAAAACCCTTAATATTGTCCATGGATCGGGTGTTTAAATTCATGTACATGTAAAAAGAAACTGGATGGATTTTTAGGACTGTTCAAAGCATGAGTAATGGAGTGAGAGAAAAGTGTGCTTACAATAATATTCCAGCATATTGTCCTGAATAATTGGAAATGTTTATTGCATTTCAGTTTTAGGTAGCAAATTTGGTAGCTATGTTAGAAATCACACTGTTTTTGTATCAGATGTTTTTGAGAATCTGTTCTGGTATCTCCTTTGTGACTAAGAAAAAAATTATTGTGTCTGTTCTTTATCTGACATATTTTTGTATTTTTCAGTATGTGGGATATGCAAGGAAATATGTTCACCCCAAGATTGGATTAGAGGCAGCCTCCATTATACAGGTGCATTTGATTAAATCTGTTAGAAAACAAGTTAGTCGTTATGCTTGGATAAGAATAAGAGCACCATAAAGTTTTATTGAAACCAAAAAAAACTTTGTCATGACACTATCTCCCAATTTCTTGTGAAAAAGAATAGTCAGATGTTATCACAGTAGACAGTTGAGTTTTCTTATTTGTAATTTACGTCTTAATCTGGTTTTTTTTAGATTTAAAATTTTTTGTGTGTGTGCACACCATTGTCTGACCAAATTGAAGTGTTTTAGTTTGCTTCCATGGGATGAAAACTAATTGAGCAAATTCAGTCATTTTGAGGTTAATTGGGGCCACAGATATAATACCAACAATATTAAGCATTTAAAACAGATGAGAATTCATTTTGTTCATGATATTTGTGAAACATCTGGAATGTTAGGAGAAGTGTCTCCCTGTTTACCTTTGCCTCCCCTTACTCAATTTTCTTAGCAAAGTCATTACACAAGGCCAAATTTGCCAGTGAGGAGCAGTTATAAGAGACTGATAAATAAATGTAAGACAGGCTGGAGTTGAATGAGTTAAATGGTCTTTCATTGTGTTCATTGTTCTTTATTGCAGGAGTTTTATTTGACACTGCGTCGACGTCACCAGCAGAGAGACAGTACACCAATCACAACTAGGCAGTTGGAATCACTGATGAGGTGAGAGACATACCTGAAACACCAGGCTTGATTTTATCTCTTGTTTCCAGCAAGGTTATGTTATAGTTGTCTGTTTTCCTTTGTCCACAAGTAAGCATGGCACAACTTCATCTTTGTCACATTATAAACTTGGACATTTTCATTATTTGGAGTGCGTAAATACATACGGGGAACAAGGTGGTCTAGAGGCAAGGTGCTCGCCTCTCATGCCAAGGGTCCCGGGTTCAAAACCCGGCCGGTGCAGGCATGTCGGAAGTTTGGGATTTTTCTCATATTTTCGTGTCCCTGATCCTATTGAGGGGTAGGATCGAGTACCTAGTCTTCTCGGATAAGGACAAAAAAATTCGGAGGTCCCGTGTGCACGTTGCGCACCTTAAAGATACCTTGGCAGTTGGAAATCGTAAAAAGCAGGCTGAATAGGCCGCTGCCCGGGCAAAATTAAATAAAATTCACCCCTACCATTCCCTCACACACCCCCCCCCCCCTCCCCAAAAAAGAACCGGCGCTGCACTGTGGCGACGACGTGTCTACTCCAGTTGTAACTGGGCTGCAATGGCACAAAGGCAAATTTCCCAAATGGGATTAAAGAGTTATACAAATGCAAATACAAATAATACATATAATGCACTTTTGTTATGAATTTATGTTAATGAATATTCATAAATTGGAGTTGCTGCTGTATTGTAGTTTGTTTTCTATTATACATTGACTTTATTTGTTCATTTTTTAATATATATTTTTTATTTCTCAGACTAACTGAAGCTCGGGCCAGATTGGAGCTGAGGGAAGTAGCAACAAGAACAGATGCAGAGGATGTGGTGGAAATTATGAAATACAGGTGAGAAGAGTGTACATTCTCTAGGTTACTGCAGGATTTGGGACAAACTTTTCAGTCTGAATTAAAATTCTGTGATCTGTGCTGTGGTATGGCATATTTTATGTTACAATAGACCTCAAGTTTAATGGCCTTGGATTGATTGGGACCTCAGGTACAACAGTGTAATTTAAAATCCTCATTTCATACACTCCTCTCATAAGTAAGAAAAATCCATTTACATCGGCAGCAAATACATTGAGCAAAATATTGCGCAGCTGAGATATCTGTTGGGGGCAGGGGGGGAGTAATAGTGTTATGACCAGCTGCCAGTCCTTTGTGTGTACTCATGTGAGATTGTGTAACTGTGGGAGATAGGGTCAGTGGTGGGATGGCCACGCACCGCAGAGGTGGGCAATGACGCAAGACTAGTCGCACGTGATCAGCTTTTCTCTTGAAATGAAGGCAAAATTAATTGAAGATATAGGGCAAATCTGTGGGGACAATGAAATTTCTTCCCGGACAAGTCCTACATTATAATATTTATATGAGTGGTTTCCCTTTGAGCTTGCCAATAGCGGGACCTCGCTAAGAACGGGAGTTCTGCACTGATCCCGTGAACACCGTTGTATTGAGTTCCACTGTATTTATAACAGCTATTTTAGTGACAGAAATTGAAAGGGCCTTTGAACTGAGTGTTTCTTTATTCACTTTTCCAGATAGCACAGAAGTTCTGTTTTTCAGAATATGGACATATGAGGAAAGAAAACTGGAATCTTATTCTTAGATTTTTCTAGTCTTATTCATTTTAGTTAACACTTTAATACAATAAAGTTTCACTCAAGTTGATTGATGGTATAAATATGTAATGTGATTAATTTTTTTTTTTAATGTGGGAGCTATTTTTTTGCTACAAATCCACAGTATGCAAGATGTGTACTCTGATGAATTTGGATGGCTGGATTTTCAGAGATCTCAGCATGGTTCAGGCATGAGTGGGCGTTCACAGGTAAATTGGTGATTTAGTGTAAACTTCTCATTGATTTTGACAACTGTTAATATTTCACAATAAGTTGTCGTGAATCTTCAAAATACGAGTCCTTGAATGACTGATTGTTTCTTGTTTTATTTTTGTTGTTGTTTTTGCTTGCATGCATGCAGAAGTAGACAGGAAAAAATGAATGATGGATGAAGGAAAAATCTGTAACAGTAATATTTCCAGCACTTTCAATTTTCTCTCTGATTACTGCAAATACATAATAACTTAATATTTTAAAAGTGTGCTTGACAGAGTGGAGGTGAACACAGAAGAGAGTTGGTTAGTTGAAATGCTATTACCCAGGGATGATATTTGCTGTCTGACATATATACGTAACTGTTTTAAATTCTGGTACAAATAAAACTATCCAATAAACTATGAGAAATCTGTTTCACTCATTTCAGCCCAAACGTTTTGTGTCAGCCCTACAGAGAGTGGCAGAGCAAACCTACAACAACATTTTTACAGTTCAGCAAATGAGACAGTTAGCAAAGGTGAAATGTAGTGATTTCTAGTTGTACTATAAAAGTTTTCTTCAAATTCATAGTCATAGTTTCGTTTTAAATTTTACACCGCAACAATGAACTTTACACCATTACGAAAATCCACTGTCATTTGAACATGTTTTTACGATTTTCTGCTGTATACATGCTGTAAGTTATCACAGTGACGGAGAGAACATTTATTCACTATATAGGAAATTGGAATGGCAAGAAAAAGTAAGACAGATTTACGCTGTAATTGAATATTTTGTGGTCAATTTAAGCACCAAAAAGGACAGCCAAGATAATGTTGCAAATAAAAGTTATAATAGTAATGAACTGTACAACAATACTAATAAAGAAATGAAGACGAGTAAATTTTCAGTCTAACTGAAAAGAAAAAACTCTCGGCTGTTTGAATTATTAAAACATAAATTTGACTTACACTGTTCACTTCAAGCTGCTGAAGAACATTCGCAACCTGGATATGGGTCCTCCCCCGTATAGTGTCACTGTCAGGAAGTCGATTGTCAAAACATTTGTTTGACAGAGGTTCTCTTCCTCTCTAGATCTACTGCAGTCCAGCTGTCCCAAGTTTCATATTTTTTTCATTTTCATTTTCTCAGACAGATGGTCATAACAGGACAAGAAATTGTAGGCCATAATTTATGTAGCGATTATTAAATTTTCATTACATGCAAGTAGCAGGTTAGTTTTGAAAGTTTCTTCATTTTGTTTGGCCGTAGCTACTAGTCCCGTCAAAACATTTGATTCCCCCTAGGCCTTAGTTTGTCTGGCTGTAGCTACTAGTCCTACCAAACATTGATTCCTTCAGACTTCATTTAACTCTGTTGTCTTTGATATTTCTTCCCAGGACATTGGCATGCATGTTCCGGCCCTGGAGGGCTTTGTAACATCTCTAAACAACCAAGGATTCTTGCTGAAGAAAGGACCCAAAGTTTACCAGCTGCAAACCTTTGGTTATTAACTCAAAACTTTGCCAACAACATCCAGTCTTTCACTCACCTTGTTATGGTTTTAAAAAATCTCTTGGTTAAGCCTTGGTATACATCAACTGCTCTTGACTGACAGATTAATTGTATAGTGACATCACGACATTTAGTTTCAGTGAGATCCCATGCACCAGCCAACTCATAGCAATTCATTGAAACCAAATGCAGAGACGTCACCATCCAATTAGTTAGCTAATCAAAATCGGCTGGTGCACATCTAAGCTAACTGTGCCTGTTATTGAGATTAAAGCATTCAGGTGGCACATGATTTGTGAATTACTTCACTACTTTTAAGATGTTATGTTTTGCCAGAATCTGTTCTATATAAGATTATTACCTTGTGTTTGAAGTTTACTAAACATGTATTCTGAATTGATTCCATCAAATTTTTTAACTGTTTGGCACATTTCTATAGGAGTCATAGGTATTTTCTGTTAACAGCATTAGTACTGTTGCTATTTCAGCTGTTTTTACTGTTAATCTTTTGAGATGTATGTCAATCGAAATTGCTTTTTATTTTCACTGTGGTGAAAATAATGAGGTTTGTACCATGTCTTTTTTAAAACTTAAAAACAGTAGATTTTACCCTGTATAATAAATGTGAGGCAGCCTTAGAAAACGAGTCATGATGCAAACATTTCCCAGTTGAAGTTATTTGCACCACCATGTAGCAGAGGATTTGCAGAGCATTTTGCTTTTTATATTTTTAAAATATCTTCAATAGAACCAACGTTATGATATATTAAAGTTACAAAACACACGGATGTTACAAATGAGAAAATCACATCTAAAGTTAATGTTTCATACATTTTGAGGCGTTTTTCTCACCAGGGAGGCAAAATAATGCCATTAGTTGAGTTTATGATAATCAGAAACGCAAGATATTGACTAGAGACCAACATTTCAAGCAACCTGGGACTTTTTTTGCATAACGTCAAGTCAAAACAGATCTTTTACTAGAAATAGATCTATCTGTCTGTCTGCCATATTGTTGATAGGAACCACAATTTTTTGCAGACATTAATGAAAATAAAATTCTTCTCCACTTAGAATACCAGTATATCAAAAGTAAGTTTTCCCTGCACACTGCATAGTTTACTTTGCCAGCTAAAAGATTTAAATGTAGAATTGCAATTAAAATCAATTGGAAAACCGATGTTGTAAGGTTGGCCTTTTCTAGTAGATGATGTTCTTTTGTTTTAGAAGATGCACAACTCTTACAAAATACTACAAACCCAATGTATTCATGCGTATTAGCTATGAATGAAAAGCAGTGGGGTTTCCCTTTCCATTGGTATATGGTGTGATAGTGTGGGAAAATATAAGTGCATGTCCAAAAGAAGACAAAGTTGTTGACCATGGTAATGGTAAAATTATGTAATATCAACAAATTTGGCCAACGACATTTAAAATGCAAACTTAAAATATTTAGAAGCTTTATTTCATGCTGAAACTTACAACATACAATGTAGAATGAGGTTCTGACCTTTGCTAAATTTAGACTGAGGGTCACCCAAACACCCTTTGGAAGCTGTTTACTCAATATTACTTATTAGGATGTTTTGCAACCATGTGGGTTTTCTCAGGCTGCCTCACAAATGGAAAAGCAAAAAATTCTGCCTCTGAAGAATATTTTGTTCCAGTTTCAGCAAATCAACCCTCCAACTATGTGAATATCAAGAGTGCCACTTTCATATCAAATACAAGAAGACATGTATATGAAATTTCAATGGAATTGACTATGAAAAGATTCAGCTTATATTCATGTGTAAATTGTACATTATTAGAAAAGAGATTGCCAAAAATATAAGGTTTGAGGACTTTTCATTCATGTAAGTAAAACTTTGGTAAATTATCTTTAAAGTGTAGTTGTTGCAGACAGTTTTTATGATCGATGTTTTCAATATGCACAAGGATTTGATTATGATAATTGACCATTTATGTGATATGAATTTATTATTTTTTTGTTTACGTTAATAAACAGTTTGTTGAAAGCTGAAATTCATCTTTTTTTTATATACATGTATATGTATAGATGTGCTGTCGTTATATCTGTTTGAATGGCATTTGTGCATACCGATGCACATTCTCTTCCTTGTTCCCCTTCTTACTTGTTTTTCTGCACAGCCTGTCTTTGTCTAAGAGCTCAAGAAGTTGATATAAAGGGAGATTATCAAAATGAGTTTTCTTTTATGGCAAGGGAAATCACCATGAAATTTAATCACAACCTTTGCCCTCTCGCAGTCAAAGCTGTTCAAAATGCATTGAATTTAGTCGATACGATTTCTATGGTACTTGGATTGTGATGGGATTTTCAGCGAAGCAGTGAATTTGATTTTTACATTCCATCCGTACCATTGATTTGTTAGCAGTAACTCTACCGGATAGGCCAACTTTAAATTCCATCCCACATAAATGGGATGGATTGAAAACGAAAACTATGGTCAGAAAAAAACAACAATATTGCAACAGAAATCATATTTAGAAATTTTTATATATTTTTTTCAGCGACTTTTGTGAGGGGGGGGGGGGGAGGTCTGAGGTGGCGCAGACGCACGTTTACACAGAAGCGCTCGTGACAGACCTTATGCATAATAGGGGATGAAAAAAAGGTAGAATTTACAGTGAAACAAATTAATAAAAAATAATTCACACACACACACACATAAAAGGGGGAAACTCCACCGTGGTTCTAAGCACTCAAAGCAGTTGAAACTGGCGCTAGTACTGATACATGTAAAAATTGTATAGGCGTTTTCGCATGATTTCCATTCACAGACTTGTGAAAGAAAGAAAGTACATGTAAGTGCTTAGAAGTCGACTTTTGTGTTTGTCAAAGGTGCGTGTGCGTACGTAATGCAATTTTACACATTTCTGGTTCCGATGAAAAGTAGGGATGTTAAAAGGAAACGAAAATAACGGGCCGGCGAAGACCGTCTACTTCTGGAATGTGAAAACCCGCAACTTCAAAGCATTGCCGCCACGGTTCGGTATCACACTGTTGCAAAACAAAAAAAAAACAAAACATTTCACTGAGACAAAATTGTCATATTTGATAGCCATTTGTACCAAATATGGCATTTTTTACAAATGGTTTGATAAAAAGCTTAAATTTGATACTTTTTACAAAAGGAAAACCAGGAGAACTATTTGATAAATGCAGAGGGATTTTAAAATGCGTGATTCGGCTTGCACCTGCGCTGGTTAGTGTAGAATTCATACGCCGCCTAAGCATTGTAGTCAACGAGAGAGGGCTTTTATTGACCGACTGTGTAGTTATTTACGGAATTCAACTTTTTCTTTTGGCGAGAGTTCGAGCACCCTGTCGAGGGTTATGGCCGTCTATGGTGGGAAGATTAACAAAGATGTGAACGTATTCAGGCAAGGAGAGCATGTATACAGTGTGACTAGCTTCAGTAGTGCTGGGGGTGATGGTGTTACAAGCAGCGGTTCTGACCGTCCTAGACAAGATGATGTGAAAATCGATGTGGTGAGTTCGAAATCTCAGGATACTTCATTATCGTCGAGTTCATTGGATTCAGGAGGTGGTGTAGATAAAAGTTATCAAAACAGATTGGCGTCTGATAACACACAGTACAAACAAAGCGTGTACACACCAGACGTTATTCATCGTAGGAACGGACCGTCTCGTCAGGTAGGAGGTGAAGAAGGTGAGAAAATGCATAGTGGGGGTCTACACAGTAACGATCAGCGGTCTACTTTCGTGAGTAGCATCAGCGTGAGAGATGCCAAACCGCCACCCATTCCCCCATCCATGCTGGGTGGAAATGTCGGTCTTACTATTTCGACTGGGTCTCCAGTACATGGGTCTGTGCATTGGCAGGGAGGGAAATCCATGTCTCCAGTGGGTGCTCATCATATGGCACACTCCCCCGATCGCAATGTTATGATTGGTGGTACTCGGTACCCAGCCCCTAAAGCTGCCCTCATGAATCAGGCGGCGCGAAGTCATAACCAAGGTCAGAGGCATCAAATCAGTGTTCAATATCAAACAGTTTACCATGGAGTACCTTCAGCTGGTGGAAACTCAAATTATTCAAGCCCTCGATCTAGTGTCGGCAGTGGAGGGGACTCCAAAAACTCTAGCCCCCGCACTAGCCTGACAAATCCAGCCTTATATGAGCAAAAGTTTGGTAGTCCTAGATCAAGCTTAGCTCTGGTCAGCCCAAGGTCAAGCTGGAATGCTCCAGTGTTTGACTCCAAACATTCTAGTCCAAGAACTAGCTTGTCTGGGCCTCAGGATAGAATTCCTATCCAAAGAATAGTTGGAGGTTTGGAGCATGAAGGTAATATGGGTAGATCTCACCAACAAGTGTCTCATCAGTCCATCGTCAGCCTCACACCACGGAATACACCACTGCTCAGTGACAACAGATTCAATGAGCCAGCACCCCCACATATTTATACTGACCCTCGGCAGAGAACTTTGCCTCCTCAGACGGCAGTGAGTGTACACACATCAACATATTCTACTAGCGTCAGCAATCAAGCAATGAACCATGCACCAAACGGTGGATCACACCAGCTTATGTCACCGTCAAATACGCCTGTCTCAACCATTAGCATTAATTCCAGTCTCAGTTCAGATGTTGCCACTCCGGTTGGCACTCGGAATACCCCGCCCTCTCTTCCTGCTCGTGTTCCATTGAACTCAGCAAACAACAAATTGGGAGAAGCTAATGCAGATGCTGAAAAGGCAGTGGCTGCTTTGACTCAGCAGTTGGAAAGAGAAATGAGCATTTCTAGTTCAAAGAAAAATCCTGACTCTGCACATCATGGTAGCAGTGAAATAGAGCCACCACCCCCTTACCATGGCCCACATGATGTGCAAACATCACTCAAACATGTGGTTAACCAAAGCCAGCCACAAAAACCCAATGTAAGGTTGGTGGCTCCAGTACAGGGCATACAAGTTCAAACAGGGGCAGCAGGACCCCAGTCTCGAACCACCCCAGTCTCAGCCATGTCTCCAGGAATGAAATCTCACCTGGCCTTCCAGGTGACTCCTCCTAAAAACAAAGGTCCATCAGATGCAGAACGTAAACTGGCTGCTCTTACACAACAGCTGGAAGACGAAATGGATCATGTAGCCACTGGGGATTATTTCGGTAAGAATGTACAATGATAAACTTTGTCACATATCCCTAGCAATTTGTTTTTTACTGTGAACTAGATCAAGGCATTATTAAAGTCATACAAATTGAATATCAGTTATCACCTCTGAGTTTTGCAACAGGTACTTGTTAGTTTAGTGTGTAAAAGGCTGTACATGTTTTAAGTAAAAAACGTACAAACCATACTGAAATCCAGGAGAAGCATTATTGTGGATCTGTAGACAGTGAGGGAATCAATCCAGATAAAATCTACTCAAATGGTCTGTTCTGGTAAACTGTAAAGTATCATCCTGTTCTTATTTTCAGTTCAAACAAGGGCAGGAAAGAAGAACATTTATTTACCTCAGCCTGCACCTATGACAAGTATATAATAATATTCAAATATTGATCTATTGTGTTTTCTTTATTTTCCTTTGGAATTGATGGGAGATTTACTATTTGTTTCTGTGGTGGGGCTAGCTTCACTGCTTTTGGAAACTGACTTTGTCCAAATGTCACATTTTCAGAATTTTTGTGTGTATAATATCCAGGCAAATAAAAAAGCCTTTGCTGAACACATAATATTAGAAGAAACATAATGACAGGTTTTTGTGTACTAGAACTTCAGCACCATTAAATTTTATGTGTGCCATTAACATTTTTAAAGAAAAATTATGAAACACAGTTATTAAGATTTTTATTTGAACCGGTTAAGCAGGGAAATACCGTAAACGAGTAAAACAGAAATACTTAAAATGTTTGACCCAACAGATATAATAATGTGTGAACAAAAAGTTTATTTCCTACCTTTATTGAGAGTTAAAGTTAGAACTGCAGTTGAATGGATATTGTTCATGAAATTGTTTGCTTAGCCAGATGAAATCCACACATTGAAAGTCCGAAAAAGCTTTTTGTTAAATATGTTTTGTAGTCTGATAAACTACTTAGCCTTTTTAAACCGGTGTAATTGATTATTCTTTCTTAGTAGAAGACACACGTGTATGTATTAGAATATGGCCCACAGAACTGTAAGATTTGTTTTTCTTTCCATTCCAAGAATTAGTAAAATTGTGCAAGTCAGAGCATTTTCACACTACATGATATGTGTATTTTATACATTGTGTGTATGTGTATCTGCCCAATTTATCCGTTATACAGGGTATTTTTGGTTTTTGACATCTCTCCTCTTTCTCCCTCTTGTCCTCTCATTTTTTCACATTGTTATCTGTCTATCTATTGTCTTTTTCCATCTCCTTCGGGATGGAGCACACATTCACAAAGTGTATGGTTACCATGGCTTACTAGAATTTACTAAAATTTTAAATTCTAGTAAGCCATGATGGTTACCCTAGCCTACCTCTACCTACAAGTTCACTAGTTTACTTCACTCTGTACACCATTTAACATCAGACATAACATCCGTCTCTTCCGTGTAGGCGGCATTTCTCAAACTTGCTTGTCGAGTTTGTTTGCCGCCATGTCAACATAATTTTGGGTCATGTCGAATCAAAGCCATCTCTCCTCCCACATTCTGACGTTTTTTTTTTGTGTTTAAAACGAAGTCCTTTATCTTCCCTCAATGGACGAAAATAGATTATACATCAGTTAGCCTACATGTTGTCCTTACTTTTAGTGGGTCAATAAGTTTCAAACGATTCACGAGAAGTTGTACAAATATTTTGGTTCATTATTTACATTCTTCTTTTTGTTACGAAAGGGGCGACGCCTATTGGGGATGAAACTTTGGATTTACGTGTTCTGTTTTTTGGGTTTTTTTTTTTTTTTTAACCTTTTTGGGTGAGTAAAAAGGACGGAGTAAAAATAGAAACATTCGGTCGTGACATAAAATTTACTACCAATGGTTGCGCTGGAAACGAACCAATCCTTGATTTGTTTTGTTTGTTGATGTTCTTGTAGAAAAAGTTCTGTGGTGTTGTCTTCTTCTTTGATGTATTTTCTGTTCCTGGCGCCCTTGACCTGTTCTCATTCGCCGTACCCCACCCTCTCTCCACATCAATTAGTCAGACCGGAATCAGCCAGGGACAATTTAAAACACAATTCCAGTTTGTCACACAAGTGAGGCATGTGAGGCTTTCGTGGCAGAGTTCAAATCGTCATGTTGTCCTACCAACCCTTCCCTTCTCGTTTTCCCCCCTTTGTTTAAATTTGTATCACCAGAGACATAATGTAATTAATATACAAGGTCTCTAGTATCGCTATCTTGAGATAAAGGGGGCGGGGTGGTGAAGGGTCGGGCGAGGACAGGAGTTAAATTTGACTAAAGGTCGGGAAGTGTGTGGATGATGTCACCCAGGCCCCACCCTGTCGTTGCCCTTACATACGTATGTTCCCAAAAACAGGTAGTCTACAGTCTAGTCACGGTTAGTTGGATTTCGTTTCATTGCTGAGTGTGTGCTGTAAGATTGCTTTTCAACACATTCATTTCAATGATTCATACCTGGAGATGCACGTATTATGTACGGATTAAGCACTTGATGTATATATATGATATGATGAAAATCGGATTTAAGCCTGGACTGGTCGTGTAACTTTACAGGACTAAGAAGAAGAGAAGGAAAAGGATGTGAAGTTTACAAGAAATCGGGCTTTGATCATCCGATCGCATAATACATTACATACCCCCAGTATACCGAGGATCCGCTTGGTGAACTATCGTAATTTGCCCCCCCCCCTCCCTTTTTTAAAAAAAAATTGAGATAGTTAGCATGTTTGTAGCCCTTACCGTGGCGCCGGTTGTGTTATGAGTTTGAGTTTACTCTGAAAACTAAGGGTTAAGTGGCGTTTTTCAAATATCGTATCTATTTGTTCAGCTTTTTCTTTCCCCTGAAAAAATCGTGAAAACTTGGCAACGATAGTTTACCATGCTTCCCTCTACAAGTTACTAGGTTGTCAAATTAAGGTTTGTGTGTGTTAATGAATAAGTGTAGGCAATGGCGGACCTACATTTTGGGGACCTTGAAGCTTGAACTGTTGTGGGACCCATTTGCAACCAGCAACAATAGGGCAACTTCTAACAAAGATCCAAAATTCACCCTGAAGCTTGAGAGCTTCATTAGTTCCATAATGCTTAATAGACCGTCGCTGAGTGTCGCGTTTGGTGGTAACTTTAACTCTAGTAAAAATAAGATGGTTTGAAGGACTTCAGTGTGTTTCTTTTGTCAATTGTGGCTTCAAATGGATCCATGCAAGAAATGAATGGCTAGTTGGTAGATCTAGGGGGGGGGGTTGTAAAGAAAGTCATGAACTCTGGGCATTGCATGAGACACCACCAACCAATCAATGGACAAAGTCGCCACTAGAACTTCTGTTATCGTACCGTGGCATGCCATTACATTGTACCTGGTCAACAAAGAAACGAGTGCATGTAAAAATAGACGAGCGAGAAATCAAGCGAAGGGGAAAATCATATTCTGTGGCCGCTGGAGAAAAGTCGTAACTCAGAATCTTTGCGAAAAGTGAAGATGACTCATAGATACATTGTTATACACTACTGAACGAGATGACTTTAGCTTTTCTAGTATCAAAAGGAAAGATAGGCGCATGTACTGTAACTGTTGCATACGCACGTATTTAGCAGGTGAGAAAGCGCAAGTGAACAAAAAAGAAAAAAGAGAGAGATCCGACAGATCAAGTTCATTTTATTTTTTGTCCTCGAACTTCGAACTCGTGTTTATTGGAGTTACGGTTTTCGTGGTTTGGACGGGAGATATTTCCGGAGATTGCCTCTAGCCAGGGTAAAAAAAAAAGCTAAGGCATATCGCTTTTGAGGCCGTTAAAGGCCCTATATCAGCAGGAGGGTATGTGACGCCCGAGCTCGAGCTGGGCTTGGCTTTGACAGGGCAGGGGTAAGGCTTGATTTAGAAGTGGCCGAGGCGCGAACGGGTTTTCTTTGATGGCGAGGCGTCACGCCCTGGCCATAAACATAATATTAGTTTTGAGAAGACGGCAGCCATGGAGAATTTTTGGGGGGGGGGGGGGGGCTCTCCGTGGACGTGGACAAAGGTTGGTTCGAGACAGCCGGAATATTTTTGATGTGTCAACATTTCCGATCTGATTGCCTTTGTTTTTCCTTTCATTCTTCTTTATGCCTCTAGCACTGACACCGTTTTCTGTCATTTTCAACACCATCATCGTTATTGTCTTCATTTTTTTTACCAGTACTTGTTCTACAAATTAGAAGGTATGTATACAGTGATAACTACTTCAATGACTGTCGGCATTGCTTTTGTTTTTATGGCACTTTTAGCTGTCCACAGTTCTCCCCATCCCGACCAACCTGCAAGTTGAACTTGAATTCAATATATTCCAGTATGGGATCTTCAACATTTGGTCATACGAGACATGAGTAACAAGGAGGGGAGGAGGAGAGCCGGGCAGACGGGGAGGGGAGGGGGGGGGAGATCAATGCAGGAAGTAGTACCTCCGTTGGTATGCCCGATGGTTACCTGTTGATTCTCACCAGTGTTGAATTTCACTTTCAGTCACGCTCCAGTGGAATTACACATCTTTTGATACCACCGCAAGTGGAGTAAAGGGGGTAGTGGGGTCTAGAAGAGAAGGAATCTTTAGGGCGAAATCCGGCTTGCAAGAGTTTAGTTTGTTGACGTTCCGTCTTGTTTCCTACAATACTGGATGAAACCTCAAACAACACAGAAAACTAAAGTTACTTGCGACGTGGTGAAATTTAAACTTTCATTATATCACAGAGAGTGGAAATGGGGCCCATTTCGCCACCTTTCCCAAACCTGCCCTCGCTGGCCTCCTCGTACCTCTTCGCCTCTTCCCTCTCTGAAAAGATTTGACTCTGCAGCTTGACCTCAGAATGATGGATTGTGTTTGATTGGCTTTAAGATCGCATTCACTCGGGGCACAGGTTTACAGTTTGTCGCCCGTAAAAACAGTGTTGTTTCTTTTTCTCTAAACCCACCGCCTTCAGGGGAAACTGATCATCTCGTTCTCGACAAAAAAAAAAATTTTAAAAATGCGTTTTCATCTGCACATGTCCAATTGTCCTTTTCTTCTCTGTATGGATATTACACTGTCAGAGAATTGTCTATCCGTTCAATAGTGTATATATCTATGCGTCTATCTGTCTGCCTGTTCAAAATGCCACCCATTTGCCTATTCGTTTGTCGTTTTATCTTTTTAGTTATTTTCTTTCTGTTTGTGCACCAATTGTGCTTTTTACCAGCCGATTTTTTATTTCGGGAAATTGATGCGATATTGAAGTAATGGAGAATGTATGAGATTACAATAATAAAAGAATCAGTGGAAATAACGGGGGGTTCTGTCGTTCACTTAATACATGTAGTTTCTGAAACATTCGGCTATTATTTTGTTTTGTTTAATTCTAGCCCTCGTTTCTGTCGAAACGCGGCCATGTCCTCGAGCTGGTCTTCAACACCGCACTTGTGTCAATTAGCCGGTCTTACAAGATCGCATTCTTCTTGATACTTTTTCGCAGATTTCACATTACCTCACTCATTGACAAAGTCTTTCTTTATCTGCACAAAGCTTTGCACTGCATGACACCAAAATCAACTCAAAACGAATCATGTTTGAAGGCGATATTGTAATTGTGCGATATGCCAATCTTCGCGAACTCCAAGGCAGTGCTGTAGGGTACCAAAATATGCCCTGTAATAAAGTAATCCTGTACCGTGTAGCACCCCTCTTGAACTACGTTACAATCGACCTGTGTAAATTACATGCCCCAAGCGTAAAGCACCAAAGTGGGATTACCCGATGCAATCACACCCAGACGAGGGAAGAAAGCCGTTTGCCGTGTTAAATACAAAAGTTTTGGCGAGGTTAACGATGTGTAACAACACAAGGCACCCGTGACGAAAAGCCCTACAAGACGCTCACGAAATTTGTTTTCAGAAATGACGCAAAACGCTTCTTAATGTTAGGGGTGCCAGCAGGTACTCATGATACAGTGCCACTTGTAGAATATTAGAACCGTGCCGTCTGAGCAATACATCAACAATCAAACTTTTTGCGTTGATACAACCCATGGCAACAATGGGATTAGGAGATACGGGGAACCGCAAGGCAGAACTACTGGGAATTGTCTGATCTAGATTATATATAATTATGTACTAATCTTTAACGATTTCCGCTGTTTTTTGTGGGTTTTTTTTTCATTCACATATTCACTGGCTGTTCCAGTCTTTTGTGGGCATTACCTGAAAGTTAGCTCTGTATTTGATCTGCTGTCTCTTACTTGCCAGCCTATTTACTTAACTGTCGCCTTCATCAACTAGTACCTGCTTTATGATGAGCTTTGAGACATTATTTGGCATTATTGATGACTAATCTTTCTAGGGCTGCACATGACGTACAGCCTGGCAGCATGTGTAATGTTACAGCATATTTGGCAAGATAGATGTATAATTAAACTAAACATGGGCACATATTTGCAAGGGTTTGGGGCCAGCATATACATGAGAGACGGATCAAATAACATTCCGAGCAATAAGTCCTGCGTGAAAGAAACGTATTAGCAATATATCTAATCATCAAATCAAAACACAGTATGTTCAGATGTGTGAAATGGCTGGTTTTATTAAGACATTAGTTTGGGTGTGTCCACTGCTAGATTATTTTTGATATTGTGAGTAAATGTGTGGGTAGTTATGATGACAGTAAACGCATGGATATTTATGAAATCGATGGAGGCATAAAAGTGGTACTGGCACCGTCAAACTGTAATTTAGAGCAAGTAGAGGATGTCATTCCGTTTTGTCTTTAAATTAGAGATGGCCACGTACGATCGTTACCCAGATGTACTCACAGTGAATAGAGAAAAGACCCTTACAGTGAAATATATGTACATGTATTGCACGTCAACTGTGTTCGTTGCTTAAACTTGGGAACTGGCACACATGCTGCTAAATTTTAACATTTTCATAATGTCATCTGAAGTCTCTGAAAGTCTGGTGGTAACTCCCAGCCACAGTCCCTGTGGCTGGAAGGAACTGAAACTGAAGTGTCTGAAAATTAAATTTGTCAGTGGTCTGCGTGGACCATTTCAGATTTGGCTGTATGTCACGTTTTGTGAGTGGACCTTTTCCACGTTTTGCCTGAATTTGAGCATGAATGTACGGGGACTTAATGGCCTGGGTTGGGTGTCTCAGTGATGAAAACGAGCTTAATTTGATCTGGAATAAATCTGCCTAAAAGCTGTAAGGAGCTGTACTTTTATGCATACTGCTGCGATAACGAGAGCGGTGGTTCTCAATTCGTGGTGGTGGGTGATCCATTCTATACGAGGAAACCGTTGAGGGTTGAAAGACACTTCTGCGATTTTTCTTTTGTGTGTGTGTGTGTTGTTGTTGTTGTTTTAGGGAGGGGGGTGGGGCGTCTGTTCTAAATCTTGTTAGATTAAGGCATAGGTGTGAGGGGGGGGGGGTGTGGTCTGCGTGGACCATTTCAGATTTGGCTGTATGTCACGTTTTGTGAGTGGACCTTTTCCACGTTTTGCCTGAATTTGAGCATGAATGTATGGGGACTTAATGGCCTGGGTTGGGTGTCTCAGTGATGAAAACGAGCTTAATTTGATCTGGAATAAATCTGCCTAAAAGCTGTAAGGAGCTGTACTTTTATGCATACTGCTGCGATAACGAGAGCGGTGGTTCTCAATTCGTGGTGGTGGGTGATCCATTCTATACGAGGAAACCGTTGAGGGTTGAAAGACACTTCTGCGATTTTTCTTTTGTGTGTGTGTGTGTTGTTGTTGTTGTTTTAGGGAGGGGGGTGGGGCGTCTGTTCTAAATCTTGTTAGATTAAGGCATAGGTGTGAGGGGGGGGGGGCACTCAGAGTGAAACGAATAAAATTAAAAGTGGCTTAAGAAAAATTGCTTTTTTTACTCGAGCGAAGGCAGCAATAAGGGACCGTTCACAAATGATGTCAGCTAAAATTTGGCCAAAAATGACCCCCCTCCCCCTCCCCCCTTGTCATCTTCTGTCATCTTTCTCATGCCCCCCCCCCCCCCCCCAAGTTGACGTCAACCAAAATGTACATGTACATCTAGATAGAACCCGTACAGGATGCATTTAATATATATATTCACCTTTGATCTTTATTTTAAATCAAAATAAAAACTATTGTTTATAAAAAAATACCTCAAAGAAATACCTGAACTGTCAAATCCAAATTTAACCAAGCAAAATAATTAAAACAAATAGATTCGATAGCAAGCATGGATTGGATATCAAGCATAAACAAAGCAAAAAGATTGGAGTATCAGTATCATCTCAGCTTGGAAAAAATAAATATCAAATAAATCACAGAAAAAAAAATGAATTTAATTATGCATGGCACAAATTATTTGGCACATGAAAATATCCTGGAACTGTAAACAAGTGGGGAGGACTTCCATACATGTATATATACTGACTTGTGTACGATTAAAGTAATTTAAACATCATTTTTTCTTAATTATAATTAAACGTAATACAATATTAACGCAACACATCTTTCAATACTAGATTGGATCCTTTTGTTCTCAATGTTAAGAGAAGCAAGATGGCTGTAATCGTCTACCAGTCAGTAGCCTATGGAAGTCTTTCCAACAAGTATTCTGTATATTCTCAAAAAAATTGAAACTGATGATATCAAGCAACAAACTCTGGAATTTCTCTGACTACAGACCATATTATTCAGATCACACTACACAAGAAGATTTCTTATGAATTAAAACATTGGAAACATCTTCATCATTCACAGAACTTGCGGTACCGGTACTAGAACTTGCTTGAACTGTTTTGGATGGTGTTTTGGCAAAGAAAGAAATGATGGATGAACTTGACTTGATCCGTGCCGCTTTTAATTTCAAACTGTTTATTTCTTCATTGTATTTGGATAGATTCCCTTGTTTGATTTCAGTTTTTAGGACTGTCCATTTTTCATTGCATTTACTTTGAACATCTGTGGGTTTTAGATCAGGATTTGCAGCCTGAAATGCCCTGTAAAATTCTGAGTAATATTTGCTTCGATCCATTGTAAGTCATTTCAAATCTGGAAGGAAAAAGTGGAAAAAGATGAGATTTAGATTTTAGAACATTTTTATTATCGAAATTGAGATGAAGATCTTCCTCTCAGGCGAGCCACTGACATCATTCTCATCCAGATCTTCCACCTTCTGTTTGACTACAGGCCCTATATAACCCTTTTCACTCATAATTTAGTTCTAATCTAGCTTCTAGCAGTCTGTGCTATGTGGAGATAACTGTTAATACTGTTCATTTTAGGCCAAGAAAATGTGGTCTATATTTTTCTTCTTGATTTGAAGATTTGACTTTTCTTTTTACCAACCTTTTAGAGCATCATGGTTGATGTCAACTTTGTAAGGACCCTCCCCCCATGTCAACTTCTGTCAACTTTTCTGACCCCCCCCCCCCCCTCCGAGCTGACGTCATTTGTGAACGGTCCCTAAGGCTTCTGGCGCGCTGAGCCAAGTAGGCCTATGTTTTGTCTTGGTCTTAGTGTGGGTTGTGAACTATGGAACTGACGGGATCTGGTGCACTACTCAGTACTGGCGCTGAAATAAATCTGTCGCACTACAAAATTAAATTCGGGGCGCAGTAAGATAATTTGAGTCAGCGGGCGGAAAGAGACCACGTGCACTGAATCAGAGCAGAGGCAGAACAGACGTCTTAGTGCGCCACCACATACATTATAATATAACGACATCAACGGCTATTTTGAAACGTAACTTCTTGGCAGAATTTGGCCTTCAGGGCTGCAAACACACTGTACATTAAGACTGCAGTAACGAGAAAGCCTGGGGACCGCTGACCAAGAGATTTCTATGGGTAAGCTTAGCCAGACACGGGGCCATTTGTAGGCAGGGATTACGGAAATCCACGAGCGAAAGGCTCTTATCGCACTTGTTTGTTAATAATAAATGTATTGTGTGGAAGTTCCTCGTTCGTACCTGAGAATAGGATAGTTAGTACGGAAAGAATGCTGTATCACTGATCTTTCGGGGGTCGAGGAGGGTGATTTTTTTCTCTCTCTCTCTCCTGAATACAATGTCTTGAATAGTCAGGGCTGTTATTTCAGTGCCGGTCATCCCGGTATCTTATTATGTCGGGGGGGGGGGGGATCCAATTATTTCTAATTCTACCCTTCACAGAACGGTACATTGAATCACTTGACAGTGCGGGCATCGGGTCGGGGAATGGGGGGGGGGGGGTGAAAACAAAATGATCTCAGTGTTGGGGTGTGTGAGAAAAAAATATAGTGTTGTGTAACTTGTTGTTGTTGGGAAAGTGAGACAGGCGTAGAATAGCGAATGCCAATGTAGAAAGTTTGGCATGAATTTAGTTATGAGGTGTATCAGCATTGTCTGTCTGGTGTGTGTGTGCGCGCGCGTTGTGTGGTGTGTGTGTGTGTGGCGCGTGCTACCAAGGTTAACTTTTTTTTACATGTATTTTGTTTTGCTTTCTTTCACATGTGATTGGTGTGAATGAAAGAGAAAGAGAAAAACAGGGTTGGCAGCATTTCTGTGCCTCACCTCCCCCACTAACAAAAAAAGTCAATTTTGTTCTTTGTTCACGATCCAGATTTTCTGAAACGCATTTCTCAGGTTCATGTTTCTGTTCATCATGTGTCTTCGTTCAGAGTTATAGGTTAATGTTAATTATTCATCGGCACTGAAAATCAACAAACTTGTATGCCCAGAAAAGATCTGAGGTTTTTGTTATATGCTGCCTCCAGCAGTGTGAAATTGTATCCTTTTTTCTGATTAAACAAAAAGTACTGCTCTCTCCTGAAGAAGACAAAAAAAAGGGGGGGGGGAGGGGGTTTTGGAGATGGGAGGTCACTGTAATACATCAGGGATGGGAACTCTCAGGAAATTTCCTGAATTCCGGATTTTAAAACTTGTTTTAACTTAGTAATAATAATAATAATAATATATTGCATTTATATAGCGCCCAGCCCCGTCGATGACAAGCTCTGGGCGCTTTAACAAACTCTTACACACACACACACACGCGCATACACAAAAGAAATTCAAAAATATTTACTATTGTTGCTGCCGAAAAACACCTAGCCTAGTTTGTCTGAAAGAAATGGGTCTTCAGATGGCGTTTGAAAGAACCAATGTCATTAATTTCCCTGGTTGTCTTTGGAAGAGTGTTCCAGATGGTAGGGCCAAGAAATGAAAAGGACTTTTCTCCTACAGTGGACAGATTCATTTTAGGTACTTTCAATTTTGTAGTGTCAGATGATGATCTTAGTTGACGAGATGGAACATAGTAATCAGTTAAATCAACTAGGTACGATGGAGCAGTATTATTGACACATTTGTGACAAATGGATGACAATTTGTACATTATTCTTTTCTCGACTGGCAGCCAGTGCAAACTCTGCAGAAGTGGCAGTGCTGAATCTCTTTTCTTTTTCTTCAAAACAAGTCTCGCTGCATTGTTTTGAGCAATTTGGAGTTTTCTAATATTTTTTTGTGAAATTCCAGCCAAAAGGGAGTTGCAATAGTCAAGCTTTGAAAGTACAAAAGAATTTACTAAAACAGCCGCAGTTTCAGTTGAAATAATATGTCTGATTTTACCAATTTTCCAGATTTCCATGTATAGAATACGAATGAGGTGACTAACCTGAGATGACATAGAAAGATTTGAATCAATGTAAACCCCTAGGTTTTTTACTTTTTTTGAAATTTCTATTGAATTAGTGCCAATTATCATCTCAGTTCTGTCCGCTTCTTGCAGAACCCGCTCACGGCCTAATAAAATAACCTCAGTTTTATCCTCATTTAGTGCCAGTTTGTTTTGGTTCATCCAGCTTTTAATTTCTGTTATACAGTTTCCAGCCTGTAGGTACTGTTTAGTTGTTATCCAGTATGAAATGGCCATGGTGTATGTGTGTATTGCAGTAGGCAGTGGCGCATTGCATCAAAAGTTCAGGAAATTTTTCTGTCAGCAGTTTCCATCTCTGATACATGTAATTCTTAGTTCCTACACATGGGCAGCAGCCACACGTTACCAGGTAACTGTTGTGTAGTACCTTGAACTGGGCAAGAAAACTGCTCCCATCTGGCAAGTGCGAATGTGACTAAACCTAGAACTAGCCGCTCTCTTACCTTTGTTGATAAATAAACCCTCGCCAGCTCCCAAGGGACAGCTTGATTTAGAAACGAGTTCAGTACAGTCAGGCTATTCCCAGAAGGCTTTCATTGTGGGATAAAAAATATATAAAAAAAACCAACGTAAACACTTAACAGATATCTCTACCTTTACCAGCTAGATAAGGCTGTTACCGTGTCGTTTGTGTTGAGAAAATGAGAAATTTCAATATATTCCACAATCCCTTTCTTTGTTTGTTGTGAGAGATAAATGTAAAGATTATCCTGCCCCCCCCACCCCCCCTTTTTTTTTTTAAGTATCAAAGAATGTTATTGTTTATATTATTTTCACAACTTTCCAACAGAAGCGCTTGCGCTGTTTGTCAGACATTAACTGCGAAAGGAGAGAGGGCAAAGAGTCTTACTCTTAACACCTTCCCCCACTCTGGCACTCACCTCTCCTTTCCACATACATGTTATATTATACACACACGCACCAGGCACTCTGTTAATGGTGAACACAGCTATCAGATGTGTCGCCAGGAGAAGGGTTATCAGCCTAATACTCTCCACAAGGGCCTTATTGTGTGACATTGTTGAAAGCCGCCGTGAGTAATTAAGTTTAAAAGAAGAAAACTCGGCTGTGGCTCAAACCGCAATCATCTGTTCGAGACCTCCCCCACTGACGTCAGATTCCTACAGATAACAAGGTGCAGGGTGAAGAGTTCAGTCTTCTTAAAAATGTAGGTCAAAAGCTAGAGGCCACGGTTCAAATAAAATTTGATTGAACGAGGTCACAGTGTGAGGTGAAGAGAAGGGGGGGGGGGGGCAGTGCCAGATTTGTTTCTGAGAAATTTTGTTTCACTCACTACCTTAATCTTTGTTCGTCATTAATTATGACTTGAAATTAGTTGAAATTTGACATGGATGGATGGATTACTTTAGTTTACGAAACAGTGCCTTTCACTCAGTGAATGGGTTCTCCGAGAAGCAAAGAATGGAAAAAAAATGATTTGAATTAACGTGTATTTTTGTCAATAGCTGTTCACGAGGAACACGACACCAAATCTGTCATGATTCTGCATAGTGTAGGCGTTATAGTTTGACTTCGGTCGACTCCATTATCAACTAGGCCATCTCTGTGTGTCACTGACAGAAAGAGAAATTCACTGGAAAATAACTGTTGGCTGGTGTAAATTATCTTCTACTACCGCACATGACAGGATATCATCGTCGATTGTCGTTATATATGTAATCTTGTTTTTTTTTTTTTAAAGTAAATAATTTTACTTCAAAATGATTTTATGGTCTCTTGTTCATTTTGTTAGGGTGACCGCATGACACAAGTGGAAAGACTGTTTTGCTATAACAATTGTCATCGTAAATGTTATCATTCATATCATCATTATATCATGAACCTTGTCGTCGTCATCACAACGATTATGTTTGTTAATACGTTTGTTATATTTTAATACTGATATCTCATGTGGCCCTTTTTCTTCCCTCTCCAGGTCAATGTATGACGTGTGGAGATAAAGTGACCGGTGCTAACGAAGCTTGTCAGGCCATGGGCAATTTGTACCATACCAAATGTTTCGTGTGTTGCTCTTGTGGTGAGTACATGTAGTTCATTATCATTCTTCCTGTATTAACTCCATTGTCACCATCAATGTCTTTCTCTATATCTCTTCATGGGCACTGGTCAGTGTCCTGCGATGTGCCTGCCGCCCATTGCTTACCCGTGTCTGCAACCATAAGTCTTATTCGCCTTGTAATATCAGGACCCCCTACTAGGCAGCCTGTTGTCCAGTGTGGTGTCCAGTATTTCTGCATGTCCACAATTACATGTACATACTCATCAAGGTATCATCTGGTCAGTGTGCTGTCGGATGTGTCGTTTTATTGGTATCTATCTATCTATCTATCTATCTATCTATCTGTATATCTACATATCTATCTGTGTGTCTGTCTATCTATCTGTCTATCTATCTATCGGTCTGTCTGTCTATCTATCAATCTATCTATCTATCTATCTATCTATCTATCTATCTATCTATCTATCTATCTATCTATCTATCTATCTATCTATCTATCTATCTATCTACATGTATCTATCTATCTATCTATCTATCTATCTATCTATCTATCTATCTATCTATCTATCTATCTATCTATCTATCTATCTATCTATCTATCTGTCTGTGTACATCATGTGTGTAATATTTGCCAGTATGTGTGCGTGCGTGCAGCCATGGATGTGTGTATCATCGCACTGGCTCGTCTTTCTTCAACAAATTATTTATCAGCGCGGCAAACTTCATTTCCCCATCACGTTTATATTTCCTCCTGATGCATTTCTGTGATTCTTCGAGATGTGAAACCATTATCATGCCGGCGATGGCGTGCTGTGAGCAACGGAATCCGGAACAGCGTGAATTCTCAACTGGGAAAATCATTTGTTGGTCAGAATAAAGGAGTTTCCTTTCCCCGCCGCGCACGCTATACTGGCCACAAAAGGCTGATACATACGGCTGTCTTGCTTTGAAATTGATCAACTCATTGCTGTCTATCAATAGATCGATGGGATCGCGGATGTCCAAGCCCGTGGGTTATTTTCGTCCACTTATCTCTCCTGCGGTCATCTTAAGTGCCCTTATGTACTGATCTTGCGATAGCCAGGAATGCACTTGATCACCAAATATTTATGATTTCAAGTACGATGTAGCCGTGCAGCAACCGTGCATGTGTTGTATGGGCTTACCACCACGTAGATCTAGGTGCAGAAGGTTGGCGGAGGTACACAATGGATTCAGTAACCGTGTAAAGATAACAATGCAAAATTACATAAAATAAACATTATTTATTTTTTACTTTTTTGGATACGGCACTGTGACCCAGTTCCCATGTCCGGTTTGTAGATGTTTGAAGGCGGATTTGCTTTGCTTAAATAAAAGAGAGAGAGAGAGAAAAAAATACTCCTGTCAATAAGAAGAGCAGCAACAACAACAAGCAACAACAATAGGGTACACCCACGTAAAACAGAGCAGGTGGACCGTACTCCTCATCGGTTTAAGCGTGTATTGATGGTATGTGTCCTCTTGTCCAGGTTAAACTCTTTGATGAATGGCCATGTGGTGAATATGGCCTATTCAACATCTCCTATTGGTTGGCCTGAAAATGAAATATGTAAAAGACGCGTAAAGAGACAGTGGCACGAATTATTAAGGAAACATTGGCATCGAAAGCACACAAGAAAGAGCTCTTCATCGGAATTAATAAACAACAGTGGCAGCTAAGAACCAGAAATCGCGAGTGCGTATTATTTCACACACATAAAGGCCGTGTGTATTTTGTGAACATAATGGCATTTAATTGTGCAGAATTAATTGTAGATCTACAGTTTGAAAGAAATAAAAATCACTCGCACTGTTTGTTTTGAGGGGCTGCAACATGGCATCGTCCATTTCACGTACTGGTGTATCGGTGGTTTTGGCGGCATTGAGATACCAGTGATGGTGAGATCTATATTTCAACAAAGTGACATATTGATAATTTTAATTGTTCTGCACTTATAAGTAGAAACGTTTTTACCACACTGCATGTCTGGACACTTGAAATCTCAACTCTGACCCAAACTCTCTCGTAATACGGGGAAAATTGCTGATGCGCCAACGCTTGTAATGGACGACGATAGCATTATGGGGCGGAGACGTTTCAATCGTCCAATAGTTGGAGCATTTTCAGGGGGAAATAACCGAAACAGACACGTTCAAACCAACAAAAACAACAACAAACAGAAAGATTCTGGCATAAATAGCGTGGATAATTCATGATCGGTCATGCTCACGTACGTACGCGTGGCAAACATTTCTGGCATGGTTGGTATGAGGGTCGCGCCACTGTGGCGCGGATAATTCTATTTCATGTTTGTCGTCATGATTTATTGTGGTTGTGGTTTGTCTACCTGAGGCCTCGGGGGCTACCGAAACATTGGTTTTTTTTTAAATGGCAAAACGTTTTACAGAGAGAGCTCCCAAACAAATGTGGCAGTGTGCTATACTGTGCTATGAGTATGAGTCGGTTGAATAATACCAGCAGTAATATGATTCTTTCAAGAAGAAGGTTATCAGTGACAAAGGCCTGGACACCCTACCACCTGTGTGATTTTACCTGTATTTTTTTTTCTTTTAAATTCTATTTCTAAAGTACTTCCAGGGTACTCGTCAAGCCATGAATCATTCAGATCGGCGTGCCCAGTTCATTTTGTGGCATTTGTGGCAGTTTTGTGAATGATAACGCACCAGTGGTAGTTTTTATAGCCCCAATTATGAGTCATTTGTAGGAAGGGGGTGGGGCGTGCCCCCCTCGCGGCTCCACTCTCGACTCCTTCCTCGTCGACTTTCCCAAACTACGACAATGTCTTGGATACGGCATAAAAAACAGTAATACCAAATTTTTATTCAAAAAAGGTCAGCGTGTCACTGAAGCTATCGGGGCGAAATAAGGCCTGGTATGTGTGAAGGTTAATGGGGATGAAAGTGAAACCAAGTTACCGATATCTTAAAACAACAACCTAATTGTGTGTGTGTGTGTGTGTGTGTGTGTGTAGATTAAAGTCAAATTTGCTCAACTCACCGTTGTCGCACTAGCTATGTATGTCTTTTAGTTGGAGATGTGGTATACACAGACGTCAACTATTATTTTACCACAGCAACATCTTCGCCAGTGATACTTTATGCATCAAGTTCAGTACAACACCTAGTATTATCGACAGGTTTACCTGTTAACGCCAGGTTACCCACCTTCACATTGACTTTAATTTTTATTGCATTCAAGCATCCGGACAGAACTTTGCAGGCGTTTGCTTGCTATGCCTTCTTTTGATTATTTTGCGATGCTGTCTTCCATTCTTAACGGCCTTCCGTTTACTACTACGACAACACAATCTGCATATCACCCCCCCCCCCCCAACCACACCACCTTTCTTTTTTCCGCTCCTCTTTCTTGGTGAGGCACAAATTGGTTCATTACCAGTGAACTCAGAATCAAAAAATGTCTTTTTGCACCTCAGATGGCCACGATGTTATAATGTCGTAGCTGGGCAAGGCGCCCTGGCCGTGCTTTGCATTCTGAGCTTCTGTCTGTGTCCAAGACTGCATGCATGCTGTACCCTGTAGTTCGCCAGTTCAGAGGAAAAACGCGATTGTCTCCATCTTTGTGAAAAAAGGAGATAATGGCTTCTCGCACTGCACCGGTAATTTTATATTAAAGCTATTGCAGTGAAAACAAGATTTTTGTCGAGTCTTAGCGTTCTGTCTTTTATTTTGTTGGAGGGCGGAACGCTTGCAAGCAAACGGTTATGACTTGTATTCCTGAGAGATGACTTCCGTGTAGATGTCTGTAACGGTAAGACCATAAGGAAGTCTGTCTGACATAAAGTTAAAGTCAGTTGTTTGATTTTGGCACATGTTTGGTTGAAATGGGTGGGTTTTGAATTGCCATGGTAATGTTAGAAACGAGGGAACACTTTTCAGTACGAGCTGTCGGCCAGGATGAGATGTATGAGTGGGGTCTTGTTAGACAGTGGACGGATGAGACATGATACTAGCTAGATAGATAGATAAGTATTGCATGCGGAAAAAGTTGTTGTTGTTGTTATTTATCATAGTTTTGTCCCCTCGCTCTTCCTAGGCGTGTCATGTCATTGAAATTAAAAAGATTTCCTTAGAAAAGCTGGAAACGAACGTAGAGCATATAATGGTAAGCTACTAGTAATCTAATTTTATGGGCGCTTGTTCTCCCGCGGCTTTTGGATACGTGCTGTTTTCCCAGGTAGATTATCTACGTAATGAATTCAAGAACGTGGTGTTGAGATTGAGAACAGCGAGTTTCAGTCACTGAGTATTGGTCTCCGGCATTTTTCAATGTCAAGATTAGACTATCAGCGTACTCATCATCCAGATAATGCGTGATTACGTAGTGTCAGTTTTACCTCTATCTGGCAAGTAGTTGACATATTACCAGGTACCAGACAACATATGTGGCCAAGTTAGGGCGGGATTACAGCGCTGTTAGTTCTGCCAATTTGTTTGTTGCCGTTGGCTTGTTTTTATTTTCGTTTTTGTGGACAAATTTACTCATTTGAGAGCGATTAGACACGAACCAGGTGAATTTTAATCAAGGACACTGGAAAACAATTTTTTTTCCCGAAACAACTAAACGCCAACTGCAACACTGCGACAGTTTGAGCTACGGTACAACAATAACAGCAGCACCAAAAGCGAAGGTAAACTGTAGAAAAGTGTACAAATAGTTCCAGTGGCGACAGTCAATAACATTATCAACACCACCATCAACAACAACAAAATGAAAGCAACGAGTTCATAAATTAATCAAATCCACGCATGCAAACACAAAAGGAAACATGCATACATCGAAGATCTTAAAATTCGAGCAACTGGATGCAGCCCCTGTTCTTGTGAATTGACTGAAAGTCAGGTCGTAGTTTTATTGTTTAAGAATTTGGCCTGTTTTTTGTTTCTCTTGGCAACAGCTCTGAATTTGAGCGATCTCAAGGTAACATGGCTATAATATTACATGATCTGCCAATTGGCAGTCTTCTGTGGCAGAAAAAAAAAATAAAGTACAGGCGGGAGAAGTTTGACATGGCCAGGCTTTACATCGTTCTTTCATGTTTGGAGGGAAATTTGCTATTTATTTTCAAAATGACTAATATTGAATCTCGTTTTCCATAGCTGTATATTGTGATGTACACGTGGTCTTTAAAAGTGATAAAATGGCGCTGACCATTCTACCGTTAGAAAAGTTTAAAAAGGCAACAAACAGCCTCGCGGAAAGGGGGGGGGGGGGCTAACGTGAATTATCGTGCCAGTCTCACGCGCGTTGCTCATCATGGATTCTATGATTCTTCAAGCGAGTAATTCGACCTGAAAATTTGCCCGCAGGCCTGGCTGTCAGGGTCTCCGACTACTTGTGTCTTAGAATAACTGCCTTTTAGGTATAACTCGCCAGATTTTCCTGTTTGTTTTGTTGTTGTTTTTTTTATTGAGGGAAAGAAAAACATAAGGTAATTGGGACGAATCCGGACGCGTACAGTACCGCAAAGGATGATAAAAGCTTGAACTTACATAGCCACGAACCAAATAAATACACTCGACACAGCGTTTTGTTTTGGATTTTCATTGAAGAAAAAAAAATCATATCCGCATTCCAAATTGAGTCGTCTCAGTGAAAAGATAGATGCATTTTGTTTAAGGCACATTTATTCCGGGTGTAGTATATAATGTTTTAAACAGTTCACCGAATACCCAAGTTAAAAACAGCGGTTTGGGACATGGAGTCATTTTTATGACACATTCAGTTTTGTCAGCTGATTGCTAAGCGTTTGTTGTAAATCTGTGGATGCAAGCTGTTTCATTTGCACCATAAATCTGCTAGCGTAATGAGACCACAAGACAGATGAATGTAAGGATTTATATTGCATTTGTTTCGTAAAATTTGTATTTGAGAAGACCAGAAAAGGGGGGAAGGAAGGGGGTATGTTTCCCCGTGATTTTTGTTTGTTTGTTGCTTTATTATTCCAGTTGCCTTTGTTACAGTGTATGTGTCCTGCTTGACCTTCTACACTGCAGCTGGGTTATAATAGTTATATAACAATTATGTCTAGGGGTAATTTCCGTTTTTGGGATTTTCCTACTGCATGTATTTACTGAAAGACCACTTATATCCATGAATAATAGGTGAAATTAATAATTTGGACTCAAGGAGAGACTGTTTATACAGTGTTTTAACCAACAACATTTCGAACAACCGCAGCATTAAGACCATGTCAAGGACAATAATTCGCACCATGAATACTAAGATAGCTATTCTAGATTCCCTTCCCTGTCCTAACATTAACAAATGTCAAAAAAACACAACAACCGGGTTTTGGTTGATGGGTTCTTTTGGAAAGGGGGAGGGTGGAGGAGCGAGTTTTGAAACCAAACTAGAGTATGACAATATGGGAATGCATGACACAGCTGGCCAACTTCTGCTTTGGCTAGAAAACGCTCAGGATTAAGCTTTGCTTGCGGATGTAGATCTAGTGCTTAGTTCAGCTTAGCTTGCAATCCAGATAGATTTGCTCTAGACTGCACGTGCGAGATACCTGGAACTACATTTCTTTTTTATTGCCTGAGAGACTGTTTAGTGACAATGTTATGATGCTGGCAAAAATTCATTATTAGACAGATGGAATAGATTAGCCCGGGGGTTCTCAGCCTGCGTGTGCCAGGGTCTTGTAATATTATCATACATATGGCATTATGCTTGCTGTGAAGTATCATGTCCTTTGGCGGGTGGTTGGTGGACGGTTCTAGAAGGGTCTCCTTCTATCCTGTCATTCTGCTAATATTCTGTCTGTCATTTTGCTTCTTTCTGGCACAGCATGGCCATTTTCGTCTGTCGGCGTGCTTTCTCAAAACTCTACACTCCTGTTCTGTGTGGAATTTTATTATGTTATCGAAATGTTGTCCGTTGCTACGCTACAGGCCCTTTGGTTGGTTTACTGTCAGTGAAAAAGTTGATTCTTTGGCTAATACCAATGTGAAGCTTTACTTTAATTACCGGTAATTTTGTTCGCCGTTGGAATTTTCACTGGCATTTGGGATAAGAAAAAAAAAAAGGAAGGGTGAGATATTCTTATGAGACCAGCATTCACCTTTGCAAATAAAATAAACAAACAGAAAATTTATCTTTTCTGCATCCTTCTCTTAGGAAGTTTTTAACTCTTACAGTAGTAAACCTTGTTTATTGTCAGTAGCTGTAATACTTTGAAAACATTAGGCATGATCTGACGGGAAAGATGTGAGAAGGAATACCGTGTGGCTATACCATCTGGTCGCACCTCTAATGAAGCAATCAGTAATACTACCAGCAGTTCTCGCTTGAATTAGTCAGTTAGTAAGTGCTGAAAACTGATCTACTTGACCTTTTTTGTAAGCTACCTGCGCAGTTGTTCCCCACTTGTTGCTGCTAGTGCTGGAACATCGGGTAAACAGCATAAATTACTGACAGTAATCTCCCCTCCTTGGCACGTCATGTAAGGGCGGAAGTGATTATGGGATATTGGTATCGAGGTCAACACTTCCGGAAAAGTAACCTTGTTGAATTCTATTCTAAACATTTATAATGTTGAGCGCCAGCGTCAACACCGACACATGCTCGCTTTTGTGTGTGTTTTCCCCCTTCTTGAGCATTTTTTAGCGGGCTGTTTATGATTGTTTTTATGCATCCTTCTCCCGAGATAGTTATAGCCTACTGTAATTTATAATAATTTATAATCCTGTCCACATATAGCAACAGAGCATACCAAGTTGTATATGGCCTATATTGTTGATTCTTGGAACGGCCAGTTGTAATAACACAATGTATAATAATAGTAATAATACAGATTAATGAATGGGAATAAAAGCTCCTTGCTGGAATCAGGCTTAGTAATTGTGCAATTTCACTTCATCGATACCTAAAACGCTTGATGCCACTGCAGTACTTCTCTAACGTACACTTGACAGTGAAAGTGATGCCAAAATAAGGGTTAATTTATTGGGAAAGAAGTGTTTGAAGACCTTGTGAGTGTGTCTCAAAGTCCATTGTGATAGAGACGTAAGGCTCAAAGCGCAGAGAATAATTATGTTTGTATTTCATCGGTTTTGTCTCATACTTGAATTTCATGTGAATGAACCAGCGAGGCGCGCTTTTTTCAGTCTCACTAGTGCGCGAAGTCGCTTTCAACCCCATAGCCACAAAACCGAGGCGAAACAAGTCTTGTGTCAGTGCGCACTGGGCCTAAGTGGGTTTCTTGGAAGAACAGTTTGTGGAGGTATAATCAGGGCTTGGATGGAAAGATGGATCGAAAGTGGACGCGTGAGGACATGGGTGGATAGATAAACAGGGTGTGAACTCGAGAAGGAATAATTGATCAGAGTTTAGGATGCGGATCGCTGGATGGATGGAGACTGAACCGCGAACTGACTTTTTTGATGTCTGGAAGATTCAGCAGACGGAAGAGGAGGGAAGGAAGGAAGTGGAAGAATAGACAAGGTAAATGGATGAGAAATGCAGAGGATCTGACAGTAGAGCTATATTATAAGCGGGCAGGAAAAAGAGAACAGCTTAAACAAAAAAAAAGTAAGATTTTATCTTTGTCTTACTTTTCTTACTTCTCTTTGTTTTGTTTTTTTCCTTCTAAGCTCTGTTGCTGCGTTTATCTTCTCTGCCACAAATGCTGCATAAACGCCCTCAGCACTAAGAAATAAGACCGGTGGCGAAGAAAGGCAGGCGCTGTCTGTAATTGCAGGTAGAACCGGGCACCCTCACCCTGCAAGTGAAAGAAGAAAAACGTGTTCAGTAGTCAGCAGAAAAGAACAAAAAAACAAATTAGCCTGGCACTCTCATTTATGTTGTGTGTTTTACTTACAACCTTCAGGAAACTTGAAATGGAACTAAGTAGGTGGTCGTGGGATTTTCATTTTGACGTTACGTCTGTCTTTCACAGCTCGCGGAAAAATTAGTAGTACTTTGTTCTTGTTAACTTCTAATGCGACTGCCCTGTAAATATGAGCGGTCAAAATTGTCAGCAGGTTGAAAAGTTCCAATTCTGCACTGGCTACTGTCTACTGTCTTGTCACTTCTTGAGTGTATACTCAGGTCTGTGTTTACGGAGGATTGTTGCCCTTAGTATAAGTATTTGCACCTTTCTTTTTCTTGCTTTTGTTTCTTGTACTTGTTAAGTTTTGTTGCTGTTTCTGTGGTGGCGGTGGCTGTCTTGACCATCAGAATGGCTCGCTAGTGGGGTCACTCTTAGAGTTCTGGTAAATTTAACATCTTACGTTCACATTAGGTGCTGGAAACGGTGACAGGAAACTAAATTAATCATGAACATGACCAGCCAATTATCTTGGACTTCGTGGCTAGAACAACCAAAAGGTTAAAGACGGCAAACGTTTGGAGGATTTGGGGGAGGAGGGGGAGTAGAGTAGAGACTGCCTGGCCTTGCCCACATTAATTCGCTGCAGTCTTTTTCAGCTCCAGGGGAAAAACAACACCAGAGCTAGAAATTCATTTCATTCCCTTTCAGACTTTGGGGGTCATGGTTTTCCACAATGCTTTTGGTGAGCACGCTGTTTAATACCTGACTTGGCTCTATGCCTAATGAACCTGCTTGGGATGATCTATGAGGGATTTGTGCTCGGCGAAAGAGAAATAGGCGGAACAGCGGATCTCAAACCCTGAGCAGGGAGCCATAGAGGAAATCTCCATTCATGAATTACCACGGAAATCTTTCTAAATTCACGTTTGACTGTTTTCCATTAAATGATGCCAGTGAACGAGCTCGAAAGCATAGAGGGGGTGGTTGGTGAGAGCTTCTGGTAGTGAGGGTCTCTTTCTGTCCTGTCATTGTGTACTATTCTGTCTGTCGTCTTGCTTTTTCCTTGCACAATGTGGTCGTTATTGTGTCATCATGTTTTCTTCAAGCTCAATCTCAAATCGGAAGGCATGGAACGCGGCTTTGCTGCATGTAGGATGTTCCTTGCAACCCTATGCATGTTTTATCGTTTGGTAGATTTTCTTTGCATTGTTCTTCGTAGGTCGCTATTCTTAATGGGTTAGAACCGTGTTCTTTTTACCCAGCGAAACTCGAATGGCTCGTACAAATTGTGTTTGGATGCCAGAAGCCTTGTTTTCAAAGGCGGTATTACTCCAGTGCTCCTGAAGGTCGGTCGGAAGTGGGTTAGATCTACATTAATTTTAAAGATCGTAGCGTAATTGGGCGTGGAATATTTACAGTGAGCGGTGCAGTGGGTCATCAATTCAGATTAGCCCGAACAACCATTGGGATTTTAGTTAGGGTGAACGATATTGAATATTGTAAGGTGGCCAACAGGTTTGATAACCTCTGGGATTGAAAGTGCAGTTTCTGGGACTTCTTTATTGGTGCAGGAGAAAGACACGGCATGTCTTTCATCTGTTTGAAAGAAGCTTTTCTTCCTGAGTGATAATGGATTCGTGGGGCTTTGGAAGAACAGAGTAAAGGCACCCCAAAAGCTGAAGAGAATGGATAGCTGGTGCCAGTGATAATGACTTCACACGTGCATGTCTTATTAGCTGCAGTGTAGCTCGTCCAGAGAAGCGAGAAGCTGCTGCATGAAAGATGCATTCCAAACGTCGAGGCCAGGACGATGGTTTCGCCGTTTCTGCTCTTTTTTTTTTTCCCCTCCCTGGACAGTGAGGGGAAAGTGTGTCAAACAGCAGCAATGAACCGAAAATCCCAGCAATCGCAATAACTTCGGCGGCAACATCAAAAGCATGAACGATAACATCGACTGCAACAGTAGCAAAATAATGCAGGCTCTACCCCTCCCGTCCGTCCTCCCCACGCGCTTTTTTTTTTTGGCCTTCGGTGTTTTTTTATTTTATTTTAGGAAAGGGGGGGGGGGTGGGGCAAGGGAGTCTGATCCGTGTTTGTTTAGATTGTTTAGACATGCACGCATGCAAGAGCCAACCAGGCGTGCAGGCGCTGGTACAGTCTGAACGAACGACCCGGTGCTGTGCGGTGCAGAATGAGAAGTAATTGCCCAATCGAACTCAGCACGTTATTCAATAACACCGTATTAGTTTACTTTACAGTGGCTTTGAACTGGAATAACCGCGTGTCGTTACGATCTGTAAGTCTATTGCAGGATGTTACTGGGGACTTTGTTTCATTCTGACGTGGTCAAAGACATGTAAACTACAGAATCGATGTATTGATCACCCAGTCCATCAGAACTCATCGATAAATCCCTGGTTACGTGGGTTAAACTGTCTGTGAAAAAAATTCTCTTACAGAACTGCTTTAAAAATTGATCAAATTGATTAGCGCTGAACTGTTGAGAAAAAACGTGAGGGATTCTGTTATACAGTATTTATTTTCGTCGGGAATGGCGTTGGTTCTTCGGTGAAGCCTCCGCCCCCCCCCCCAGCCTCTCATTCTTTTCTCCTCCCCCCCTTTATAAAAAAAAATAATAATATTCCCCCTATTTCTGGCTTGCACTCACTGTCAAAGGGGGGGAAAAAAAGTCATGAGTCATTTCCATAGCACCGATACCTTGACGATTTACCTGTGCATTCTGTAGGGTGGTGAGTCGACTTTCACCTACCAGGTGGCCTTTGGTAAAAATAAGAGGGCGTGAGCACGTTTTTCTGTCCTTTCAGTAAGAATGCTGAGTCTACCTTTGCTAGTGCTAGACGTTTGTCAGGAAGTACAGTAGGGTTGGGGTCGGGAGAGATATAAGAGTGTCTGTGTTATTGGTAAGAGTCTTTGTTTTAGAGGTCATGGTGAGTAGTGATAATAGTGGGGGCGTCTACCTGTGTGTGGTGTGTACTGTATGCCATTGTGCTTGAGGGCAAGCGTTTTACGCCACACTTTTTGTTATTATTGTTTGTTTTATTGCCGGTGGTAAAAAGCAGGAGAGAAAAAATGATACTGTAGTAATCTGTGTGAGGGGCTGCTGAGGGATAAACAAGCAAGATAGCAAACAAACGAGAACGAGAAGCTGGAAACGAGACACACAGTTATTAAGCGAGATCAGGAGGCTGGTACCATGGTAGTGAGAACAAAATTATAAACGCGACAGTCACAAAGAACAATTATTATTACTAGCAAATTGCCCCATTCTCCGAATTGTAAAAACAAAAACAAAAACAAAAAAAGACACCACTTCAGACCGAAAGAAATAAGAACAAAAGCATTAAGGCCGAGATGCGTAGGGTCATCCCCAAAACTTAGCCCAACAATATTTATTATTATTATAGTATTGACAATAACAGCCTGCGGTGCTTGGACAGAGACATCAGACGGTATTGGCAGTGGTGGAATAAAGACGTTTAAGAAGGAACAAATCAGCTGTGGTTTGAAAATACCAAACAGTAAACGCTGCGGGCTGGAATAAAGCTTGGGGAAAACAAAGAACATAAATATTCCCGGGAGCCACAAACCTGATTATAGTTATCCTGAGTTAATGAATGATAGAAAGAGTGGGGCCAAAACTTAAATAAATCAAAAGGGGCCTCAGATCCGACAGGAGTAGCAAAGATTTGCTACAAGAGCAACAATACTACATAACACAGTCACTGTTCTTTCAGCTACAACCCCTTCTCATTTTCCACTAATGCTATAACAGTTCTAAGAACAGCAGCAAGAGAACGGCGCCGATAACTTAATAGGCCCAGAGAAAACGATGACTTGTGTCGTTTAAGGTGAGTCTCTGTGGGTTTATAACTCGCAGGAAGTAACACACGGTTTCCAAGGTCTCGAGAGGATGTTTGTTTCCCACCTGCCGAGATGGTTATCCCAGGGTATCCAGTGTTTATCTCTGGCAGTCTGAGAGAGGCCGTGGTCAGTAGATAGAATGACCTCATCAAGGGGGTCTGGAGTCAGTCTGGTCAGACAGGTATACACCGTGCAGCATATACCAAGACAAACTGTATCTTCGACTAATCATTTAATGATGCTCAATGGGTTTTAGTTGTGATATTTTATGATGGTCAGATATTAGAAAGAAATGGATGGCGTGGCAGTGAAAAGGGTTGTTTTACTGATGGCGAATGTCTGGTAACTAAACCACTCAGTGATTTCAAGGCAGTTTTCACAAGTATTGTCTTCTTCCGTCTTCTGTTTTCTTCTGCTTTTTAGGGGTGTGCTGTTGGTCAGTGTTATGGTGAGGTGTATGTTCTTTGTCATGAACGCGCCGAGTTTGTTTGCGTTCGTTTTTTCGGAAGGGGGGGGGGGGGTCGAATTTTAATAAGCACGGCTGTCATCGTTGCCCGAATTCCCAAGTGTTCTGAAGTTAGAACCAGCCGAGACCTGATATGTTTATGGAAAGACTGCGAACAAGTCTTCACTCCTTGCAGAATTTGTAAGTGGTTGTGTGCGGGTCGAGATATATCACGAAAAGGCAGATAAACTCAGATTGAAGAGCACTGTACGAACAAGCCCATTATGAAGTGAGAGACAGCAGTGTCTTCAGGATTTTTGTGCGATTTAGCATTGACCTGAGTTCATGTGTTTTACAATCAGAGGCTCTGAAAACCGCTGCTCTGTCAGGTAAAAGTCTGGCCTGCAGTCACGCTAGAGACGGTTCTAAAAGTGATAAATCGGGGGACAGTCGGGCGTGCACCGGCTGAGTTTGATCTGCTGTCCAGTTGAATTGTGACATCACAACGTTTAGTTCCAAGAGGATCCGAAACTCAATAGCTTGTCGTCACTATCTCGCTAATCCGCCCATCAAATCCGGCTGATGTGCAGCGTGGCTCAGTGTAGCATTACTCCTGTGAAAATGTGCTTGTGTTTGTGAAGGGGGGGGGGGGGGTATATTTAAAAAAAAAAATCTTATAATTTTGTTGCGAATAAAATTGAAGGGTGGAATGACAGAGGGAGGTAGTGTATCTTTTTATGAGGAATAGAATGGAAATACGGTAAGAGATTGCAGTTCGAGAGTCGCTGCACCATGACATAGTTCCCACACTTTTGTCTTGCCGGGTTGAAAATGTTTGCGCCCCCCCCCCCCCTGCAAGTTTTTCCTCCCTGTTATTGGTGTGTTCGTTTCTTTGGTGTATTTTTGTTGTTTTTTTTTCTATTTGGCTACAAGATCAGCGTGCTTGAAGTTTTGAAACGGGCGCTTGCCAAACTCTGCCGGCGTTTGTTGTTGTGTGTTGTAAACCGCCCACACTCTTTCTTCTTTCTCCTTCTGGCCCCGGTCCTTTCCCCTCACATTCATGTTCGTTCATGACCTAATGACCTATTATGTACATTCTGAGGGTCTCAAAAAAATGTATCCACACTTTGAACTATGATTAATGCAATGTCAATTAAGGTGCATGCAGAGTTTGCGTTTCAAATTAAAGAGAACAGATGTGTAAGTATTTGAGTTGTCGCGTGGTGGTCGTTCTGGGCCAGAAACTGATGACAGCATAGTTCAATCGAGTTGCAAACAAGGTCAAGCATTTATTTATTTATTTATTTATTTATTTATTTATTACATTTTGTCGCCCACATAACGCCACGGTCATAACACGTTTGCTTAATTAAGTCATTTTTATAACATTTCCAGGAAGCATGAAAAAGTATTGCTTTGCGAATCTTGTGACTTGCGCAAAACTGGTTTCCTGTCAAAATTCAGACTTTGAAGGCTCGATACATGTTTTTCAGGAAACAAAACAAACTAAACTTATTTATCTGGGGCGTTAGGCAAAATATTGAAAGATGACCTAGGTAGCTGTGTTATAACTGTGATGACGATAACATATTATTGTGTGAGTATACATGAGTGCATACTGTTTAATTAAAATTGTACACCCCGAACAAGTTTCAGTCTGGTATTTGTCTGTGAATATCTTTTTGCGAATAGAACGTTAGATGTTTTACCTGTCAATGTGTTATGTATGTCTCAAACTCAGATTTTGCCGCGATATACTCTATTCATTATGTGCGTGTTATCAGCCGTGTGAATATATTCATCGGCGATGTTTGTTCTCTGGGTGTGGAGATTGTGCAGCTTTACAGAATACATGTCACTGAAAGTTTTGCGATGCTATTTTTGACTTTGCCATTGAAATATGAATAGTAAATACATGTATGTTGAAATTAAAGTCTTTTCTTCTTGAATGGTTTCCATTAACGTAAGCCCTCTCTTCAAAAACGAAGACGTGAGGGATAGGAATTTGGCGTCACTGAAGTTCATTGCAAATCATAAATCGCCGGTTCAGTACTAGAAGTGCCTATCTCCTTTATCTCAAAGAAGGCGATTATCTCTACTATCACAAGAAGGAAATAATCTTTGGTGTTCTAAGCCAATGAAATGTTATCGTTGAGTGATGTGGATGAACAGGAGAAATTATCGCCAGAGATGTTTTCAGTTATTTTTTTTGTTATTGTTGTTGTTTTTCATTGTCATTCCTTCTCTCTCTCTCTCTCTCTCTCTCTCTCTCTCTCTCTCTCTCTCTCTCTCTCTCTCTCTCTCTCTCTCTCTCTCTCTCTCTCTCTCTCTCTCTCTCTCTGTCTGTGTTATCTGTAACTGTTGGTATCTTTGTCATCTGTTTTTTTTTCTTTTTGTGTGTGTGTGTGTATTTAGACGAATATCAGTGATTCAATCTGTTTGAGTCTAATGATGATTTTCTAAAAAGAAAGATCAAAGGAAACCAAAAACGCACGATCTTACCGAACCAGCAATGGGTGAGAACAAGTATCACGTGACTACGATCACCATGGTTTGTGCACACACAGAACTTAATGATGACAGAGTTCAGCATTGTTTGGTCAGAACTTTACACGATACTGAACAGTCCTTGTGCTCACCGGGTTGTTGAAAAATGCCTAATAGAAATGGTTTTAATGAGCTTCTCTGATTCTGTTTAGACAGTCGTACTCGTACAGATGAAGAAGCCACAACAGCAACCATGAGAATGAACAAATCAAAGCAAACAAACAAACGCAGAATTTTGCTGCAAGCTGAAAGACTGTTTATTTTGTGACATCATTTCTCATATTGATAGATCATAATCATGAAGCACGATAAAGATATCATTATTAATACATTGGAATGATCACTACATATTTTATGCATCTAATTATGATATCAAATTTCCTATCAAATTTCGAGTTCTGTTTTTCCTGATTTGTAACCTCAAATTAACCGAAATGGTTCATTATAGATGAAAAATATTTGAATCAAAGTACTTAAAATGGGCGAACTTAATTAACGAACGATGCATATTTGGTTGGCCCTTTAACTCTTATTTGAAGACATGAATATTGCCATTAACATGCGCAATGACCCCTTTTCTATTTTGTTTCGTCAAGTTTACGTTGTCGGACAGTGGGGAGATTTCAGAATGCCCTAGTCTCAATAACGGTAGTGTTTGCTGTATTTCCTGGTGGCGTTCGGTATGAGTTTCCGTATGAATAAAGTATATAATGACTTGTGTTGACTAGAGAATTTCGTATTTGTACATCATAATTTATGCTCAATGATAGTAGGCTTTACTTTTTGGAATGAGAATACAAAGACTTAATATATGATTATGCATCAATTTTTTGGGTATCTGGGATGATTAAATATCCTTGTATATTATATACATGGAATGTCGTTAAAACGCCAAGGACATTAAATATCAGTGCTCTAATACCAGTAACAAATTGAAGGTAGTTGATTAAAAAAAAAAAAGGGTGATAAAACATAGCAATTGAACACAGTAAAATAACATTGCAACATGTGAATAGTCAAAGAACTGTATAAAAACATGTTTTCTGCAACAAAACGACGGTAGGCTTTGCTGAAGGCAGTGGTGAATAGGGAGTTGCGAGTAAACTTGGATGTAACTTTGTCTGTTATGGCTATTTGTATGTCTTTTTAAACATATTAGTTATCATAATGTTATAAAACAATGGACGGAGGTTTTGTTGTCTGGTGATAGAATCAGGTATTGGTCACAGTTGTTATTCACAAATATTTTCTTGAAAGTTTCAGAAGAAAAGTTTTCAATAGCTTGATTTTCTGTGCTAGAAGTATTTAGGTATAAACTTACAATTGTCCTTCGTATGCTCATAGTATAGCCAGTTTCAGAAAGATACAGAAGAGTTAGTTAGATAAAATATTTTCAAGAACAGTAATACTTCGCGTGTTGAATGAAATTTTCTGGCACCTATGTAAATATTGGACAAGAATGTTATGTGTGTGGAGTTTCATGGTGGCACGAGTGGGGCGAAAGCTGGCTTAGTAATATCATTGGTCAAGACGTTTGCATATTATGTCGGTGTCAGATGGGCATAGGTGGCTTAGAGGATTTACATGCAATAGCATATTTGTTTACGAGTGGTCAGGAGGGCTCTGAAAGGTGCAGGTATAGCCTACTGTGATGGAGATGTTGCGGACAGCGTAATCCCTGGTGCCATTGTTACAACCGGTGTTGACCACAACAGGAACTGCCTGCTCCAGGGGCTGACACAGTTTTCCCTCAAAGCGAAAATGCCTGATTCCTGGGACCCTCAGACAGGTCTGGCTCCAGCTGCTAGCCGTGGCCCCCACCAGTCTGGCCTCAGAGATACGGCATGGATATCTCAGGCCGTGATTGTCCTCGTTGACGTGGCTGTACCAGGGGCAGGTTGAGTCCTGAGATGGCCAGGACCCAAAAGTGGACACTGACCAGCGGGGTCGGGCGATCTGGGTACCCTGGTTGCGAGCACAGGCGTTCTGGGTAGACAATCCCGTCACAGATGGTTCCTCGTAGAAATTGTAGAAACAGCTGACCATGTTTTTCAGTGTCGGCAAGTAATCGGGATCACGGCATGCTTGAGTGGTACAGGGCATCAGAACGAGGAAGCAGATGACCATGAGGTGAGCAAGAGACTGGGAAAAGGCCTTTGGAAAGAAGAAAAAGCAATTTTAAACATGTCTCTGGGTGTCAAAATTACATCCAAACGGTGCGTTCACATATCTATGTGAAAACTTATTTTTGTAAAACAAAAAAACAAAAAAAAGTGTTTTCCATCAAAGACTTAAATCAGGAAGGGTTATTGCATACTGTACTTGCCATGTCAAGAAGTTGGTCGTAGACTCAGTGAATGACGCGATTTGCTTTGGTTTCAGATGAGGTTCGAAGTGGAAGAATGTCCAGCTGTAGAGGTGGCTTGCAAATAACAGAATATGAGATATTCCCTTTTGGTCTTCTGAGATTCAGCGCTGGTTGCAAGCTGTGTGTTCGGAGGTCAGAAGGCTGTTTGATGTCTTTGGTGCAGGCTGGCCTTTTTTTATAGTGGTTGAGCTGGAATTTGGGAAGCTAATTTTAAAATCCAAGGGTTTTTGATCCACCCCTAACGGACAGTTGAATTGCTCTCTTTTCTTACGATTTCGTCAGTGCTCGGCTGTTAACTTCCGCGGGAAAGCGGGTGCTTACCAGGGTATACGGACATCCGAAGATCCCAACTTCGATGAAACAATGGGGAAGTAGATCTCATTTTCATCAGGTTGGGCTTCGGAAAAGACTCGTGGAGTGGCTGCCCCGAGTTTTCCGAGTGGGCTCGACTTATACAATTATGGCACGTTTTGATCAAGAGCAACCTGACAGTTTTGAGTGTTTTTAACGCATTTGATAACAGATGCAAGCTGGGTATTTGTGTATCTTTACATGTGTGGGGGGGTGGCGGATAGCTGGCGTGTGTGTGTGTGTGTGTGAAAGGGGGGGGGGGAGTTTGTCATATTCTCTTGGGCTACGAAGTATCTCAGTGCCAACATACTCATGTTTGTGTCCAAGAGAACTCACGAAGCAGATTGCTGTTTAAAGCTGAGTGTAACGTTGACTGTCGTCAAAACTGCCCTCCCCCCCCCCCCTTTTTTTTTTTCAAAGGAGGGACACCAACCACCAACACTCAGATTGAACGATTTTTTTTTTTTTTTTCTCGAGTTCCCTCAACCCCTTTCCGAATATGAATATGCTAAATAATTATAAAGAGTGTCGAACTTAAGAGATTCAGCCCTTTCTCAGGACAGGTCAAAATCAGCCACATGATTATTGCCGAGGTCTTTTTTGGGCCGGGGGGAGAGGAGGGGTCGCTGCTCTTGGCATTTGCACCTACTATGTACTAGAGCGGAGATGACTGGCTAAAAATAACATTTGGGAGAACTCACCGCTGTCTTCATTGGTCCCTTGTGGGTCAAGAAAAGGTGACTCTAAAATGATCTTCCACATTCTACCACCCCCACAATCTCTGATAACTCTTTCTCTCGCACGGCTGTCAAGTTGACGTGTACATTTAGCCCAGGAAGTACGGTATTCTGATCATTCATTATGATCGTCAATGAATCACAACGTTATCTCCATTTCTGGTTTTTATTGCTGTTGTTGTTATTGTTTTTTCCGGAAGTGTCCAGACCCCCCCCCCCCGGTATTTCTAGGGGTATGTCTTCGCATTGTCTTTTCTGGTATGTCATTGGTGTCGATGGGTGGGGTGATGTCCACGTTGTATTGGATCGGTTTAATGAGAACACATTCGACTAGATGAAAGTTTTGACTGTCAGTGGAATCTGCCAAAGAGCAGTGTGTTTATCAATTAGTAAATCAGAAATAAGATTGTAAACCGCTGTTGCGTCTTGTCCATTGAGAAGTTATCAGATCCGCCAACTGTACCTTATTTTACAGGAGTGTCAGAGAAACAAGGAAATTTTTATTTTTTAAAGTTTTTTTGTTGTTTTTTTTTTCAAGAGAAATCCAATAAAGTGCAAGACAGTGGTAACATTATGCACAGAGTTACGTTACGTGATCTTTGAGGTGTGTTGTAGTGTTTTGTATTCGTTTTGCCCTTTCCACAAGTCATAACTAACGGACATTTTCAGTTTGCCTGTATAAGGCATGGTTTCATTTGCCCTACTTATCCCTTAACGTATTGCTTGATGAAGTAGTCATTTAGTTGACAAGCCTGAGGTACAGTGCTCATGACAGACATGGCAAGGCAGATTAAAACATCGGTAATTTAGTATAGTTAACTTAATGGTATATAGAATGAAAGATGACTCTATAAAATGCAATATAGAGGCCACTTATTCTAAAAGCTGGCAGTCTTAGGAGGGTTAAGCTATCATGAAATGGATGAACATGTGGCATTTTTGACTTTGAAGCGGAATACGAGTTGAGGCAAAATTCAAACCCGTCTGAGGGTCGAAAGTATTCTAAAGCATTTTCTGCAAGGGCCGGAATTACGTGTAGGAACGGCATTTTAAGGCAGATTTGCCTGCCAGTCAGTCTTGACACATTATTTTATCTGTTTGCCAGCGATGCGGGAACTCTTCATGATACGTACTTAACACTTTTCCATGCCAACTGCACCCATCTCTTAATGAGCGCTGTGTTACCATTTAATTGTTGTAAATGCCTTGTATCGTATGAAAAGAAATCTGTTAACGCTTTGGCTACTGAGAAATGAGAGATATTTCAGGGGTTAAGGCTAACTAAGCTAGCTTCGTGAAGTGTTAGCTTTTGTCGATGGCCCGAAGTATTTTGCAGAACGTTTTTCAGGTCGAAATGCGAGCGAGAGCAGTGGATTTCTTAAGAAGCTTTGTTTAATACCAGAACTCGTAACCTCTTTCATTTAGGTTAGTCAGGTCTGTGTTGTTTCTAATTGGCTGGGGTCTGGAAATCCGTCGGTTCAATGCAAGAAGTGATTATCTCCTTTTCTCTTTTGCGTGTGAAAATGGAGTTAATGATTTTTATTTTTTATTTTTTTTACACTGAGCCGACGAAATGACCGCTGCACATTTCAATGTTTTTGTAGGGGAGTGATTTACATCCATGATGGGATAAATTAATTGTAAATAAATAAAGGCGTGAAGTAAAGATGAACATTGGGACATTGGGAGCTGGGCGGTGTACACGTATCTGTAAATGTGGTTCTGTTTGATGCCGTTAGCGCTACACTATAGTGTCAATTTGTCATCTTCGCTGTCTTCTGTCATTAACTTTGTTTTTCTCGTCTTCGTGTCTGGGTTTGTTTTGTTTTTTTGTCTTTTTTTAAATCCGGAAGGTGAAGAGGACGGGGATTTTTAGGTCTACTTATGTGCAGCCTATTTATCGAGAGAACAGCTGATGCTGTGATTTATTTTTCCGTTTGTTTAAAAAAAAAGTTTCATCGTTAATGAAATTGATTTTTCCCAGTTACTTGAGGGTATTCTCTCTGTGGGACCCTACGTTGGATTAGTAACTCATCCGGTGAGGAGCTTCCATTACACAGAACTGGAGTGTGGGTGTCGTGATATCAAAGCATTGTGTCCTGTATTGTTTCCCGTAACTTTATCTTATCATTGATTTGGCATCCCGTACCGTAATCGTTTGTGTTCTGATACAGCTGGTAAGATGTAGGCAAGGCATTGGGAAAAACCCATGCAGGGTTTTTTTTTTTTTTTCCGGAGAAAATAGTGTGTCTATAGGAGTTGGAATTGGTTGACTATCAGGAATGAGTCGGGATGAGTTGACCATAGCAGGCACTGCATTTGAAGCAAAGGTGCGAAAATGGCTCGTCCCGGCTTTTGGTGGGAGGCTTAAATATGTACAGATTCTGAAGATATTTGTTGACAGCATGTATGTGGAACAAGAATGTCCCTTCTTACCCCTCAAGCACATGCAAACCATGGATGTGGAACAAGAATGTCCCTTCTTGCCCCTCAAGCACATGCAAACCATGTATGTGGAACAAGAATGTCCCTTCTTACCCCTCAAGCACATGCAAACCATGGATGTGGAACAAGTATGTCCCTTCTTACCCCTCAAGCACATGCAAACCATGTATGTGGAACAAGAATGTCCCTTCTTGCCCCTCAAGCACATGCAAACCATGTATGTGGAACAAGAATGTCCCTTCTTACCCCTCAAGCACATGCAAACCATGTATGTGGAACAAGAATGTCCCTTCTTACCCCTCAAGCACATGCAAACCATGTATGTGGAACAAGAATGTCCCTTCTTACCCCTCAAGCACATGCAAACCATGTATGTGGAACAAGAATGTCCCTTCTTGCCCCTCAAGCACATGCAAACGCTCTCCACGGGGACAATCCACAGTTCACCCATCACTTCTTTGTTTACGGCACATGAGCGGAATGAATAAAACTCCTCAGTTGTTTGTTGTTGTTTTTTTTCTTGGTCAACTCTGGTTCCTTCTGAATCTAGAAAATTAACGTCGGCAATGTGTCTTTGAGTTTGTGTCCACATTCGGGAATACTTTCTGAAAATATTTCTCAGCACACTGAAAGGCAGTAATAGGTTATGTTCGTGCCTTATCTCTATATAAAAGATGTGCCGGATTAGGAATAAACATTTATATCATGAAATTTAAGTCCTTACAGAGAGCCGATTTTAGTACAAGTCATAATTGTATTCGTCATAGCCCAAAAAATCGCCTGATTAAGAAAGCTAAATCATGTGTCATGCTCGACCAATATTGTGTTCATGTGCATTCCAAACACACCCTGCCGCGCCCCTCCCCCCCGAGACACGCCATGGCCCCTACCAAAAACGATTATGACAAGAAAGACTAGTAGACGAACAGAAAACAGGCTGACAATGTGTGCTGGGTTGTCTATTGTGGCGGCGGCGGCCACCACCACCTGAATGAAAATACCTTGAGACATTCCGACCATCTGTCGACTTGTGGAGTCCCGGAGCTCCGGGTCTGTCAGTAACGAGATCGCTGGGAGCAAAAAAAGTCTTGTCTCAGACCGCTGGCGGAAATTTTATCTCATTAAGGGAATGAATTCGGGTTTTGTGGGTTGTTGTTTTTTTTTTTAAGAGGGGGGGGAGGATGGGGATGCCTGATTTGGTTTATCTAGCACATTCCTCTCTTCTTTTTCACCGCTCACTTTCTTCAGTTACTTTCTTCCTTTCTTTTTCTTTTCTTTCGTTCAAACACTTGTTTCTTTATTTCTTTTATCCTTCTTCTGTTCTATCCGTGTTCTTTTCCTACATCTTTTCTTTCTGTCTTTTATCATTCACGCGTGACATAATTATCTCATCTGTCCTTTTCTTCCCCTCCGAGAATCAGGCTAAAATAAGGCATCCAAAAATAAACCGTGAAATGCGCAAAATGGTCGCCATTGTGCCGATTAGCTTTTAAAGCCAAAATCCGAGTTAGAACTCAGACCCCTTTCCTTCCCCATAATTATATTACACCGATCGTGCTCCATAGTCAAAATGTAAAAGTTGCAGGCGGAGATATGGGGAGGGGCAGAGAGATGAAGTGTCGACGGGACACCCAACGTTTGTCTTAGGGTCTCCATTGTTTGTTGGCAGAGTCGTGCTCCTCTGGCGCGCCCCGGGTTACCTTCTGGACTTTCTCTGTTTGTGACAGACAAACGCGGTTCACAATTTTACATTTTCTGACAGGAGTGACGTGGACATAATGGTAGTTTTGCCTGCAGCGCTGCTCTATTCTCTTGTTGGTTTATTTACTCTCTCTCTCTCTCTCTCTCTCTCTCTCTCTCTCTCTCTCTCTCTCTCTCTCTCTCTCTCTCTCTCTCTCTCTCTCTCTCTCTCCCTTCTCTCCTTCTTTCCCTTTCTGTCCCTCTGTCTCTCTGTTCTTCTTCCCATGTTGTCCAATGTCTCCTGCCTGTTTCCTCAACCCCGCTCCAACCTTCATTCGTCCTCCTTCTCCGGCATTTTCTGTTTCTCCCTGTCATCCATCACAGACACACCTCCTGCCATCAACAGCTCTCCACACTATCTCCCCTCCTCCACGTACCTCTCTCTCTTTTTGTCTGTCTCTTTCTCTCTCTCTCTCTCTCTCCGTCTCTCTCTCTCTCTCTCTCTCTCCGTCTCTCTCTCTCCGTCTCTCTCTCTCTCTCCGTCTCTCTCTCTCTCTCTCCCTCTCCCTCTCTCTCCGTCTCTCTCCCTCTCTCTCTCTCTCTCCGTCTCTCTCTCTCTCTCTCTCCGTCTCTCTTTCTCTCTCTCTCTCCGTCTCTCTTTCTCTCTCTCTCTCTCTCTCTCTCTCCCTCTCTCTCCGTCTCCCTGTCTCTCTCTCTCTTTCTCTCTCTCTCTCTCTCTCTCTCTCTCTTTGTCCGTTTCTCTTGTCTCCGTGTTTCTGTCTTGCTCTCTCTTTGTCGGGTCTCTGTCTCTCTCAGTGTGTCTTGCTTTCTCTCTGCCGCTGTCTCTGTCTTTCTCTCTCTCTCTCTCTCTTTCTTTTTCTCTCTCTCTCTCTCTCTCTCTTTGTCCGTTTCTCTTGTCTCCGTGTTTCTGTCTTGCTCTCTCTTTGTCGGGTCTCTGTCTGTCTCAGTGTGTCTTGCTTTCTCTCTGCCGCTGTCTCTGTCTTTCTCTCTCTCTCTCTCTCTTTCTTTGTCTCTCTCTCTCTCTCTCTCTCTCTCTCACTATTTATTGTCATCTTCACTTCCGCATTGTCTTCGTACCTTTCCAGTATGTTACTGGTTTATTATTTCCTGGTTTGTGATTGCCATGAAAGAGATCAGGGCACCAGTTACCAAATCAATCTCTAACTTACCACTGTGGTATGTGCATCTTAAACAGTAACGTAGACGAAATGGTCACAAATCCGAATTGGCTCATTGACATTTTCCTACATCTGTTATTGTGTGCGCGTTTGTGTATGTGAGTGTGAATATGAACTCATGGAATCCTCGAGCCTCCCTTCTTGAAAAAAAAAAAAAAAAACACGAGAAAGTTTGGACTCTGGTGATTTTCATGAGCACTCGTTTACCGTGGTATCCAGTCATACAGTTTGACGGTCTTCTCGCTGTGGACGGCAGGGGACGACAGACCTATAGCCCATTGGTCACATCTGACCTTAAGATCGCCTCAGGTGTCACTTGGTCAATACGGTCATTAAGTGGAGAACATGACTAGATTACCCATGCAACGGCAATACTCGTGTGGAAAAGGGGAGGGGGGGATCATTTTGGATGTTTACGCTTGATTCTTTTACGCCTCTGCGGATGTTAGCGGATATATATGTATTGTGGAACAACCGGGGCTTGGATGAGGTCGGAAGAAGCATAGGAGTGGAAATTGGTGAAACGGATGGGGGTCTGGCAGACTGGGAGTTATGAAACACAATTTCATAAGGTGGACAGGGTGTATGAACATACTTGTAGCTGTATTCGCGGGCAGACAAGTAACAACTGATGAATGATTGATATGGACATTGGGGGGAGGGGGGGGGGATAAACTAAGTGTTGGGAAGGTAGTCATAATGAAGAATGGGAAGGACAAACAACAGCCCTGCTCGCTGTGTCAATGCTGTCGTCAGATTTTTTTACATTGTAACCTAACAGCATCGGGTTTCATTGATGTGACAGTTTAGGTGAAAGATCAAATTGATCACCGGCCACAGACGTTCATTTCCCACGAAGATCTCTTTTTGCCCCTCTCAGGTACTTGTCCTTGTTCGCTTCAGAAAAGGTCAAAAGGCAAGAGAATTGTAGACAGTCTTCTGTGGTATTACATACCCGAAACCTGTTGAAGATGTTGAATGGACTTTGATCAGGGATCTCTCTAAGTTTTAGATGATGTGCGGAATGTGCATGCAAATGCTGTTTTGCTCTATATTGTTGGGGGCGATGTTGGTCCTGAGATGCCTGACCCAATCTTCTGTCGTTCTCCCGCCCCTGCGGAGTCGAGACCACATAATTATCTGTATTGAGTTTAGTTCCTTGTATGAATGGGATATAATACGTGTATTACTTATTCTGTGTTGTTGGAGATGGCTGTGTCATTGGACTGCCCTACAGGTTTTGTCTCCCTACTACGCCCCTGAGGAATGGAGCCCAAACGAAGCCGTGTTCCCTGAGAAAAAAAATTGTTTTCAATCAGCACGTTCTATTTATGACTTTGCCCTTACGAGGCAGATTATGACAGCGATGACACATGACGTTCATGTTCACAAGTTCACGAGCTGCAGAATGACTGACAGAGCTGGCAGTTACTCGCTCGCTGGCTGTTCTTTATTACGGTCCATAAGGATTCAAATTAGACCTTGAGTGGAGGCTTCACTTGTGAGATGAAAGGCAACTGATATTTTGGGGGTGGCTGGAGGAGTATTTGACGTAATGTTCTCCAGTAATTTCCTGAGGGAATATCGAAAATTTCTGTTTCTAAACACAGGCAACGAAACGTAACGATGTTTTTTGTGTTGTTAGCGCTCAGGCAGAGATTTCATAGGTCGGATATGAGAGTGTTCAGATTAGACTGGCAAGAAATCTCGTGAAAAACTCTCACGTTGACAGTTGTCAGGATTAGGGAATGCGACAATCGGGAGGACAAATCTGGAAGTGAAGTGAGACGGATCAGATATGGTTTGCGGAACTTACCAGGCTTCACAAGTGCAAGTTTGACTGCAGGGAAGGAAGAAAAGAACAACGGAAGAGCACGGAACGCCGGGGAGGGGGTGGTAGCTAAAAACTATATTTTATCACGTACATTCCCACAAGCCGCCCTGAGCGGTTCATAAGAAAAAGTTCCAGTTCAAATAACCAAATGAAAATTGTACATAGATTTATGTTCATTGTTCAGTTTCCAATAATTTGCCATCATGTTGTTGTTGTTGTTGTTGTTTTAACTTGTCTTTTGATCTTACTAATACCAATGCTAGATGCACTGACTTTCGGAGTGGACAATATGTGGGCAACCGTCAGAAAAGTATCTGCAAATGAGTCAGTTAATTGTCGTGGCCATTTCTATAGTTGATTATTTTAGATGCACATATAACGACAATAAGCCTATTCCCTGCCTCATGGCAAGCTTTGCCTGTTGTCAACAGTCTTGATTCCTTAGTTCGCCTTGGTCTAAGACATTTTCTGTCTCCCATTTCCAACGCCCGTTTCAGGTCTGGAGCAAATAGTTTACCAATTTAGATAGTCATGGGTTAACTGATTCACTCCTATAAGCCGCTCTCAGCGGTTCATTTCAAATGGTGCATAAAAATTGCACACAGCCAAATTGTTTGTTTCCAAATTTCCAATAATTCGGCATGTTTCTGTATATCACAATGTTTTCTCAAAGCTTCAGTACTGATCCTTGATTTTCAGAATAGATCGAGGTATAATTAGTCATCTTTCAAAAAACGCCAGTGATAAAGTGGAACTGGATTTCTTGGTAATAATCCCCTCGTGAGCGGTAATGATTAGTAACTCGAATGTAGGTAAGGGCCACAGTTAAAGTTAAAGAGATGTAGTGGATATTTTATGTTTTTCATAATCTGGACATAGAAGTAGACTATGTCTTGCATTTTAGGAGTGCAAGAGAGGTTTTTAGTTGTCTGTATCGTCTTTTCATAATCTGTAAGATTTCTCTGAGACGATGATTTTCAAGCAGTGTTGGCCGTTATCCCTCATGTAGAACTAATAATTTGTTAGATTGTTTAATCTCTCTCTCTCTCTCTCTCTCTCTCTCTCTCTCTCTCTCTCTCTCTCTCTCTCTCTCTCTCTCTCTCTCTCTCTCCTCCCTTTCTCTCTCTCTCTCTCTCTCTCTGGCGCGCGCAGAAGAGGTATTGAACATTATGATCCCAGGCTCGAACTCCGCCCAGGACGGGTTTCAATCTAATTAGTGGGGGGGGGGGGGTAGTGCAGTTTTATATTTGTTTGTTTTTCCTGGCCTTCGTCCTCCTTCCTGTAATAATGACTTAAATGTCTATTTATTGAAAATTCATTTTCTCCCTGCTTTCATACTTTATTATAGCATTATGTACAACGCATTATATGCATAATGTCTTTCTCCTCGTTTAGCCGCCGCTTCTGGCAGTTAATGAAGGAAACCTCTGATGCATCCAACAAGACAAGTCCTGTTGTCCACCAATCTCAAGCGATCTAGTCGTTATTTTTTGGGAGTGGGAGATACGCGCTTCTTCCCCCTCCCTTCAAGCCCACTTTCTTATCCTCCTCCCCCCACCCCCCCCCTTGCCCCAGAATGGAATTTTTAAAAATGGGAAGGGGTGGTGTCCATAGTGGCTGCAGATTATGAGAAACACCTGATATCACAGACAATATTTAAGCTCCAGTCCTTTAAGTCTGATTGTGTACGCGATGACATTAGATAAGAGTCGTGGCCTAGCTGAGAACTATCCTGCTGACGATTAGCTGACACCAGAGTTTTGACACTTTTCTTATCATCTGGAGACACAAAAATGCTCTACATCTTTCTCTCTTGGCTAGTAGTTTGGTGTGCACTTTAGAACTGTGGATTTTCTTTCTTCTTTCTTGTATTGGTTTTATTATCTTTCCTTCCAGCCAACCCCGGAACAACCAAGGGAGGAGGTCATAACAGGGGGGGGGGGGTGGGGGGGTGCTAGCTATCTGACCCTAAATTCTTTCATTAAAATTGTTCTGAATGTCGGAAGAAAACTGAAAAAAGATTAATGCATTTTGTAACTCTTGATTACACTATCAGCACTTATTGGGCCTTCCTGCCTTGTTAGGAGTTGTGTGTGTGAATGAGGGGGGGGGGTGTGAAAGGGGAAGCAATAGATTAGCTGTACATAGGGCTTCGGGTTACCTCAGTCCGACCCTGCTTCCCTCCTTCCTACGAGTATTCTTTCGTGTTTTTTTTTAAAATAGATTGTTGCACCACGTACACCATTGTGAGAACCGCTGAAGATTCTGATGTCGATTTGTGAGATGGTCTGTTGATTCTGTGTTTGTTTGTTTTTTTCTGAGTGCCGTGTACTGTATTTGTTTGGGAAACGCTTGTACGTGGCGTTAGTTTAAGGACACGACTCAATACACCGTTATAACTGTCTTTGAGACGAGGTATGGGCGGGGTGGAGCAGGCAGAGGCAGAACAAAGGTATGAGGAGGTCCCATTGTTAGTCAGTTTCGCCTGGACTATCACTGACTAGGCCTGGATTTGAAACTGTTTTGGCTAACAAGTCACAACAGCTTTTATTTTGCCACTAGCTGACCGACATGTTTTGAGGGGAGACTAATATAACGTTGGAAAGGGCTTCGGCAGTAGGAAGTCATTGAGCGACATTACGGGAATATTTTGCTCACTGTACAAAGGAAATATCTCGTTTGAATTTGAAATTGAAAATGTGAATGTGAAAGTGTTTCTTGTTTTTACAGAAAATACTGGTGCAGCTTGTGCTAGGCCATTATCTATACTATATATATTTGTGGACTTGAGATTTTTCTTTGCAAAAGGCTTCTGAACCACTCAACACTCAGACTTCAAATTTTATATGGTGCATCAGAATGGATGTAAGGGTGCACAGTTTTTAATAGAAGTCTCAAATCGGTGTATTTTTTTTTAATTGGAAATTTATTGTTTCGCCATCATTTAGATCTATTTCGAGTCATGGTTCGCCATTTTAAGGTTTCGTTATCACTTCCTGCGATGTGTTCACTATCAAACACTCTAATCCGTGCGCAAATCATGCTATTGTACGGGATGCGCAGGGTGTCAACTCACAAAGGCAGAGCAGTAAGACTTAATTAAAAACAAACAAACAAAAATAAAATAAACAAATAGGAACAGGCCAGATGAAGCAGGTCCATAATAACCACCCAGAACTGAAACCAATATTCAAACCGATTTATCCCGGGCAGGGCCGGGGACCTCAGTTAGTCAAGTATATCTGTTGCATAGCATTTTACTGGCGATATGGAGGTCTAAACTGGTGTGCCTATACTGTATTTCATCAATTTTTGTGCTGATTAAAATTTTTGTTCTCCATCGACATCCTGCCCTCGTTCTCCGCTCTTGTGTCTCTGATAAAATACGAGGGGGATGTCGGAGCAGAGAATGACTATTAATTTCGTGATACGATGGATAGCCGTGTAGCGGTAAAACGCACTGCGTCTCCGAGTGAAGTCTCTGTGACTGGTACCTGCATCTATCTCCACCATCTACACATGTATGGCGTATGCCAGGGACATAGCAGAACGCGTGACCGTTGTCTGGGTGATAGAGTACAAACCTGCCGGTTAGACAACATTGTGCAAGGCAGAGAGAGAGAGAGATATGTGCACAGCTTGTCCTGATTTTGACCGCCCTCTCGCGAACGTCTATGGAATATGTGATGAGCATTCGGAACAAAACACGTATTTTCTCCCTTCCTCCTGACAAAAAAAAAAAAAAAAAGAAATCTCTGACACATAATGTTCCCTCCTGTTGATACATGTACCGATAGTGTGTGCCAAACACAACAGCAGGTGAAGAAGACAATGAATTTTATCATCTTTCATGGGAATGAATAGGATGTTGAAAAGATAATTGAGTTTTGCCGGAGTTGTTGTGGTTTTTGTTGTTATTATTGAGTATAATATGAGGGGGGGGGGGGGGCTCCACGTTTATTTTCTTCTTTGTGTGTTTGTTTGTTCGTAGTTGTTTTTTTGGGGGGGGGGGGTATAATAATGCTGAAAGTTTGTCTGAATAATTATATCCAGCAGCAAGTGTAGTGGAAGTGTATGAACGCATTTTTGTTTTCAGTCAACGCGGCGTTTGTTGGCACTGGGTAATTAATATGTGATACCTGCGAGGTAGTGCACTGGGTAGTGTAATAACGTGGGGCCATGTATTCTGTTCTCTCTCTCTCTCTCTCTCTTTCTCTCTCTCTCTCTCAGGTCTGGAGCAAGTGGTTTACCAAGTTAGATAGTCGTGCGTTAAGTTGCAACTGGACTTCTTGGTCATCAACCCCTCGTGCGCGGTGGTGATCAGTTAACCGAATGTACGGTGCGGTGAAGGTCACAGTTAATGAGATGTTAAAAGACACATGCGATCACCAAGTAAACTTGAATATTAGAACAACTGAACAGATTAATGCAAACAGGCAACGGTATATTGCAGGAAAATTATAAAGTCTTGTCCTCCTGTACCAGGTACGATTCCCATGAGAATAACACGCTATTTGGGGGGATATTTTCATGGCTTAATGTTAACATCTTTTGTTTTGTTTTTGTTACAATACATATCAGTATCAGAGAATTGGGACGTCTATCACTACCACTGCCTTCAACAGGCACATAACATTCCCCGTGTACTGCGCTGATTGCAATGCCAGAGCCGACGTACTAGCAAATGTACATACCGTGTTGGCAGCGGCCTGCCAGTCCTGAGTTGACAGGGTGCAGAGTGCGATTGGTTACGTGACGTTACAACAGCACAGATATCTCTCTCATGCACACATAAACAGGTACACTCGGATTGTTTTCTGCCCATGTGTGTTCCTCACCCATTCTCGATTTCTGCCGACAGTCCTAGGCATCCTAGGTGCGGTTAGCGGTGCGTCTTTAGTGTGCACATAGGTGAACATACATACATACACACATGCATACGTACATACATACACAAACACACTCATATATACACACACACGTACGTGAATACATACACATGCATGCGCACTTTCGACGTCTTCGCCACCTTTTTCTCCCCCCCCCCCCCTCCCTCCCTTCCACTTTGCACCAGTCCTTATTTTTTATTTTTTACCCTATTCATGAAACATAAATCACAATGTGTTGACAGCTGTACTTGATTTTCACTCGTCTTTCTTCTGCTATTTTCGGTTTAATCACTCTCTCCTTCCTAACCCCCACCTCCCACCCCCCCCCCCCCTTTGTTTAGTTTTTTTGACAGCTGTGAGACAGTAAAGCTCGGAGCGCCCTAGCCGATTCTGATTGGCCAACAAGTTGTCTGGTGACGTCACGACATTGGGTTTCAATGAGACCCCAACTGGTTGGGTCATATCAAAGACTGTAGAAATTCTACATTTTTTTGGTCATATTGAAACTCAACGTCGGGACTTCGCCAACCAACTGGTGGCCTACAGGCAAGGTGCTCGCCTCTTACGCCGAAGGTACCGGGTTCAAATCCCGGTTGGTGCAGGCATGGTCGGTGCAGGCATGTTGGAATTTTTGGATTTTTCTCATATTTTCCTGTCCCTGATTCTATGGGAGGTAGGATCGAGCACCTAGTCTTCTCGGATAAGGACGAAAAATTCAGAGGGCCCGTGTGCACGTTGCGCACGTTAAAGATACCTTGGCAGTTGGAAACCGTGAAGAGCAGGCCGCACAGGTCGCTGCCCGGGCAAAATTCTGAAGGAAAAAAAAAAACACTAATCCCTACCAAAACAAGAAATAGTGAGGTGTAAATGGCAAGGACAGCAAACCTCCTAAAATAAAGACCTAAAATAACCAACCAACTGGTCGGCCGATCAAAATTTGCTAGTGGGTGCCGGGGAGAAAACACTGGACCTTCTATAAGAAAATAAATACGTGTATTTCCTTTTCTCTTTTTCTATCTGTTCTTTTCTCGTATGAAGAACAACCAGGAACTAAATATCTGAGCTCTCATCTGGAGTCATCACTGGTCTGTCTCAACTTCAAGAGACATCATCATGAACGATCGAGCTCCCATCCCTAGCTTTGTCTGCCCTCATCATAGACGCCCTCATTCGTTCTCGTCTTTTTCAGATTTTTCATGCAGCACATAGATCTAGTGCGTCATCATTCTCGCGGATTAATTTATGGTCTTAATGCTGCCCTAGTCCGTCTAGCACACGAGTTGTGCGCGCTGCAGAAAGTCGTCATCGTGTAATAGTTCTCCGATTTCTTTCTACGTGTCCGTTTTCGTCAATTTCCGGCATTTGTCAATAGAGCATAATATCATATTGGTTTGTTTCACGTCACCTAATGTATGTACAATGTAAAACACTACACGTTCTCATTCGGTTTATTTCTGCGCTTTTATTTACGCTTATTTTCGTTTCTGAATTTACACCCAAAATACTTACAGAGCCTTGCTGCTGCACGAATCAGCAGAAAAACTTCTTTCTAACATGCATTCTGCATATCCTCCCTAAGACTTATATATCTGCCTGCTTCTATAGTTCCAGCCTGTGTATATTGAACTTCAGAATTTTTCTCATAGTGTTATCAACGAATCTTTGGTGTTATGTTCAAACTTCCCCCTCGGTCCATGGCTGTATCGTCTGTACTTCTCTTTCTTACGTCTTTCCCTTTTATGTTCCGCGTCTCCCTCAGTGTGGCCTACTCGCCCCCCTCCTCCCCCCCCTCCCCAACCTCAACCATCTCCTCTTTTTCCATTCACGCCATGCTTTTTTTTTTTTTTGGTGTCTGTTTCGTTTTTCTCCCTCATCCGCCCCACCCCTCTCAAATTTATTTTCATTCCGTTTTATTTTCAATAAACGACATGCATGTGGGTTACGGAGTCTTCCTCCCAGCCATTGCCTGTCCAGCGGGCGTGACAGCTTTCTTTCTTTTTTTCTCTCGATATGCGGAATATGAAGGGGTGGTGTTCCCCTCCCCTAACTCCTGCAATGAACTGCTAGGCGATAAAAGTGCTGACTGACCCGCCCCCCAACCTTGTTTCCGCTTGCTGGCTTTGTACGTACGCCCATACCACCATCATTAACATGCATGATAGCAGCAGAGGGCAATGGGGATCATCAAAGCCCAGCTGGTTACGACTCTGATTTTTCTGTTCCTTTTAAATCCCTTGTCTCGTTTTTTTTTTTTTTTTAACACTTTATTTGCATGTGTTTTGACCCAGTTGCACTACATTTCCTGTCTGTCTGGTGTGTAAGCTCAGATTAATCCCTAGTAGGCTACAGCACAGCTTGTCGGCAAATTACTGTCAAATTAGGATGGAATTAGAGGTCATCTTCAGTCTGACAGGATACCGTGAAGCCGCACTGAGAGAAGTGGGCTCGGACATAAATGTACCAGATTTAAATCTCGAATTCTCTCTCTCACCCCCCACCCCCACCCCCACCCCCGCGAGCATCAGTTATTAATCCCAGCCGGGCTGGGGCCAACCATTTGGGTCCTGGAAATTGAAAGCCTGGCATTCACATGTTATGTACGTAACGGATGGGACGGAAAAGCGAGACACGTTGAAATTTATGATTATAATAATGTATTGGCAGGACATTGTTTTAATCTAGAGTTTAGAAAAGATACGTTGTGAAAATATGAACTGGAGAAAGAAGAATGATTGGGGGGGGGGGGGGACACAGATCCAAGATAATAACCAGCAGTTTCGTACATGAAGAAGAATTAACGACAGAGGGGATTAAAGGAAAAAAAATTGATGCGCTAAAATTCAACTCCCCCCCCCCCCCACCCCCACTCACACAAAGATTTCCCTCTAAGTTAACGGTGTATTAAGGGTTAAGAATGAAGTACGATTTTACGACAGTTCTCGCGACTTGAAACTTTTATGAACTCCATCCAGCCCAGCAGTTGCCCGCCTGTTGTCCCGTACTTACTGCGGGCAATTCTTCTTGCATACAAAGCTCTCATTTCATCGGGCCTGTTATCAGTTTCAAACCTAAACAGGGTCGGGCCCTCGCTTGTGTCGTCGGACCCCCCCCCCCCCCACTCCCTCCCCCCAAGAAAACAAGCGACACAGACCCTTTCTTGTTTACGAGCATTTGACGCTTTTCTCCAGCGATAAGGTTTTTACCCCTTCAGTCATCGGCCATGGGATTACTCATCGGATTTGAAAGACTTGGGTCGTACAAGATTGAAATCGACGGTTCTCCAAAAGTGTGTCCATGGGCTCTCCTCTGGAATGTAGCAGTGTTGAGGGGTCATTAAAATTATTTCATAGTGTGGGGGCGGGGGAGAAGGGGTGTGTTACATGTGAGTACACGGAGAGATGAAAGAAGAAAGTTTTGTTGTTGTCGTCGTCGGTATTGTTTAAGTTTTAATATGTGTTTATTAATCTACGATTGTGTTATTTTGAAATGGGGGGGGGGGGGGGGAGGGCTGTTCCGATTTTGCTTCAGTCGAGCCATTCACTGGTGGGGACTTAAATCTCATAAATCTTATTTATTTCTCTTCGATTTTAACGGTGTGGCACCTTTGCGATGAAAGTGATAATAGAGAATGAGAAGTAATAAATAGAAGAACAGTTCATATCATTATCAAACACACAATCAATCAAATACATAAATCCTAAAATGATCGTAGAATGTACGACGTGCCTTGAAAAGATGAATACGCACAATGAATGTTTATTAATACAGTGTCAGTTAGATACATCCAAGACTTTTAATTCAAATTAAAGAGAACATGTGCGTCATTATTTGAGTTGTCACATGTGTTTCAACTGGTAGCCATTCTGGGCCAGACACTGATGACAACGCAGCTCAGTAGAGTAGCAAACGACATCAAGCAGTTTGTGTAGAATCTATATACTTTTTTTTTTTTTTTTAGACACCCGGTATATGTTTTTCCAATTGTAGAATCATCAGGTGTTTATGAGTGTTTCCTGCGAAGGAAGCTATATTAATATTCAGCATATTCGGGCCCATTAACTTTGTAAATACTGAGAATCCTTGGTTTAAAGTTTTAACTATGAATCACGGACCGCGAGCGACAAGGCGAGAATAGCTGTGATTTGTCATGCAGATCTGCCGTAGAAGGATTAGGTTGATTCCTTCAGGGGTCCTGGGGTCTTGTTTACCGCTGGTGGAGCTCCCGACTTTCCACTGGTCTGGCAAATACACCACAGAAAAGCTCAGTATGAATGAAATCATCCCCACCCCCTCCTACTTTTGATAATTCCGACCCTTGGCTTGTCCAGTGTTGTGCCGTTGCTCGGGGAACTTGGAAAAAGTGCAGGGGTTGAATGGAGGATGTCAATTCGCTCCTTCAGCTGTGTTTTCATGTATCCGGAAACGGACACTGCGACAGATACGTCAAAAATCCATCAAATAGTGAAAGAGTGTTCTCATCTGTACGGAAATGTTTCTGTACACATGAAAACGTTCTGTCTGTTTCACGTACTGTTTCCGTTTCCGCACACACGAAAACCCAGCTTTATCCTCTCCTTTTTTCTTTGCTGAAAAGTTGAAAAAAGTCCACATCTTATAATAATAATAATAATGGATGGCATTTATATAGCGCATATCCATTACAAAAATGCTCTATGCGCTTTACAGAAACATGTCAAAAAATACATGGGTAAACTCACACACACAACCCACATTGATACACACATAATAATAATAATAATAGATAGCTTTTACATAGACTAGAAACTCTCATACAAATGACATTTTAACATCCTTTTAAACTGTGAAAATACTTGCGAACTGCGGACATCTAAAGGAATCTCATTCCACACCCTCATATACAGGTCCTTAATTTGTCATCTTAATAGAAAGTCCCAACTAACACACGATGCAAACGATTGGCCGGATCACAATTATTGCCGTCACTGCTAATACTAATGATATCTCATTTTTTCACAGTTTTGAGGAGAAACAAACAAAAGGGAATGAAAATTGTTTTTCATGGTGCCATCAAATGAGTTAGTCCAAAATATCATTATTGCCATAAAACAAATTGGCATTTTATTATTATTATTATTATTATTATTATTATTATTATTATTATTATTAAATAACAGTGTTCGGCGTGGCGTCAAGAAGGACATAAAGAGTAATTTTGGCCGAAATTTGATTCAGGGTATTATGTTAACACGATACACAGCTGCAGTTGTCTTTCTACGTCAGATTTTTTTACAAAAATAAATGCTGGGATAGAGAGAAGGTACGTCATTCTACAAGTTTTCTTTGTCATCAGGTTTTGTGCGTGTGTGTATTCCCCACGTCTTTCACTCTCACTCCTTCAGCTTTTGTTTGGATTCCAGAGTGTTTCCACTGTCGGTCCTTCATTCAACAGTTGGCTGTATTCGGGTTCACGGTTGTTGTTGTTGTTGTTGTTTTTTTTATTGTTTTGACATACGAGTTGTTTTTCCTACCAAACTGATGACCCAGAACTGGCAGGGTTCAGAAGAGAAGGATTGCCTGTTAGATCTAAATTGTGTTAATTAACGTCAGTTTTCTTTGTTCGTGGCAGATGATCAAAACCTAATAGCCTGACACAGGCGTTCATTCATGATTGCCTGAGGGGAAGCTTTTTTTGTTGTTGTTTTGGACATTTTTCAAGGGTTGTTTGGTGAGATACATGTCATTCATTTTTCTCTGTTGCAGCGTGGATGCTTTTTCATAGCCTTTGGGTACGATACGGGAAAGGGGGGGGGGGGTGGGGTCCATGAAATAGTTTCTAACATGAAGGTAGTAATTTAATCTTTTTAATTATATATTTTATCTGTATGAGGCATTTTTACCGCTCCAGATATTCCTTTAACCAGGGTTCACACAGGTCCTTAAAAGTCCTTAAGGTCCTTAATTTTCAAAAAAGAAAAAAATAAGTACTCAAAAAGTCCTTAAATTCAGAAAATGGTGCCAAAGTCCTTTAAAAGTCCTTAAAATTTGTATCTCGGTTGAAACATTTGAGATTCAAATTTTCCAGTTGCACACTGGGTAATGGTACTTTGAAATAACTGGAACTTTTCAGAGTGAATTGACTATGTTTGACTCTGGATACAGAAACATTCCGAATTGGTGAGTGCTACACACCACTTTAGTTGCAATATTTCTTGGTCACAGGCACACAGGTCCTTAATTTGTTTACTGTGAGTCCTTAAAAAGTCCTTAAAATCAGTTGTCAAGACTTTGTATCAACCCTGTTTAACTGAATTTGGGAATGAAAATAGGTCTCTCGTGTTGTTGTTGTTTTTTCTGAATTTATTCGTGATAATTATATTTAGCAATCGCAGATTGTATGATACGCTAATTTTTAGCAATTGTTAATACATTTTTAAATTTTAGAATGGACATGGCGATCTTGCATTTGTGTGATGCATTTTCTCTCATCTTTGTCTACAGTCATCAGTTTTTTTTTATTATACTTGGATTAATGTTACACGTATGGCAAACTGTTGACTGTAAATTATGGCGTGATCAACTGCGGAATCCTAACAGCTGATTGTCAAGCTGCTGACCTCAGGATGACCTCAGGAAATCAGGGGCCGTACATAAAGTATGCATCCTCAGAAAAGAGGAAAGGGGGTGGGGTACCACTAGGGCAGGAAAAGCGTACCGGGGGAGAGGGTGGGCACGTTGGCTTGTTAATCAAGATAATAAATTAAACATTTGTTTTGTTGGTGTGTGTGTGTGTGTTTTTAACGAAAAATTGTAGGATTGTGTAGAAATGGAATAAAGAAAGCTTTAAAGTCAATGTGTAGCTAATTAAAGAGTAGGGTAGTCCGCTTTATCATTGACTTTCATCATTATAAAGGTAATGGCACGGTGTGGGAACGGGGATTGGGGGGGGGGGGTAGTAGTTTAATCCAAGCCTATGAAAAGCGCACGGGTGTGTACATGTTGTTGGGGGATGGGGGGGGGGGGTTAAAAATCGCCCATGTCGAGCGTAGTACTTCATGGATGGCCCCTTTAGCTGGGCGTTCTAATTACACTTCTGAGCGCCTAGCGCCTGGGACAATCTGTGCTGCACTTACGGTGTTTTGTGACCGAGTGACGCATTCATTTCCATCTTACCGCGGGCGTCCTAATGATTAGTTAACCTTCTCCAGGATGATGCGTGCCTTTGCGCCTTTTTTGCGCACATCTGATGTAAATCTCATTAACAGTTACCTCAAGCCTTATCGTCCCAGGTTGTATTGCATTTTAATCACTGTGCCTCTCATCAAAGATAGTCGAGAGTGAAATCAGTGTATCTTGAGACATCAACAGTGAAATCGGAGATCTTGAGATCAGCAGTGAAAGATTGGACTTGACTGGCTGATGTTATCGTTTTTTTTACAAGACTTCAGACGTCGTGCAAGGAGTAGTAGTATAGATCGTTTGATAGATAAATGAAAAGCTCATGACTGTAGAATTTTTTTTAATCTGTAGTTGTAAACTTTAACTAGGTTGCATGCTGAGGTGTGTGAGGCCTGGTTTGGAACAATGTGTGAGAAGTTAGTTGGCTTGTTTGTTTTTAAATTTTATGGGGGGAGGGGGGGGGATAGTGTATTTCGATTCAGTGTCTGGTGTCTTTGTTTGTCTGTTTTCAGTACTCAAAAAAAAAGGAGGGGGGGGGGGGATTTTAGATTATTCAAAACGAATTATTTAAGCACGTACTTTCGCTACGTACATTTAGTTCAGCTTTGCTGCTCAAATACGGAATAGCCTCTTAGAAACCAAACGCTCTGGAATTCAAAACAGCAACAACGAAACAAAGCAAACAAAAAGTCTCCTTTTCAGCTTGGAAGTGGGCGTCGTGATATATTGAGTTATTTCTTGTCCAGCTGGCTGTTTTTAAGATCGATTATTTCATGTTTGTCGAGCAGAATTGTATAGAATTTTCCCCGGCTACACAGCTCCAGTTACATGAGCTTGTCTTCAACAATATTGTCGGGGGTGGCCGATTGTAGAAACGGCTGCAGCAGCATATTGTGGAAACTTGAGAATTGTGTTCGCGTGCAATACTCCTATTTCATAATTATGGCAGGTCTTGGGGGGGGGGGGCGTGGGCGTAAATAGCGATAATTTTAAAGTTCTCGGAATCCGTGGGTGTCTTAGGGTGACATTTGAAACGTACTATCCATTTCATCCTGCGTGCAAAGCTCGGCGTCTGACAGTTGCACAACGAGAACAGTTTACAGAGAAGATGTCAGAGATCCAAAGTAGTGACTCTCAAACCGGAAGTAATTGGCCCCCAGGGGAGGAATTTTAGTCAAAGAAGGAACTCTGAACAGAGAAAGAATATACTCTGTACACGGTGTGTAACATAGAAGGTTGGCAACCAGAATCTTATAATATGTCCAAAATCAACGTTGAGAAAAATGAGTCTGCAATTTGTAACCTTATTGCACATTAAATAATTAATAACTTCAACACGGTCACGTGACTAGTTTTATTGGGTTATGAAGTGGTCACACACTTTGTGTCTTGAATGGCCTATCTACAGGCACTTAAGAGTATTAATAAAATTGGGCATAACATATTCTGGTTGGTAACCCTTGATGTACATCAAATGAAATGCCAATATGCGTAGCAGTTTACTATTGTTGGAGGACCGTAGTAGTTTACACGGTAAGCTATAAGATGAGCAATAGTCACAGCTCAGTATTTTCTCTCTTTGGCTTTGTAACAAAAGCCGCAATTTTATTGTGTCGAAATGGGAAGCATTTATCTGGAATTGCCCTAAACATTGCCTAATCGTGAGCCAAGCCAAGTGTCCCACACCTAACCTCCCTTCCTGGCCTACGTCAGTCCTCGTGGAATGTCCGAGTCCACAGCTTGAGAACCGCTGTTGTAAATGACGCTCGCTGTACAAATACAGGCATATTTATTGATTTTGAAGAGGGAAGCATTGTTTTGTTTCCCATAGTGCAGTCATTGTGAAAGCTTCTCCATGCAAACGTTGTTTTATTGCATCAATAACATTGTTGCGTAGGCAGGAGGACAACAGAAATATTGCGAAACAGTCTGGGGAAACTTAAGTTATTGTGGCAGTTCTAAATTGAGGGAGTAAATTATTGTGTCAGTTCTATCGGTGGCATTTTCCTGGCAAACTTCAGCCCCCCCGAGTTTAGTCAAGTTCTCGCCAGGGTAGAGGGGACTGTGTATTCTGTGAATTCGAACAGATTTCTGCTAGGTGAAGAAAACAGTGCTTGTAGAGGAAGTCAGTTCTGTCGTTTGGAGGGGGAGGGGGGGGGGTGGACCTGCAAACGCCAATCTGGGTTAAGTTGCCTTTAAGCATAATTTATAGAATGAAAAGTGCTGTGAGTGTCGATCTGGGGTGTAATTTTGTCCGGCCAATAGTGTCATTTTGGTCCTCGGGAAATGAAATTTGAAACAAAGAATGAAATTGAGTTACTGTGCGGATTGTTTGTTGTTGTTGTTGTTATTTTTGTTCTTGTTGTTATTTTTCTTCTGCTGTAAATTTGGATGGATCCACAACACGGCAGATTTGTGCCTGGGGTGACTGTCCTAGGGATTGGAATATGGAGGAGGGGGAGGGGGGGGGTGATCAGTGGGATGATAGGGACGATTTAGTGTGTTTTGTTTTTGATGAAAGAAAAAGCTTCTCGGGTTCGGCGGTCAATATCTAAAGTTGACAATAATTGGGGAATAATAGAATGATAAAGTCCACCGGCGGTGCGGGGGGGGGGGGGGCGGGGAGGAGCCAATACCAAGCAGTACTAGTGACCCTCTGCTTTCTTCTTTGTTGCTAGGAACAGATATACGGAATGTGCAGATGGAACATTTGACAGAAAAAACTACCAACTGAGTGACGTGACATTTTTCCCCAGTTACAAAATCTGAAAAGCGTGTGAAATGCCAAATATTGGAGGGGGGGGGGGCTTAGGGGGCATGGTGGGGAGAGGATTTTACAGGGGGAAAGCGGGGGGGGGGCGCACAATTGTCGTTCTAGGCAGCAGCAGTACACATGTACATCTCTTAACAAAACTACAACTCCACAAAGAAAAAGAACCACTTTGTTGTGGTCACACATATTATTATGTTCTCTGGTTTTGTCGTGGCTGCATCCACAATTGCAAACAAAATTCTCAGTCTTAAGAGTGACATTGTGTGGTTTGTTCCCCCTGGGGGGACAAGGCATCCCAGGTGTCGGACACGCAAAACTACCGACCTACTGCTGGCAGGTTCTATGCCCCAAGTACTGTTGAAGCACTCTCCCGTCACACCGCCGGCAAGGAATTAATGTTTACTCAGTTAGCATGCTCAAGTATAGGCTCCTCTATCGCTGTTTTCTCACCATTTTGGAATTCACGGATTTGAGAAGTGTCAGAGGCCCGAAACCCCGAAACCTAAACCCTTGTCCCTGGCGATCCCTCAACCCCCAAAACATACACACACACACACACACACTTTTGCACCCAATTCTTGGGGCTGGCCATTGAATGCTGTGAGGGTTTTGCGCCCATATTTTGTCATATTAATGATTGGTTGTCAGAACAGAAATCTGAGTTCAGTCATAGTGAACAGCAGAATGTATACACACATTTTTGTTTATTTTCATCTGCTGTAAATTTGCAATCTCTGATAATATGTAGTAGTAATTCTAACCCTGAATTTGTTTGATATGTTATGGGGCCAAGTAGTGCGCAAAAGATATTGTTATTATTATTATTATTATTATTATTTTATATAGCGCATATCCATTTTTAAAATGCTCTATGCGCTTTACAGAAGATATGCCTCCATACAAGTCAGCAGAGCGTTTTGGCGTCGTTGGGGGTTTCTGCAGAGCGTCACGTTGTATCATGATTCCCGGGGTAATGAATGTTAGTCTCGCAGCCAACTTTCAGTTATCCTGATCAAACTTGGACTGGTCTATCTACAATGGGACTGCAGGGTCATATAATTATGATCTGTTTGAGTCGACTTGCAATATTGCTGGGGCATTGCTGCTGTTTTGAAAAATATGAGTTGAATGGTGCTTACCACATAGTGTAAGATAGGAACATACGTCATTGTCGCATATTCATAAGAAAGTCCGTAGATAACAAGGGTGCACTTAGCATTTTTTGTGCACTGCGCCGTTCATAGTGTACTGTACAGTGTTTGTAAACTGTGTACATTTCATGACACTATTGCGCTGGTTTGGAAAGTAACTGGGCGGTACGTGCTGATAGAAATGTGAAATGTATAGTCAGTGTAGTAATTTCCTACCATGTATTTTTTGCTGTGAAGGGATCGTCTGCTTGGTGTCGACACTTCGCCGTGAACATTGCCACTTTATCAAGCAAGTACCGGTCGATACAGTCACATTCTTGCGATACCAGGCCACGGGTTATCGGGCTTGTTTGCCCTGGGGGTCATCAAAGTCCTCAAGGACCACCTGTTAGGGTTTATAAACTCGGGCTTGACCTGCTGGTGGAGAAAACTCGCTGTTTTATCTCTTGTCAGGTTACTGTACTATTTGGCTCTGTGAACGACGTAATTACATATCTTTCGTCGGGTATTTGCCATATAGTTGTATGTGCATTTTTGCCTTCTCGAGAAAATGAGGATTGGAGTTTATCGCATACAACATCACGTCACAAATGTATTTTTCGAAAAGTTCTTAACCGATTGGAATGGCTTTTACATAATGAAATTAGGAGTGGGAGAAACACTTTCATGATAAAACCTCAAAATTGGCAAAAGGTCACATACGACAATGTGACAAACACATCTCCATATACGCGTATTCATCAGTCAGCTTGCTCAGAAATTAGATTTGAATTTGATTATAATTCCAAGAGGAACCAGATTCTTGAAGAACTTATTTCACAGACTGTTTTAGAAATAAGAAACGGAGAGGGGGGGGGACTTTGGATGGTGGGGGTAAGGGTGCACATTTGTAATCAATTTTTCGGTGCTCTGATGGCGTCGAGGGTCAGTCAAAATCAGGTGCAGCTGAGTCTTTGATGTCCTGATGGTGCGGGGTGGGAAGAGATCCTGTATATGCCGACTGCACATTTTTCAACCATTTATCTCGCAGTCGTATCTTTGGCCGTATGAAGTCTATCTTTTCAGTGGTGATCTAAAATACTAAGTGAGGGCTACTGTGTGTAAACTGTAGTGAGTTTGTCCATGGAAGAATATTGACATCTTCGATAGTGAGGGAAAGACTTAACGTTTCTTTGAGATTATCAGTCGGCTGTGATTTATTATGATGAAACTTCTCTACTGGGGGTCCGCGGACCTCAATTCTGGTACATAAAATTCAGATGAGATTGATAAAACTAAGACATTGAAACTGTTCATCACTGGTTGGTCCGATAGTCCGTGCCGTCGTCAACACCAGGGTATGTCCACAGAGATTATAGACAGGTGGCCACACCTTTTATTGTACATATTCGGCATAAACGCTTGCCTTCGTGTAAGCTAATTAACGGTAGTTTGGTATCAAAATCTGCACTGCAGTGGCAAACGACTGTATGCGACAAATCATAATGTGGAAGCAGTTTATTAATATTGATCATCATTGTTATATTAATTTTGATGATATTTGTCTGATTTTTACATTTTGGATTGTAAACCCGCCATCAAGCTGAAGACACATATTAAATTGAGGATCAATCAGATGGTCAGTGTAAACATTTGAGCACTGCAGGTTTTTCATTATTATCATTGTTAAAAATTAAACTTTTGCGCCGATTTGGAGCCGCTAACAGTTTTAACTGAAGTTTAGTAAAACATTTAAAGTCCGAATCCTAATTGTCTGGGAACGGAGGGGTATTTTATCTGGATATCTAGCTTAGAGTGTGGCTCCGGGAAAAGTGTAAAGCCAGTAACTTAGGACACCGCCAAATGATTTATGGTCAAGTAGCGGTAAATTTGAAAAGCCAAAGCTTTGCCTGGAGAATCGGGAAAGACACGGCTCTGAGATAAATTTTTATTTTTAGGATTTGGGCGTGGGCAAGTTATCTCTGAACAACTGAAGATCCTGATGCCTAGAAGGAATCCGGCCACGCGAAGCCGACACTTACCTCAAATTGAGACGTGGTACATATAACAGGGAAGTCGTTGTTGTTGTTGTCGCCAGCAGATCTCTGAAATCTGCGTATCGCGTAGTCCACAATCTGTCGGTATTTCCGAACATCTATAGAAGTTTTACTAGGTTTCCATTTCAGCTATCAGATTACCAATAGGGGGCCATCCATAAAACTCGAATTAGGCGACTTGTGACACCCCCCCCCTCCCCTCCCACCTTGCCCCCATGTACGATTGTTTTAATGCTTTTTTTTTCCCCACATTTTTTTAAAACCTCGGATTTTTTTTTGTTCTTAACCTGCGGACATGGCACGATATTCGGCTATAATGTTGGAGAAATCTTGACACTTTATTGTGTTTGTTTAATGTTTGCCAGTCATGGGATGCTTGTCATAAACTTTCCATTTTTCCCGAGCGATCAGATCATCGACCAAGTGGCAAACTGCGGGGAATATTCTCCTGGTTGTTTTGTGTTTTTTTTTCTTTTTGTGCCGTGGTCTCACGTCTCCCAAATCCTGTACCTCTGAATAATGACACCTCTCCGCCTCAGCTATCCACACATTTTATATTTGCTCACACTTTCACGTATAATTACTTATGCACGCATTGTGTGTGTGTGTGTATGGGGGGGGGGGGCGAATGGACAACTGGACAATTTTTTTTGTTTTGTTTTTGCTAGATTTTTTTTCCACAGCATTGGCCTTTCCAAACTTTCTCTGGTTTCTGGCAACACTGTGGCAAAATTCACAGGTGATCGACAAACGACTGGGGCATGAAGCTCTTAAGACGTTCAACAGATCCTCTTTCCCGCACTCATTGTTTACTTGGGAGGGTTCTCAACATTAGTGGGGGGGGGGGGGCAGTGAGCCCCTGGGATAGTGATTAAATATTCCATGTTTCAGTAGTCATCATATTCCATGTTTCAGTAGTCATCATATTCCATGTTTCATCCTCACCACGGCGTGCGAAATACAAGCTCAAACGCAAAATGTGCGGGGCAACCCGGACCAGACACGCCCAAACGATGCAGTGAAAGGCAAAGGAAAGGGGAGAGACAAAAAAATCTCAGTATTCCGGTGAAGAACCTTTTTCTAGAAAAATAATAACGACAGAATAACAAAATAGAAAATTGAACAGACGAAACAATCGAATAAAATGAAGCATGTGTAATATATGTGTGAATATTAAATCAATACGGTAACTTATCTGCGAATCCAAGCTTGTACTTCCGCAGAATATTTTCACCGAAATATTGGGGTGTTTTGTTGTTGTTGTTGTTTTGGGGGGCGGGGGGGGGGTCGCCCCTTTTTCTTTGCGTTTCATTGTACCGTTTGGACATTATTTCTTACCGGAGGCTTTGCTACATACAACCTTTTTCTCTCTGCCAATCCCAGACCAGGCACGGCCATTCAGTTGACCGGATCAGTTTGGGATACTTTGATCGTATTTGTTGATTGTATTACACAGATCTCCGCATCTACGTTTTCACGTCTGAATTGACGTAAATGTTAATCCTTCACAGTTTAGTCCACCTGCTTAATATCTACACTCTTCGTTGTTTGTTGTACAGAATTTGTCAACCTATGTCGGTAACTTATCATTCCAGAAGTTGTTATGCTGAGCAGAGGCGCTGCCAAACAACATTTCTTAATCGCAGTCGAAATTCCAACTAAAAACGCAGGGTGCAGGGAAAGTCAAAATGTTTGATTTCTACTGAAAAGCACGATGGAGAAAAGACACGCCTAAAATAAGATAAATGTCGACATTTTCGTTTACCCCAAGTTTAAAGAACAGTGAAATTCTCATAGATACCTGTATAACTTCTTTGGACAGGAGCAACATGTATGCACTTTCTAAATACTCCCGTGCACCCGTACATATTGTAGCACATGCTATGTGCTTGGTTTTGCCCACGGAGGAAGTAAAATCTTATGAAACTTTTATCCCATTCTCGCTGTGGAGAACTTCCTCACCCAGGCGTGGTAACTACAAGGGGTGGAGGTGGGGTAGAATCTATTATGTAGACTGTTGAAATTCGTTTTCGTTGAGCCTGAGGTCTGTGGGTATCAAACTTTAAAACCCCCTGAATTCGACTGCTGTGTGTAGAAATACTTCATTGTCCCTGCTCCACTTTTCTCGCTCGGCGCAAAGAACACATTCCTGTGCCGTTTTACAGTCGGAATTCCAACCTAAAGTGAATGCAAATTTATGCTTGAAAGGTATTGAGCCCTTACTTGTATCGTGGGCTTTTGGCTGTTTGTATTTTTACCACTTTTACTTGGCCTGCATTTTTCCTCTTTGTGTGCGTGAGACTTGTGGGGTAAGGGCGATTTCCGTGGTTTAAAACGCTTTCGCTTGATCCTCGACAGTGGGTTTAATCGATTCTGACGTACAGATATGATTTTAAAAATGTTAAGAGAGGTTGATTACGTTAGGAACGTTTCAGCACTCCCTTCTTTTACGCAATTACATACATTTACTGATAGTGGGTTGGATAAACAGACGGGTACTTACTAAGCTGGTTTTATGGTTTGATTGAATCAATATATGATTAGATGGTGTCAGGTGCTCATTTTATGTAGGGGAAAAAATTTTTGTGGGCTGTTAGAAACAGAAGAGGTAACAAACGAATGTCTTGGAGTGGGAAGGATAGCCGGGGAAGGGGTGGTGGGTGGGGAGGAGAGAATCTTGATTAGTGGCTGACGAGTCTATGATAGCAGTTGGAGAGAAATCTGGAAAACCCATTGCGGTTTTCAAAACACGAACATGATCCAGAGGACTTTGGTGTTGAAATCAAATTGTGAAAAGTATGTTTGTTAAAACTTCCGATGCAGTGTCGATGGTGATTCCTTTGTCCGAACTACCTGTGAGTGACAGAGACATGTGGTCGATCCGCCCAGCTGAGACGACAATAGATCAGACGGACAAACAAGAAAATGTAAATGATAATTATATAGAAACTCTGACCATAAAAATATGGCTCCTCCGCTAAGATATGGGTCAGTAGTTTGTGAGAAAATTGGTGTCAAATTCCTGGCGACAGGAAGAGACATAGACAAGAGTTGGGGTTTTTTTTTAGCGCCCCCCCCCCCCTTTTTTTTTTTCCTGCTTGGTTAACGGAAGACTACTAAAAAAGCGGCGCAAGAAATTGTATACAGCTCAGTGCGTTTGGAGGACATGAAAGTTTCATCCGTTTGTTATTATAGCGTCAAGCTTCACGCCTCTGATATTAAGAAAAGGTTACCCGCAACTTTGCAGGGGCGTTTAACTGTCCTGGTTTCTGTAGTCTTCACACACACACACACATGCCCACCACCACCACCAGCACCAATATCGCAACTCCTACAGGCTAACTTGTAATATTTCAAATTCACTTGTACTTCATTTTAACTTGTACCCCAACGTGGGCAGTGGATCATGTGATTTTGATCTAAGACCTTGGTGAAAGACGAAATAGTTTGGTTGCCAAGGAGGCGTTCAGGGGCTGTCTGGTCATCTTTGCGACTGTTCAAGGGTAGGTGGCCAGTTATAGGGCTAGATGTAGTCTCGAGTGGAATGTTGTTAGGGTTAGTTAGCCAAGTGCAGCCCATTGCCCCCCCCCCCCACCGCTCCCGCGACTGTGTTGGCCTACCAGACTGATATTGCTAAATTTATAAAAATGAAAAAGTTGTTTTGGCGAATTACATAAACGGAAGACTTACGAATACACAATGTCATTATCTTGGTTTTTGTCGCACTGTTCCCGCAAGTAGTGTTTATGCTTTTTAGTGTATTTTACATGATGTAGTTTCATCTTTTTCGTATGCATTTTTTTTTTTCAAAAGTAAACGACAAGTCTAACGATTTTCCAGAAGCGACAATCAGTCAGTTCATCATTATACGGATTGAACCTTGCTTAGATGGCCAGTACATCATTCTTTTCTCGATTTATATCAACATGAATTTGAGCTTAGAGAAGCTTCGCTGATTCAGAGTCTGTTGTAACAGTAGTATCAGAAGATGCATTATAGGAGGATAGGAGATGAAACATCAATGGAAAAACAACATGTGGTGAGAAAAGAAAGTTAGCGAGGCTATAAAACGTTAATGACAAAGAATTATTCAGAAAGGTCCATCTCTAGACTCAGTTATTTCAGCTATTTCGGTGTTTAAAAGTGCGACATGTGGTGTTGGAGGTTTGCCCTTTCTGATAAATTTTACGACTTCTTTGCCTGAGCACTGGTGTGGAAACTGATTTTTTGACAACAAAAACACAGTGAATAAATTTGTGGTGTCCTATTGAGTTCCCCCCTCCTCTTCCCGCCTTATTTCTTTAATACCCTAGCTATGCCAGTGTAAAAATGTATGTGAAGTCTAAGGCATCTTGTTTTGCTATTAATTAGAAACGGCAAACAATCCTTTGTGAGATGCGAATTCCTTTGTTTTTTAACTCTTGCGGAGACCAGAAACCTACGATTTTCAAATTTCTTGTAGCTTCTAGACAAGATTTCTGCAGTCTCTGTGAAAATCCTAATTGTAAATCTAACATGACTGAGATATATTTATTCATTTCTAAAACTGTCTTTCACTTTTCTAAATGTTACAATTGACATTACAAATGGCAATCCTCAATTATACACTGTTGGCTTTTAAAGTGTCAATGTATGGTTTCACTGTGTGGGCAAATGGATGAGTCAGTAGACAAAAATGAAGGGCAGTGGATATCACAATCCAACTCAGTCATCTGTGTCAGTGCTGTTTTTCATAAAGTTTGACAATGTTTGTAATTTCTAGGTAGTCCGGGAAGGTCAGTGTCTCGATGTCTCATGCTACAGGGATGGGGGAATTCTGCCCATCTGAGTAATCAGCCGTCTTATATGCGTCGTACAATGTTCATGTATTGGAGACTCAAAAGAGCGCGTTGGAATGAAAATGTGTCCAGTACCCCACGATAATATCCTTTTTTATCTGCTCCGTCAGCCTTGTGTGACATTGTTTACGACAAGAAAACGTTGGGTATTTTGTTCAAACAAACAGCATTGCGTGGCTTTTTTCCCACGACACAAATCAATCGTGATAAACATTTCAGTGGGTCATCTTATGATATTCCCTTCCCGTTGGTTACAAACATTCCCGATGATTTTCACGGAAACTTCTTCGAAACTGAAGACCACCCCCAAAAAAAAAAAACTGTTTATTTCCCCATCAAGATTACGGTTACGGGTAGTGAGATAATTATGATAACATCAGTTATCGCACACACTCCAGGTAATTACATCCTGATCCATGGAGGGCCCAGCTTGCCAGGTGACATTTGGTTGAGATACAGACAACTTCGATTTGCGGAAAAATCACGGACCAAATTGTATTTTTATTTTTGGGAAGACGACAGAAGTTTTCGGAAGTTGAAAGACGATATCAGCTTTTTCTCATCGTTGACCGATTTTTGTAGCATCTTTCAACCATTGAGATTGACGGACATGCAGAATTGTCAACTAAGCCCAACGGAGCACTGAGTCAAGCCTGTTCTTCGTGTCTGTTTTGACTTGTTTCGTCAGCGGACTCAAGGAAGTTTTGACGTGTCCGGACAAATGGGGCAGGCTTGTTTCGGCCTCACTAGTGCGTCATGTCCCGTCTAACTCCATAGCGCACATCTCTTACTTAAACCGAGACAAAACAAGACTGGGTTCAGTGCGCCACAAGCCTAAGACATGGCATGGAGCTCATTCTCTGAATATGGCAATGTTAGTGAGCCAGTAATCTAATCTGATGTTCTATCGAACTTCGTTACAGCGTCAAATGAGGAGGAGAAAAATGTACATTTTAGCAGCATCGCTGTTGTTCCGTCCCTTCCCCGCAGTTCGCCAACCCTTCCCCACTCGTGATAATAAGTGGCCTTAATATCTCCACATTGAAAAGAAATCTCGGTGTTTTTGAGTATAAAATTAAAGTTAAAAGTTCTGGTTTAATCCGTGAAGCGAGACAAATTGAACGTCAAACTAGTATTTATGAATACAAGCACTTGAAGCTCCTGGCCGATACAATCTCACACCATAACAAGGGATCAGATAAGCTTGGTACATCAGGCTCCGAGTTGTCAGCATTTATACCGTGAACAGGCATTAATTCGGGCATTTCACAGATGATTTGACGGAATTAGGTTGTGAGATAGGATACAATTTTGCCCTGTCAAACCTCCATTGTGTGATGTCGCCGGAAGAGCGCTTCAGTGTTACAAGACAGGATGGGTTGTGACAAAAAGAGATGCCAGTGAGCAGCATACAGGCATAATATTTCTTGTGACGTTCCAATGACCTTTCCATTACTTAAGCACAAAGTGGAAAGCACCGGTGGCATTAAAAATTTATTGCAATTGTAATTTCCACACGTTTTTTTCTTCTGAGAGAGTGTTGTATGTGCCACTGGCTTGTTGCTCACTACGGCCAGCCAGCTTTGATAATTAACATTAGGACATTAGCTCTAATTTGGGAAGCAGGAGGTGAAGTGTTGTCTTTCTTCCCCCCCCCCCTTCTTTCCACCGTTCATTCCTTTTTCCTGTTTGCATTCTTACCAACAACAGACTCGCCTTTCATTCACAACGAACAATAGAACGCGCAGTACAGTGTGAAGTTGATGTCGTGGCGTCATGAAGCAGAAAAACCCTAATCTTCATCCGAATGGTCGAGAAATGGCACAGGTCCGATTTGCTGTTCCAGGGCCCCGCCAGCGTCGATGGGTGAAGTTTATGGTGGGACAAAAATCACACTTTGATAACTAATGCATTCGTGAGATTTCCGTGAATGGGGAAAAGACCAAGACGCTTCTCAGCCCTCGGATGGTTTCGAGTCCTGTCACTTTATGGCCCTGTAAGATTTATCTTCACGGTAAATCAGATGTTGATGGTATCAGTCAAACCATTTTGTACAGCATAACCGCCATTATGCAGATCACGGCCTGCGAAATTAACCCCGCTCATGTAGTACATCTTGCGCTATTATGTAAGCGTAACCTTAAAGTAAAGGTCAGTTAGTTAGCAATGTCGCCCTGTTTGTGGAGGTGTTTATCCATTGAGTTCGTTCACTTTTTGGTTCGAAGTTGCGTAATAATGTGATATTCATTCATGGGTCCAATCGGCTGAGGCCCCCAAGAAACAAAAGATCTTCGTGGGTCAAACCAGTCCTTTGTCATCCACCAATCCATCCGTCTGGCCATCTGTTCACCAATCTGCCCATCCAAACACTCGCCCGTCCATGTGTCTTTCCAACCATCCGTCCTTCCATCCATCCATCCATCTTTTCCTCCATTCACCTCCCTATCCTTCCATTCATCAGTGAAGGATAAAGCAAATGTCTTGGGTCTCATGCGCTATGGCTGTGCAGGTGCCAGATATTAAGTTGTTTGTTTGGACCTTTACCCATCCTAGGGGAGATTTACCATCCGATGAGTTATCTCTCAAGTACCGGCTAGGCTTGGGGACAGCGTGGGCTTGCAATGACAATGTACATTGTACTAGATGGAGACAGACGGATATAATACAGAACCTTTGTTACTGAATCCGTTCCTGCTCTTTCACACCCGTCCTCCTCGCAGAAATGACATGTGCATTTACATCCATTAACCTACCATTCGTCCATAGATCGATCCATCCATCTAATGGTCTGGCGCTCCATCCACCCAGCTTTTCACGAGTTTATCGATGAATTGACACGCGTAAACGGAGAGACACCATTAAATTACATTCATGATCGAAGTTGTCCTTCAAAATACAGATGTTATTTTCTCCAGTCACAGTCGATGCAGAATACATAAGATTACCAGATTCCTATTGAAACACTCAATTCTGCTCCTGACAATACGTGATTGTAATATGGGGCCACGTAAGATGTGTTTTTCACACGGCTAGGCTGCCAGGGAATCACTTTTACTACTTTTAGCTGCATGACACTGGAGGAGAAGGGGGGGGTGTTATAAATCTTGAGTCAGCCTAGATAGAGCCAGGAAGAGCTTTCAGAGTGTCCGTGTTTACCGTAAGAAAGAGATAGAGATAGGGCTTGTTAAAAGTGAAGTATTCATGAAATCTCCACGCTTGGGAAGTTTTCAGGTTCGTTTTGTCTTTATGTCGCTCCCAGGACTTCGTTTTGTTCTGTTGTTGTTTTTTTTCTCGAATGCCCAACAGTTTTTTTTTCCATTCACAATTGTCAAATGTGTGGTGGGGTGGGGGGGGGGGGGGGGTAATCAAGATCCGTATTGTCATTGTCTTCCCCATTTCATCAAAGTGTAACGGTAGGAAGTCCCGGGGTGTTCGCTGATTTTATTTGTGTTTGTATGATCATACTGAACCATATAGTTTGGTTGTACTTGAAGAAAAATCGGAAAATAAGAACAAGATAAAAAAAAATCTGTTAATCTGCCCGTTTAATCTTAAATGGTCAGACCAGCGTGGAACATGAATTTGGAACTTTCCGAAATCGTCTTGCCAAAATCTTCCTCCTCCCCCCCTTTTCGGTGAGGGGTGTTAGACTATAACAACAAACCCAAAATAGCAACGTAGACTAGAATGCTGAACTGACTAAAATAATGGACTTGGAGTTTGGCTCGATCTGAAAAGCATAGTAATTCTATAATTAATATTCGAAGGGTAATCACTGATTATTTGATTATGAGGAAGCCTCGCCCCTGAATAGTCTGTACCTTGTAAGGAGAACTTAAAAGGGGTGGGCCAGGTGGCAGGAGGGATTAACAGTGTCATCTGATAAAGCATTGCTGTATTGTTGCGGATGTCATGCATCATGTCTTTGATCCGACCACAAGGGAATCAGCAGGGTACATCCTTCACACAGCCAGGGCCATTCATACACCCATTGCGTGAAATCAGTATGCTGTAACAGTGATCCTCAGAATATTGGGAGAGGATGTTACATAGCACTGATGAATATTGGTCCTGGTATCTCACAGACAAATAGAACCCTTTATCCGGGGCAATGAGTCATGATTTCCTGTCTTTTGGGGTGTTATGACTATATTCCTTGCTGAACTGTTGTCTTTTGTGTTGTTGTTTTTGTTGTTGTGTTTGCTTTTTTTTAAAAATGTATGTTAGCAAACCATGATCAATCATAATGTATTCTTATTATAAATGATATCTTTCTTTCCTGGGGACTTTGACAATAGCTGTGGTTAGGGGCGTATGGTATTTTACATTAAAGGCCTTTTGCTGACCAATGAACATGGCTCAATGTTTTCTCTATTTGGCTTTGTAGTTAGACCATGCGCCTCTAACAACATTCTTTAATGAAATACATCCAGCCACTATATTACATGTATTATATGTTGTCATCTGTGATTTCTGGACTCATTTTATGGAAGTTGGGAGCACTAACTAGTGTCAGGGGTACTATTTTGGTTTATGCTGAAAAACCACCAACATTAAATGAAAGACCTGATAGCCTCCCCGTGACCCTGCATAATGAGAACCATCGTCACTGGTTTGCGTGACAACACATTCATTAACAGGGCGTTAACCATCACGGTGGAATGTTTAAAACCGTGTTACTGTGTAATTAATTAACTAAGTGCATGTCAAAACCTGTCGCGACAGATTAACCCACACATTCAATAAATGATAAAATACACACAGCATGTGAAGCAGAAAGAGGTCTGCATGATTTTTTTTTTTTGTGCCAGTAGTATGCAAGGGATTAGGAGCAAAACCCTTTATATATATAGTCATTGTGTTTTCTCACAGCATTTATTCATTACTGAAAATAATTTGGCTGATAGTGAATCAGTGCAATGCTTAGGAAAAACAAGAAGGCCCAAGGTGCCACATTTTGTTACAGAAAAACCATGCAGCATGCATCCTTTTCACAAAGTATAATAACAACTGTCATCATCACTGCACTGTCCGGCAAAGACTAATAAAAAGTAATCCAACAGATTCAACAATTGCAAGCAAAGGACCACTAAAAAGAAACAAAACAAAAGTATAAGAGAAATGATTAATATGTTCAGACTTCTGTGGAATAAATCTCTAATACTGGATGTGTTTGACTGTGTGCAACTCTTCTTTTTTTTTTTTTTTTTTTTAAACTCTTCTTTCTTTTAAAATTCAAATTGTCTTCATAGTTTTTCAGTGCAGAACAGTCTCTGCCCCTGAGCTTTCTCAAATTTCATAGTATTTTTTCTTAATTAAATATTCATAATTTTATGAATTTTTTATTTTCAGGTCGTACCCTGAGAGGAAAAGCTTTCTATAATGTGCATGGACGAGTCTACTGCGAGGAGGACTATCTGGTATGTTGTTAGTGAAAGATCTGGCAGAAACTTTGAATCTGGCAAAGATAATGTCTTAAGCGGTAGAAATTTCATTTTTTCAAATTTCAGAATAATGCAAATGACTGGTGTTTATTTCTATGATTTATTCTGTTCATTGTAGATATGTTTTTTGTTCATCTTATTTCTTTTTCATGACTCATGCCAGGAAAAGTAAAGTCACAATACCAATAGCTGTGGGGATGGGTTTCCTTTCCCATGCAGTGCATGCTACATAATGTTCTTACCAATGACCATTATGAAAACTCAGCCCTTTATCATGTATTCTATCTGCCCATTACACATTGATTATCAAGTAATCTCTAGTACAGGGAGGCCAAGTCGTCTGATTAGTTGTTGTGAAATTCTGTCCTTAACTCACAGCTGTTGACTGTCTTTGGTGTCATATTCTCATTGTTTATTCATCAATTTTTTTTTTTCAGTATTCTGGCTTTCAACAAACAGCAGAGAAATGTGTGGTGTGTGGACATCTCATTATGGAAATGGTTTGTATTTATTTCACAAGAATTGTGTGGGTTTTTTGGTTTTGTTTGTTTGTTTGTTTTTCAAACTAGAGGGGCATGGATAGATAGGCTGCACAGTACTTAAAATGCATTGATATTTAAAATATAATGACAGTTTAAAGAGAATGATATTCATATGGTATTTTATGTAGGCATGGATTTAGAATATAGTAATAAAGATTATGAAATTAGAATTGAAAGAATTGTGAGTTGCATGCTATTTGAAGTCAGAATTACCAAAAGTTATATATATGGGCAACAAATAATGTTCTGATTAAAGTGAATTCAGGGTGGAAGATATATACCTGAAAAACAGTTACACACTTTCATGCTCTGCTTTACATGTGGTAGAGCAGAATATTGTTCTTTAAGTACACATTTTGAGATATATTTTTTTTGTCTTTCAGATTCTACAGGCTATGGGTAAATCCTATCACCCTGGTTGTTTTCGGTGCTGCATTTGCAACGAGTGTCTGGACGGCGTCCCTTTCACTATAGATGTTGACAACAAAATATACTGTGTCTCAGATTATCATAGGTAAGAAGTGGCCCACTTTGAAAAAGCTGGTCTTTACAGCATGAGTAACGGTTTTATTACATCCAGTTTTTGGAATGACTGCAGCGCAAGGGAAACCTGGGAACCTTTGTTGCAGGAAATTGACTTCAAATCCAATGTGGACTTTCACTACAGGGATGGGAATTCTTAGGAAATTTCCTGATTTCAGGATTTTAAAAATCTTTTTTCTTTAGTAAAGACTACAAGTATTTTGATTGTTGAGGAGTATATGAATTGGCTTCAGTGTATGTGTGTATTGTCATTGGCACTGACGTGTTTCTCGAAGAGTTCAGGAAATTTTTCTGTCAGTAGTTCCTATCCCTGTTTACTAAGATATTAAGAGTCTCACTCTTTGAATCTGAAGGATTTTAGCACATGGTCTCTTCAGATTTGAGATTTCTCATGCATACGGTTTTTTGGCTCCTTATAGAATTATTTTGACAGTTTAAAATCAGCTTCATACTTCCATTCAGGTGGCACTGGGGCACAATTTATATAATAAATATAATTGGTCACAGAAGCCAGTGTGTTTTCTCAAGAGTTATGAAAACTTCAGTACTGAGATGTCTTAGTTCACCGTTCACCTTGCCCTATCTTGTGGCGTTACTTTAAGTAAAGGGAAGCAAATGTTGATTTTATGTTCCTCATTTTCTAATTTGCAGAGTTTATGCCCCTAAGTGTGCTGCCTGTGGACAGGCCATCACTCCTGTGGATGTAAGTTCCCACTGTGGTTTTCAAATCATACTTGTTATGGCATACCCACACAAGGTTGGATTGTATGGTTGAGGAAGAATTTCACAATTACAGATATTTTTCCCTATGTGCTATGCAAATAATTGGCTTTTATTGTCAAGTCATAATAAATGAAATTAACAAAAGCTATGATGTTTCATGGCATCCAAGAGTAGACATATGTTCAAGTTATAGTACAAGTAACCATAATTGTATGTTGCTTGTATGTAATCAGATAAAATATTTTTTGTCCAAGAAATGAAAGAATAAGAGAAAGCCAGAGGGAAGGGCTGAGGATTATACTAACTATAGTGAAGGACTGAAAATTTTCAGAATTGCACAGATGCAGTAACATTTGCTTCATCTGTTTTCAGGGAACGGAAGAAACTGTGCGAGTTGTGTCCATGGATAAAGATTTCCATGTGGATTGTTATCATTGTGAGGTGGGTATTCATCACAAAACAGCAAAATGCCCTTGATTTTCTACATTGTTAGATATGTCGATGGCTTGTACAGTCAAATGCTTTATGCACTGGTCCCCTGCACAGGATCGTCACTTGCGGAGTTACATAAGTTGGAACGGGGGGGGGAGATATTCAGAAAACAGCATTGTAAGTTCTATGAGTCTTCAATGAGTTGACAAGAGAGTGAAGAAAACATACATTTTGTATGTATACCTTCCATGAGTACTCGGTCTGTCAGGGGACCACTGCGGTAGAGGACTATTGGCATAATAATATTCTCAGCTTCATTACAGTAGGCCTGGTGTAGAGTGTGTACCCGAAATGTGTGGTAACACTATTTCTGTATCAAACAAAAAGTTGTTAATGGTGAAAACTTTGTAGATTTTTAAAAAATGTGATGCCCAAAGAATGCTTTAGATTCATGGAGTACATACAGTACATACATTGATGCACTAGCAGATGAGTATCATAGGTAAAGTTTATAGGTTTGTTTTCAATTTTGCAGTTGGCAAAAAAAAACCATGTTACTGTGAAAAAAAAAAAAGATGTTTCCATGGGTGCTAATTAGAGATGTTAAGTTTTATCGCACATATGTGAGGCGACGGTAGAGAATGCAGCTGACCAGATTGACAAAACGGTGCAAATTGACAGTTGGGGCTCAAAATACTGAGCTTTCTATTTTTGCCAATTCAGATTATCATGTCTCTTATCAGTTTCTATGAACAGAATGGTAACTATTTTGTTCCAACAGCAATTTTCACTTAATTTTCTCAGTCTGGGCGGCTGCGGCACATTGTCAGTCAAATATATGCCGGAGCTTCACTCATGTAATGAGCAGTTGTATGTTATGTTCTAATGTTTCTGAAATATTTTATGTTTTCATGGTGTTTGTCATTTCAACTTTTGTAACACAGACTGTTGCAAGTCGGTAACAGGACAAAGTAAGGCAAATGGATTTACACCCCTTATCCTCAGCATGTGGTTGATAAACTATACAAATAAAATTAAAACAGCCTTGTCAGTACTATTTCTTTTTAAAAAAATTTTTTTTTTTTTTTGGTGATTTTTGTAATTTTGTTTTGGCCCTTCAGTGCATATTGCTTTGGTATTTAGGCTCGCTGGCCATTCATGATTTGGTCACTGTTTTCATTTTGAATTAATTTAAGCGTTCAGTTGTGTGTGGGTGTGTGTGTGTGTGCGCGTGCTTACCTGTATGCGTACTCAAGTCATTTATCTCTCAGTAGCCTATGTATTCTCACACCCTGTAGCCTTCGGTTCCGTGAATATTTGACGACAGGAGACAAAATTGCTTTTGCGTGCTGGTTTTCCTTCTTTTTCTCCAAATGTCTTGCCTCCTTTAATTTTGTGATGCATTTTTGGACTGAACAAATTTCACTGACTCTCCACACTTGCTTTGTCTTATTTTCTTATCTGTCACTTTGACTCAACTCACCAATATTGATTTGATTTGATCACCTGCAAGATCACAACTACTACAGGACTGTCTGCAGTTATGCTTTTTTTTTTTTTTTTTTGGGTGATCAGCATTTCATTTCAGAGCTGGCTGAGCTTTTATGATTTTATTGTTCTGAAATATAATTTTGAATTATTATCTGCTATTTTTTTCTTCCTTTCATTTTTTAAGTGAGTAAATTTAAGTTTTGAAGGGTTTCTAGAGGATTTTATTTATGGCTTAGATGGAAATGATTTGCAGGAAAAGATCAGTGATGCAAGCCTGCACTGCCTAGGTGTAACATTGCGAACTTTCTAGGAAAGGGCTGATCATTTTGTTGTTTTAATGTCAGAATTGGGCCAATTTCATTAAATCACCAATATGTTCTAATACTAATTTATTGAAGACAGTCCACTATATTAGCCTTGTCAAAACGTATCTCATCATTTGTTCTTATTTTCTTTAAAAGGATGAGGGCCCAATAATCTGAAATTTATGTGAGTGTCCAATGTGGCAAATGGGATTGACATTTATCAAAACACAAAGTCATTTTTCATAGCAAGTTTGTACATGTTCATATTTTGACGGTTATTTTTAAGAAAGCTAGATAAAAATTATGTCTTCGCCAAAGTTGTTGAATGTTGTAACTGAAATTTAAAAATTATTCAAGCCTGCCTTGGCTAAGAGTAATTGAACTGTTTGTTTGTTGTAACTAAAATGTAATAGAATTAAAAGTGTTTTAACTGAAAGTGGTAAAATTTTGGATTTATTTCAACACCATAGACAAGCAATGTGCGGCATGTGGCGTTCCGTGTTCAAATAGTGTGTTTTTCATCAATGTTTTAACCTGCACTGGTCAGTAATCTACACTAACATGGTTCAAAACAGGATGAAGAGTGTGCTTTGAATTTAGTCCCAGATCTCATCATTTTGAATTAATATGCAAGTCCACTCCATAATACAAGTGGATTTTATTAATGGCAGCAAAGCTATACAGGGAGCAGAATATCTGTAACAGAAGGCAGGCTGAAGCTGAGGCTAGGCTGACATTTTGTGACATTGTTTGCTGGACCAAAGCTGAAACATGAATGTTGTAAGAGTTAGCTGGTACAAAAGTGAGACAGTACTGCACTTATGATTTGGATCTATCATCTCTGAACGCCATCTATTACTTAGCCATCCTTAGCTTGGTGTTACATTTAAAGAGGTCTTTCTTAATATTTGAAAAGAATAAACATTGCAAAACATTCAGTTTTGTAAGCCTTCATTTTTATCAGTATAGTTATCATTTCCCAAATGTTATGAATTAATTTTTTATCATTCGCAAGTATCCTTTCTATCATTTTCTACCAAATTTTATAACGTTATATATTGTAGTAAGTAAAGGGTCCTTATACAAAAGGAAATGATACTTTGCCATCACTCCTTGATATTAAAAAAAGAAAAAGCACCCAGTGTTGCAGCTGAGCTCTTTTTCTCCTGAGAAATTTCTGTGAAGACAATTTGAAACAAAAAAAAAATACTAAAGTCAATTCTGGGCCCAAGAGATGAGCAGGTCACAACAACCAAGTATGAGTTAAAAATCTTGTTTAGTACACCTAACATGGACAACCTCATGTATAGTTCATGTATCCCTAACACCTGTCCATGTATCTCAGTTATTGTTTGTGACCTTGGTCGAGTATCCTGTCACTAGTATAGGCACTGACATTGACAGTATATCCAGTAACCATTGAATATTATACAATAACTTACAGTGGCAGCTCAGATTCAATTTATAACATTCCAGAGCTCTACTCTTGTTGTATTCTTGATTTTGCAGTATGGATTCTCTTGTTTGATATGGATTTTTTTTTTTAAGTTGCAAAAGTGTTGCCAGCATTTTCCAACATTTGCCAACAGTTAAGATGTGATGTTTTGCAATGAAGGGTATGTAGGAGATAATTGTGTTGTCTTTACAGACTGGGGCTATCTGAACTATCTGTAATGTCAAATATTTCCAGGATGTGCAGCAAATATCATTCTTGAAATTCATTAGGACAAGTAAAAGGGAAAATCACATGCATCCAGCCCTCTTTGTCTATTAAGACCAGAGCCTTCAAAGCTGTGCTATAGTCTAGTTTTATTAAACTAAAGGTTAGGTTTAGAGGTTTATCTACTTCATTTCCAGATATTACAAGTAACATAATCTCTTGTAGATTCAGTTGCTGGTGCAGTTATCATGGTTTGACCTGATATTTATTCTAAGTTAGCATAAATTTTAGCTAGTTGTGGGAATCTGTGAAGTGTGTGTTGACATGTATAAATTATGTGCTCTGCCAGATCTATGAACTTTTACATTGAAAAGACAGGCAAAAATTGATAAGCAACAAATAGAACACTTCATAACAAAACTAGTCATGGATCTATACCAGTATGGAAAAAAAACTCAGGAATGTTAACTTTGACTGAAATGCACAGTTCTGTGGAAACTGCTAGATAATCTTTTGCTTTTAGTACCCTTTGCCCACTTTTTTTTTTTTTTTTTCAGTGTTCTGTTTAAATCTTGTATAGTTTTCTAAACTCTTTTTTAAGAACAAAAGTGATGTGGTCTGCTGATAGATTGACCATAGGGCATGTGTGCTGAAATGTTTCCTATTTTTCTCTCTTGCAATTTTAACTGCTTTAACTTCAAGTTTTAAGCTCTTCAGACACAACTAGCCATTGATATTTTTAGTTTGTGGAAGTAAAGCCTTTCTGTTAGTAATGATATTGATATTGACATTTTTAGTTTCATTTTGTTGTGTAGAATTATTAAAGAATTTTTTGTAGGTTCCTGTTATTGTATACATGTACATATATTATAATGTTATGTGTTTCCTTTCTTGTCTTGTACAAAATGAGTATTAAAACACCACAATGCACTCATTCACACAGCCAAACTGCCAACTGAAAGGTAGAAATAATCATTTTTTCACTTTCTTTTTCCCCCCCTTTTTTAAAGGATTGTGGTTTGCAGTTGACAGACGAACCGGACAAACGATGTTACCCACTGGATGGTCACCTCTTTTGTCACAATTGCCACATTGCGCGCTTGAATGCACAGTTCCCCAACGAGACTTTCTACGTGGACCCACTAACTTTCAATATCCACAACCGTGGTGACATGCAAGCTGATGGAAGAGGGAACACCACAAATGCAACACCTTTGTACTCTGCAATGCCTATGCAAGCAGGACTCACGACTGTTCCCCCGTTGATTATTGGACAGACAGGAGGGAGTAGCAGCGGCCACAACAGTCATCATGTTGGAAATGGCAACGGTTATGTCCATAACGGTGTGGGAAGTTTTGTGGGTGTGGGATCACAGAATGATGTGGGTATCATAGGAGGAGGTGCAGCAATGGGCTATGTGAGGGGGAGGGGCAGTATTGGGAGCAGCCACAGTAGCGGAGGTAGTCAGGGTAGCTTCCCCGGCAGTCCAGTGCAGATCAATCCTCCCATGAATCTCGCTCACAATCAACATCATCATTTTCAGCATTTGGACTCTGGGCCCATGCAAAGACCAGGGGAAGGACCGACAAGAGCTCCTCCTCCACCACCTCCTTACAGTGGTAGTACAGCCAGCAGTTTGACAGGGAGTAACCATAGTAGCCCAGCCCACCGCACAAACGGCAGCTATGCCCACTTAATGCAACATAGTAACCAGGGCAGTCCAGCCCGCAGTAACTCTTCCGTGTCTGGCATTTACAACAATACCGCCAACACTCTGTATAATGACAGGAGTACTCCTACCAACTCTATGCATCATAGTCGTGTCACTGGCCTGCCAGGGCACCACAATTATCATGGTGGAAATGAAACAGCTTACAGTCCTCAGTATTACCCCCCTCCCTCCCCTGGCTTGGGACCGCCACCTCCGCTCCCCCAGCGCCCCTCCTCACACTATGGATCATCATCTCCAGGTCATCAGCCACCTTCATTACCCAAGAAGTCAGTCAATGCATATCATATCACTGATCTGTAGAATTTGTGCTTGTAGTTAACAATTACTTATTATCTGTCAGAGTTTGTAAACCATTGCCCTGGATTTTAGAGGCCTAGTTCTCTTTCTGTGTGGGAGTGACAGCACTGTTATTGTTCCATGTAGGAGGCTTTCAGAGTTTGATTAGATTCCAGTACCAAACATAAGATAAAGTGAGAAGTCTGTATGTGTCAAAGCCTTTATGTTGTATTTTACATTTGATGCTAACTATTAGAATTGTCTTAACACCCACTGTTGTTAGTTATTTCTGAATAAAATAATGGTGAAAAATATTATAATCGGCTTGCTGAGTTGTACAGAAATGAAACAAACTATTTTCAGAGTAACACTGTTAATTCAACATTTTTTGCTTGGTAGAGGTTTTTACTTACAGTTAGATACCCTAATTATTTGTAAAGCATTAAAAATGACTTACCAACTTATACTTCGGCTAATTTTGTGCCAGTGAGTCTTTAAGTGTGAAGTTGTTCCAAGCTGTTTTACTTACCAGTCTTCACAGGTTATAAATTTTTATTGTGGACTCCATGGTATTAAATATAGTTTTCATAATTGAATTGGTTGAATTCAGTGAAAATATGTCCAATGATGAGAAAATACACGTTGCTAGATGTTAGCAATGGATGTTTAAAAATTCACCCCACAGATCAGTTGATTAGGTACTAAATGTGATTAATGTAATATTTTTATTAGAGATTTGTAAATGAATTAGACCAGACCACCAGAATGCAAGCAATCTTTGAGCAATTTGATGCATGGTGTCATGGAAAGTATTATAGCTTGCCAAGCAAATAATTATGTTTTTAAGAAAACAGGGACCATCTTGGAGGTATTGGCAGATAGAGTAAAAGTGTTTGCTTGTGAATGTATGTGACAGTGATACAAAGAACTCCCTTCTGAGAGCTAGAGAGATTCAGTGTGGTTTCTTCTTTTATGACCAGATTGGATGTTTAGCAGAGAGGCACATCAGGCTAGTGTCTGAGAGTATGAGAAGCAGTTGATCTGAGAAATAATCAGTTTGATTTGATTTGGTCATAAGATAAAGTGGGGTAAATACTGTAGGTGGTATTTGAAATAGTTTGTTTTGTCTTGTTGCATCACAGTTTGTGTCTGTGAAACTTTTGAAACAAATCTTGAAATCTTGTGCTGATCAATAGTTTGGGCATTTTCTTGATGAGGTGTAAATTATGGACTGATAATTCAGGATCTGTTGAGCATTGTGTGAAAGATCATGATATTATGGCCCAGTGTCCTTCTCTTCCCCCGCCCCCCACCCCTCCACCACCCCTTTTTTTTTCTAAAGATTTGCTGTCTCAGATTTTTGCAAGAAATGTAGCTGTAAAAAATATAATGTAAATAATAGTTTCTGTGAATCATTCAAGTGGAAGTTTCGGTCCACCTGAATTATTGCAAATTCAAAGATTAAGACCTCGTTTTGTCTGTTGCATCTGATTCCTCTGACATGATCAGAGGGGAAAAAAATTGCAATTCATGAATTATTACATCACGAGATACATTATTTTGACATTGAGCAGCCAGTATTTCTTGTGCAGGAAACCGCAAAGGTCATCTTGAGTTTTTGTTAATCCTTTTTTGTAGTGAAACTTGAAATACGACCTATAGGTTTGTTAGTCAATGCAAGATACCCTAGGGAAGCATAATGAAATGTCCCTTTCTATGTCACTGTTAGTATTTAGCTTGTGTTGTGGTTCTCCTGCTAGATTAGAATCCAAATCCAGGCCATCCCATGGGTCTGAATTAATTGAAATACATCTGCATTTTGTCATATCTTATAAGAGTTTGTCTCTTTTCTTCAGGTTAAAGCAAAGTCTGTCAGAAAATGATGCAGCTAAATTTATCAGAGGGAGGATTAAACATGCTTTGAAATAAGGGAAATTTTTTGTTAAATCATACATCATCGGTGTAAATCTCTAACCGTCTAAGTGCTTTTTACAAAATTTTACAGGAGCACAAAAAATGTGTATTTATTTCCTTCAATGGACGGAATTGGGTCATTTTTTAACACATCAATCACAAAATCATATCTTCAAAACGATGACAGATATTTTTTGTTAGGACAGGTTATACATGTTGTAGATTGATTTTGGAACAGGAACATTGGCCCACAAAAGTGAAGTTAGACTGTTAGAGAATTACACCGACGGCATGTTTGTACTTGACTAGAAAAAGTTAGCAGCACCAGAACTGGGTAATTTCAGAATTACTGATGATCAAGAGTAATCTCTCCCAGCCATTGCCAGTCCATCTTAGGGCATAAATTAAAAAGAACTAGCCTTTTCATTCTGTCGACACGGTTCAGTGCTATGTTACGTTATGTGTGTCATTCATACTTGCAGCTATTCGTTTTCTTAAAATAGATGTGCAAATTTGAATGGCCGAAGCAGCAGGGTCCGGCTTTCTGCTTGATGAAATGATTTATGGGTGGTTTTTGCTATGTGTAGTTTGAGCAAGAAAGAGACAAGTCATGTCACTTTCATCAGCGTACAGCCATGATTTTGTTTTGCCATACCAACCATTACGAATCCCCATAATTTGTTGCCTTATCTTGGAACATTTCATTCTCAGTCTGGAGTTTGGACATAATGTAACTGTGTTGGGTCAGTCTGACATGTCATTTGCTCAGAAGTCAATGTTCGTTTGACTGGATAAACTTAGGAAATCAGATTCTGGGTAAACTTTTCCCTGGGTTTGGAATCCACCGATGTTGAAAGAAATATGAATCAAAACTAGGCCAGGTCACAGGTTACTGCTGAATGATTTGCCATGGAAGTTGGACTTGCAAAGATCAAATGCAACAAATATGCCAATAATGAGCCATAAAATTTTTCCTCAGAGAAAATGGGAAAAACATTATTTTTACTACTATTTTTACCATTATATTGCTCTTTCATCCCCACATGGACACAGTTTTTGCCATCAACATCTATGCCTTGTTATTAGCTCTTGTCAAAATGCTATGCGAACTACATCATACTTATCTTATCATTATTACAAAATCTGTATTTTTTAAATTGAAGTTTGGCATATGTCAAGATTTGTCACAGAAATCCTCACTTGTTGTCTGCTTTTTTGTCCCAACAAGCCTTGTGCAAGCTAGTAGTCTTCTGTTGTGCCATGGATCACTGTTTCACTGGGGAATGGTTGAAGTGGCTGCTGACAGTGGTTCCCACACTTTCTAGACCATGACCCAAAGTTGAAAGTCAATGGTTTGCCTTTGCCCACCCCGGTGACCCCAACAATATGCAAGTCCTGCAAGAAAGATACTCATGTTTTATAACATGACGTGCTATTTCCTGGATAAGCAGTCTTTATGTTTTTAGAAATTGTGGCCTTAATTCTTAGATTGCTAAACATGGAAGTTTTTTTTATTTATTATTTACATTAGATCTCATTGCAGCAGCTCTCTCTTATACAGAAGATGTGAATATTAATTACTTTATCTGCCATAGTTATCTAAACTTAACAATTTGAAAGCCTAGGGGGAAGTCAGCAGAAATGACATTGTACAGTTCACTACTTTGTGGTGCAAGCATTTAGAAAAAGTTAATGTCTTAATTTATTTGTTTCAAAGTGTGCCCTTTTTTTTTTTTTTTCTTCCCAGCAATTTTAGTGACATTGCCAACATCCCCAAGCTCCACTTTAGGACTGATTTTTGATTAGGAAATCACTGTTCAAAGTTAATAATGGCAGGTTTTAAAAATTCAGAATACACATGTCCCATATCGAATGTTTGGAACTGTGCGTTATAAAGCATGAATGTTAAGAGCTACAGTGTACTTTCAAACAGAAAAAATAATTGACTTGTTTACAAGAATCTCAAGATGTTTTAATATTTTATGGTTGTTAACTTCAAATTCTGTTTATACAGAGATGTTATTGTTTTCTCTTCTGAAGTCCTGATATTGGTGTCTCAGAAAGCCATTCGTATTTTTATTGCTACCTAACTATGTCAGACTCAGTCTGACTTTTATTAAATAGGTGGTTTTATTATATGTTCTATTGGTGTTTTTCTGACTATGGTTTGACTGTATAGATCTATGTACTGTTTTTTCTTGACATGTGACCAGCTTAAATGTATGCAAAGTCAGATTTTGTCTTGCTATTTTGCGACGTTGCCCTTTTGGCATTCAAAAGTTTGTAGCAGCTACATATGTAATTTGAAATGCAGAATGAATGGGAAAAATATTCAAATAAATGACAGCTGGCTTGGAATAACTGAAAGCTAATGTTAACCATTTTACGGTCACATTGTCATTGCAAGAGAAATTGCTGAATCAGGGAGAAGTCATGTGTTTTTATAGTGACTCGTTTTTCCCCCTCCAGTTCATTGTTTCATGTTTTCTACTTCAAATCAACTTGCAATAGTTATTGGTTGTATTATTTTGAGGGCTGCACAGTAATCTTTTACTCAACTTTTTTTTTTTTAATTTAGATATTTGGCATGCCTGTAGCCCCAACAGCCCAGAAATTGTGTTATAAGTTGGGGTTTAAATTCTGAAAGCTAAAGATAACTATAAATAATGTTTTTTGTTCAACTATCACCACCATTTAGCCTAATGAAGAAAGTAATTCAATTTCTTATTTCCCCTGTAAAATTTGTAAAGATCAAGTTACGACAGTTTATTGTGCAATCCTTGATTTATAGAAGTAGAAGGTTTTTTGGTTGTTCTTTATTTTTTTCTCAGATGGGCCTGGGATTGTTTAGATCAAGTGAGTGTCTAATGTTTTCATTAGAATTGAAAGGATGTTGATGACTTTAAAAAAATATTGAATTTCCTCATGACCTTTGTAATGTTTATTATTAGAGATCTGATAACATAGATTACTCTGTGAAATATATAGGATTTGGAAAGAGAGAATGTTTTGATGGCAGCTTATTTTGGGTTGTGAGCAGACATCTTTTTTCGTGTGTTGTGCCATTTTCCTGCAATGGGCTACAGTGAAAGCATGTTTTTAATATTTACTCATACTGTGGAGAAAGTATTTCCACTGGACTTCCCAGAAATGAGATCTCTGGCTGTCAGCATTTGTGATTGTAGGTCAGTGGTGTTACAATATTGTTGTATACCTGCATGAAACTTTTATTTGAATAGGGGTTTTAAGTGGTTTATGTAGTATGAGCAAGAAAAAGAGAGTTTACAACACAAAGCAGAACACAAAGCTAACGTGTACTTCCACAGCTGCATGGCAAGATCCAGTGGGCACTGAGAATTAGTTCACTGAACGTGTATGTCATGGTATACTCTATTCGTACCTTGTCGCCTAAACCATCTCGCGAGCTAAGGCTTTAATTTATTTGCACATTTTGTACATTATTGGTTCAGGCACCTAATTGTTGGTCATATATAGGTGATATATGGACCGCAACCCTGTTTCACTTGTTCATGCCAAACTTCAGAAAAAATGCTTTGAGTAGTTTTTGAGCCTGCTGATTACAAGGGATGTTTCTCGTATATTTATACATGTAGATCTAGGCAAACCAAGAGAAATTACACACTGTAAAGTTTGTTTGGGTGAATATCTTATTCAACCTTTTTTTTTTTTCTTCTTTTTTTTATTGCAAGATGCCAGATGATTGTCAGCCTGTTCACTACAATCACACATGGTCTCATCCTCTTTGAAAACAAAATGTTCTTCACTCGTGTAGTTTTTCCAATTAATAGATAATGTATGGCAATAGATCTATATCTAGACAGACAGTCTTATTTATGATATATATTTCACGGTGCGAAAACTCTGTATAAGGTGAAAGAAATTTACACTAACAAATCGGGGAGTCAAAGTGGTTGTGTGTTACTACAAGTTCATGTGTTTTTTTACATATTCTTGGAACATATTACTGTCGGATTTTCAGACAACGATTGCATATGTGGTTGCATATAAGGCACTAATTTGGATATAATGTTTATTTATACCAAATGCATACGGTCTCCATTTTAGTAGGCAAAGTGTGCTTGTATGAGTTTTGAATTCCATATTTGTCGCACAATTATTCTCGCGAGCCAGAACGGATTTAATTTCAAACCAAGACACGTACCAGTGCTTGAAATACTAAGTAAAGAAAAGTTTTTAATCACATTTGAATTGGTATGTAGGTCTTTTGTGGGTGTCCATGTAGTTTTCTTTCTCAGTTTTCCGATGTGTGAGATACTCAGATAGGCAATTCTTGCAGTATAGGCATTTTTTTAGTATACGAAAAACTAGGGAAGGGGGAAGGCAGCTGAGACCCTTCGCAGCGTTTCATACATTTATATTCTTTGGTATTTACCGGCACTTTAAGTATTTGAGATTGTTCGCATGTTTTGTGTCTTAAACTTATTTCTATAGCCCGTGGCCTTATATGTATCACCTTATCCCATGTACCCCATCCTCCTCCATCAGTAGGCAATAATCCTATGAGTGTCGTAACCCACTGTAATATCGGGGTGTTTTTACAGTGATGTGTGATGATTTTTAAAGGGTTTTTGGGTTGCGATAACGGCAGAAACGGAAGTAGTTTTGAAATAGAAGTTATTGTCACTTAAAAACGTCGATGTTCCATAAGGTCAGGTTGCATATCTGTGTACAGCAGTTACTGCATGGCCACCGGCCAATCTGCAGCCTTCTGACACTTGTAGGATTAAAGCATCTCTGTCCCTTACCCACAGGGGTTGAAGACATCACCCCAGGCCCATGAGATGGGATTTGGATTTCTATGCAGTGATTCTGAAAGGTTGACTGACTGCAGATAAGGTTGGACATGAAAGAAGTTGCATGGTCTTTCTTTGGTTTACTCGCATCAGTTCTGGATTTAGACTTGATAAAGTCCTAACCTATATAAAGCTTGGTGGTGTCTTGTGGGAAAATTACACCACAAGGTCTCAGAAGGGTGGTTATGAAGCCACAGAAAATTTAGGAGAGAGACATAAGTAGTGCACTTCCAATGGGCTTAAAATATTTAATTAAGTTAATGATGTATATAAAGAATTACGCGTAATAACAGTTTATAAACAAACAAAAAATATTAATAATAATACATGTAATGATATTCAGATATTCTGAAATTTTATGAGACTCCTGCAAATTGTGAGGCCCTTAGCTGTAACTTGTTTAGTTTATGCCTAAAATTCAGCATTGACTCGCGTTCTTGTACCTACTGTGAGACAGAAAGCCTGGCATCGGTGCCATTTTCTAACCTTACTGAATGTCTGCAGTCAGCTTTTGCAGTGTGTTTTATTGAGATGGTCACAGTATTACTTATATGTATTTAGATGTACAATGTTTGTCTTCTGGAGCATTTTTTTTTTCACTTGTCTTTTGCAGTGCCATGTGGAAAATCTGTTATTATTGTTGCTGTTTTTACATCCCTGTTTAGTCATTTAGAGAAGAGTGTACGACATCTAGTAGTGATATACTTCATTATCCATCTCACTTGGAGGTGCCAACAAATATTTTATTTTGCAAGAGAACATTTGTAAGTTTTCATCACATTTGTTGTTCTTAGATGTGGCAAAAATGTTTGTGCTTATTATTTCAGAACTACTAAAGATATGGATATTTTTTGGTGAGAATGCAGATCTCAGTACAAGCAATGATAAAGTAGCTGTAACTCAAACTGCAGATCTCAGTACAAGCAATGATAAAGTAGCTGTAACTCAAACTGCAGATCTCAGTACAAGCAATGATAAAGTAGCTGTAACTCAAAACCACCAAAATCGTTGATACATTAACCCTCTAGTGCCGAGTGTTACGACATTTGAGATGAGTCATCTGGAGCCAACATGCTCTTATCTTTGATACGTTTGCTCTTCCTATTGTATTGTACTAAATTGATTTTTTTCCAATTAGATACTCATATATTTGCAATAAATCAGTTCAAAATTAGTTCTTCATTATTTCATAAGTTTTGAACTCGGCAATTTTCATCTGGGCATTAGAGGGTTAATACGTGAGATGGACGGCGATTTGTTGATGGCAGTGTCATTGTTAGACAGATACAATTGATGTGAAAGTGAGTTTGTAACTGCAAATTTCTCATTTTTATTCAAACATGATTTCATTATCCACTGTTTTATGTGTGTCCAATTAATGATTTTGTTCCCAGTGTAAATAGCAAGCATATGATTTCAAAATGTGTCTCTATTAATTGAATGATAGTGTGAAATAAACTGAAAACATTTTAACAGATCTACTGCTTGTTCATTTTCTGCATTGGAATGATCCAACCCATTTAAATAACAGACAAAGAAATCGACTTCAGTGAAAATACTGAAGTCCTGGACCAGCTGTCTTCTATGTCTGTCCTGAGTATCAGACCCAGTTGAAGTCTTTGGCATCCCAGAACTGTCAGCTCCTAAACTCTCTGTTGTCGGTTGTTATCGAACCCTTTCTTTTGTCATTTTTTCATGATCAGCATTTACATGAAGCCATGGTGATCACATGGACACGGACAGGTGACAAAGTTAAGTACTTCACACGATGAACTCGAGGAGTGGTATAAAATAATCTTGTCTTGTTGCTTTTCTCCTTTCTTTTCATAAATCGTTTTGAAGACAGAGCACTACACTGATCATGCTCTGAATGGATGAACCAAATTGATCTTTTAAGTCTGAGCACACATCACCACGACCATCCCATTCCAGAGAAACTGCGGTTATAATTTCTAAAATTTGGTTGTAGTAGTTCCATTGCCTTTTTGCTGGGCCAGTATTTAGACAGGTTCAGAAACAGTTCAAAAAGCTGAAAACTGTTGACGGCAAATTAACATGAAACTTCAAACAGTTTTGTGTGCTTCAGTGTGACACCAGAACCGCCCAATGCAGGAAGATGAGAGTTTCAGAAAACCTATCCATGAAACTGAGAATGGTCACGGCGTTTGAGTGCGAGGAACTGATACGAGAAGGGACAATATTCAAACAGCTCAGTTTCGGAATGAAGCAACAGGTGTCAGGAGATCCATACACAATCTATAACAGTACCGTGGGGTTTTGACATTGTCAGGGTGTATTGTAACCTTGAAAATTAAACATTGAATCCTGAATAATCTTAAAAAGAACCAAAAAACTGAGTTTCCACCTTTTCCACCTGAAAGTTAGCTGTGGATTCTGAGTAAACGAAAAACTGGTGATTGTGATAAAGACGGTGATGAAAAACTGAAGGCAAAGATGTTTGTGAGAAGGTGCTAAAGACGATTGAGAATTATGAGAAACGAGGGCAATGAATTCTTTCAAAAATGGGTTCCGTGGAGTCTTTTCAGACAGACTTTACAGTGCGAATCTTTTCCCCTTAGATTTTTAAACTCACGTAGCCTACAGTGTGTCACAAATCCCAGACTGGGAGATGTAATAAGTTATGACAGGACAACAATCACGAACAAACAAGTTAACACTTAACAGAACAATCCATCAGACTCACACATTTATTAAACATAATTATACATATAATAGCGCAATTACATATATTATATTATTGAAATGACTGCCGTACAACGGCCTTATTCTCACACACCCGCTCCCTCGGATCCACAATCCGGTAGTTACTCCTAAAGGCACTTCGGCCTCAGCCTCTCCCCTCAGGGTCTTAATAGTACATTAATGATTCACTGGCACCTCAGTCTCTCAACATCCCCTTCCTATTGTCATACACCTTAACACTCCCCTAGCACCTCAGCAGGGCAATAACACATTATTATTTCCATAGCCATCAACATGGCAACAACATAGTATCAGTTCACTAGCCTATCAACATGGCAACAATATAGTATCTCATTCACTCTCATATCTACGTCCCTGTCCGTGGCCTGACTGCCACGACTTTATGTGCCTCTACTGTCCTACACTGACAGCCTCACTTCTGGCCTCTGTGTGGCCTCCGGCCCTATGCTGGCCTATCCCCTGTGCTCATCGAGGTGGCTCTTCGGCCCGTCCCCGACACCAGTCATAACTGGAAAGACTCTCACTAGTCTTCTCGACTGCTTCCTTTTATCTCTGCCCGATGGGCTATTATTCACAGATCCGCTCCCTAGGACCTTCTAACTTGCAGTGATAGTTATACAGCGCTTTCGCCTCCTTCAGACCCCGCCCCACTACTCACCACAGCACGCTTAACTTGCTGTCTACTGTGAGCCTTTCTTACTCTACACCCGCTCTGTAGCAATCCCCTTAATTGCACTCACTCCACTCGTGACATCATCCCCCACCCCAAAAAAATTAATGCAATTAATTTCAAATCGCATCAAGATGACTGTCAACGAGTGAGCGTGAGCAATACCTACACTAAAAAAAACTGACCTAGCAGTTCCCCTAGTATATAAAATACCGAAATCAGGGGAAAATATGGGGATCAATATGGTCTGAAATATGCATATATGTGTCACCTCATGAATAGCTAACTAAACACAATATCTAATACAGAATCAAAAACCATTCAACCTATCAACCATTCTTCATATCATATATTTTATAATGTCAATATTTTAAAGTCGACTCATTCACACAGATCCTGTCAATGTTCCTGTCCTCCGATGTATAAGCTCCTGAAATCTTCCCCTAGGCTCGACTAAGGTAGTCGGCGATATGATTGCTGGTTCCTGGAATTGGTTGAATAACGAAGGTGTACGGCTGTAAAGCCAATGCCCATCTAGACAAGCGTGGGCTGGACGAACGATTCTTCGACAAAAATGTCAGTGGTTTGTGGTCTGTCTGGATACAAAATTCTCGTCCCATGAGATAACGTCCTAGTTTCTGGACGGACCAGACAATGGCAAGACACTCACGCTCTATCACAGAATACTTTCTTTCTCTCTGCAATAACTTCCTACTGACATAACATACAGGATGGAGACATTCGTTCTTCTCCTGTAGAAGACAAGCGCCGACACCAGAGTCCGACGCATCCGTTCTGAGGATAAAATTAGATCGAAAATCGGGTAATATCAGAATGGGTGACGATGATAATGCTGTCACCAAATTATCAAATGCTGTCTGACATTCAGACGTCCACTGGACCTTATCGGGTTGTCCCTTCTTAGTAAGGTCAGTAAGAGAAGATGACAAGGAGGAAAAATTTGGAATGAACTTTCTGTAATAATTTAAAATTCCCACTAAGCTTCTGACTTGTTTCTTTGTTTTTGGGATTTGCAACCCTACTAACTTGTCAATTTTTGTTACTTCAGGTCTCTGAACACCTCTACCCACAATATGTCCTAAGAATATTATCTCTGGACATGCCAAATCCATCTTTGCGGGTTTAGCAGTTAACCCAAAATGACGTAATCGTTGAAAAATTACTGTTAGTGTCTGAATATGATCAGACCATGTCGACGTATGGCATGCTATATCGTCAAAGAATGACACGACATTAGGTATGTCCTTTAATACCAGTATGAGAATACCGATACTCTGGTCTCTCATGAAACCTCTGCAGCATATCAACGTGGAAAACCTTTACTGATCCATCAATGTGGATAGCGTAATCTACCTTTGAAACAATTCGCTCAATAACATAAGGACCTTTCCATGTCATCAATAACTTATTATGGTCCGTAGGTAACAACAACAGAACCTTGTCTCCTGGCTTAAAAATTCTCATTTTGGACCCTCTATCTTTGTAGTTCTTTGCTCTTGCTGAAGCGATACTAGACGCTTCTTCTGCTATAGTGCGCGCTGAAGATAATCTTTCTCTTAAATCAACAAGGTCTATCGAAACCTTTTTAAACGGTTCCGAAACCGTGGGGATCTTCTGAAGAGGGGCCTGGGGTGTACGACTCTTATGCGTCGTCTTTTGGCACGCACTGCACGTCTTACAATACAGCCGTACATCTCTATGTATCGATGGCCAATAAAACCCTTTCAGAACTCTCTCCTTGGTTCTAGCACTTCCCATATGACCCGCTAATGGAACACCATGGGCCAGACGCAATACTGTAGCAATTAACGACCGTGGCACGACGACCTGCTTTTGAACGGAAGCCACTGTGACGTACATACGGAACAGAATGCCCCCCTGGACAAAAAAAGAAGATGACCCGTTCTTATATCTCCTCGTTTTCTCGGTTCGCGCTTCCCCAAAACATGGGTTTAATGATGGATCCTCCCTTTGTAATCTCGCCAAGCGCTCTGGCGTGATATCTAGGTTGACCGCTGGCGTCGCCAAAGGTCTAATCTTATCTTTATCCGCTACCCGTCGACGTGTTTCGACCGCGGCGCAAAAGTCAATACCTTTTGATTGCGACCATGCTTGCACGTTCTCGTCGGAAGGGGAAACTACCCGGGATACATTCCCAATGATGAGCTGGGCGCCTGGAAAACAACCAACGACTGCTTCGACTTCCCCGCTAAGGAAAGGTGTATCTATCATTATTTTTGCCATGGGTAATTTCTCAATGGCCCCCGAAAATTGGATGCACGGGACAGTCTCACCTGTAAGCTGTGAATCCCGAATGCAGTCCCTATGCACTCCCACAACGGTAGATCCTGTATCTCGTAAAACCGAGACCGGTTCGTCCCCAACAAACCCCGGATAAACCCTAAGACCACCTCCTGTATGACATGAATTTATAACGGGGATCTTTCTCCCACAAGGTAAAACACCGGAAGATAATAACTTCTCACAACTGGGACACTTAGAATACTGTCCGCCTCCGTTGTCCGATGTAACACACGCAGCCGCATGATGAAATTTATTTGGGGAACATGGACTGGAGCTACTGTCCACGTTCGCCGCTATCCTACCTGCAGGGCAGTTCACGCTGATGTGATCTGCTCTTCCGCAGTTCCAACACTTCGCGGCCCTACACTCGCGCGAAAAGTGACCCACGCGTCCGCAAGTCCAACACTCCGCTCCCTGTGCTGCTCTAGGCCTGGGTCCCCGTGACCCCTCGCGACCGGAACTAGAGTCCCCATGCCGTCGGTCATCGGCAAAGGTCACAAGTCGGCCCCGGCCATTACCGCGACCTAGCCCTCCTGCTCGGTCAAACTTACCGGATCCATATGCCGGTGATTGGTGATAGCCCATACGCTGTCCCTGGGCTTGCCCGCTATAGGCACCACGCTGACGCGACCTGTCCCCAAGTCCTGCCGGCGACCCCTCGACAACGGCGACGTACCCAGCATCTTGGACGTACGCCCTGGCGACTGGTTTGGACGGATGTGCCGTACGGTATGCCTCCGCCAACTTAGACGCCTCCTGCACCGTCGCGGGTTCGTTCTCTTTCAGAAAAGCCACCAGATCTTTGTGGCACGACGCGTACAGCTGGTCACGGATCATTAGGTCTTTCAGTTTAGCGAAATCCGTGCCCACATGCGCCAAGTCTACCCAGTTCGCGAAATACTCCGTTAGTCTCGCGACGAAGGCAGCAAAGTCCTCCCTGGTATCTGCACGTGCTCGCCTAAACTGCTCCCGGAAATATTCCTCGGTACGCGCAAATCGGCGAAGCAGCAAAGCCTTCAGCTTATCGTAATCTTGCACGTCTTCGCGCTGTAGCTCTTTAAAGTAGGTTAACGCCCGCCCCTGCAACAGCGACGCCAGGTACGTGGCCCATAATTCCTTATTTTCCCCCCATTGCAATTGTGCGTTCAGTTCGAACCTGTAAAGGAAGGCGTCTATGTCGTCCTTCCGGTCGTCGAACGTAGGGAGCTTAATCCTAACGCCACCTTTATTGTGTACCTGCCGCTCAACCGTTTCCGTTGGCGTATTCTTCTTGAGTTCTAACTCGGCGATTCTTATTCGCGCCTCTCTCTCCTGCTGCTTATCTTCTAACTCCTTTAACTTAAACTCCCTCTCCTGCTCCTGAGCCTTAGCCTCTCTTTCCTGTTGCTTAAACTCCCTTTCCTGCTGCTGAGCCTTAGCCTCTCTTTCCTCTTGCTTATCCTTAGCCTCTCTCTCCTGCTCCTGAGCCTTAGCCTCTTTTTCTCGCTCTCTATCCTTAGCACGCTCATCGCGCAAATCCGCCTGCTGTTCTTTAATCCAGCCGCGTAGCTCCTCTCCCTCCAGGCCAAGTTCCTTACCCAACTTCATTAGTTGTTGGAGTTCCGCCATTTCACAGATTTATGGTTATGGTATATATTTAAAAAAACGGATAACCTGTCGGTATGATAACTAACGACACGACCAGAGACCTGAGATCACACCAGATATAACAATACCCAGTTCAGAATACAATTCAGAAATTTACCTTTACAGCAAAACTAATTCTATATCTATAAAATGTATGCACTATTAATTATAAAAGAAAATAGAAACGACAAGAATGAAGAAATATAGTAGAAGGACCACAAGTACGTCAAGGACAACGAACCAGACTAGGACAAAGCTTCTACAAAAGAAAATATAATGGAAAAAAATGCAACCTAACTACGCCGATTACACAACAAGGTACGAACAAGAACAGAGTCTGAAAAAAAAGAACGTATCTACAGAAAGGTAAGAGAGAGACAGGAGGGACGTCTTCCTAAAACAACGAGGAAGATAGAACGCTACAATCTAAACAAAAATACAGGTCCCTACAGAACTGTTCACTGTGATGAACGAAGTTCCAAAGTTTACCACACCTTTTTAAAAGGATAAACTAAGTTCAACACAGCAAACCCGCGCCACCGCCCGTATAATCAATTACAACGAAAACAGAAAAACAGCGGAAAAAGACAGAAGAAAAGACAGCCCTCAATCCAGGGTACAAAATTTCAGAATTTCACTTAACTTTCACCCTTGATCTAAATTTCTCCCGTTTTCTCGGAGCTCTGGCTGCTTGACCTCTACAGGCTGGCACACACACTCTGCAGAAATTTAAGTACACATTAATACATATTCATCAAAATACATGCATCAATACATATTATTATTCATAAACATACATAAATCATATCATCATGAAATTTCCATTCATCCCACGAACAAAGACAACAGCACGAATTCCTAGCACAACAGAAAAACAACTAGATATAACGAATACACAATGTCAAAATGACCACAGGTAAACAGGACGAGCCCCCAGTGTCACAACGGACGAGCCCCCAGTGTCACAAATCCCAGACTGGGAGATGTAATAAGTTATGACAGGACAACAATCACGAACAAACAAGTTAACACTTAACAGAACAATCCATCAGACTCACACATTTATTAAACATAATTATACATATAATAGCGCAATTACATATATTATATTATTGAAATGACTGCCGTACAACGGCCTTATTCTCACACACCCGCTCCCTCGGATCCACAATCCGGTAGTTACTCCTAAAGGCACTTCGGCCTCAGCCTCTCCCCTCAGGGTCTTAATAGTACATTAATGATTCACTGGCACCTCAGTCTCTCAACATCCCCTTCCTATTGTCATACACCTTAACACTCCCCTAGCACCTCAGCAGGGCAATAACACATTATTATTTCCATAGCCATCAACATGGCAACAACATAGTATCAGTTCACTAGCCTATCAACATGGCAACAATATAGTATCTCATTCACTCTCATATCTACGTCCCTGTCCGTGGCCTGACTGCCACGACTTTATGTGCCTCTACTGTCCTACACTGGCAGCCTCACTTCTGGCCTCTGTGTGGCCTCCGGCCCTATGCTGGCCTATCCCCTGTGCTCATCGAGGTGGCTCTTCGGCCCGTCCCCGACACCAGTCATAACTGGAAAGACTCTCACTAGTCTTCTCGACTGCTTCCTTTTATCTCTGCCCGATGGGCTATTATTCACAGATCCGCTCCCTAGGACCTTCTAACTTGCAGTGATAGTTATACAGCGCTTTCGCCTCCTTCAGACCCCGCCCCACTACTCACCACAGCACGCTTAACTTGCTGTCTACTGTGAGCCTTTCTTACTCTACACCCGCTCTGTAGCAATCCCCTTAATTGCACTCACTCCACTCGTGACACAGTGTATCTGAAAGCTGAAAACTAACCCAAAGTAAGATAACGAAAAAACCGTGAGAGATTCAAAGTGGCCGTTATCTTATTGTGCCCATCAGCCGTTAAATTCAAACTCAACCTCCAGTCTCTCATTTGTTCTAAACAGAGACAAATTTCCGTTTCATTATTTGTGATGTCTTTCGGGAGAAAATTGCTAAAATTCATTGTACTTGAGCTGAGGAAATGCATTTCGTGTGAAGCGAGAAAAGTTATTCAATTCAGATTGGTAAACTGAAAACAGCTAAACATGTCAGACAGAGATAAACTTGGATATGTCTTCAATTCCGTGTCTATATTTTTAAAAATATTAACAGTTCAAAATTACGTCCCCTTTTCAGTGCACCAGATCCATTAAACAGGCTGCTTCAGTTACTCGTGAAATACACTTAGCCAACCTTCTTCCATGCAAACTTCCGCATATTTTAGCTAGTTTAATATTAAATTCAGTTACACGGTGTTCCTAAAACAACTAATATTCGAGCGCGATGGTCAATCTATTAAAATATAGAAATTGTTTATGGCAAATCTCATACTGGTCTCAAAATGTGCAATATTTGTACGGTCTGTCGGATAAGGGATGGGGCTGTTCATGGTGTTCGACACTCCGGCATGCTGAGAGGTTTGTTGTTTTTTTAATGTCATCACCGCTCGTAAATGAAGTTCTTCTACCTGAATTTATTGTCATTGTGGTCCTACGCCGTTTTTCATTTCCATTTATTTTCCATGTACATGTATTTCTGTTGTCTTGTAGTTTTCTTTTGTCTGATGTCAACTGTCTCCTGACCCTTGCGCCGCATCTGTTCTAACCTCTGCAAACCATTGTGTACATTAGTTGTAACCTTTAATTTCCGAGAAGGCATGACACTCCGTGGGGATGTGACACATACATGAAAGTGAATCAATGAAGGCTGCCTAATTTTGTCTCCTAGTAGAGTAAGATATCGTCTCCATGGCCTACTACACCAAAATCTAAATGATAAATTTAATTAAGAATGAAGAGATCATCAAGCATAGTTTCATGCACCATCAGAGTGAGATCACACCGACGAAATCAACGATGCCAGATAGCCAAAAAGAAACGAATGAAAGTACGAAAGCTAGATGTTGAGTATCATTGCCAAATGCGTACAGTTAAAGCCAGCCGAGCTGTAAGCCATTCCATCCTTAAAATGATTTCTAAAAACACCTGGTGGAAGGAAGACAATTTACGGTATGGTTTTTCACTGGGCCTTTTCAGCAAGGACAGCCAAAGACTGCATGAAGTATCGAGGTCTGGGTCCTTCACTTTCTTTCATCACCTGGAAGGAAGTCAACCCCGATAACACTAAGACAGCATCGATACCCACTTTGGAAGCAAACTGAACGTCTGTGAACAGCGTGTCGCCAATCATAACAGTTCGCTCAGGCTTCACATCTGGGTATGCAGTACGGATACATTGAAAGAAGAGAGCTTGAGGTTTGCCCACCACAACAGGATTTCTGTCTGAAGCTGATTTGATGGCATCCAGAATAGCGCCAGAAATCGGTGCACAAATTTTGGGTGGAGTAAAAACACTTTTATCGCCAGTTCTTGGTGGAACAATAACACTTCTCTCGGCATCAGCCACAGTGACAAACTGGCATTCTGGGTTTAAAAGATACGTGGATGCTTTAGCCAGCTTGTTCAGGTTGAAGTAGGTGTCGATCCCTACAAGGACTGCGCCCACGTCGTTGCGATATTCCAACTGCTGTAACTCGGCAAGTGTTTGAAAAGGAGGGTCTGGATCTTCACCGGCGCCAAAATGTTTCAGACCGACCGAACTCAGCTCGTCCGCAAATGTCTTTATGCCGACTACGTAGATGGAAGAGGTGATATTTTTTATTTGTTTCAGGTAAACAGCTGCTGCGTAAGACGCACACAAGATGTTTTCTGGGTCAGCGTTAATGCCAAATTTCTTGAATTTTTCCGCGTAAGTTTTACGAGAATACAGGCTGTTGTTGGAAACAAATATAACACGTTTGCCCATGCGCTGTAGTCTGGCAATTGCCTCCTTCACGCCTGGTATTGGTGTGTTACTGTCTGTCTTCCATGTCACGCCATCACAGTCCAAAAGAAATGTATCATACTTATCAAGAAATTTGCCACTGTTCTCCAGTGTTATCTCTTCTACATCTGCTTTCTCAGTGGCAGCGGCTACTTTCGGGAGATAAGTCTTTATATTATCTACTAAGGCTTTACGTTTGCTGGTTTCTTTCGTAGAATCATCCTGGCGACGGCGTTTGGTTGTGGTTTTGAAACTGTCTGCATTGCCCATTACTGACATGCCTTTAGGGCGCCTGTCTGAAGAGGTGGCGACTCCACTCAATTCAGTTTTACTGTCGGTAGCTCCTCCTCTTTTCCCGCTAACACCATTGGGTTTGGCTTTTATTTGTTCTAGTTTATATCTTTTGGCGATTCCATCATAGCAAGTGTCCATATTTAACCTGGAACAAAACAGACCATTTTGTTAGCATTAAAGAACATGTATAATGAGAACCTCCATTCACTCCTTTTTAAGGAAGCGCCTTTGAGCAAAACGATGACGTGTATTCTAGCAATTTAAAGTGAAGTCAATGTCGGGGAGGTCATTCCACCATATCATAGACAAAATCAGACACACATATAAATTTACGTCAAGCTCCCATCGAATAAGATCTTGACCCAGCCAGCATCACTACGTCAATCAGACGTACACTTCCGTAAGATTGGTAGGACTGCTGTGTGGATGGATTCCCTACATCAGACCGACATCGGTGCGTTGTCGTAACCTGCGGATCCACGTAAGAACGATGTCATTCCTATACATGTGCAAACTTGACGTCAGTAGTTCGCATCGGATTGCTGTGGACCTGCTGGCTGGGTTACCATTAGGACTGTCTTTGGACGCGCTATACATCCGGACGTGATACGAACAATTTTTGTTTCGAAAATGTTTTTTTAATGTTTTGCATTAGAATGAGATGCAAAACATCCCACTGCACTAATCACGTAGCACTGTAGGCAAAAAAAAAAAAGAAAAGAAACTTACGAAAGTCTTTGGTTTCAGAAGAGTCAAGACGAAAATGTCTTGAGCAACTATCCTCCAAACAGAACAACAAAATCTTCAACCTTGCACGAGAGACGGCATAAATTTCTGTCCCTAAAAAAAGCTGCATTTTATTTTCCCAATTTTGCACTGAAAATAGTGGATTTGCGCCGAAGAAGTGTAAAATTTGCACTCAAAACTTGCGTGAAGCCCGGCGCGCACTATCCGGTTTCGCCTGCTGCACGGCGTGCAAACGCAGATTTTTGCTTGCTTGGCAAAGAGTTTACAGTGCTGCACACCACGCTAAAGATTGCTTGCATTGAACGGATGGTTAATTTTAACATAGTGCGCGCCGGGCCTTAAGAAATACTGATCGTCAGCACAGCAATTTTGGATAAAAGTAAGACTGTCATGATTCGGATATTGTTAAAACTCACGCAGAGAGTGAGTTGTTGTTGTTTACCAGGGCCATGAGAAATTGGCTGGTGGCCTTGAACGGTCCTCGCCAAATTATAGTTGGTGAGTAAATAAATGTAAAGTTAAACTGCTAGAGTCACGCTTGTCGGTTTTAATGTTCGTGATTAATAAGTAATGGAGTAGGGGTGAAACAAGGTGGGGAAAGTTGACATTGTTAATTATGACTAGACAAGTTTTGCACGTTAACTGGCTGGTAGAATAGTGCAGACGTATTACTACAATTAAAATGGTGGGAGGTTTCGACCTATGAGATAGCTGAACTAATTGGGCCAGCGGACTAGCACGCTGGGTAGTTAGATAGTATATAACATCGTGTAACGTTCAGATTTGGTGAATACAGGCGAGCAGAAGCATCGTGTCGTGAAGTATCTCCGGTCGACCAGTACCTGAACTGTGTGCTTTGAAGACAAGAAGTCCTTGCTAACGGACTGACTGAGCTCTAGAACGAAAGGTCTGAGTGGGCTGACCTTTGAAAGCCCACGCTGCGCTATTTTGATGTTCGCGCCTCCCAGTAGGCGTGAGCAATGGTAATATATCTTATTTATTCAAGTATAATAGAGATCGGAGATAGAGAGAGAACTACAGCCTCATAGGAAGACTAAGGAAACCCCAGCTGGCACTCGACCACGAGTGTCCTGTATGATAGATCTATTGCCATAGTATGATTGGAATAATATAGCACATTGTTGATGAATTGAATAGTGATTGTGCATAAGATATAGTCTTTTGGCAACTGCTTAAATTACCTACAAGCCGAAGAGTGCTTCTGTAGGCTTTGAACGTACTGGGCTCTCCTAACATTTAAGCCCATATGATTTATGGAGAGTTTGCCTGGCGACTGGCCAGTGGCGACTCAACTGTCACTTTAAATTGATATCCAGTTTCGTATAATATACCTATTTACTATTGATTGCAGTACCTCCATAGTTACATGAATATCATTGGTTAAGTTATTAATTAGAGTTTTTTTGGTTTGAATATATACCTCTATTGTCTTTTGCTTTGTTATTATTTATGTAAACTATGGCCTGACCGGCCTGACATATATACGCTCTAGTTATTTAGTACTTTTCTTGTGTGGTTGTGTCCGAGTGTGAGTTAGCTGCCTCTCGTGCAGTCGTAACATCCCCAAGACCCTAACTCTGCTCGTGACATCTGGAGGGGACCCCACTGACATCTGAAACTAAACTTTCCAGCATCTAATACATCATTTACACCATAAACATTTCATCTTGCAGAGGAGTTTCTGAAACCGATAAAGTTTTGAAATGTTTTCACACGAAAATGGCATGTTTTAAATTCTTACTTGTCTCGTTTCACATTAAACACAACAAAATGTGCCACATCGAAATTCGACAGGTTGATTTTGTGCACAGTGGATTATAAACGCCTTAGTTCAAATCATATTATGAAGCCAAAGAAAAAAAAAAAAGCAAAATTTAGGCAAACATTTCTTTGCCATCTTATTTCCGTCGCCCAGAAAATAAATAAATAAATAAATAAACTACTTCATCCTAAAACTTAATGGATAACCATGTAAGATACACGACAAAAGCTGAAAAATGTGACAGTACTAAGGCGCAATTATAGCTTTGGTTTCTACATACCTTATATCAAAGTTATCATGTCGCCGCGCGTATGCCAGTTTATATCCCGGGGTTACTTTGGGCTAGGCCAGACTATACCCCCCCCCCCCAGTCCGGATTATACCCCCTACTTTTTTTTTGAAAACAAGTCAAGACCACAGTTTATTTCAGCCTGTTCTTTATCACTGTCACCAGATATCATATTAATCCATACATGAACACATTCTTGACACCCATAAATCATAATGCAATTTAGAGGAAATAATAATAATTTATTTCAGCCTTAGTTTAAATTGGTGTACATACATACATTCTTGACTCCTGTTAATCATGATACATTTTAGAGGAAACAAACATGCATTAAGATGCATTGATATACAGAAGGGTTGAGTATCCATTCAAACTGATATGATTAGACTTCAGCATTAATTTCACTCGTGTCTGTTGATATCATTATTATTATTATTATTTTGATAATTGATTGGCCATGAGTAAAACATGCATTGTATTTTTTGTTACAACCATGCAGAGAGAAAAGGCCGGAAAACAACACACATAGAAAAAAAAAAAAAAAACATAATTAGTAACCCAACTGACACTGACAGATGGTGCAAGTGCATCATCCACTTCACATAAAACTAAATAGGCACTAAATTTTTTCCCCTGATGATTTCCACCTATCCAGATTCACTTGAAATGTTACAGAATGCTAGCCAGTAATATACATTAATAACAATAAGAACACGAAATCATTTTATTTACTCTTGAAAATAAAGAGAAATATAAATATAAGAATCATCATCATCACCTTGGAAAAATACAAAGATATAAGAGGGAGTGTAGAAACGGCAGCGATATGTGTGTGTATCACCTATGTACATGTATATGAAATGTGTTAAATCTTTTCAACCATTCATGTAGAACTGGACAGAAAGCTTTAGTGAAATAGCCTTAACAGTTGAGTAGACCGACAGAGTAAGTCCACTGAGACAAAAGTAGTGCATTGTAAAAAGTAAGACCTATAGCATGTCAAGGCAAAATTCGATGGATCATGTTGCAGTAACAGAATTTCTTGTTAGCGAATATTATTCTTTGATAGCTTATTTGTAGAAAGGTATACATTTCATGTACCTTATGGTTTAAGACACTGATTAGTTTGCAAGGCATTTGAAAGATTGAACTTACATGTTATAGTGAATAAGAGTTTGTCACTTGCGAGTGAAATAAATTTAAAAAAAAAAAACAGACCTTGTCCGTCTTTACCTTCCTAAGCTTGACACGTCCCTTGCCAGAGGATTTAACAACTGGGTATTCGCACACAAAAATACTCTAAAATGACTTCATTTTTTTGAGTGTGTTAATTATTTCATCCATTACGACTAAATGTACATGTATGTCAGTGCCAAAAAAACGATACAATGCAAATTTTACTCATGGGCAACCAACTATAAAAACCACTGCAACTTGACAATGAACGTAAATGAAATGAGGGTTAAAGTTGAATCATATCAGTTTGAATGGATGTTCACCCCATAGCGACAGCATATCAATACATAATAATTCCTGTTTTTTCCTATGAATTGTATTATGATTTACTATATGGAAGTCTAGAATGTATGTATGTATTACTATGGTGCCCGCTGACAGTAATAAAAAAATGAATTAAACTATGATTGAAATAAACTGTGGTGTTTAGGCCAAACTATATTCCACCAGTCCAGATTATACTCCCATATTCAGGCAAAATATTCAAGGATACAACATTAAGTTTTTAAAATTTTAGTTCACCCGCAAGTGACATGCCTTTATTCACTATAACACATAATTGCAATCCTTCAAATGCCATGCAAACTAATCCAGTGCCTTAAACCATCAGCTACATGAAATGTATACCTTTCTACAAATAAGCTATCAAAGAATTTACTAACAAGAAATATTAACGCAACATGATCCATCAAATTTTTGCCGTGGCATACTGTAATTACTTTCTACAATGCACTGTTGTCTCAGTGGATTTAATCTGTCAGTTTTCACGACGATCAAAGCCACTTTACTAAAGCATTCTGTTCAGTTCTACTTGAATAGGTGAAAAGATTTAACACATTTTTTACATATATATACATGTACTTGGTACACACACATTGCTGCTTATAGATAATAATAATAATAATAGATGGCATTTATATAGCGCATATCCATTTAAAATGCTCTATGCGCTTTACACAAACAACATGGCAACCGCAGAGCAGAATGGAGCGCATGCGAAGCGCTCAACACACTACACTGCTTCTTTCTCTCTCCCTGTCTCGCTCACTCTCTCTACCTCTCTCTATCTCAGAGCAAATTGTAACGCAGCCTGTTAGGCGCAGTTTACAACTCACAACAGTTCACAACTCACATAGCAGTATTTATTTAATAATGAATAATACATTTTGTTGTTGCTGGTGGGGGGATGATATGGATAAATTTTAATCTATTAATTTCAATTTTGCCCGGGCAGCGGCCTGTTCGGCCTGCTCTTTACGATTTCCAACTGCCAAGGTATCTTTAACGTGCGCAACGTGCACACGGGCCCTCCGAATTTTTCGTCCTTATCAGAGAAGACTAGGTACTCGATCCTACGCCCCAATAGGATCAGGGACTTGAAAATATGAGAAAAATCCCACTTTCCAACATGCCTGCACTGCCCGGGTTTTGAACTCGGGACCCTTGGCATGAGAGGCGAGCACCTTGCCTCTGGACCACCTTGTCCCCCAATTTCTAGAATGATGTGTAGGTCATTTTTACATTCCCTCTTATCTTAATAATATTCCAAGATGATGATGATGATTCTGAGATTGATTATATTCTCTTTATTTTCAAGATTAAATAAGATGATTTCGAATTCTTATTTTGATTACTGTATATACTGGTTAGCATTTTGTAACGTCTCAAGTGGATCAGGACAGGTTATGTTCGTGATGTGAAAAAATGTTAGTATATGTATTTAGTTTTGTGTGAAGTATTTAATGTCTGCTTGATGATGGAATTGCGCCATGTCAGTAGTTGGGTTATTAAAATGTTGTTGTTGTTGTTTTCTCTGTGTGTTCTTTCCCGGCCTTTTCTCTCTGAATTATTGTTACTTTATATGTAGATCTAATTGCTCTGACATATCAAGCACATTTCTGATTTTCAAAAATTAAAATAAAATTCAGATAACTTTACACTTATGAGTCTTATAATTAGTTCATACCTTGCCACTAAGTATATGTCAGTGGTGCCAAACAAAAAGAACAAAAATACAATATATGTTTGTCTCATGGACAACCCATTATAAAAAAATAAAAAAAAGAAACAATAATAATACCAACGGACACAAGTAAAATTAGTGTTGAAGTTTAATCATATCAATTTGAATGGATTTTCAAACCTTTTGTATATCAATGCCTTTTACCGCATATTTATTTTCTCTTTAATGCATCATAATTTACAACAGCCAAGAATGTATGCTCCAGTATGGTACCTGATAACAGTGATAATGAACAATTTAAACTAAAGTTGAAATAAACTGTGGTCTTGACTTGTTTTTTTTTTTTTTTAAAGTAGGGGGTATAATCTGGACTGGGGGCGGGGGGGGGGTATAGTCTGGCCTAGCCCAATGTATACCCCAGGGTATAAACTGGCCTAGCCCAGAATATCCCGGGGTATATTCTGGGCTAGGCCAGTTTAACCCCGGGTATAGTCTGGCGGGGGTATAATCTGGCCTGCTACACCGGGGTGCCGTAAATGCATAGGATTATCGTCGGTCAAACCATGGATCGTGGTGTTCAAAGTGTAGTCGTTGTAGTGATGGTGATAATGGTGAGTGTGGTGGTTGTGACCTTACACTGACCTTATTGGCGGCGAATCTTATCTGGGGTCACTGACCCTTGCCGATGGACGATGACCACACTACCGCTGTCCACGTGGTTCGGTTTGTATTTGATCGGTATGAAAACATTCGCTGCTATGCCTTATCACGCTTGATAATGAATTAACCAGCAAAACCTTTGTCTGTCAGTCTCTAACCAATGATCTGACTTATGATTCCAAACTGACAGCTGCAGTTTTCGTGAGAACGAAGCATGATAACTAGCCACGCCCTCCCAAGCCCTACACAAAATTAATGGTTTCATCCTGATTGACACATACTAATAAATCAATGTGGGCATTTGGGGCAAAGATTTGCGATGGTGGTGGTGGTGTAGTTGTGATGGTGGTGGTGGTGGTTTCGCACTGCTGTTTATAGTAAAAGACAGTTCAAGCCAAAAGCAAAGGTTTACGGAGACGCAAGAAAACATTTTGTACAGAACCCCGATTGATATTTCCTTCTATTTCCATTTTTGATGACTAAAAGAAACTTGAAACTTGTACAAACTTATAATCCAGATAGAAAGATAGAGCATATTTTATTTTATAAAACGGCGCTTAACAATGAATTTGACTTGTATTGGGATATAAATATGGTGTGTCTCGGGGTGACAGCAGAGCAATGTTGCCGTTAATAGGCCTACACGTTGTCTTTTAACTGCATCTTTCATATTTGGCTGAACCAAACTTTAGCCCCCAACTCTAGTGTAATTTTAGAAAGTGTATTGGCAATGATGTGTCGGGCCCATGTACGACAATTAGAAAAATCCAATGCAAACTCACAACTATAAACTTGCCTACCTCAACCGTGGAAGTCGACGAGCCAGTGCTGTAGATGATACAAATTTGAGGATGGACACAATACTTGCCGTGTCAGCTGTTGCTGAATGATAAAACTCAACTAAATGATACTTTTAATGATGAGAGATGAAAAAAAAAATGCTGAAGAGTGAACTTCCATTGAAATGAGATGGAATTTCAGGTATGTTTGGTGGTAGATGGGCAATTTTAAATGTGTAATCGACATGTTCATTGAGAATTTTGTGGACGCTATGTCAAAAACTCTTGAAAAAGTTGCCATGTTAATAATCCAGCTATTCATTATTCAGTTTGGAACCATTATTATTACTTTTTTTTAAATTTTAAATTTCTTCTGTCCTGTATTAAGGATTTCCGTTGTTATAATGTCATCTGGTGTGACACTTTTGTTCTTTTTTGCTGTTTGTTTCAAATTTCTTTTTTCCTTTATGAAGGGGTCTCTTCATCATGACGCTAGTTGGTGCGACGGTGTCTCAACAAATGTGTAGAACCCTAAAGGCAGAGCTCAACAGAAATATGAAAAATATTACTGTTCTCTGGGCAGAACACAAAGATTATCACAAGTCATTCAACGCGAGGATGGAACCTGCATGTGAACTTTTATCTACAAAACTAGCCAAGTATCGAAACAAATGGACTATCCGGTTATTCTCCTTTGCCCCACAAAAAGATTGTGGCCAACCCAAGTTCTCCAATCCATGATTATGTTTCACAGGATTACTCGAGTGGGGAGTTACTCTAGCTGTCAGTAGTTTTATAACAAAAGTGTATCAAATACCATATAGAAATCAGAGGCGAGGCTTCCTCATAATCAAATAATCAGTGATTACCCTTCGAATATTAATTCTAGAATTACTATGCTTTCCAGATCTAGCCCAACTCCAAGTCCATTTAGTCAGTTCAGCATTCAATTCTACCTCGCCATTTTGCGTTTGTTATACAGTTCAACACTCCTCACCGAAAAGTATCTTTATAGAGACCTAAACCTTATGAACTGGTCCATAATCAGTGATTAACAAACACGAAGAAGACTTGACTACACCCAGAAGCTAGCTTGAGCATAGCCTGTATTCGTCGACGCGGCCCCGTAGACAGCAGAATAGTGGGGTTAAAATAGGCTTATAATCAAAGTTTGACCTGATTTTACCTAGATTTATGCATGTTTTTCACTATGCGGTCGTTTTCATCCTAATCGAAAGGTACGGAGTAGAGTGAAGGAGTTTGTATGGATTTTGTTTGTTTGTTTGAGGTAATCTAAGAATAATTTACTCCACGCACAGCAAGAGCTTTCAAAGCATAATAATATAGTGTAGATCTAGACAACTGTGATCAAAATCAGTCGAACGTACCAAGAACACCACTTCACTTGGTAGGTCGAGCGAACCTATACCGCAACGGTAGATGGCCACTTCTCCGAGATCGCTGCACATCGTTGTGTCACTGAGATGCCACTTAAGCACTTTCTTCCATTTAATGTTAATGGGTCCTTTTCGAGAAACTTTATGAGACGGTAGAATAACAAAATCTCTGGCTATGAATATGACAATGAAAACTTGCCGTTCAAATTATATTTTTAAAAATGGATAAAAAATATGCGTTTATAAGTCTGTCAGTATGAATGAATGGTGTTTTCAGATTAGTTTGGCTTGTAAATTGCTACATTCCTGTCCTGTTCACAAAAATAGTCCGCTCTTTAGATTTTGCAGTGCCCAGCAACCGTTTCATTGTTTTAGTCGCCGCATTTATAATTATGTGAATATGATGTAGCGATACGTCCTATTATGAGGATCTTACTAACTTAAATTCTGATTACTCTGTAGGGCCACGCTTCGCCCCTGATAGAAATATATAATAAACCCAGAGCTCTCATTGGGAAAGTATGGTTTACATTTTGTTCAGTACAAAAGAATGCGCCAGATCCGACTGGGTTACAAAATTAATAGTTTGCGGGTAGAATCTTGCTTTTGGGCGAACTTCCACTTCAAAATATCTGGTTATCGGGATTATGATCCAGATTTTAGACCAGTTAAGAAAATCAGGTCTTAGATCCTCGGTCCGTAACGAAGCTCTTTATCCCGCCACTTTAAGAAAAACAAAACAAAAAGAAAAGACCTCTCCCCCACCCCCCACCCCCCCCCCTACCCAGAGTTCATGGAGGGTCGCAAAGTTGCATCATGCTGTCATGCAAATAATTATACTTGCTGTGTGCAAAGATACTCGAGTGAGAAGATGAGACAGCTCGGGGTTTTCCTGTGTACAGGTTTGGCAGCGCCATCTAGTGGCGTCGGCGTGAGAGATGTATGTCACAAATCCCAGACTGGGAGATGTAATAAGTTATGACAGGACAACAATCACGAACAAACAAGTTTAACACTTAACAGAACAATCCATCAGACTCACACATTTATTAAACATAATTATACAGATATATAGCGCAATTACATACATTATATTATTGAAATTAACTGCCGTACAACGGCCTTATTCTCACACGCACTCTCCCTCGGATCCACAACCCGGTAGTTACTCCTAAAGGCACTTCGGCCTCAGCCTCTCCCCTCAGGGTCTTAATAGCACATTAATAATTCACTGGCACCGCCGTCTCTCAATATCACCTTCCTATTGTCATACACCTTAGCATTCCCCTAGCACCTCAGCAGGGCAATAACACATTATCATTTCAATAGACATTATCATGTCAATAGTACATTATTAGTTCACTAGCCCCTCAACATGGCAATAGTACATTATCACATTCACGCTCATATCTACGTCCCTGTGCGTGGCCTGACTGCCACGACTTTATGTGCCTCTACTGTCCTGCACTGACAGCCTCACTTCTGGCCTATGTGTGGCCTCCGGCCCTATGCTGGCCTATCCCCTGTGCTCATCGAGGTGGCTCTGCGGCCCGTCCTCGACACCTACAAGAATAACATTACATTGGTATAATACCCTACCATTTCTATTCACTCCACCTCTCCTTACAACCCATGAAGCGTACACACACTAGTTCACCTTTCACTCACCACACTTCTTACGGTAACACACCTCCATCGGAGTACACACTACTCACTCGCGCTACAAATCCATGAACTCACTTTCATCTATCGCTCATGGCGCACATTGCTATATCCAATATCAAGGACTTCCACATTCCTCACATATACTTATTTACATCATGGTAATAGACGAATATAATATAATACATCAATCATAATTATCAATCAACGTTCTACGTACCAGACATCACTGGAAAAACTCTCACTGGTTTCTCGACTGCTCCCCTCATGTCCGCCCGATGGGCTCTTATCCACAGGTCCGTTCCGTAGGACCTTCTAACTTGCAGTGATAGTAATACAGCGCTTTCGCCTCATTCAGGCCCCCCACCACTCACAACAGCACGCTTAACTTACTTGTCTACGTGCGTTAATTTTACTCTCCTCCTTTCCCGTCTTTCCCCACTTGTCTGCCGTGAGCCCTTCTTACTCTACACCCGCTCTGTAGCAATCCCCTTAATTGCACTCACTCCACTCGTGACAATGTAAACAACGGCATTCTTTACAAGGAAGTGTATAGATCCGTACAATATGTTGTATGGATATGGCCAGTGCATATCCGTACAACATGTTTACCAAAAAGCGAGACTGGTGAAGATTTGCTGAAACAAAACTTGGTATGGTGTTCACGAATTTAAAGTGACAACACATGGAATAGTCAGATGGACCTTGGGGCGTGAGGGTCTAGTCAGTTTGTATCAATGGGCGGTAGTCAGATTGACTAATCAGGCGAAAAGGGATTGGGGTAGCCATTGGTGATCGACGTACACTCAATTATATTACATGTATTAGCGCAGATCACGCAATCTCCGAGCAGAAGTCGGATTGTTTTGCTACTAAGCCGATTCATATTTTTAAAAACTATGCAAATTAAGAAGGTCAGTAATATACAGTCCAATCCACTTATCTCGACATGGCTTTTCTCGACATTCTGGGTAACTCGACACAATTTCTAAGTCCCAACCTGTTCCTTCTTTAATGCTACTAAATATTTCCCCGTGACTCGACATGTTATTCCATTCTTTCCTCTTATATCGACACATTTCTCTCCGATCGCGACAAAACAAGTGCACTAGATCTACTATTGTGCTACCAAATATGCCCACGCAACTCCCCGCATATAAGGTCTCATTATTTCTTTACCATCGGTATCATCACTTCTTCTGAAGAAAGAGTCAGGTCGAGGTTAAAAAGAAAAAAAGTAAAGCACTGCGCTTATGATTGCTACGGCATATCGCCGATATCGGCAAATCTATTCCACGCAACTGCTCCCACACAACAATGATATTGGAGGCACAGGTGACAAAATATGGCGATAATTAAAAGAAAAGGGGACATAATTGCCGTTATTTATTGGACACTTCCAATTATGGTGAAGTTTGACACCCCCCCCCCTTTTTTTTTTCCTCTTCCACCACTAATCTGCTATTTCGGCTTTCTCTTTACTCGACACAAGTCAGATGGTCCCACTGATGTCGAGATATTAAGATTGCACCACAGACTAATAAATCAACCAGACTGGAAACACAAGCTTCGGGCTGTGTCGTTTTTTACGGAAGTTAATGAGATGCGGCAGAATAACCAACGTGGCCGCCGCTCGGGAAATTCCGATTAAGTTCTATCTGCAGTAGAAATTTCTTTTTATTTGTCAAGATTGGTTGTATATGTATTAATAATGCATTAACTTGCCTATCCTTTGATTTTATTGTCTACAGCTGCTTTTTTTTAAATTGTTATAAATGATGACCGTATGGACTTTCAGCGACCTCTGCATTGTAGCTATGCTGAAGCGTCGGTCGCAACCGTAAACCTAATGTGGCGGATGGTTCATGACCTTTCGCTGTTTTGTGACGTCACACAATGGGCTCATCCAGTCTGGGTATTTTATTAGTCTGTGGATTGCACTGTAGTATTCCGGTGTGTGTTCTACGTCATCGAATTGTGTGCGTTGTGCGGATATGCACTGTCCATGATATATGCACTTCCTTTTAACCCTCGTCCTGCGCGAGGCCACCATGGCGGCCTAGCGCCCTCAAACCTGGAAGCACGCAGGGCCACATTATTTCTCCTCATATTGTAGGCCTAACCCTCGTCCTGTGCCAGGCCACTTTTGTGGCACGGCAACTCCACGTCTTCTATTTCTTTACTTGGTTCCTCCCACTGGTCGTTTTCATACGCCCATTCCGGTTGTTAATTTTATTTATCCTGTCACCCCTACTACCGGTACATCTAACATCCTCTCTGATACTCATGGAATAGTTCTGGCAGGTGAGAACTTTGAACTGGGGAAAATCAAAGGGAAACTTTAGACTTTAATGCCAGTTGCTTTATGCATAATGATTAATGCTGCACAATGGTATCTTTTGGTAGCTTTGTCATTCGGGAAACCTGGGACAAAATGATTGACTTTGTTGTTGGTTGGTTGTCTTATTTGATGTGGTAATTAGAGAGATATTCTGTTGCGCTGAGATACACGTATGTACTGGAGCGGGAGACAAATCTCTTATAGTCCGTTCACCGAGGCATGATCACAGAAAACTGCTCGTAGCGTTGCAACCGTTGTTCACAACTTGTTGATATTTGAATGTAATTTGGCGTGAAGTCTTAGATTTGTGATGACCCTAACCCAGATTTTTTGCCCCCGAATTATTCAAGTAGTTTTCGAGTTTGTTTATTTGCGGCATATAAATAAAGAGAGCACCGAAAACCCCAAAAAATAACAGCACCTTTTCAGGGCTAACCTTTCTGATGGGCCTGGCCTAAGGTTGTCCCAAGTCCGCAGCCTGATCACTCTTCTTCACTGATTATTGCAATAATTCATCTATCCAATCCAAACCTAATCTCCGGCAGCACCAAGTGATAACAGGTTTCCCATTATTTTGTTCTTGTTGTTTCAATGATTTATGAGACCAAACATTTTTCCTACCAATCTGTTCGTCCATTCGTCAGATTACCGCCCATCCACCCTTTCATCCTCACAACATCCACCCATCCTCCCATCCATGGGTCCATCTATCCACCAGCCCATAGTATGTATCCAAGCATCAGCTGCTCATTCTTTAGTCGATCCACCCGTGGATCCACCCATTTTGCCCTCTACCATTGCCTCCATCTATCCATCCATACAGGAGATGGATTCAACAACTCCTTGAACACGATCCTGAGCGACGAGTGACCACGGATCATTTCACCACCTTCCTGAGATGCGAGAGCCGATTGGGCTACATGCTGGACAAGCTCTGTGACGATCGTCTGCACGATCAGATAGACGAACAGTAACTAAAACAATTTCATTCTTTTAGAATTCATTGTCCAGTTTTCTTCTTGTTTCTCTCTATATGGGTCTCTGCCAAATATACGATTCATTTATTTATTCATTCATCGATATTCATATATTTACTTTTTGGCGCGTTTTTGCCTCCCTGTCTGCGACCCCACATTTATTTATTTTATTCATTTATTTTAATAAAAGGTATTGGTCTCATTAGATTATGAATCTGACTGAAGGGGCGAAATGTCTACATTAACATTCATATAGATTTTAACAAGTGAAATTTGTCTTATCGTCCTGAACAAAGAGGGGTAAGTTTCACCGTAGTATCTGTCATTCATCTACGAGTTGCCAAGGGCAGCTGAGTGGTCACACTAAAAGTGAACTCTTGACCTGGTGATCAACATTTAATACTGTCAGTGTCACCTGTGTGCATACATGTATTTTCATTGTACAGCCCAGTACAGCTCCATTGAAAATGCAAGTGAGAGGGATAGGGAGTCCTCTATGTTGTGTATGTCTGCATGCGTGTACATTTTTCTTCTTTTGGAGCTTCTTTGTGGGCCAGGTGGCCAAACTGAGATTCGTTCGCACAGTAGAATATTTTGTGCGAGTACAAGGGTTAATGTTAGGAATGCGTTAGGTTTGACTCATCTGCCATTATGACCTACATGTATCAATATAGCAGTAACATTTTTGTAAGCTGAGATTTAGGAATACACTTGGATCACCTCCATCATAACCTATTACCAAAGAAGTAACGTTTTTTAAGTTAAAGGTTAGGTTAGTTTGACTCACTGCCATAATAATCGATTATTACAGAAGTAATGTTTTTTTTTTTACATTAATGATTCGAGTTAGGATTACCTTTGGCTCACCTGCTATGATAATCTACTAGTATAGTGGTAACATTTTTGTAATTTAGCCATAAATTGGTTTTTAAAAAATCCTATTGTGATTAATGAGCTCAATCCTAAAGAACAGAAACATCTCAATGTCAACAAAAACTAGGGTTTTGAAGAGCTATGTGTGGTCAACCCTTCTGTACGGATGTGAATGTTGGACATTAACCAAGGACATGTCTATGTGAAAGTTTTGTTTGTCAGTGTGAAATGATGGAAGACTTTGCATCTTGGCAATGTAAATTTGGACCAGACAGCATAGATATTGAGGATTAAATCTGACTGGTCAGATAAAAAGACAAATGTGCTATTTACATTTCTCAAAATTCCGGATTTCACCATATGCTTAAAAAGTAAGCCATGTCTTACCTTTGTGAGAAATTTCGTTTTTAATCCATCGTAAAACAAACATGGTTATATCCACAGGAAAATAAATTTTTCCAGAAATTGACAAAAGCCCCCTTCTCCCCTTATAACTATGGATCTTAACAACTTAACAGTCGCTGTGGCTAAATATCAATCAGCATATTTTGTTGCTGGTGAATATTTTGGTCTTTTTTTAGCACTGACAGGCATTTCACAATGGCGAGGCCATCTATAAGGTATATTAGCATCCTTCATCAATAAAGTTATACAGGTATATCAAAATCCCATGTTCAGAATTCCTGCACTTCTTTGAGAATGCTTTTCCAGACCTCTTCATATGCGTAAAAAAATTTGGGAAAATTGTTTCTTTACATACATTTTTGTGTTTACATTATTTTTCAACTTTTAAAAATGTTTTTTCCTTTATGCCCCAGGAGAATTCCGGGACTTTTGCAGGGCTGATCCACTAGTTTAATTTTTATTTTTTTTCTCAAATTCTGAAATTCCAGGGCTTTAACATGGATCCTTCTTGGCATTCTAGGGCAGCACAGGAACTCTGCATATCATAGGGCAGCTACAAAAAAAAACAACTTATTTGAACTTGTTAACATTAAAGACAGAAGAACTATTTATTAACAACAATACTACCAATGGTGTTTGATATTAAACGTGCTGTCTGCACTCTGTTCAGATCCACTTTTTGTGGGGAAAAAAATTCTACAACTGAGATAGATTTTTGACACAGCTAAACCTGCAATAGTGCTAATCAATGTTGTCGTTATGTAATCTTTCCTAGGTTTCCATGAATTCAAACAAATGACAAATCTGAAATTTACCTGTACTCTGCCGAAGTTGTCATAAATGAAGATATACACGACAACTCTGAACTTTTACTGTAGATTGCTTAAGTTTTCATAAATGAGAAGAAATCTGATAACTCTTAAATTTCGCTTTAATAGGATAACTGATTTTATTGAATACCAAACTCTCTCAAAAGCCCCAACCATATACAAAAAAAGTACATTCCTAAACAGGGATGGAAATACTGGTGACTGATCAATTTACAAAGGGCAAACATGACCCCAGTATTTGGGGTCATTTGTAAAAATAAAATATTAGACATTACTGTACTACAACGATTAAACATTTACATAGGTGTCATTTATCAAGTCTGCCATAAAAAATGTGCATAACAGGTTTGGAAAAACAACAAGAAAACGTTACATTAAAAACTCATCACAATATCCTTATTAAAAAAAAAAAAAATAACGACTAAAAAACATCCACTGTATAATAAATACCGAATAAAAAAGTTACAAAGCTCATCCAAATTTCATTCTGAAATTATCCTTCACTGAGAATTACCATTCACTATAGAAGTGAAAAACTATTTGCTTAAAAAAAAAATTATATAATTTCTTAAAATGTTCAGTCCTCAGCTCAACAGTCTTAGAAAATTAGTTATAAATTTTTTGCTCACCTTCACTCCTGTGTGAAACTTCCACACAATACATTGGGAAACAAAAACTTGAAAACTATGAACCTGAATTCATAACATTATCAAATTTTAAATATAAATTTTTTAACACAGATACCAAAATTAAAACACCGAGTATACTAAAATCAAACAGAAATCCAGGAAATGAAATAAGTCATATAAGGTCCAACACTCAATGGGTTTGGAGAGACATCAAAAGAAAGGTGAATGTGTAGGAAAATATGTGTGTGCACAAGCTGATTATCTGCCTAATAACTTTCCAACGTGTGAAGCAAATATCTAGCAATGTAGATGCTCAACCAAGGACAGCTGCTGTGGCTTGCTTTTACATAAATAGGACGGATTTATTGCTACTGGTAATTGAAAATTTAACCTAATTACCGCAAAGGGGGGAATGCCTGTGACCACCAAAAGACTCCGGAGCTACAAATAATGATGTTAGAACTTGTCATTTGGAGCTGTCCTGACCTGGAAACCCCTGATTAGATGTTACATTAAATTATATTTTTGGATAGCCGCTTTCATTGGCTCTGGCAGCATGCTGATGAAAAAATTTAGACAATTTAATTGGTTAAACATTGAGGTAAACTATCGTGACTCAATTTTTTTCAAACATTGCCCTTGAAAGCCTGCAGGTTGTGATATGAGTAGGGAATTAAATAACATTTTTGAAAATATTGTAACTATTAAGTCTGATAAAGAAAGTTATTCTCAATTGTTTGCCTCTCCTGAAAAGTCTGTTAAAACTGATTTACCATAGGTTGTGACACAGGCCCTCAATATAATAGCAGGGCATAAGCTTAGAATAATTCCATTTCAAAGGTTATTCAAACTTCCATACCTGTGAATGACATCTCCACCCATTATCTGGAGTACTAGCAATCTTTGGTTTGCTCTCCACTCTCTGCTAAAATGTGTAAAACATTGGAATGGCCAAAGTTGAGCACTAGCCTTGTGACAGCAGTGCCTGACATACACAACAGAAAGTAAGGGAGGATATGTAAGCAAAACTGCCTCCACAATCAAATCTGACATCCAAACATCAAAATCATGTTCACCACGAGAATATTGCACACTCTCAATAGACAGCTTGACAAAACTTGTTTGTTCGTGGCAAAAAAAAAAAACAAACAACAAATTTACAAAATTGGATCCATATGTGACTAGCAAATTATATGCATAAATGAATGAATATCAAAGGTTACAGTTCATACAAAATAAAAAAAATAGAAACATGTCCCGTGTTTCCGTGCACTTCTTCCGCAATGGAAAATAGTAGAACTAACAAAATGTATTAAGAATGTTTTTTTTTGTTATTGTTCAGTTTGTTTGTGTGCACAATGAAATGGTTCAAATACATAAAACTTTCTTCACCTAGATGGTAATTATTGCAAAAGCAGATAAATTAAAGTCAACAAACACTTTTCACTCCATCCCATACTTCTGAGATAAACTACACCAATGGGTACTGTAATCCAGCCTTCATGTCACCTGTAGATTTCTATTTAGACTTGTCACATCAACCCGTCACACCGCACTGCTAAAACCCTGAGTTGCAAAGGTTTGCATTACACACTGTACAATTACATTTGCATTCAAAACATATTATATTTCTGTCTTCTACTCCTGATAACCCATACAGTGTCACTGCTATATTGTAGGATTACCAGATTTTTTTTGATTTTCAAACGTACCCTAAAGTCGTTTGTCTAAATAATTACTACAAAATAAGAGTATTCAAGGGAAAGTAATGCATGAGTCATGTGATGTAAAAAGGTTAATTAAATAACTACAAACTACAACTGTTTCTTATGCACAGTGACAACTCATCTAGTACGTAATGGCAGAGTGCCCACAAACAGTTTATCATTTTCTTACCTTTACAATAATGGGACAAGACTGTACAAATGAACGGTGTATAGCTACTTGAAACTGGTCCCATACATAGAAAACTCATTCAAATCAGCTTGAACAAAACCTGTAGCTTCTGCAGTCTATTAATATGAGATTCAACAACTAAACGTAACACAATGTATCATAAATATCTCAACAAAAAAGAATAAAACAGTTACTCACAAACGGGATGTATGATGTTATACTAAAATTGCTCCCTTCTGGAATCATAAACTTCATATATTTCACTTTTACAATCTGACACATTCAGACAAAGTTAACTTGCTTCTTGCAATGAGGAAACAAGAACAAAACATTAACAATAAAACTGTTAGTTACACAAATAGTACAAAAAAATTCTCACACTCATCAGCACCAATCAAACTCAGACAAACTGCAGATATCTGTCATACATCCAAATGATTGATAGTTCAAGCTGAATTATTTGGATGCAGATCTGGCCTTGCTGCCTTGAGATGATATGCCTTGATCAGATTTGTTGAGTACATTCAATCTATCTTTGGCCTCCTTGACCATCTTCTCCAGCTCCACCTGGCATGTTAGACAAACAAAATTCTCAGTTTGATCTCCATATTTGCATTACCATTAATTTAAAAAAATCTCACCACAAACCATCATCCATAACGCATACATGTACTGGCCTACTGATAATTTTGGTGTTTTGAGTTCAGGCTATGATGGCTATCTTATCATTGCTCATGGTGAAATCTACCTTCTCACAAAGTGACAGATTGATATCTTTAATAGTTTTGAAATTTTAAGCAGAAACATTTTTGTTACATGCTCATCCATACATAAGAAACCAAACCAAATCCAATAGATACACTTAACAAGAGAGCAGAATACGCACAAATTACATGTATAATGTTCAGTTTTTTAAAGCCCAATTAATTAATGGACAATGGCTGTGTTGATGATTCAATACGAAACAGAAAGCATTCTTTATCAAATGGACTAAAAATTTAGGCCTTTCTATCCATAAAACCCACCTAGGCTTATTGAACAAGTTATCAGCTACCCGTATCTGCTCAAATCACCTGCCTTTGTCGTTTTCGCCCCCCCCCCCCCCTCTTTGATGTCCCCTCCCCCAAATCGAAATCAAAATTGCCCCCCATGGTTGAGGACTACTGCTGTACTGTATGATGGCTGAACTTGCCCTTGTGGCATTTAAGTCACATTTCCCGCATCACCACAAAAGAAAAAAAAGTATGACATATGTACTTATTCTATTTATACCTATCTTTTATATTATGCTTAGATCTAAAACAATGAAAGCAGTGGTATGTGGGGAAATGTTCTTCAGTGTAGCACAGCTTAGGATCTGAGCGAATTTAAAACATCACTGGGTGAAATTTATATAAGTATGAAAGAAAACCCCAATAAGGAACAAGCTGGCAAAATGTCATGACAGAAAAACTCAACAACATGACAGTTACAGCCCTACTCAAGATGCCAGGAAACTTCAGCCTGAAATTTGGATTTGATTCCTAGTTTCAACACTGATGGTGGTTTACACATAAATCAGGGCTGTGAGTACCATTTCGGTAAAATATAGGAAAGTCCGGAACAAACGGAAATTACCAAAACCTGTAGTTATTGGCTAACTTGGCTGCAGTGAATCAGATCAACTTACACTTCTCACCCCTAAGGCCAAAAAGTGGGAAAGCGGACAAAAATTGGTAAACTTACGTCCTTCTTAAATATAGTGTGAGACCTACCTGACTGTATCCAAACTTACATACAGTGTGAGACCTACCTGACTGTATCCAAACTTACATACAGTGTGAGACCTACCTGACTGTATCCAAACTTACATACAGTGTGAGACCTACCTGACTGTATCCAAACTTACATCAGTGTGAGACCTACCTGACTGTATCCAAACTTACATACAGTGTGAGACCTACCTAACTGTATCCAAACTTACATCAGTGTGAGACCTACCTGACTGTATCCAAACTTACATACAGTGTGAGACCTACCTAACTGTATCCAAACTTACATCAGTGTGAGACCTACCTGACTGTATCCAAACTTACATACAGTGTGAGACCTACCTGACTGTATCGGAGAAACAAGCGAGTAGACTTCAAATTTTTCTTTCTATGCACATGCTTGAGACCATGTTCCAAGCACAAAACTTGCTCATCTTGCTCATTCAGCACCTGCAACCAACAGCATCAACAACAAGCTGTGAACTACGGCAACAATCTGAGCACGCCCGGTGAGGTAAGTGTTAAGGAGATTATTTTTTCCAAGGTAAATCTTTCACTTGTCAGTCAGATTGAAATATGTACATTTTCTAAATTTACAGCAATATATCATACTCTGTCATATTCCCATAGGGTTTTTTCTCAGACAAAAGTTTACAGACACATGTAAATAAAATGCAGAGGAAGATGTTATTTGCTGAAGTTTCAATGATGCCTTCTACATTCTGGGTGCCACAAATTCCTCTTGCAAGTTAGATACACACTTGGGTTTGCTGAAGTCACTGACTGTTTCTGACTAGTAGACCTAGCAATTACATGACCATTTTTCAATAAGGGACACTTCAAGGAGCACACGTACCTATACCTTATAAAAGTGATCTGAAATCTTTACGAATTCAATGGAAAGGAGAACACAAATACAAAACAACTTGAATAAACTGGCCTTTATCTTCAAATCTGGCAAGAATTTTTTTTGAGAAATAAATTATTTTTTTTTTTCTTAAAAAAAAAATAATTTATTTCTCATGTCCCAACACACCTAGTACAGTCCTGAGACCCCCACCTGAAGACTCAAATGACATGCCAGTCAGTGACTAGTGGTATAAAAGAAAGAAACACATCCTCGCAGTGATAGAGAATCAAATATAGTTGCTGAGATGTGATATTACAAAGTGTAGAAAATGACCACTCACCATAGACAAATGACAGACCCGATCACAGATTTCACAAACTTTCTCTTCTTCCTGGGTCCCCATACGTTTTCTGTGTGAGGTCGAGGCAGGTGTGATTTCAATAAAGACATCACTTTTCTCACCTACAAGTCCAGCAGCTGTCAACTGGGACCTCAGCTCAACTTCCTTAGATCTGTGCAGTGAATGGTCAATGGGAACTAGCATTATCATTCAAATCAGAAGTCTCAATTTATGATAGCAACTTTATGTAAAAAATTTTATATTTGTCTGTTTTCCTTGGCAGATGAAGCTTCTAAACATTAAAATGTCTAATGGACACAAAATCTGACTGAAAAAATTAGATAAATTACCTCACAAATGAGATTTGTCCTATAATGACAGTCATAGACAAGTATTTGACACTAATAGAAGTCTAGAGCTCACAAACTATTCCAGAGTGTAAAGACAAGACCTGTGTAAGACTGTAATGTCCATTGTAAGTATAATTGCACTAGTCTCATTTTAAAAATATCTTTTCTTCCCTCTGGGTACACACAAATTTGACTTACACAACCGAAGCTAAAATTGGTAGAGCTTGAGTCAAAGTTGCAGCATCTGCTTCCTCATCTTGCACAAGCCCACACAGTAAAGAACTTAAAGAAAAAAGCTCTTTCTCTCCACTAGCTGTCAGAGCCTAAAAAAAAAAAAAATACAAAAATACAACAACAGATGATCTAGTTAATTATAATTTATCTCATAAAAAGACATACATATCAAGTGTTCAGATAGTGAAAGGCAACCCAGCTCAAGCTCTCCAAATGAACACCATGAAACCTGGGCACAAAAACATGGACCAAAAATTCCCAGAAAACACCTCTGTTTTCCTTGAAGGATGGAAACATGTCATGCTCAAACACAGTGATATATCTATTTTGGTCTACAATATTTGCAGAACAATAAGCCACAAAATCAAATATAAAGAACATGTGACCAAAACTGATCATGATGTGAAAAGTTTATGAAACACTGTCATTATGCCTATTCTGTGATAAACAGAAATTTTAATAGATCTACTCCATACACAATCCTAAACCATCAGATGGAACCAACCCATGGAAAAAAAAAAAAAAAATTTTTCTACTGACTTCTCAAGACACAGCATTTCACGGTTCTTAAATACAATTTGGATATTTTTCTACCAACAATCACATTAAAAAACTGAATCCAATTTATTCACAGCCAGTTCTATAACTGCTCAATGCTAAAAGTCATGAAACAATCTGCAAATCTTCTCTTGTCTTAAAATTAGTATTACATTTACCCAAGATCGTTTAGCAAAAACCAGAGAATATATTACTCACTAAAGATGCCTCCATCCCCAATGGCAACCAGCTGGTGGTTGCAAAATGAACACTCTCAGCGACATTGTAACCACATGAGATGGTTGATGTGTAAGCACCAGGAAACACCACCACAAACTGGCGAGCTCTCTGGACACAGCGACTAACTTTTATATCTTTCTCCCGAAATAAACGTGGAGTCACCTGTAAGTAGATAGATCAAAACTAAAAGTTGATTATAAGAGAATTTTGTAGGCAGATATGCTAACATTACTGCACCACAGAAGTGGGTAATGATATATCATAGGCAAAACATTACAAAAAGCCACAGAAATTCTGTGGGGTCACAGCATGGCTTGAGGTAAAGTAAAAATGTGGCAAAAAAGGTTGTATGCTGCAAAGCCTGGCATGCGAAATAATACAAAAACAATACAATAAGACACAGTTTTGACTTTCCTTTTCCTTTGTGTTTTATTGTATCATTTCTGCAATTATTTCCAACAAGAAGCTTTGCAACATACAACATTTTCATTTTGTCAATTTTTACTTTAAATCATAGGCATCAAGTTTTATGCAGAGGAGATATGGGCAGAAGGTGTAAAGAGATCACAAGACATACCATAACACAATCTTCCTTGAGCCAATGAGGTTTATCTGTTACAAGTGATGGCACAAGTTTTCTCATGGCTTGACTAAACTTTGTCTCCTCTGACTTTGGGATGCAGTACCTGAGAATACACATGAGTATGTTATGATTAGTACTGAGAAATAACTCTGATGCAAGAAATGGGGCTGAGTTGTCTGTTCCTTGATCATTCTTGGGCAGGGTACCATTTGACAGATGGACTACCAAGATGATCAAACTGACTTGTTAAGCTAGTTCACAATTAACAAAAACACAATAGATTTCCAAAACAAATCTGAGAATATAGCTCAATGCCCAGGATTATTACATTTAATGATATGCTACACACACACTGGAAAAGTTTCCCGCACTTGCCTTATACGACATTCAATTTTCATACCAAAATGACGTGGATAAAACTTGTATCTAATAAAAATTTTTTAAAAACAACAACAAAAATAAACAATGTATCAATAATCCAGTCCACTTTGACTGTAAAAAAAAAAAGCATTCCTATTTTTTGCAAACTGGTAAAATCTAAAAATGCTTCATGAAAGTCTGTTGGGTCAATTTCCTACAGACACCAGCACTTCATCAACTACAAGGGTTATGATAATTGAGTGTGCATAGGTGTATTAACAAGGAGTATTTGTCCCTTTCTTCAAGGCGGCCAAACCATTTACATTAAAAGGGCAGTGAAAACTCCAGTAAAGAGTGCGAGAGATACAATTTCCAATCCAGCCTATTATTTCGGTATATTTTCCTTCAAATAATTTATTTCACTAGGCTAAAAAAAAACAACAAATTGATAACATGAAATAGAAAATACAGGAAAGTGAGCAACTTAGGACAAACAAAAATGTAGTGACTCCCAATGCTGATTACCAGATAAGTTCAGCTCCAGAATGTAAATACTGTATGTAAGGTAAACAGTGCAGATCAGTAGACCAGCAAGAAGTAGAAAATAACATGCCCATGTGTAAGGTGGGAATTGTGATACCAGCAATGAGTCCCAGATACTTCAGCACACACTTGGTGTTCTCTGGCACATTGTTCAAGTTCCAGGCATGTCTAGGATGGACAGAAACACATACATTACTTGTGCTATCGTTTATGTGACGTCATAGATTTCAAATACGAGGATCAACATTCTTAATTAACCATCTATACAGTAAAACTACTTTTTTATACGGATTCCAAGAAATGACCAAGCTGGTGAACACAAGCAGGAAGATTATTTTGCCAGCACGCCTCATGGAAACCTTGATTTTTTTTTTTGTTGCTTCAGACTTAACAATCAGATAGATCTGAACTTTTCATAGATTGCCAACACCCAAGCGCAAGCACAGACACATGCATAGAAAGAGAGAGAAAAGACACGGAGAGAGCAAAAAAGGGGACACAGAGAGATGGAAAGAGATTACATTAGAGTGGCCAAGGCTGGGTCTGGTTTTGTCCATAACTCATTCTGTGACAATGCATGCCATATCTACCATTTTTATGTTAACATTTTATACTGCACAGGCTCTCCTCTAAATATGAGAATAAAAATCATTTCAATCTTAGATAAACAACCTGGCAAGCCAATATTTCACTGTCTATTTACCTTGAGTATACACTGTCTCTACGTGTAGGAAACGCACTGGCTTGGGCACGTGTATTGACATGGCCACACTGTACAGCAACATGTCTGTTCCTGTCCTCTACAATACGCCAATACTCTGCCTACAACACAAAACATCTGATTTTCAGTAAAAGACCCTGTGGCCCTTCATATCTTAACTAGAACATTACTGGATTCATGAACATCTTATTTACACTGAAAACTGAGACAAAAAAACTGACTGGTATAAAATTTCTTGTAATTTTCACTGAACAAAAGTTCTCTTACACGATTCAAGGGTAACTATGTTTTGTACAGAAAGCCTAGTCAGGACAGAATGCAACATTCCACACACAAACACGTTTGTACTTTAAAATGACATCCTGTAACCCAGTTATTTTAAGATTTAAAGGATCAGTGAGATCTAAAGCTTTACAATATCTTATTTTCAATTTTTGGAAAATCTAACGTACAACAGTCTTTCTGGATAGCAATATGTATTTATTGAACAAGTGATGAGTAGGTAGAACACATACTGCTTTCTCCTGGTTTCTACAATTCATATGATTCTTTATTCAAACTTTTCATAGGATATTATACTATAAGTATTGTTTAGGTGGGAAACAAACGTTTCATTTGAAACTTCAGATGAATTAACAGGTAATATGTCACAGCCAAGATAAGTAATAAAACAGCAGTGCACAAAACATATGGAATGCAGTTTACCTCAACTTGAGATGGTGATGGTTCTTCTTTGAACCACATGGAGTGCACATTGCGAGCAATTTTACTGAACCAACCAATCGACATAGACTTGCCCTGAAAAGTAAAAAACAATGTTCTCAAATACTGTGGGAACCTGCTTTGATGATTTCCCATCTGAACAACAGTCATTTCAAACTGTAAGACACAGTGATAAGAAAAAGTATCTCTACCATGCTTAAGGGCATGTGTGGCCAAATGAACCAGTTTCACTATTTCTTCATATATTATATAATTTACCTCATAGTTCTGTCCATTGGGTTGCTGGGACATGATAAATGGAAATAATTCTTTTTTCCATTTATTATGTAACAATAGTGGTGGCCATCTTGGATTTTTATCATACATTTGTATTTTCCCTATAACTTCTATATTCTTTTATCAATTGTTCTGAACTTGGCATGTGGTAACTTAGGACATACATAAATGTATAGAAGGGTTTCGAAATCTATTCATTCTGTCTCTCTCAATTCACTTCTGATCCTTCATGATTCATTTTTTATTAATTTTCCTTCATTCAAATAATAATAAACCAAAAGTGGATATTATATAGATGTTGCAATTTTACTCTATATAAATGTATGATAAACGTTGACAAAACATCTGTGCAAATTGCAGCTTATTTGGACAGAAAAATAAGTTATAGGGAAAACATCAATTCTGAGAAAATCGCTGAAGAGTTCACAAAATTCTGATTACAACAGTACAAAAAATGATAGATCGATATCAATTTGAACCCTAAAAGTGCAAAGTTCCAAGACTTTTGCACATTGTGCCAGACACAAAAATGGATTATGAGGCCAAACTTGACATTTTTCAAATTTTACCAAATTTAAGAATTTTGATATTATTTAGCCACGATATTATTTAGCCACACATGCCCTTAATAAGCCTTTGATTACAATAATAGTTTCCAACTAAAACCAAAACAAAAATGTTCACAGCTGACATTTTTGCCGTTTTTTTTTATTTTTAGTGGCACTGATGTGCTCCAGTTCTGACAATATGAATCTTAGTGACTGCTGCAACATAGTATGTGCAGCTTGGTGCAGATTCACACATTAGTCATCATTACATCGTGTTATCAGGATTCATAGACAATCTGTGCAAATTCAAGTTTTTTCAAGGCCAGTTAGCAAATTCATACATTAGTGATCATTGCAAATCTTAGTGGTCACTGCAGCATGACATAAAGCAATTAATGACAACTGCAATATCTGCAGAGGTATCTTGATCCTGTCCATTCTTATGACTAGTGCTCCATAAAAAAAACTGTGGAACTGACCACAGGCTCATTGTTTGCAAGCTCAGACTAACATTGAGGCGCAATAGACGCCCTCAAGGGAAAGCGCCACCTAAACGCCTAAATGTTTCAAAACTCTGCTCAGCTGAGAAACAGAGCGAGCTCTCATCAGAACTCTCCTCAAAATTGGATTGCGTGACTTTTGACCCTGAGAACATTGAACAGAGCTGGACTGACCTAAATACGACTGTACACTCTTGCGCCAGCAGCACAGTTGGTTTTCCTGTCCGCAAGCACCAGGACTGGTTCAATGATAATGATAATGAAATCAAAGTGCTCATCAAAGAAAAAAATAGTCTCATCCAAGCTCACTGCAGTGACCCCTCTTCCACAGCAAAAGCTGATGCACTGCGTGCATGTAAGGGTGTACTCCAGAAGAAGCTGAGGAAAATGAAAAATGACTGGCTTGAAGAGCGAGTAAGAGAAACTCAGAAATATGCCGACACAAACAACACTAGAAAGTTCTTTGAGAGCCTCCAAGCTGTGTTTGGACCATCCCGCTCTGGCACTACGCCACTTCTTGCATCAGATGGTTCAACACGCATTGTTGAATTGAATGCCATAATTCAGCGTTGGGCAGAACATTTCGGAGGTGTGCTAAATCGGCCATCAAATATAAATACTGAGTCCATTGACCGCCTCCCTCAGACTCCTATTAATGCAACTCTTGCCAAGCCATTCACAGCAAATGAGACCCGAACTGCCACAAATCAGATGTCCTTTAACAAATCACCAGGCGTGGATTCAATTCCTGCTGAGGTGTATGCCTTCGGTGGAGAAAAGCTTATTGAAAGGTTGACCGAGTTGTTCAATCATATGTTGAAAGCAGGGAAGCTGCCACAGGACTTCAAAGATGCTTCAATCATCCATCTGTACAAAAACAAAGGGGACAGCCAAGTCTGTGACAACCATCGGGGAATCTCTCTACTTTCAATTGCTGGCAAAATATTGGCAAGAATGCTTCTGAATCGCCTTCTTGATCACCTCTCGTCAAATGACTTGCTTCCCGAGAGCCAATGTGGCTTTCGTAAAGAGAGGGGAACGGCGGATATGATTTTTGCTGCCAGACAGATTCAGGAAAAATGCATGGAACAAAATAAAGCGCTGTATATCACATTTGTTGACCTCACAAAAGTATTTGACACAGTGTGTCGTGAAGGCCTCTGGAAAATCTTGGCGAAGTTTGGGTGTCCACCCGAATTCATCACAATAGTGCGCCAGTTTCATGATGGCATGCAAGCTGCAGTCAAAAGCAACGGCAGTGTTTCAGAGCCCTTTGCTGTCACAAATGGGGTAAAACAGGGTTGTGTCTTAGCCCCAACTCTGTTCAGCATCATGTTCTCTGCAATGCTACAAGAAGCCTTTAGCTCTCCTCCTCAAGGGGTAAGCATCAAGTACCGAACTGATGGCAGTCTATTCAACCTCAGGAGACTTCAGGCAAAAACCAAAACCAAAAGTACTCAAGCCTGTGACCTACTATTTGCTGATGATTGTGCACTTCTGGCACACGATGAGGATAGCATGCAAAACTGTGTTGATAAGTTCTCTAGTGCCTGTGACAACTTTGGCCTCACAATAAGCACAAAGAAGACGGAAGTGCTCCATCAGCCTACTCCAGACGACAAGTATCCTGTGACCCCAAATATCAAAGTCCATGACAGTCTTCTGAAGGTGTCGGAGAACTTCACCTATCTTGGCAGTACACTGTCTTCCGCGGCTCGTGTTGATACTGAAATTCTCTCAAGAATCAGCAAAGCCAGCTCTGCATTTGGCAGGCTTCGAAAGAGAGTGTGGGATGTTGCCGGCATTCGCACAGACACTAAGCTGAAAGTGTACAATGCTGTGGTCCTTCCCACCCTACTCTATGGGGCTGAAACCTGGACAGTGTACCAATCGCATGCCAGAAAGCTAAATCACTTTCATCTGGCCTGCCTTAGAAAGATCCTAAGGATCAAATGGCAGGATAAAATTCCAGACACTGAGGTCCTCAATCGTGCCAAGGAATTGAGTATCTTCTGCCACCTGAAAAAAATTCAGCTACGTTGGGCAGGACATGTTGTCAGAATGCCCGACTCCAGACTCCCTAAGCAAATCTTCTTCTCTGAGCTCTCCAATGGAACGAGGAATGTTGGGGCCCCAAAGAGACGTTACAAAGACACTCTCAAGCAATCACTGAAGGCCTTTGCCATTGATGTGAGTGAGTGGGAAAAGCTCTCGCTTGATCGTGCAAATTGGAGGGCGGCCCTTACCAGAGGCAGCAAAGCATGGGAAGCTGACAGAGTCCAGCAGGCTATCAAAAAAAGAGAACGGCGCAAGAAAAGGCCCAGTGGTACTGAACCAGCGGAGCACTCTTGCCATTTATGCGGAAGGGTCTGCAGGGCAAAAATAGGACTTATCAGTCACATGAGAAGCCATAAGTCATGAAAGAACAGTCTTTCCATTCTGTCCTCTGTGTCCTTTAGTTCTCTTTATTGTCCATGTGTTGAAATTCTCAACAATTTCTGTTCTTTATTCCTCTGGTGTTGTTAAGGTCATCATCATACCTGATGGACGAACTATTATTATATTATTATCTTGATCCTGTCCATTCTTATGACTAGTGCTCCATAAAAAAAAAACAAAAAAAAACAACCAAACTCAAATTCATCCCATGGGGGGATGGGGATATTGTAAAAAATCTACCTTGATGACAGCATCATCCTCAACTGTTTGTAACTGGTGAATGGCCTTGACCTCTTCCTCTAGCTGTTTTCTCTCCTCTGCTGACAGGGAAGCATATGGAAAAACATGGCGACAGTAAATGTCATACAGCCGCATGGTACGATCCATCGCCTGAGAATACATGACAATAAACATTATGGACAACGGAGATGTGAAAATCTCTAATGTTATGACAAGAGAAAATGAACTACTTACAAAACAGACATTTCTTGGATCTCATAAAACAAAATGAAACAAGGGTGAGAACATGAGAGAGAGAGACAAAGAGGGGGAGAGAAACTGACACAGAGTGGGGAAGAGAGAGAGAGAGAGACAGAGAGAGACAGCCAGACTGATATAGAGAAAGAAACAAAGACACAGAAAGAGAAAAAGTGACAAAGAGAGACAGAGAGAGAAAGAATGTGAGAGAGAGAGACAGTGAGACACAGAGAGTGAGAGAAACAGAAAGAAAGAGGGCGAGAGAGAAAGAGCAAATTTGAGAGAGAGACAGTGAGATATACAAAAGGGAGAGAAAAAGAAAGAGAGATCTGAAACAGCAAGAGAGAGAGAGAGAGAGACACAGTGGATAATGTCCAATTTTTTACATTCTCAAATTAATAAACTAGTGTGGCAGTTTGACACTCTTGCAGCTGTTCATTCTTTCTACTTTAACACCAGGCCAGCCGTACCTGTTTAGGAATGTTCATGATGTCAGCAATCCTTGCCCAGTGTTTCTTGTCAGCCATTTTGCGTGGTCCCCCAGCCTCCTCCACCAGCTGATACAGCTGCGGCAAATCTATCTCCACACCCCCAATCTGATATGTTGAAAAAAGAAAAGAAAAGAAAAAAAAAATGACAAGAGAAATCAAAAGCACTTTTTAGGGCAAGTTTCTGTATACTACCTTGATAAAGCAATGACCACAGTCCTCCTTCCTTGCTCCCTCCGTCCCCAAAGCTACAGTGTAAATGATAATGGTCAATCAACATATTGTTAAGTCCACAAATAATTCACCTCTCTCAATGCTCTGATGTACAAAAATAATTCATAAAAATGTAATTTAATGATAATAACAGATTTTCTTAAATTAAGTTTGCTATCTGAAAATCAAGGGGATATCTAAATTACAAATCATTTTGTGGGACACCCTGTCTGAAATGCCACACAAATTATTAATTAAAAGATACATCATCTCAAACAGGCAAATGGTCACTGGACACTGCAAGTGATCAACAAACAAGGCATTGTTATCACATCTGACAATACCAATGTTGCATGTGACAACCAATTCAAGTACCTGAGGTGTAGTGTTGACATTGGAATTTGACAACTCTGACAAAAGATGATGGTTGATGGCTGCGCTGTGCTGTACATTTGGCCCCCATCTGGATGGACATCAACATAAACAAATTAATAACATTAACAGCTTCGCTCTCTTCAAACAAAATGATACGAGACAGAAATTCTCTACCTCTGATTCTCTTTATTTATAGCCTCAAAATTCATAGTGTGATGCTGTTTCCCTTTTTCTCACATGAGAAAAAAAAAAAAGAGGAGAGGCAGAAAGAGAGGAAATGCCTTTGAAACATAAATCATATAACTTATGGTGCAGATAAAGCTTTTTGTTATCAAAGATAACACACTGTCAAACATTAAGTTTTACATATCATCATGGTGCTGACCTTTTGGCCTAAGTCATTTTTTGCACTTCTGAGCAAATCGCAAAAAACTTCTTTTGCAATGCAGTCAGACTTAGGCCAAAATGACTCTAGGTAAAAGTGGCCATCATCCATGTTGGCTGAAACAACCCCAGAACCAAAATGGCCTACATCTATGAATGAGGCCATTACAGAAAGTCTTATTTCCAGGATAATGGCTTGGCACTTTTGAATGATTTTTACATTAATAGGTGCACCATAGATAGGGCAATGCTGTAACAGGTACATTCTATTTTGGCCTAAGTCCGACTTAGGCCAAAAGGTTAGCACCATGACGATATGGGCTTCCTATGGTTATGAATAGAATGAGAAAATATAATAAAAAAATAAATTATGATTTCCCCCATTGTTTACAGCTGCACCGTTTACATTTACTTTGATAGACACAATTACCACAACACTAAATACCATTAGTAAATTGTACAGAAGTGCAAAATGGAACAAAACACAAGCATATCAAGCTTCTACATGACTGCACATTCAAGGGGAAGGAAACAACTGTGGGAAATTGTTTCGGTTACCTTTTGCAAAGTCTGTGTACATGCTGGACTTGGGAGGTGAAACGTATATCTTCATTGATTTTGGTGCTGTCCAGCTATAAAAATAAACACAAACACCCACACATCACTGATCAGCCATCAGGAACCCAATATGCTCTATGACTGTTTTGGAATATAATCTGAAAATTAGGTAAGCTCAAAATTCCATCCAAGAAAAAAATGTTCATTTTGGACCTCTTTAACAAATAGTTCAGCAGCCGTACAACCCTTTAATTAATTCACTTCAAGTTAAGGTTTTGAGTTTTCCAACCACATGGTATATGGAAGATTGACGTAAGTTAGATCAGGTTATGTGAACTGTATTTAGCCGCAGCCCATAAATGAAAATCATGAAATTAAATAAAGGGCTATGACTTCAAAGTGTATCAACCTTTGCAACTGAGATCTCATTAAAGAATTCAATGACTTCAGGCAGTTTAAATGATTGAAAGTCACACAGGTGAACCATACTTAAGGAAACAAAACTTGTAGAATAAAATTAAAGTAGATTTTGTCAAAACAACTCTTGCTCTCACCTTCCAACTGGGTGGTGGGACAATCTTACACATGCCATATGGTTCTGCTAAAGGTTGGATTTTGGAAATGTAGGCCAGTGGGTCAGAGAACTCTTGCTCTAAGGGGTGGAAGGTAGGAATGCTGGTGTACTGACTGCCTGCAGAGGAATAGGTGTAACTTGAAGTAGCCATGGCTGAAGCTTTTGCTGGTGAAGAAAACAGCAATAGAAAAAGATTTAATGAACACAAGATGACCAAAGTGGAATTGAATTTTACTCCTCTTATTCTTATATTAAAATTAAACCTGGCAAGATCAGAGATGCAAAAACTGGATCCACAAAGTATTCAAACCAAACTCTTATTATGACATCAGCAAGCTGACAGAAAAGAAGATTTCTTGCTTCAACTTACAGCATCAGTGTACCTTTGCTTCCGATTCAGCTACACTTAGACAAATAAGGAGATTTACTCAAAGAACCCTATGCCTCAAATCACCTGAGCTTGAAATGCTCTTTAATTTGATATGTCTTTTATTCATGTATTCCTATTCAATGATTCTCTACAAATTTTAAAGTTTGTGTAGTTTTCCTTTTTTTACATTCTTTTGGAAAAACCATAAAATGAGCCAGAGTGCACTATTTGATGCAATTTTTTTTCATTTATAATCATCATGTGACCATTAAAAAATTTGAGCTTATAATGTGTTGGTGGGTGTTTATTCAAAAATTTTTGATGCTCTAGCTTGTTTCGTTATCTTGTTGCCATCGTCCAAAAATGGGATGTTGGCACTTTATGCACTTTGACCAAAAAAAATTAATATTTTAAATGTTCGTCACTTTTTTTATAAATCATGTCATCGGAGAAAATTTGGTACCAAAATGCACAGAACTCAAAGTTCTAGAAGCCTAAGCTGATTGCTTTCAATTTCACTTTGAGTCAAACTGAAAATTCAGTATTGGGTACATAATATTATCTAATATATCATATGTACAAAACATGCTGTATTACTCACATTTTTTGGGAGAAGGGCCTTTAGAAGACTTTGATTTGTCCTGTCCATCCCTACTACGACGTGTGACAACAGCTGGTTCTGACCCACCATCTGCCGCCTTTGGTCTGTCTACTTTCTCTCGCTGACCAGTCTCCTCTGTTTCTGTCTCTGATACAGAGCTAGACAGCTTCCGCTCCCCAACTCTTCTGTTTCTTCCAGAGTTGTCTCCCTGAAACTGGGCAGTTGATTTGTTCCCTTTGTCTATGTGTCTAACACTATCTGAGCCGTTTTTCTGTTTCAGAGTCACACTTTCTTTTTTGGCTCGTTTCAGAGCTAGTTTTGAAGCCAAAAGTAAACTATAACCTCTTGTTCTGACTCGTTCAACTGGACGTATTTTATATGGTCTCCTGCTGGGAAGAGGAACATTCGTTTTTGTGGCCTCAGCCTTCTCTTCTTTCTTTCTGAGGGTACCCTGAGTGTTAATCTCATGTTTCTCACTAATATCAATGTGTTTCCCACCATCCACTTCATCTGCTTTATAAGAGCCTGACCGTACTCTGCCAATCTTGGTGGATTTAGCCATATCACGTAGTCTTGTACTGATTCTCCTGCTCATCTGTTTTATTCCAGAGGTGGACTTTTTCGCTATTTTTGCTTTCCTTCCCTCGTCTTTCCTCCGGATTGCTGGGCTCTTTCTCTTCTGAGCTTTCCTCTCTGACTCCCCATCCCGCTGCGATTCCCTGGCCCTGACCTTAGTGGAACCTTTCCAGCTGGGAACTGGCCTCCCAGTTGATCTCCCAACAATTTTCTTGGCTTGTTGCTGTGCGGCACTCGCTACTTTCCCAAACAAACTTTTCCTGGCACTTCTCACTGCAGCTGTGTCTCTCCTGGGATGTGTCTGACTTCCTGGGCTTTTGGTCTTTGTTAAAGATCCAGATCTTCCTGCTTTACTGCTACAGGGTGAAGAAGCTGTGACAGGTGTGAATGCTCCAAGGGGACTACTTCTCTGTGAACAAATGCAGTGAAGAAAAAATTAGTTTCTCTGTTAATTAAACTACTGTTTGGCATTCTTTCACGAATTTAATTCTCAAAATGCCAAAGAAAAAGAACAGCAGCAAAAGGAACAGAAGCTCTGCTATTATTGAACAACTTAGCTTATGAAATTACATTTTAGTCTTGTAAGCAAGACAGTACAGAGTCCTGATGTAACCATTTGATAGGAGTTGGTTTTGTAATAGAATTCATCTTTTAACATACTTACTTTCATTTAACTTTTCTTATTCTGTTTGTCAAATATCCATTTTCAAAATAATGTATCTCTCACACTTCAGCCTATGTTCAGATCAACAAACCCACGATATATATAATAAGCAAATGATGAATTCTTCAAGTGCAAAGATAACACAGGCAACATAAAAAAAAAAACTCTAAAAAAAATCACCAGAACATGAACATCTGTAACAAAGAAGTGTTGACTGCAAAGTACACAAGCAATAATGACTGTTAGAGATACAAGTCTTCCACATGCTGGAGCAAAGCTGAGGCAGAGGCAGATATGCATAGCTAGGCCTCAACAACAGGGCCAGAGTGAGTCAAGTGTTATGTTGAAGACGAGATGTATTTAAATTCTCTAGCATGCACAAGAGACTGAGAGTCTGAAAAGTATAGACATGAGGTCTTTACTCAAATTTACCATGCTTGAGCAATATGAAAGTAAAAAGCCCTCAGGACGCAATTCCACACTATTGGTAACAAATTCAAACCACCATTGAATGCACATGTTGACAAAATTAATCAAACACACAACTGGAAAACAACATTTGTCACAGTAAGAATCAAGTTTACTTTACATCAGTGGTCCTCAGTCTTTTTCAGGCAATAGCCCCCTTAGACCCAAAATTTCCTATCAACCCCCCCCCCCCCCCCCCCCTCACTAAAACCCAAAAGATACAATTCACAAGAATAAACACAAATCGTGATGTAAAGTTTTTTAAAGTCTAATTGACAGTAAGCATGCTGATTATTCATTATAAATAAGAAAGCATTTTTTAAAATCCAAAGCACAAAAAAATATTGTAATTTTATGTTCATATAACCCATCTATGTGTGCTATTAAATAAGTCAGTGATTGCCCTGTATTTGCGATATCACCCACATTGAGAACACTGCCTTACATCAAATTAGCTTGGTGTGGATATAATTGATACTGCATAAACACTGCATTATATAATTACACTTTCAATATACAAACACATTTGCCTGTGAGATCAGGACAATGGTTAGACAGCAGTACAGGATATCAAAGTGATACACATTGTTGCCTGCACCATATACACACGTACAAGTATATCAGAGAGGACTATTCATCATATCATGTTTGAAACATCGCATACAACTTTCCATATCAAACACTTCACAATGCTTGGACAACTTTAGCGACAAATCTGCACTGAGCACAACTTGATGAGGATATCCTGATATAGATTAAATATTTACATGTAATTATTGGCTGCAATGACAGAAATCATGCACAAATGTTTCACCTGACCAGTGCACTGAGAGGCATTTATAAAGAATTTTATAATACATGTAATTAACTCAAGATCTAATGAATATTACTGAATAACCAACAAATTTTTTTTTTTACATCCAACAAGAGCAATCTGCACCCAGGGATGGAACAGGAAAATTTCATGAACTTTCCATGGATCACGTCACCGCCAGCCCAATTTTGACATGACATACTTTGGACAACATGGCAAATGGCTAACTCAGGAAAAAAAAATATTTTAAAAAGTTGGAAATTATTTCTGGAGGATTCTCATCTCGGTGCAACAAATTAACTGCGAGTTTCATAAATTCACAGCTATGATTTTTGATATCTACAAACAATATTAAAACTACATGTATCTGTTACTCAAGACCAAATGACGTTTACTGAATTACCAACCTCCAACAACAGTTAAACTGCAGAACAATAAAAAGACAAAAAAAGCTCTTGTAGAATGCTGGCATCCAAAAGCCACACAGAAAGCAATGTGGGAGTGAAGTGAAATTGTTTACCAGAACGAATGAAATACCACAACAGAACACAGAAAAAAAGTGAAACCAATGGCTAAAACAATGAATACAATTACAACTGTTGCTCACCAAACTGAACTATCACGCAATGTGTGCGGTCACTCTTGAGATGGATGACACATGAGTAAAATCCACAGGTCTCACATCCATCCATGAAAATTGAAAGACTACCCGACACACAGACCAGTGAGCTTGGTATGGCCTCACTCCATAACATATAATAAGGAAGTCAAGCCCAAAGCATTTGTTAGGCTGGGGTAAACTTTCTCTATAGTGTCTGATATTCTATTATAGCGGACAGAAACAAGTAGTTTTGCAAAATGTGGAAAATTTTGGTCAAATCCTTGAGCAGACAAATGCATTCCAGTTTAAGTAACACAACAGATTTTAAATGGACTACAGAAGATGTCCTGCTCTTTCCTGAGTTGCAAGTCTTTTTCTTGTGATTAGATCAACAGCAGGTCTTATCAACCAAAAGTGCTATAAGACAGTTGATCAGAGGACAGACAATAAATACCATAATCCCAACTGAAAATTAATGTTTCCTGTTGAAACTCATACATCATGAGGCTGAAATGTTAAAAGAGCAAAGCAAAACCGTAAGGTACAAAAATGAGAAGTGAATCCTTGATCCTGCTTGGTTTTTATCTTTCCTACTCGAGTTTTTAAGCTCAGACATGTCATCAACCCCAGCACAGGGTTCTCACAGGTCCCTGAACATCAAAGTTAAGGATTTTTAAGGCCTTTTCTGGATAAAATTTCAGGACCTTTTAAGAGGCCACATTAGCTTGATAGAGAAAAAAATCGATGATAACGAGCCTTCAAATTTAGATACAAAAAAAAAAAAAATAAAATCTTCAAACTTGCTGTACTGTAACATAATAAAGAAAGTTAGGACAATATTATGAAGTTCTGGGACTTTTAACCGACCTGTAGACAAATAATTGAGCATTTTTTTTAACATTCTCAAAATCAAGGACTTCACGGATTTTTAAGGACCTCGTGACCTGTGGGAATCTTGAAAGCATGTCCATTTAGGTGGAAATTGACAATCTTTAAACCCAAGTAAAGCCACACACTTTGTACAGTCACGGGTATGTACAACAAATATGTTGCCCCAGGCTTCCACATATACGTACAGTAAAAGACTGTGCAGCTACTGAAATATGTGGGAACCATCAGGAATGTCCGTGGCCTTTTAAGTAGGAACATCCCAAATGGAAACTACCCGTATGCATAATATTAATAGTTGCCACAACACGGCTGCACTGAGCCAGCTCAACAAACATGGGAACAAAGATACACTACTCAGAATACTAAGGTCAAAACATAGGAAAACCAATGAAAACCAGCCAACTTACATCCCTGACAACTGTGATGAAGGGAATGACAGATGCTTCAAACAATTGAAGAATTATTTAGCATCCAATGTGTTGTACCATGATATAAATTATGTCTGGAATCAGTAGTCACAAGTATAAATGTGAATTATGGTACACACAGCACAGGCATCCAGTGTGACGTATGGAGTATTGTACGAGCCAATGTCTAAACAATCCACAAAGCACCATGATCCTCACTAAAATATCAGGAAACTAACTCCATTTATTTTTCAAATAAATAAATGTACAGTGTGTACATCTAAACTTATAAAGACAGACCAGGAAAAGATCCCTCAGCAGCAGTGTCTGCCTGGAATCAAATCTCCAAGCATGAGATATCTACCAGACAATAACATTTGCCTGTAATACTTCAAGTACATCAAATACTTGTGGTCTGAAGTGAAAAACTGGACATGACAAAAATTCCCACAATTGACATGACAATTTACCACTACCGTCAACAGAATGAAAACTGTATAACACTTACACAAATTGCAAGCATCAAAATAGTGTTTCCTCCAAAATACTTATATGATGGTCACTTAAAACAGAAAAACAAAATCTGGAATTTCTGATTTTTTCAAAGAATTTTACCTCTTTGCAATGTAGTAATTGATCCCATCATCACAGAACTGGGCAAAACTGGACATGAATAATCTCACTTGCATTAACAATGAAACTTGCCCAGAACCGCATGTTCAAACTATACTGATTGTAACTTGCAAAAGAATGCTTTTCTATGAAGATACAAGAAGACAGGACTGACTGTTTACTTTGCCCATAGGTACCTGGTGCTGGGTCACAACACAGTTACATCAAAATGTTTTCCAACATGAAGCACAGATTGATACTACACTTTTGCACCATACCACAGGCACAACAGTAATTGAAAAGCGACAGCAGATTTGACAGGATTCACTACAACAAATATTGAAATTCTGACCACATGAAGAATTCTGCTTACAGTGCACAGAGCAAAATGTGCATAGAACAGCATATTTTTAAATGCATCTTAGAAGCTTTGAGCATTTCTAGCATTCAATGTCAAGAAAGTGCTCAATATGGTTGCTTTTTGGAACATCAGTAAAACTTTCCAATGGTGGGAACTGAAACACTAATGCACATTCACATACACTGGAACCATTTAGCACTGACAGGTCAAAATATTGATACAAACAGGTCAAAATGTGAATGCAAATAACCCAAATCATTAACGAAGACAAAATCAAGGACTTTTCCAAGGAGGATGAAACCATCACACATTTTAATCTCTTTACTGTCCATATACAACACAACCCATACAAATTTGCCAAAGAAATATTCAACAGTCTTTTGAAATACAAAAATTTTTTAATGTCATGAACAATTTGGGCTATATTATGTGTTCATATTATCTTGACAAAGCAGATGTATACACAATCTCTCTGATATACATGAATTAGCAGATCCAGTATTATACATTGTATAATAAGCCCATGCTTCATAAATCTTCACCATCAAATCTATACAAGGTGCTGGGTCTATTTCACCACAGCAAGACATCTCTGCTCATTTTCACCCAAAATTACCTCCAATGCTTCCTTAAGCCCAAAGAACACCAATAAAAAAGAGTGACACAAATTTTTTTAATGAATCCTAGGTCGGACAAGAAATGTAATGTCATTTTCAAATTTTCAACTGGACACGAATGCCAGCCTCTTACAGTGACCTTTTTTAAAAATATTAACCCTCGTCCTGCGTTGAGTGAACTCGTCCACGTAACGCCCCGTGCGGGGATAGCCAGCGGCCAGTCAGCTGATCGTTCGCGCGTTGCCGATAACCTCGGCGGTCGGGTCAATCGGGTCCCTGTGAACACCTGTATCGCCTATACTTCAGGACGCAATAACAACAATAGTGGTGGATAAATCGTAAGGGACCCCTATGATATTTGGATAAAGTACTTGTGATGATATGCAGTAGGTTTTATTGTGAAATGGAAGGCCGCAAATCAAGAATTTTCTGCATTTACATGTCGTTTAGCACATGTTTTATCATGTTCCCAAGACCTCTGCGCTTTTTCTGTCCCTATGTCAGGCCATTCAGGTGAACAAATTATTTTTTAAGCCATTCGCTTAATTTACTAACCACATGTATCGTGACATTGCCTTCTCCCTCCTCTACTTTGTAAAGCGTCCATTTACTATAATGTTAGTTTTAGCGAGAGATTTGATTTCCAGCCTTGGCAACCGAATAACCAAAGCGCGAGGCGCACCGTTGCTATACAAAAATGTGGCCTCCCGCAGGACCCGCGGTTAAGCGTGTCGGACAAAATAACGGCCTCCTGTGTCTCGCGTGTTGCGCGGGGAGGCCAATATAGTGGCCTCCCGCAGGACTAGGGTTAACATAAATACATGTATGTGCTAGTATATAGGCCTACGTGTACAAACACAATACTGGTCAAATTTCAGACATTTGAGTTTGCAAGGTGACATCTTCTCCAATCAGAAACTTTAAAAAATGATTGTCCCCAGGCATCAATATATATATGCATCAATTACGTCAAAAAATATTCAGTAAACATAAGATTATAAATAAGGTTTCCATGACATGGTCAGGTACATTAAACTATCAATACATACATGTACATGTACTTCATGCTGGACTTTCTGCTGACTTTCTATCAAAGACAAATGCATGTACATTGTCATCCATCTCATGGGCCGACCCAACACTGATTCTGGTGGTTCTGAATTATTACTTTATCACTGCTTATCACTATATTGTCGCAAAATGACATGTCCTCATGTCATTTCACAATTGCCTATGTCACTTTTTTAGTGTTTTGAGATGAAATGCTGCTTTAATCAGACAATCATGTTGCACCATTCAACTGTTACATTGTTTTGTTTTGTTGACTTACGAGTTTTTAAACAAAAACCCACAACCAACTAAATCACCATTTCACTGTTGCTAGGGGAGCCTAGTCTAACTGCAAACCCAAATAGAGAAAATCTTGAGTTGTATTCACTGTAGAGCTACAGCTTTCTACACTCACCTAACATCAGCCACCATTATATTCAAAATAAAGTTTTCTTTGATTTTCAAAACACACCAAAACATGACTTAGGCAACTGTGAAATGACCATGACAATATCGGTATTCTTTAAGTTTTGAAATTATAAGCAAAAACGTTTTACATCCAAGGATAACAAAGTGACCAAATCAAAACTTTGAAAACCCTGTCCTGTCAAATGAAAAAATTGTTGATAAGCCGGTCCTTGAGATGGATTACAAACTGATCATCACTTAGTGAAAACACTTGCAAATCAATTCCACAGCCATCTAGAACACCTGCAATTCTTAGTGGTTTAAAACATCAAAACAATATTAAATGCATCCCAAGCTGTACATTTGATTCAATACACCAGATTGCTGCATAATGGAAAACTAGTACAGAAATAATAAGAATATTCACCTCAAGGAAACTCCACATCTGTTTCTCTCATAATTATGACAATATAGTAATATACTGACAATATAAATATGTTTAGGGCAGGTGAAATGAAGTAAAAACACTAGGTAAACATTAACACAAAAATTTAAGTGGCAAGAGCAAAAGGAGCTTGATGAAGTTCACACTTTGGGGGGGGGGGGGGGGGTGTGTGTGTGTCGCGTTGCACCGGTAATGTTATTTGATCAATACAAAATGCACAACAAAACTACAAAGAGTCTAAACCATTGAGATAAACACACGAAGAAAACAGCGGACCATATTTATCTTCACTTCAGTAATGTGGTCCAGAGATCAGCACACTGTGATCTGCTGCTATACAGACTAAAAAGGCAATACATAATAAACATATATATATCAACATGAACTGTAGCACAGCAGATGAAAAACTTGGCATTTTTAAAAATACTGACACAAATAATGTTACTGCACTTGAGAGGTTGAGATATTGAGACATGATTATAAATGACAGCAGTCATTTTATTTAAGAATTAGTCCAGGAGTTAACACATTGGATCCACCAAAATAAATGACAGCTGCACATTCATGATAGTACGGACAAGGAATGTGCATTAATTCATTTTCATTTTTCTCAGCATCTGAAGTATCCTGCACTCTGAGCACAGTAACTCTTTCTGGTCCGTGTGTGTACTGTAATGTTAGGTCAATTCAAAACAGTTTGCCAAAGGCACAAAAAGCATTTGCATGGAACACAAAGATCCAAAACCACAGTAACAAATATATCAGTCCTCACCATCAGTAAAATAAATCAATGTAGTCATTTGCAGTTCCAGACGTGGAGGCTTTTGCTTGTCCACTCTTGGGTGAAGAACTAAATGGTACAGTTGTTAAAGTGGAATCATACCCTCTCTGCCTACTGGTGACACCACTTACATTTGTTACTTTAAAACTATAGACAGTACTATTTCTTTGCCCACCGATCTCCACATTTTCATGTCTTTTTCCAGGAAGTCTGACCACTTTCTGTGTTCCTTGACTCACATGAAGACCATCCATCCTGTGTGGTCAAAGAGTATACAGCAGGCCGGGCTGAATCTGTTTTCTTGCCAGGTCTATGAGTACCCCTCCCACTTGTGGCCCACTGAGACTGTTGCTCTCTACTGATCTCTTCTTTAAGCATGGCAATCTGAGCTTTCAGTTCTTCCATGATAACATCCAAGACATTCTTCTCTGAACTGCTCACATCCATCACACTGGGGGTCAAGGTCAGGTCAGCAGACAATTGATAGTCATCTAAACCTGAGGGAAGGCATGTCATATTGACAGGGTGACTTGAAGCTGCTGCTGTCTCTAATGATTTACCAAAACCTGTTGTTGCAGTATTCAAAATCTGGGCTTGAGAGATAGACAGGCCAGGGATTGACGTATCAGCTGACATGTAGGAACTTGAAGTGGATAATGAATTCAGTGATGGAAATGATAGACCTGGCAAAGATGAAATGAAATTATTTGTGAGGCCACACTCACTGAAAGAGGGCAGCAGAAAATCATGGTGAGAATTCTTAAAATCTGGAAGACCACAGTCTTGTAATCCAACTGCATTACCCCGTAGAGCTGCCAGGAAAACATGTTCATTTACTTGACGCTCAGAATCTTGGATGCCCAAAGATAAGTTGGATTTGGATATTTCAGCATCCGTCTGTCTTGCAGTTTTCAAATGTTTGTCTCCTTGCGAACAACTGAGTGCCACAGCACTGTCTTCTCTGTTCTGTTTACACATGGAGGTCTGGCATGAAAGATCCACCTGTTCAGCATGTTTCTGGTTTTGATTCAGGAAAATGGATTCTGTCTGATGCCGGCCTGACTTGTTCAGAGGTAACTGTTCAGAGCCAACAGAGTCTTCCTCAGTACAATTCACTGCTACTTTGTCTGACTCCAGATCTGATACATAAGAAGAGCGAAGTATATGTCTGTCTGAGGCTACTTGTGTTGTAAGCCTGGGGTGGTCTTCATCAAATGAAAGATGGGGTGATCTTGGTCCACTGCTGGTGCAGAATCCTGGTCTTGACAGTTGTTGGCCAGTCCTTAAATTTTGTATATCAGATTGCCCCAACTGTGATGCTGCATGACTCCCAGATGGCAATGATGTTTCATCTATGCATGACAGTATTGTGTTGTAACACGGAAGAATGGAGCCAAAACAGCTGGCCTGACTGTAAAAGTTACTCAAACACTCATTAGCATCTGTTGATGTCCTGGAAATCCCTGCATGAACATTCCTTTGATTGAAGTTCTTTGGTCTCACAATGAATTGACTATAAATGTTCTCTGACACAGCATCATCATCATTCATACATGTATTCACTAAGGGCTGGCGTTTGCATTGAGATATTTTAAACTGTTCAAATCTTCTGGACAATGGACTACATCGATTATGCATGGTGTCACAGACACACCTTATGTGGGCAACATTATCTGACTGGTTTATGTCACCGGTGGCAAGAGTGGAATCTGAATGATGAGAGGATTTAGATACACATGTAATGTGTCCCGGCTGTTTGTTCAGAATATTTTTTCTGTCATGTGGAACTCTCCAGGACTTTGTGTGGCTCTGTTTGGCTGTTGCTTTCCGGGACTCTGTTCTGGATAGGAGCCTACTTCTCAGGACTGAGCCACTGGAACTTGCAGTTTTGGTTCCTTCAGATTGAGCACATGTACTAGAGGCAGGAGTAGTGTCTTGGGAAAGCTGTCTTCTATCCAGAATCTCACATTGCTTCAGCTGACCATTTACCACTGCAAATCCTTGACCTGTATTCAGGCTTCCATAGCTGTGAAGAACAATAGCATCCCCTCTATCATTACTTGAACCTTTCAAGTCACTGTTAAAACGCCGAGCTGGCCTGACACAAGAGGAGAACTTTGAAGTCTCTGAATTTTGTGCCATTGTACAAGTGCTCCCGCTGTCACTTCTCGGGGAATTTGACTGTTTTAAGTTCCTGGACTCTGAAAATGATGCTGAACTTTTTTTGCTGCTTCTCTCAAATAATTTCTTCATAGGCCAGCAATTTGATGCTCGTTCCGTACTACCCCATTTTTTCGACTTTCCTGTGTAGATTTGGGGCTGCCTTTTCTGCTCTTTATGCATATTGGCAGACTGTGTGTCTGATCTTTGCAATGGCGACTTCTTTGTGTCTTTGGATGGGTTAAAGTTTGTGGAATGTGAAGTTTTCAACTGACAGAAAGATTTCATAGATGTTGAGGAAAAAGGTGATGACTGTGAAGACACTGAATTGTGTTTTGTGGTCTGGCTGTCTCGTTTGTGTGAGTGCTTTAACTTGGAAAATTCACAACCTGCTTCATGCACTGCTGGACTTGTCAAAAAACTCTGCGCTTGCGTTTGCTCGATACAAGAAAGAACGCGAGGTGGTAGGGTAAAGTCTAAGGCACCAGATCTGGCCGTTGGGACTGCAGGGCTCTTAGATGCCACTTCTGTGTAGATACTGGATTTTTGGTGCCTTCTAGAATCAGATACACTGTGAATTCTTTCTAGCTGGTCACACCTGACATCAGTGAATCCATCACTGCTGTTTGAAGCACACTGACTGTCTGAGGAGGCTGTGTCCATGCTGTAACTGCTGGTACCACTAGCATCAGTCCCACAGCCACTGCTCACACTGCTTGTACCACTAGAGTCACTGTTCCCACTGACCACTCTCTTTCTCTTACTGCTGACTGTCAGATCAATAGCAAAACCAGAGACATCAATGACATGGTCAAGTGATCCAACACTCCTGACAAATGCTTTTTTGTCTGGGTCACTTGTCTCCACAATGATGACATCATCAAATGCATCCTCATAAATTTCTATTGGTTCCTCACTGGCTGTTTTCCCATCCTTTGCTTCATTGGCTGCCAGTGCTTGGATCAATACAGCGCCATCCTGTGAAATTGTAGAACCACCTGTTGCTGGTCCGCTGGTTTGGCAGCCGGCTGTCCTCTTTACCTGATCCATTTCCTCTTGTACAGGACTGCTGGCTAGGTCCATAAGTTGTGCCTGGCTCTTGTCTTCCAAACCATCAACTTTCTGATGTGAAGTCTGAGTACTTGTACTTCTATAGTATGTTCCAACAATCACCATATCAGCTACATCATCACTAGTAGTAGTCTGCCTTTTATAACTTCTTTCTGTGGCCTTGAACTTCTTTGTCTCAGACTTTGACTCAGGTTTTGAATCACAACACTTTTTGACTTCATCTTTTTTATCAACTTTTCCTAATTCTTCATGATTACCTTCAACATTTCTATTTATATCATCTTTGACAGCTCCCTTCTTTGTTTCTACCTTCCTAATATTTTCACCTGTATCTTTCTCTTCTTCACTGTTTGCCACATCATGTGTGGTTTTATCACCTGCCATGCCTGAGTTGGCACTGACATTTGAAGAATGGCAAATCACAATTCTATCTTCCTTTTTATCCTCTGCTGTAAAATTCTTATCCTGTATGTCTATTTTGTGCGCATGGTTGTCTTGTAAGGTTTTGTGTGTCATTGATTTTTCTTTCATTTCCTGGTCCCTTACTTTCATCACATCTTCAGGGGTAGGAATGTGTTCTGTAAATAAGTCAGAATCACTTAGTTTATTTGAATCAGCAATGGTCAAAGGCTTGCTCCCATTTTCAAGTAATGTGCCTTTCTTGCTACAATTTTCTGAAGGCTGAGCACCATCAGTTCTTTTTCCCACACTGAAGTCCATGATGCCACTTGTAAGATCCTGTGCTGTGCCTTTAGAGGCTTGTATGCTGCTAACAATGATGTCTTTCCTGTTAAACTTGGCAAAAGCAGAAATGACCTGATCTCTCATTGACAAACTGTCTGATGTAGGTACCCATTCCTTGTCACTGCTTGCCCTGTTGGTGCCATGGTCTCCCAGATCAGATCTGTGGGAGGATTTTCTCTTCAGGCCCGTCTGTTTGTGTGACTGGCAGGACTCAAATGATGAATGCTTGACTGGGGAAATCTTGGACTTTTTCTTGTGAAAAGTTATGTCTAAATTTCTTGATCTGTTCTTATGTAACTTTGAGAGGTGATGGTTTAGTCTCCTTTCCAAATGCACTTCCTTTGTTCCTCTGGTGTCAACTCCTGCATGATGGCCGGGCTGAGTAACTTTTACTTTCATGTGAGAATGGGAATTTGGTGATGAGTTATTTGTCGTTCTTATCAGTGACCACAGTCTTTCAGATTGGCTACCTTGATTGTGGAAAGCATCATTCTTCCAAAGCTTTTGGGATTCTTCTTTTTCCAACCCATCTGGATTTTCTGACAAATTATCAGTACAGGTTCTGGAAATCTGATGTCTTTTGGTCTTGTCTGAAATCCTAACACCTCCAGCTTGCAGCATTTTCAAAAATTCCATCTGGAAATTGCCTGGATTTATCTTGTCTTTTGGTGTCTCTTCAGTCATGTCAGCCGTACTCTGGGTCAGACAACTACTGCCATAATTTGCTGAGCCTTCACAATAATCTTGTCTGACTATGCGAATCTTTAACTTTGGTATCTGTTTCACCAAATGATATCTTTTCTTCTTCCTACTTTTATCTTTGTTCTTGTCAATCTTTCTCTTTCTGTTTCTGTGGTCACTGGCATCATTAAAAAAATTATTATGTGTTTTCACTCTTTTCTGGCTCACAGTTTCAGATACTTTCCTTCTGTGCATATCAGCTTCTGATACTTCAGAAAGTTTTCTTTTTTCTCTAAATTTATGACCATTAGTTCTCACTAGTTCCAGAACATCTTCATTTGAGCTGATACTGCCAGCAGTTCCACACACTAGTGAACCATTGCAAAGACTCCTGGAAAGATTTCCTCTGGTGGTTGTGTGATCCTCAACATTTGTATCACCAACAACACTGTTCTCTTCTCCCTCATCAAGGTAGCAATCAGGGATTTCTCTTCTCTGACTGCTACACACATTTGCTCTGTGATCATCTAGAGATGTATCACTTATTTCACATGTACGGGCACATTCACAAATTTTTTTACTAGTGTTCTGAATATTGCTAGATCGGTTACAACTACGGTTACAACTACTGCTAGAACATTGGGAAAACTCAGGGACAGAGATATACTTTCTGCAGGAAAAATGATGAGAACACAGACATGCATCGGTAGGATTCGACTGATGATGGCAAACATCACGATTAGATTGCAGATAATCATGCATACAAGTGCGATTACTGGGAGCGGGGTACCACTTATGCATACAATGATTAGGTTTACAGTCATGCAGGCTACAAGATGAACAGGCAGACAGACAGGCATGCTGAGACTGGGAGGTGGTTGAACACAGACAGCCATGAAATTGTAGGTTGGTGGCAGCAGAGGTGTGAGAACTGAAGCCAGGAGTGACTGACTTGTGTAGGGATTGGTGATGAGCAGCTGCATGGGACACAGATGGAACAATGAGAGGGTCTCTTGAGTTGGAAGCACAATGGCAGTATTGGGTAGTAGGTTGAGATGATGTGGGTGTCTCATGGCACTGAGTCTCCTCCTCCACAATCTGATCCTCACTGGGAAACATGTCATGAGAAGTGGATGAGGTGTGGCTAATGGATGAATGAGAGGGATTGTTTGTGACAGTGGGTAGGTGAACTGTAGCCCCACCATGTCTTTCTGACACTGGTAAAGATGAAACAGGGCAGGATGAATTGAAAATGGAGTTTGACAGTGATGTTGTGGACAAGAAAGACGGTGAAGGGAGGGAGGTGGATGCCACAGATGCCAAGCAGTCCAGCCCATCTACACTACTAGACTTGCTAATATGAAAGTTTGAGGTAGTTTCTCGAGCACATGTTACCTTGCTGGCTATTGAGCTGGAGCCCACTGCCATCCGCCTTTTTCTCTTTGATGTCCCCTGGTTACTAGAAGACGACGAAGAGGAGGAGGAAGAGGAACTCTGATCTGCTGGAGAGCCAGAGATCAAGGAGACAAACTTGGGAGGATGACAAGCCAAGGGAGAGAATTTGCCCATGGTGCCTGTGCGCAATGTAGAAGAGAAGTTGGATGGAGGAGTGAACTCCCCTGGTCGAATGCCACTAGCTTTAGAGGGAGAAGGCGATTTCTCAGGAGTGAAGTAGAACTTGTTACGGTAGCGAGATGGCGGGGTGTTAGTAAGCCTGGATACATGAGACAGGCATGGAGAAGAGTTGGTCAACCGAGCTGAGGATGACGAAGAAGAAGAAGTAGATACCTTGCGCTGTAGACCCTGTCTCAGGCTTACAATGCCACGAGCTGTCTCTGGGGTCCCAGCACTGGCACGTGCAGCTGACCGTTTAGCCAGCAAACTGCTGCCACTTCGACCAGTCTGAAACACAGAGTGGCAATTTTCTTTTAAACTTTAACATTGGAAGTAACTAGTTTCCAATAACACAAGACAAGTTTATATTTTTAAACACAGTGTGTATTTTCACTAAATAGTGTGAAGGGTTAGGGTTAGTAATGATAATAACACTGAAAACAACACAAATGATAATAAAAATTATAATAGATATGGAGTGTCCATTTCCACTCACAGTGATAATAGTTGTGTCCATATTTAAACACGCTTTCACATTTCATTACCCGTAATTTTAAAACAAATGCCCACAATCTTTCACTTGTCTGATGAACATCATCAGCTCAACAAGTAAAAAAAAAAAAAAGAAAAATGAAACAAGACTATACAAACACTGAAAAATTGCTAATCTGTTATTTATACTGTCTGTCCAGGTTCTACCTCATCTGTCAGTTAAAAGAACAGGAGAAGTGAGCTCAAATTTTAATCAAGACAGTCAATGGGATAAAAGATCTTCAAAGTAAATATGTGTGTCAAACTAAATTCAGATAAACAGAGAATCTGTTATAAGACAGCAAAGTAAATGAATTATTGAAAATGGGCTATATGTACGATGTGGACTAATTGATTCAAAAGATTTTCCTTAAAACAATCAAAGTACATCCCACTAGCATTTTTTTCAATAGTTATTTCCATTCTTAAGCAACTAGGGCTACTGAGATCTAGTCATGTGAATATATGTAGTGGTAGACTTGAATTTTTCAAAGAAAAAAAAACAAAACATGTTTGCTTACTTGCCAAACTATGCACTCTGCTATTTTCATCCTACAAGCAAAATGATAATTAACTTCCATATCCTGAGACTTTTGAATCTATCTCCCACTATATGACTTGTGGATTTAGACAAACAAGTAACTATTCCTATTTCCAAACATCCATTTTTCAGTCTCAATGACCAATTACTCAATATGGCAGTACAAGCTGTAAAGTACAAGTCCTGTCATGCAAACTAAGAAAAAAATTTATTTCCTAAATACCAGTTAACAATGAGAAATTAAAATACTAACAGGCCCAGGATAAAAGTAACAAAGTCAGCATTTGATAGGACACCTTTCTCAAATACAACTATTATTAGTGCAAAATAACTTTCTTACTTCACTCCCTTTCACATTCATGAGAACATCCAAATGTTATTCTTCCCACTCTCATACATGTTCATTATCTTCAGTGAAATGAAAAAAAAAGAATATCAAAAGCATTTGGAATTAAAAAAAAAAGATAATGCTCTCAATAATTTCCCGAAGCTTGCCTGCAGAAACTTCTCTGCTGTTATTCATTGTGCCTTGCTTACAATGTGCAACCCAGCAACATGTCTTTATGACACAACAATTAATTGTAAAATCTATAGTCGCCAATACATATATACACACACAAATAAGAATTAAACAACACCAGCTATCATTTTTCTCTTAACTAAAGGGAGTAAAAAATCTTGAAAGACGCAAGTATTTTTTTGTTTACTAAAATACAAATCATGAAGTTATCAACCTAAGCTGATTCTGTGATGCATTCTCTATTCTGGCATTCTGGTTTTACGACCTGTGAAAAAAGGGTGCAAGTGGGGGAGAAAAAGAGAGAAGAAGAATCATTATGTGTTCTCATATCCATTTCTTTTGAGCAGGTTATCAAGAAGAGCTCTGGGACCATTCTCTGAGATATTTCTCTCATGAATGAAAAAGAGACTTGGATGACTTAGTCATACGTATATCCTGAGACGTTTCTCTCACGAATGAGTAAGAGATTTTAAATGTCCATAATACACAATTTCAAATTAACTCAAATTCAGACGTCAGGGTTGGGTGCAAAATATCAAGCACCCGCCCAGGGAAAGTGCCGTATAAGAGTGACATCTGAGTTGTCTTTAACAGCGAACCTAAAGCACTGTGCGCTAAATCTATAATATTAGAGATTTAAAATCTTAAATATCTGAGTGCCTGCATTCTGACAATTCGAGTTAGTTATTGAACATACTTAGAGCACCACAAAAAATTCCACAACAAAAGATTTGCATTCTGGATATCACTTCCAAACCTTTCCATACCATGCATAATAAACCTTTCCCTACTAATCTTGAAGACAGACCATGTATTGAATTTATCAAATATCTGTTTTAACCAACTTCATGTTATTCCATTCGATGAAAGACTACCAGGACATAAAACCAAATAAGAGTTTTGTAATGGCTACAGCCCTGACAAGAACTATGGCCAGTAACAAAGAAGACAGTCTATAATAGAGCATATTCCTTCCAAGAAACCCATTCGAGCACTTTATGGGCAAAGTATTGTGATACAAGACAAGCCTAAGAGAGATGAGATAAACTTACCGTTGTTGGTGTTGTCACAAATGCTGCTTCAGCCACTTCTTCATTAGCTCCACTGCTAGTACTGGAGGAATCTGGAGTGCCTTCTCTGCACTGTTTAAGTTTCCCTGGAGAGGACACCGGTTTTGATCCATCATCTCGGCAGGCCATCTCCTCCCGAGTGAAATTAAAAAAGTCCAGGTGGGGTGGCAGAATACTGGAACCTGAAAATTTGTAGGAAAGGGGAAGGATTTTCTTTTAGATGAATAACTTTTGTGTTTGATTTTCAACAAATGCAATAATTTAAGCAGTGGCAAGACGAAAATGTAAAGTTATTAAGTCAGAGTTCAGAAAGTCTCAATAAATCCCATTCAGCTTCAGGAAATTCATTTCATGTGCTAATTGGTACTTTCAGTGCTCAAATTATTTAATTGGCATACATGAAAATTTCTGTTTGCTAAAATAAATAGGTTAAAGAGTATGAAAATCTGATAAAACAATTTATTACTCGACTGTCAGTAGCTGCTTTTAATTGTTTTTAAATTATTGGAATTCTTGTAAATACTTTAAAATATTGGAATCCCCATGATTAAATACCAAAGCCTCAAAAGAGAGAAATGCTTTCTAACAACTTTCTTATATGATTTTTTAAAATAGAAAATACACATGTTATGGATAATATGGTTCTCATAATCACTGCAAAATATTTAGTTTTAAAGACAGACAACATCATTCTAGTGAGCAAATTTGAGGGTTGTGTTAGGGCATGAAGAACACAACTGTTAAATATCACACATTGGGATGTACCTCCTTGAAACTTGAAACTTTAAACAACCAAGAATAACAAAGCAAATCTGCATGTTGAAAAATACATTGTTTCTTAATACTTTTAGTAGTATTAAAAAAACATCCACCTTCCAAGTTAATAATGGCAAAGACTCATCTTCACTTTCCAGTGTGTTATGATATTGGTTCAAACTTAACCCACACCCACACTAACAAACTGTGAATTGTTCACTTTTAAAAGTCTGTTACTTTCAAGACAAACATATTCTATACTCTCGTCAAAATGTAATATCTTCAGCAAGGATATCCAGGAAATGCCCCTTTTAAATTGTATGACTATGATATTAATTAGAAGACCTTGGAGGAAAAGGCATACATGCATGCCATAAAGATCTGGTATATAAATGGAGAGGACAAACATACCTACCCATTCTGAAGACAAAAAATTGTGAGCAATAGTCACATGACAGCTAATAGTAACATGACATAATTTATGCAGTGCATATCTTAACCTTTTAAAGTGTTTCACCCTACATTAATTCCTCATGGCTTTGTTCCCCGCCCGCCCCCCCCCCCCTCTTGGGGGATAAGATTCCACAGATTGAGCAACCCAGATCAATGGAATTAAACTATGGAGATTGAGTGGAACATCTACAGAAATGGCTATACACAATCTGGAAAATGAAATATAAAAGTGACAGCATTTTCATAATGATAATGCACGTGGCGAGCATAATTTGATGGCCTGGTATTTTATCCACTGAAATCCCAAAATTTCCTCTTGTTTAACAACAGTTGGACTAGTTCCGGTGGTAACACAACAATTTCATAGTAAAATTAAAGAAAGAAACTGGTAGAAGGGATTTAAAAAAAAATTGAGTTGTGAGATAATAAAAAAACAGCAACACACACACTTCTCTGCTATGACATTCATTACAAAAACACAATAAACTTGGGTGCAACTACAAAAAAACCCCACCAAAACTTACATTGTAAAAGATGCTAATGAAACCGTTTATCTACAAAATATTACATAGGTCGTAAAGTTATAACATATACATTTGATACGCAAATACATGCTAAAATTCAAAGAACAAGACTATTAATACTTTAGGTATTGAAAAATAAGAAATAAAAAGTTATTCTTGTTCAGAGTAAGTGAGGAGCATTTTTAATTTATGACGTCAGGTTTTCAAGACAGAGTTTGAAAGAGAAATATGGTGTTTTAAAAGGACTTGCATAATCTTTACAAATATGTCATATTTCATTTTTTAATTATGAGAACTTTGTAAGAACCTTGTCACCTGGAATCTTGACAAAATAAATTATTATAAATGGCTTTGAATTTGAAGACTGAGAGATGTAAACTGTCAAAAGTTAAAAAGAACAAAAAACCTGAGTTGGAACGTTTGGTAAAGAGAAACACAAAACCAGAACAAATCCTCCGATGCATGCGTAAAAAAGTGCTGATGGTTAGTGCAGGACCTGTTTTGACAAATGCTACAACCTTTCACGTATAAAATATAACAAACACAGAATGTGTGTCCACAGGATCTATAACTAAGAAATCACAGATACATCACATGCTCTATTTCCAACTGTAACACCTAACACAACGGATAGGGGACACTGATGACACAAACTTTCCACCTCTCAAGCACAAGAAAGTGAGAAAATCCTCCGTTTTAGGTATTTTGGATGACATCATCTTGACTGCCGGAGTGGCAGCTCTGGCCGGTGTACAGCTGGCCATGCCTGGCAGAGAACAGCCTTGGGCAAACTTGCGTTGGGCATGGATTTTCCTGGGGAAATAGCTGACAATGTCTACTGGTATTAACATGGGTTATAGGGAATCAACATTCTCACTGGACACACTCCTCATTCTCATTGAACACACTCTCAATGATGACACTGGCCGCATCAGGAATTCTCTTCCATCAAGGATGTTTAAGAAGCTTACAAAAGCCATCAGCCACCAAAACAAAATGATTAAAATAAAATTGTTCCAGTTTTCTTTTTAAAACCTTTTCAAACCTTTGTGCCAGCTATAAAGGACTGAAGATTGGCCAAAACCATCTTTTATGATTCCATGACTTTCAGGCCTATCATTTACTATTACATACACTGGTGGAAGACATTCCTGGAGGGATTTACATGAAAGGCACACAGTACTGATATGGGATGATCATCTGTTGTGTGATATGAACAATCAGTACATGTATTTTGTTATGTGAGGAATGACATCACCAGTTACACACTCACTGATTTGATAATGCTAGGAGATACATTGGGTCAATGAACTTTCATGACTCTCTTTCTTAAGGAGTAATTGGGGCTTCAGTGTACACGTGCAGCAATATGAAAATCCTGTTTGTACTTGTAGGTTGCGAATTTAATATAAACTGCAAATTTAATAAACAAGATTGAATCTGAGATGTTAACTCTCTTGCCAAATACACCCACAGAATGTTTCTCCCTTAAAAATGATTCCCTAATAGAAAACAACACACACATGAATAATACTGTTCCTGTTTAATCAACAAAAATAATGTGGCTGCTTAATCAATATTCACCTCTTGGATCCTGCATGAGAACTTGCTGAGGATTTGATGGAATCTTGGCTACTTTCATCAATACTGAAACTGCCACCCGGTGTTGCTGAGAGAGTGGCTGCAGAATATGGTGATGCACGGCCACTTTTACCATACTTTGAAATCTCTGGAAGGTGAAAATACAGGAATTTTAAAAATTTTACTTACCATGCATTTAATACACACTCTTTGACCACCGCCACAACAATTATTGGATATAATACATTATCTTTCAACATCTAGTGAGTACTATACATCCGAAGAACTAGGCCAGTATTTCTCAGTGTGGGACATGGCAACATCCTTGTGGGGTGTGAAACTCCAAAATGGGGCATAGGAATACATATTATATACAGTGCACACTGACCTTGACTGATCATAGTGGGGAGAACATTTTTTTTGGAAAAACTGAAGTGGGGCAAGACAAAAAACGTTGAGAATAACCGAACAAGGGGCTAACAGTTAGTTTTCAAAGTGCCTTGAAAACATCGAACAGATAATTTGGATCTGAAGTAGCTACACTGCAGAACATCAGTCAATATTTTAAACATCTGCTGACATCTTCTTGCTGCTCTTTTCAAATAAAATGCAAATGTGTTGTGCAGCACAGCAATCTCTACCTGCCAATTCTAAGTGCACCTGTTGAACCCTCAACATATATTTTATAAGAAACAAGATTAAATGCCGTGCTCTGCGCAGACCCCTCAATCACTGCCCCGCCTGTCAATTTCTACCCTCTCAACATGGTATTCCTGTGTTCTAATTTTAACTGTGAGCACGGTAAATAGTTTTAATCAGCCAACACCAGTGACCTACATGTGACAGGAAGTGTTCACATCACGGGTCACCTGCTCGTGAAAAAAAAAAGGGATCAGGGCGAGCTGTCAGCCACATAAAGCAAATTTTTTTAAAATCTAAAAACAAAAGCAATAAAAAAATCCTAACTTCAATGCACCCTCCATGGTATTTGAAACCTACATGCCAAATTTGGTTACTGTAAGTGTAAGTGGCCTAATAAAATAACCTTTTGCGTTCAAAGGCCCAGAATTTGTGAATTATATAATAGATTTAATGAGGCATTCTTTGAGGGATATTCAACTGACTTGTAAATAAAGCACAGAGTCAACATGACTTAACCCTACAAAAATGTTTGTAATCAAGGTCAGTTCCTATAGACTTGGTTTTGTTACTCATATTTATTTTCATTGTAATCACATTTTATTTCACTAGCAAAACCTACTAAACCACAACTGATAATTTTGCAAAACATGGGAAATCAAACTGCATTTCCAGGCAAGAAAACTGATCTTTGTGACTAAAAACTTACCAGCTAAATCATTTCTTCTGAGAAGTCGTGTTGGGGAAGCAGACACAGAACGGAGTGACTGCCTACGGTTCACTGGAAACGTAGATGATTTTGAAGAGTGGCTGACTTTAGAACTGGTGCTTGAGGTAGTCGAGGCACTATTAGTGGACATTCCATTGTTAGATCTGGTGCCTTTAATGCTTGTTTTACTGCTAGTGCTGCTGCTCCGATTAACACTACTGTTACTGTTGTTGCCGCTGCTGGCAGGACTAATCAGTGATGTCATGGACTTGGAGCGTCTATTTTCTTGTAGTGAAGCATAAAGAGCTTTATTCAATTCCTGCTCTTCTCTCCTTGACATACCAACTGTATCATCCTGCAAATTCCCATAATATTATTTTAATAATAATGTAAAAATACTTGTCTTTCAATCTGATATCATTAAACTGCGACTCGACGTCATTGATGCCATGTATGTAGTCTAAGGTTCCAAATAAGCGGGGGGTGGGGAGATGCTTATTAATTTTCGGATTTTTTGCGCACCCCGACGTTTCTTATTCTGCACCCCCCGTTTATTTTTTTCAGGATTGTCATGACCAACGGTTTTACTAGTAAGAGACTGGCCGTGACCAAAAAAAAGAAAAAAGGAAGACAAAATTGTCCTTAAAATGTAGCAAGCCCGATTAATACACACATGATTCACTGACAGTCTCGTGCGTGAAAATCGGGTCAGATCTCTAGGTCATGTGACGTCATGATAGATCTATAGATCCGGTCCTCCGGTTGGCTGGCGAGTCCATTGCGTGTTTTCCGCTCTTTGCGGTTCGACCGCGCTTCGAGCGGGGTCTTTCATCTCTCTCTCTCTTTCTGACGGAAGTGGCTTCGCGGGCAAGCAGGGTGGGGAGGATGAGGGGGTCTGACACGAGTGGCTTCGCGCTACAGCTCTACAAGCAAGCTTAGTTTCGGTTTCGTTTGCACTGCGATCTAGGCCTAGATCTAGTAGCGGATTGAGAAAATGGCTTTTGAGCTGAAAAACAAAGTATTCTACAGAGGAAAAGGAAAGGCTTGCGACATTGGCAGAAAAGTACAAGATTGAGTACGAAAAACAATCTGAGGAGAGTGAGAAGGTACTAGTATGGGATCGAAGGCGTAAGAAGATCCGGGGTCAATGTGCCGCCCCTGTCGCGGATCGGGATTTTGGGGAATATAGATCAAGAGGTCCGCTTCCCAATCACACGAGCACAAAAAAAAAACAAACAAATAAACAACTTTCACTCTAAAAACTAAGTAAATCAATTTGAGTAACAGACTGCAAAGTTTATATATCTAACAAATTCAAAGATAAAATATACAATAAATAACGAATACAATAGCAACTGAAAATGCTCAACTAAGCTGAGGAGCAACTATGAAGTACTTAAGGCAATGTAATATGAAGTTATCTAAGTCACAATAAATTTACATTCAAAAGAATCCGCGCCCGAGGGCGACGGATCCTCTAAGGTTTAAAGTTCTATCTCTCTTCATACTAAAACATATTTATATAGCGTCTCTGCCAGGAGCGCTCTGGTGTAGTTCACACGTGGTCGCGGGAAATGCATGTGGTCTGGCAGTACTGGTCAACAGTCTACATGTGTAGGTGGCTGTAAATTCAGGATGGAATTAAAATCTTTAGCTCACCATTCGGCCCTCACAATGTGAGGGCTGTTGATATTAGCGCTGTGGGTTTAATGCTCAAACAAGTAGGCTTGGGCTCAGGAGCGTAGATTTCTGACAATGCTCCATCACTGTACATATCAGCTCAATCGCTGCGTCTCTATGACTTCTCATCTGGCTGAGAGCTCGCCGTCCACCTCGTAAATGGATTGTCTACATGTGGCCCAGAACTAAGTTCTGTATGGCCTTAAATACTGGACTGCATCTGCAGCTTACCGTCTAATTCCTGGATTGTGATTGGTGCAACCACTTCTAGCTCAGCTGCCGAACTGAGTTATTTTAAGTAACAGCCCTAAGCAACGACCTTGGGTCGACATCAAAGGTCGAATCACTCAAGACAATAAAATGTAATTTTATAGCAATAAATTCTTAACATGTTCAAAACCCCGAGCTTTTACTCTGGATCACGGATTTTCTGTACGTCAACAGACATCTCAATAACATTTAATTCCTACTCACCCCTTCCCTCTCTACTAAACCTAGTTCAAAACACGAGATATAAAAAGTGCTCAGCCATGCACACCTACGCTGTCCGTCTATCCTTCCCCACACCTTCTGTCTATCTATTATAAAAAAAACTGTTCAAAACAAATTGTTTACGAGACCAAGTTATGCTGGCTCGCACAATAATTACGTTTGTAAAAATTACTCACTGCTCTCTCACAAAAATTTAGTCAGTGGAGACATTTATGAATTAAATCTATTCTTGACAGCCCCCCCTTTTATTCCACTCCCCCCTTTATTTATTTTGAGCCTCTTGTCCACCCCCCCCCCCCTTTTATTTGGAACCTTAGAGTAGGTACTTCTAATTACAAATGAGAAAATGCACATAATCTGAACAAAATAAACCTAGTTAACAATAGGTCATCTATTCTTGCAGCTTCACTGAGAGTGAGAAATCTATTTCATACAATTTCATTGTAAATTTGAAATTTTAATGAGTTCTTATTTCACAAGCTGAGCAGACCATTTTAAAATGACAACGACAGTTCCATACTTTTGAAGTTAAAAAAAAAAAACATAAAAAAAACATTACAGAGGATAATGCTCTATCTTTGTTGGGCGTAGGCCTAAATGAAATTTATAAACCAACAATGGTACTAACAATGTAGTTTGTGGTGTTAGAGATCATATCCGCATAATAGGGGCCTACTTAGTTTTTAAAATCATGCGGTCGCTTAATCTGGCAATAAACATATAAAATTTGTTAAAATTATCCAGAATACTGAGCATCTCTCATTCTTGCATGGAGACAAACACTAACAGACAATTACCAATATTTTGGTCTGTATCGTTCTCCTTGGTCTTTTCCCAGCTCCTAAGTCTGAATTCCGTAAGCTGCGCTTGGTCACCAGGAACGTATTTCGACGACCAACCATTGTTAAACTAGTTCGTGTTTCCCGTCTGAAAATTGAAAGCCTTAGTACATTTTACTTTACCACAACAGAAATAATAGGACACCTACACAATAACAATAAACAAATAACACATTAATAATAGTAGGCCTACTGGCAAATCTTACACTAAGAGATTGGAGTTTCAGATCTAACTTTAATTATTTAAAAATAATTTGGATATATAGATCTACAGATCTAGATCTAGATCTATATATCTAGATCTATCATCATTCACAAAAGAAATTTGTTTTGTTTTTTAAATTGTTTTTTGTTGTTGTTTTGTAATGTATGACACAGATTAGGCCTACAAAAGTTCACTCATCCTTCATTAAAATACTGGTAAATTTTACAACGTAATAATTCAAAGATGTAAGACATATTATTACTGACTGCCCTACAGCGGTGAAGAAGTACCAATCTGTGTTTTTCAATTAAAGTCTGAAGTTTTATAAATCTAAATTCTTGGTACACAAACTTAGATCAAAAGCATTTAGAATCTAGATCTAGTGACTTCAAGAAATAACATGGCATATGATGCATGAAAGGAAGAACAGACCCGTGGATAATATATAAAAGGCGTCGCTGTCACACCGTAACAAAGAAAAGCATGTAACACTGCCCACATGCAAGCACGCAACAAGTCACCGGCAGCAGACAAATGCCGTCGGAACAAAGACAGCCATCTCCATCCACTTACTCTTCAGCAGGTCATAATTACCTTATTCTTACAAAGAAATCGGGGAGGGAAATTGGGAAGCCGCTCTAACTAGCAATTAAAAGTCTTGATATCGATCCGTTGTGCAGCGTCTCCATCGATCATTTCCTCATTTCTGTCAACACAAGACAGACCTATGTGAGCCTCGCTGGAAACAATTCGTTAGTCCTTTGTTTAGTCGTACCACAATATTATCGCTAAAACCAACTCCGTGAAGCAAGTGTATTTATTTTTCGAATAAAACATGCTACGACGAAAACTCAGCTATCAGCACGGTTATTTGTTATATCGCACTTACAGAGAATTTCCTTGCTTTAAAACACCACCATTCTCTACCGGCAGGGGGCACATATCATACCTGTTATATTCGTTTAGTGGTGTATATCTATGGTTATATTACACTTTTCGCATTAGTTAATGTGACGTTGGTGCCACTACAACTGACACCACATGAAGTTTTATTGAACATGTTTTCCCAATTCTTGTACTTGAGTACTTGGAATGGGAGTAGACGAAATATAAAAACCACAGAAAATATTATGATGGGTAGCTGCCAGGCTTGAAGAAAAGACAAACTATGGGAAAAAGAAAAAAGTTGTATGCGGCAAAGCCTCTTCCCTTTTCCTTTGAATTTTATTGTATCGTTTCTGTATTAGTTATTAGGCGAGGCTTTGCTGCATACAACCTTTTCTTTTTTGCCATGTTTTGTCTTTGGAATGGTATTCATCATTATCAGTTGCCCTGTCAGGCTGTCTGGAACAGACGTTGGCGATCATGGCTCTCCACTCGGATCTGTCATCAGCCAATCTCAAGAAGGAATTGTTGTTGTGACGTTTATTTGTCGTCCATGAATTAAGACTTTCAGTGAAAGTTTTTCTCTGTCTTGTTCGAGGTTCCTGAGGCGACAGATGAGTCCTAAAAATTTCAGTTGCCTCTGTCTTATTGTTTTAATTAATGATCTTTTCAGATTAGAGTCTCCCAAGACTGACTCATTTGATTTTTTCTCCATCCATGATATTCTCAATATTCTTCTATTACATGGTAATACATTGTTCATTATTACCAAGTTTTGAAAGAAAAAAGCTGTGGGAACGACTAAAGTAAATACTGAACAGCCTTAATCCTATGGGGAAAGCGAGAAAAGATAGAGTTTGACAGCTTTTTTTTCCTTCCAAATCAAATACGCAACAAAGAAGTTACTCAAAATAACGGCCAGAGTGATCAAACACCTTTCATTTCTATCTCATAGCAGCGTTCTAATCTTTGAATTGTGGAATATCAACCAAAGATGTTGGTAGTGAGATTATGGCTTGGAGTCAGAACGGGAACGGCAGAAACTGTGAGCTACTCTTGACATTAGCCACTCATTTGTTCCCTAACTTCTCCCTCGCCTATTCCTCACCGGGCCGTTCTACATCCCCATTACAAAATTCCCGTTTTTTTTTTTTTTTTAAGTTACTGGTATCAAGTGCATTCCGTCAAAAAGCAATACATTTTTAATGTTTTCTACACAATATAATAACAATATTATCCGTGCGACAAATTATTTAGTCAGCGAGTCAGCCCTTTTCTTTTGGAATCTGAGTACAAAGTTTGTATAAGTCGTTTTGTACCGTGTCCTACCAGGAGAAAGAACTGATAATGATTAAAACTTCTATTGAGAAGAGTGATTGTGGTGTAATGTGAAACCTGAGGATGGGACAAGCCCACTAACATTCTTTCCAGGATTAAATGATAATTTTTTGTCCTATCTCACCTGCACCAAAAGATTTATGTCTAGTCGAGCTCTTAGACGTCTTCAGGGAGATTCTGGTCTTTCAGAACTCACTGGAAATGTAAATGACGGCACAGATGAAGTTGACAACGATGACAAAGTAGATGTCGATCCGTCACACCAAGATGTGGAAAACGATGCTATTGCCAGAAAATCAAACAAGAGACGACACAAAAAGCAGAAGAATGCGCCAGTAAATCCCTTTGAACTGGTAATTGATTTTTAAACCATAGGCTATATACAGAATCTACGAAGTGCTTGTTCACAGACATCTGCGAATAAGACTAAGATCAGGATCTTATTCGCAGATGGGGGTTTCGTGGTTTTGTGATGTCTACTAGTGAAGAATTCTTCCAGCCTGTTGGGGTGTGCGGTAGCGCAACAACTAGCATCTGCATTCATCAATCGGAGACTATGGATTTGATCCCACACTGGAGCTTTTTTTTTTTTGAACATAACATGTATGTCAGGGTTTAAGTAATATAAATGCCGTGCTGGGTCACGACTTGCAAGGACTTGATTTTTCACGGTCTCGTTGATTATAACCAGCGTAATTTTGTCCTTGAACTGTTCTCGTGAACAGTTTGTTTTTGAAACACTTTTTCTTAGAGATGGAAAGAAAGTGGGGCGAGATAGAATAAATGGATAAGTTAGGAGTGACAGTGCAATTCTCGACCCCGTGATTTTGATGAACACTTGGAAGGGAAGAGAAGGGGTGAATAAGGATAGATAGTTTAAGACGCTTAGTCGCGTTCAGAAATTCGTACATAAAATGTAGAAAGCACGAGGGTTTAAAGATTTCAGTAATTGTTTTGACATTTTAAATTGACCTTGTCTGTTTTTAGTACAAGGCCGTGACCAACTCCCATGTAGAATATATTAATACTGCGAGATGAGCTCGCATGGATGCACCAATCAAATCTAGGGATTTGGACGGTAATTTGCAGGTGGCTGCACAGTATAAAAGCGTAGCCATACCTATGTTCACTACTCCATACAGAAAATTCCAATCTGTGCAGGCGTCGGCACGATTCTGCCTGAAGAATCATAAAACTGTTGATTCATGTCTAGTCCATTATAGGCATTGAGATGAAGCCATATGCATGAATAAGATATGCCCACGGCTGTTGTCTACTGTTCCCTGGTTTTCCTTACCAGGGACCAAGTGTAAGTGTTTGTCTGTTGATGATTCAACAATGAACGAGGAGCTGAACATAATTTATCCAGTAGGACAGGATTGCCGCATATGCTAGGAGTGCTACCCAAGAATGCAAGACAAAGATTTATATTAACTTGCAACTAGTATGAATGTTTGGCATACACATCTGTGAATTGGGATTGATTTGTCTGGATGAGGCTGGGGATTGCCAGCCCATCCTAGAGTAGATCTAATAGACTTAACTACGTCAGTTTATATTGACGAGCTTGATCCATTATAAGCGGTAGGCACAAATAGCTGAGATGACATTGTCGCCAGAGACATTAGTATATTGCTTGATAGATAGTAGGCAGACTATATCTGAGAGATAGATAATTAATACTTAAATTGTTAGTGAGTCAGAATGATCTTAATCTTATAGGAATCTAGAGGAGACTTCTAGTGACATATTATTGAATTTTCATTTGATGCTGCTGATGTTGTCTTTTTAGTATGTAAGAGATCTAGACAAAATTGTTAGGAAATTTAAGGTAATTAAATTTGTGGCCCTGCAGGTCTGTTCATGAAACTTATTCAGATTGTTCTTAGTGTGTGGCATGGTACGAGGGATTAATTAGTAAATACCTCTCGATTTAAAATGCAGTCATAACACCAATAACTCATAATACCCACTCTGTAACACTGGAGGGCACTATCACCCAGTCCAGCCCGTAACAATGTAGACATAGATCTTCTTTTATTCATTCCTGTTCATTGAATGGGACAGTTGGAAATAATGTAAATCAAATTTTGAACATCTTACCATTTAATTGAGCTAGAGGGTGAACCTGTAAGCAGCTAAAACTTCGCGACTATGCCATCAAAAAGTATGAAACTTGGTGTACTGCATTAGTTTTTGACAAAGGGTTGCATGGACACATTCATTGCCAGAACAAAAACCAGTCTTTGCTATTATTTATATTAAAATTTTTTGAGCCGCAAAATCAGAGATGTATTTTCATTGAATGACCTCTCTTTACACATTGGTAGCCAAAAATCAACATAATCACATCTGTATATATTTAGAATGGTAGTGTAACAGTAAGTTCTATTAGTCATTGCATCGAATCCAAATGCTGTTTTAATGTAGCCCAGATCTAGATATTATATACGGTTGGACTTGTACCTAGTAAAGTTGCAAGATTTATCTTGCATGGGTGGACTAGTGTAAATAATTTCTTTTAGACCGTGTGAACTGAAAATTTCATCGACTTAGATCTATGATTCTATCCTACTATATATATATTGAGGATCTTCTGCTTCAGCTATTTGTCATATTTTGTTTTATTACTTTTTTGTTTGCATGGACGTTTAGTTCATTTTAATTTTCTGTGTCTGACTTTCTCTGTGATGTCACACCTGACAAAATTGGTTAAGTCTAATGTCATCTGAAAAAATACAAAAAATATATTCCTTTTCACAATTTTATTCCCTGGAGTATCAGTGGGGGGAAAAGCACAAAAAAATAAAAAATTTTGCAGAAAAAGAAAAATCAGCTCTTGCGGATATTCAAATCATCCCCCTTATCGACTCGGCAGGTGAGTTTACTCATTAGCTAGCATGCCACCGGGGAACCTGGTGACCCAATGTAGGGTACCTCTAAATGAGGACACTATAACTGATTATAAGTATCACTAAAAAAAAGACAACTTGGTGCATCATTACCGTAAGAAACACCATGTGTTACTCCGAATTGAGCCATCTTACTGTGTGAAGAGCCTAATTATTCAACAAAACAAGTCAGAATTGTGATCTGAAGAAGCCCTTCCAATATAAAAATCACAAAAGCAAAAATCCGTCTGCGAATAAAATTCTGATCTTATTCGCAGACGTCTGCGAATAAGTGTGGCCTAGAATCTGTTTAGCCTATTTCTTGCCAGTTATCATCTGTAGACAAGATCTAATGTAGATTTGCTTGGCATTTAACAACTAGGTCTAGATCCAGTAGTAGTATCAAATTAACGAAAAGAATTCCATATAAGAATAACCCGACCACCTAGTCATGATACTAATAGAGGTGACTGTGTCAAACCTCTATCCCGAACCATATACTTTTTCCAATCCCCAAACCTGTCCTTGACTTAACCCTGTCATAATGGTTCAAAGTGTTCAGGACATTATGGACTCATTGCAAATCTGCTTCCACAGGCTCCGTAGATACTACTCCCATGATCACCATCAGTCCTGATTCAGCACCTTTTTTTTTTCTTGTCAATCAACATACTTGAGTGTAATCTCCATTTTATTCTTGCTACCGTAGTTCATTCCTTTTATCACCATAATTTTTCAAAATTGAATAATTCCTTTATTTTTTTTCAGTTGAATGCAGATAATGATGATGACGAGGTAAGTGAAGTCAACAATGAGGAGGATGCCAAAGATATCCAAGAAGAAGACCACAGTGACACTACTCTACAGACTCAGGTCAAAAGTTCAGGAAAAGGCAAGAAGAAAAAGAAGAAACGGAAAGGAAAAGAAGCTGAAAGTAATCCATCTGAAGATGGTTTTGTTGAGGTAAATTTTACTGTGAGCAGGGCTTAGTATATAAGTGAAACAACTCATATTGTATACCATTGAATTTCTTAAGTTATTAGCAGACTTCCGAAAATTCTTCTTCAGAAATTTTAATTATATTCTCATGATCCCCATGAGAGATCCACGTGTCTGTGGTTTTTTGGCATATGTTTGTTTTGTTTTGTCATCAGTGTGCATGCAGGTTATCACTGATCTAATTCCCATCCAAAGAGCCATGTTTTGTAAAGTTTATCTCCATTATTGTCACTCACTGCATAAGTTGACACGCTTTATCATTTTATTCTTGTTACATTAGTTTATAGACTGACTGAGGTAGTTATGCTACACCTAAGATAAATGATCTCGGCATATTTTTTTTTTTTTAAACGTCAGAAGCCAGATGATGAAATAGAAGCCAGTATTCAAGAGGTCAACAGAATTCTTGGCGATCCTGGAAGTGCATGTGCACCAGCAAAGTCAAGTGATGCCAGTTTTGCCATCAACATGAAACCTCTCTTACACATTGACTACAGGTATCCTTTATGTTCCTTTCTCAGTTCTACATCAGTTAGGGAGTTATTCACCAGTCTCATCTACCTTTATGCTAATCAATGATGTACATCATAAAGCATACTCATGATGTAGCTTCGTAAACAAGTACTTCCTCACATCATATACACGGTGGACTTCAATTGAGTTGAACCCGCATGAGTTGATCTTTTTTGGTGGAAGTGGCACCGCCACATCATATTTTATATTAAAAAATGGTTGTGTTGACTCCAGTTCAATCGCATGCTCATCCTCATTGTAACTTCTGACTTCCAGCCCCGTGGCCAAACCAATTTCTGCAAACATGCTGACACAGGCTTGTTCAACAATTCTTTACTCTTAACAGCGATCGAGGGGGAGGGTAGAGGTGCCAAAAATGATGCAATGAGTAGGCTGTAGAGCCTTCCTCTTATGTGTCTGTCTGACCAAGCGAGAAACTTGCCATGGAGAGTGGCAGTGGTACGGGTGGGCCCCTGCATGCAACGTGATTCTGCCCCAATTATCAATGATATCAGTCATCAACACACGTACCCGAGATGGTGCTCCCATTATGACCAGTAAATTTATCAGTTGCTGACCTAACCACAACAGGTACAGCCAAGACACAGTTTACCTTGTAAGATTAACATGCAATAAACTGCAGCATCACATGACTGTGTTAAATATTGTGGCACTTCAACACTGCAAGTACGTTGCTGTAGTGTTTACATATTCACCAAACTACATTGGATGGGGAGGGGGATGAGTATGGCATTGTTACACTGCATAATGGTAATTCCATGCCACTGATAACAAGGTGGTATGTCGCAGTAGACATATGGTCTTACATTTGAATATCATAAATGGGAAGAATGTCTTTATCGATTGATGACGTCACACACAATACCTGCAGCCAAGATGAAGACAGCCAACAGAGTTTGCTGACCAGAATTACTGGGCCTAATAAAGCATTCAACGCTGCTTTCTTGTTTTATGGCCATGGTACAATCACTTCTAAAGAAAAAGATAATCAAAAGATCTCATAGATGTGCCTATGCAGTTTTGTGAGTGGGGGGGGGGGGGGTCTGCGAGAAGGGATGCAATTATATGTATGGTATGGAGAAAAATGCATAATAGTGGTTATTTCTCGGCTCAGAGGTAGATCAAACTTTGGTAAATCGAAGTGTAATCCATTTCCCGACAACTTCAGATTATGCAGGCTCCACTGTATATTGTAGATGGTCAGCATTCATCCCAGTCCATTTTGGCAATTTTCAACATCAATCTCAGCTTGTCAGAAGAGACCAGTGGGATAATTTGTACTGAATCCTAGAAAAGCACAGTAATACAGCACGAAGTACAAATTTCATAACTGCAAGTCTTTTCTTTTTGTAGAGTGACTAATAGTAAGACAATGTCAATAATCTTGAAAAACACAGACCGTGAGAGGGAATATGTGAGTGTGCATGAGAAAACCCACAATAAGTCGGCAGTATGACATTTTGAGTTCTGTACATAATAAAAGGCAAGACATTTCTGATAATTGAAGTCGGCGATCCCCCTAAAACAAGATTTTGAGAAAACGGCATTTAACCCTATAAGTGGCAATAGCTAATTGACCAAGTAATATTGGAGTGATTGTTGTTAGGAGACCGCAGTCTAATTACAAAGCCGTTATAGAGATCATAGTGAGTAGTGTTCACTGCTCATCTACAGTTTACCATGTAACATGCCACGGTCCCCTAAGCAACAGCCAAGTTGGAAGTTTGTGTCGGACCCATATTTTCACTTCAAAGCCGTTTTTCTCAAAATCAGCTCTGCCGACTTATTGTGGGTTTTCTCATGCACGCTCACATATGTGTTGGCATGTTCAGTCTACCTCGCTGTTATTCTGTATCAGACATCAAAAACAAATTATATCTTTTTTCAGATGGTTTCTATAGTTTTCTTTATTATGCAGATTGTCTCTAGATTTTGATTTTCTTCATTCTGAACATTCCCTAGATTCACCTGTTGTGTTTTTAGATCTCCTTATATAGTTAATGTAGAATCTGTAATCAAATTGTTCCATCCGTGTCCAGAAATTTGAATCCTGAAACAGAACTGAAAAGAATGTTTGGCTCGCAGGTGGTTCGAGGAGATCAACAAAACAGGTAAATGCTGTATGTTTACTTTTGTTCAATTAGATAATCTGGTATCGGTAGTTAACCATCTGTTGGTGTAGTTAACCATCTCTTGGTGCCATGCTCTCGTTCATCATGTTAGATTTTGTGAAAATGCTTGATAGAAAATCATGGAAGTACAATCATGATTTAGTTTCGCATAATATATATTAGCAAAAATTTTATATGTGTAAGTGTGAAGTGATGCAAGAATTATTCAGATGATATGTAAATGCACTTGAAAATTCTACCAGTTACTAGAATTATAAACAGAGAGATGCAATTTCATGCCCTCGACTAATGAATGATGCTTAGGTCCTTCTAATGAGCAAACGTAGATAGTGCATTGAATGGGTGCAAATCGCATCTCTACAGTCAGCGCATAGAATTGCATTATTTAGACTGAATTGCATGTCCCTTCTTATGTCTTTTATCTTCTTGCGCAAATTGAAATTAGAAATGACGAATTCAAAGCTGTGATTTTTTTCAATATACTTTCAAAATAGACCTCCAACAACCAGACTCACAACAGATAGATAAAGAACCAGAACCTCTCTTGGAGGAAGTACAGGCTGCAATAAAACAAATAAAGAATGGAAAATCCCCTGGATTAGACAACATACCAGGTGAACTCCTGAAACATACCAGCGAATCAGGAATAAAAGCACTCCACCAAATGATCTGCAAAATTTGGCAGACAAATGAATGGCCAACAGACTGGAAGCTACAAGAATTCGTCATGCTATACAAAAGCGGCAATGTCAAAGACTGTGGAAATTATAGAACCATCGCCCTCATCAGTCACACCAGCAAAATCCTGCTCATCATCATACTCAACAGAATGAAATCTAAGGTAGAAGAGGAACTATCAGAATGTCAAGCTGGTTACAGGACCAACAGAGGAACCGCTGACATGCTCTTCATACTACAAATAATGATTGAACAGATAAGAAGCAATGGAAACGAAGCCTTCATCACGTTCATAGACTACAGCAAAGCGTTCGACAGCGTTAGGCACCATCACCTGTTCGATATAATGATTAAGATGGGATTCCCGAAACACCTTGTGACCCTCATCGCTGCACTATACCACGAACAAAAGGCAACGATTAGATGGAACAATGAGAACTGTCCATATTTCAACATCGAGAAAGGAGTCAGACAGGGTTGCATACTTTCACCTCATCTTTTCAATATTTATACTGAGCAGATCATGAGAAACGCAGACATAGAAGATATGGGAATAAAGATCGGAGGCCGAAACATCACAAACCTTCGCTACGCTGATGACACAGCTCTTATGTCAGATAACATCACCAGCATGAAAAGAGTGTTGCACAGAGTGGATGAAGCGGGCAAGACAGCAGGCCTACACCTAAATGCTAAGAAAACCAAAGTCATGCATACTGGAACAGGGCACCATGAACACCAGGAGATACTAGTAAACAAAACAGCACTAGAAAAAGTGACTGATTTCAAATACCTAGGATCACATAAATCGCAAGACGGAAGCTGCTCAAAGGACATAAAAACAAGGATAGGAATGGCAAAACACAAAATGGTTCAACTAAACAACATTTGGAAGGATAGAGGCACACCAACGGACCTCAAAGTGAACATACTTAAGTGCTTGACCTGGCCAGTCCTACTATATGGTTGTGAAGCCTGGACACTCAAAAAGGCAGACATAACAAGATTGGAGGCAGCTGAAATGTGGCTTTACAGAAGGCTACTCAGAATAAGTTGGACAGAAAGGAGAACAAATACAAGCATCTTAGAACAGCTTGGCACCACCAGAAGAATAACACCTGAAATAAATAAAAGAAGACTTGCATACATCGGCCACGCGGCCCGAAACAAAAGCACGGCCCTTATGATATCAATCCTTCAAGGAAAGACAGAAACAAAGAGAAAACAAGGAAGACCACCCATTACATATCACGATAACATCAAGAAAGTCAGCCAGCTGGAAATAAGTGAACTAACTAGGAAAGCTAAGGACAGGATTGGGTGGAGGAGATTTTGTCGTGACATCCACTGTAGCAGCTAACATCGATGACGATGAAGCCGACAGGTGACAGGTGACTTTCAAAATGGCACAACCACAATATTATAAATTACATTGTTGTTTTGCACTGCAGATAATCATGAACTAAAGTCACAAGTGCCATAGACCTTGTAACTGGGTGGGTAATCTTTATTCTTATAATATTGTTCAGGAATCGAAGACAGAGAAATCAGCGTGTACAACGCAACAGTCGTTTAGTCCAACCTAAAGAGACTTGGCACAGCACTGGAGGTTCTGGTAGGTGTTATCTTTGAGAAATGTTGCCATGACATAAAGTACAATGATCTTTTTTTTTTGTTGTTTTTTTTTTTTGCTCCCTTTGATAAGCCAAATCTTGGGAGACTGTGTTTGACATGAGTTGAGTTTGGTGCACTTTCCCTGAATAGAAATGAGTGCAAAGTGACAGGGGCACACATGAAATCTGTAGGAGGACTAGATTATTATTGGAAACTTTCTAGGTCAGAGAGAGGGAGAGACAAGTCTGGGAGCACAGATTTATCCTGGGCACTGCGGGGTATCTCATCTAGTTATGAATATAAAATTACCAATTTTCTTTTTTTTTTTTTTCCCTTCTCACAGGTCTGTCGATGAAACACTTGGGAGACAATTGCTTTGCCTATGTGCATTCTCAAGCTTACCAGAAACTTCAATTTAGATTCTGTGATGCCGTTGAGTCTGGTCATCCTGAGAATATCATGGTCAGTTCTTGTGTTATCCATGTTTCCAGACTTTTTTTCATTTTTCAATTGTTTTGTGGGTTGTTTTTTTCTATCCTGTTTACGCATGTACTTTTGTGCATGCAAAACTATAACCCATTTTTCTTTTTTGTTCACTGGTTTAATCTCAACCCATGACTTTCTCAGATTCCTGACTGGCAGAGCTATCTGTCTTAATTGGAGCTTGCCATCCTGGTATTCTAGGGTGCTGAAATATGACCTTATTACGGGTTTACTGTGAAGCTTCCTGAGTTGATTTTCTCATTCATGATAGTGATGATATCTACATGCACATATAAAATGAACTTTTTTATGGTTTGCTAGATTTGGCCACTGAAATTATCATAACCATTTCAGTTCCAGTGCCATCATAACGACGCAGCACAGCACTTCGATTTCGGTCCACGATCTTCTTTATTGGTGCACAGATAATGCTGTAATTTAATGTTGAAGATCGTCATGTGCGTCAGTAGTGTATCTCAAGATCGTCAACAGCAAATTATAATAGGATTACCTGCACTCTGGAATGGTGGTGCAGGAACAAAGATAATTTTGGTGAAAGAACCTGAAAAGGTTAGGGAGAAAAAGAAGAAAAAAATGAAGAATGAGAAGGATTGTTAACTAAGTCGAAACATGTGATAGCTGACATTGATACTAGATTCATGGTGTTAACTAAAGTGGTCTGTTTCAAATTCTTTGACCATTAGGCCTTTTGCAAGGGATGAAGTAACCAGCACTGCAATGTAGATATGGGGGAAAACATGTAGTTCATTTTTCAGTTTGGAACTGACTTATTTTGCTATTTTGTCTTATGCAGGAAGTGTTGAGAGAGAATCCATACCACGTTGATTCCCTAATTCAGATGGCTGATTTTCACAGGATTAATGAGGATTTTCAAACAGCAGCTGAATCAATTGGTGAGGAAAATCATTGTTTCTATTCCAAAACCTCCAAAACTAATGTTTTAAAGAAAGGTCTTTGGTTACAGATTTGGATATGTGTATTTCATTTTTTTATGATGCAAATATTCTGCCATTGTCATTTGGTTTACACCATCATCAAAATTGTTTCTAATTCCAGGTTTTACTTAATATTTTATTGAGAAGTTTGTCTTATGACCACCCAAATGATGCCCAGTCAGTGAGATACATAGCAAATTTATTTGTAAATTACTAAATGCCTGAAATAACATGATCTTTTTTTTGTTTTTGTTTTGTTGTTGCAGTAAACATATGTAAGAAACTTTAATTTGCACAAAGGGAGGGATCTTGGGAATTTCCCTTCCCTAGAGAAGGATTTATTTGCCTTTGATTCTCAAACGTTTTTATTCTTATGGAGCAAAGGCCATAATGTGTTAAAATTTTAATTGTAAATGTTCTATTTCAGAGAAAGCCGTTTATGGACTAGAATGTGCTTTTCATCCCATGTTCAATATGGCAGCTGAGAATTGTCATCTGAGCTATAGGAGACCGGAGAACAGGTCAGTGAAATTGCTCTCTCTAGGAAAAATATTTAGAGAATCTATTGAATTTCTTAACTTTTAAAAATATTATTTTGTGTAACGAAGCCAACACACTTCATATGTCTAAGTTTGCTGAATAGCATGTCTGTATTTTCTGATACAGGGGCTTACACCTATGTTTATTCAAGCATGTCCTGAACCTTGGCAGAAGAGGATGCAACAGGACAGCCTTTGAGTTCTGCAAATTGTTACTAAGGTAGGCAGAAAGTTGTGTTTGAAAATGCAGAAAATTGCTCAGTTTCACAATCATAGAACAGCAAACACGGCACATAATGAGGTTCCTTTTTTTTCTCATGCTGATCACTTTGTATCAGCACAAGTAAAAAGTAATCTGTATGTTGCAGTTTGATGTCCTGAATATGTAATCTTTATTTTTGGACTTTTTTATGAAGAAAATGTTAGGTAAACCGATGTAAATTCATTAAGCAGGTATGAACAAAAATAGAAAGAGCTTTTATAGATGTTTATAATAATGTAAATAAATGCAGTTCTTAAAAAAGAGGAGATCAATGGCTCTTGCATAACCTACATGAATGGGTGAAATATAGAAAAGGTTTTCTGGTAAGGCCCAGTGGCTTTAGAGATTTTGGGCATTATTATACCCCAGCACTGAACCTTAAAACGTAGGAACTGTCATGGTGGAGACTGTATATAATTCTGAACAGAGAAGTATAACACAGCTCAACTTCTGTGTGGTGTCATGAGGCATAGTGGCAAATAAAGTAAAGATGCTAGGATGAGTAACACAATTTCCAAATATTCGTTCTAAAGTGGAGCTGATTTTCTCCTTCCACAGCCTGGATCCTGGTGAAGATCCCTTGGACTGTCTCAGTATGATTGACTTTTATGCACTGCGGAGTGGGCAGTATGATCATTTGATCCAATTGGAACAGGAAGTTATAGTTAGTATCATCTTCCACTTTAGTTTAATATATAAACATATATTCTAAATCGTTTTCTTGTTGTTGTTTTTTTGACTTACTCAAGCTATACCTTCTAAATAAAAACAAAACAAAAAAATGCAGAAAAGAAACAAAATTTAGTTACAGTCCTTTCTTGATCACTGAATCAATATTTTTTATATCTCAGTCTGCCATTATAAGGGAATCCTCATTATAGATGAATTCTTAGTATTTAGTGAGCTTGATTTAGTCTTGTATTTACTATGTTTACAAATTCTTGTTTTTATTAGTCATGTAGCATGTAAGACAAACTGCCTGTCCAGGATCAGTATGGTTTTCTCACACATTATGTTTTGTGGTATAGTGGACAATTGACAGGTCCATGTAGTCAAGGTCACCCACTGCCTTATTTTTTGTTTCCATCTGTATTTGCCTCGTCTATTTCTTGGAATAAAATGACTCTCAACATGTCAGTGTATCTTCTTGACAAATTCTGACTTGTGCAATTTGTTCGTCCTTCACTTCACCTACAGGAGTTTAACCTACATTCAAACAGTAAATCAGCTGTAATTACTGTATTCAAAGTCATTTGCCCTCTGTAAATATATCATTTCATTTGCTATGCAGAGTTAAGTTTTTGTTCTCTGTCTTCATTGTTGAAATGAATCTTTCTCATTTCAGAGACAAGAGAGCGGTGTTCAAGTGCCAAGCTTTGCTATGTCTGTGCCATTGGCTTATTTCAAAGTAGCATGTAGAGATGGTGGTTCTACTGATACAGCTGATCAGATGGTATTTTTATTTTGTTGTTTTTCATGAACTAGATCTTCTTAACTCATCAAACAGATTCAAGATATGATGTGAACAAGCAAAAAGATTCTTGACCTCCTACAGAAAACACATATTAGTTACAATATGGGAGTCGTGCAGCTGGAGCCTTTTAGTGGTATTTAAAAACTTAAGAACCTTCAGAGCTACCTCAGAAATGGAAGGCTTTGGCCGCAAACTATTTTTGGTAATGATGGAGTCTTTACTTCATAAATAATATGCTCTCTCCAGGCGTTGATACTGCTTTAGGTATTGCGACTATTATATGTAAGGTCAGCTGTTGTTTAAAAAATAAATCCCAATTTTGAAGGCCTTGAAAAAAAAATTCCTTTGTACTACAGTGTACAATATCAGAAGTTTTTTTTTTTTTTTTTTTTAAACTTATGATGGCATGTGACGTGAGGCTTTGTGTATGTAGTGTGAGACAGACAAAATCATCTGTAGTTATAAAAAAAAAAAAAATCTGTCACTGTAGCAGAGAAATTGAGCGTCCCGACATAAGTGCTTTTGTCTTTGTATTCCTCAGCTGCAAGACAATCTCCTTTATTTCCCCATGATACTGATGCCATTGCTGGACCAGTGCAATGTCCAACCAGACAAACGTGTCAGCTCTCACCCGTTCTTTAATGACAAATCTGAAATGAATGATGAGTAAGTGTGGACAAGGGTGGGTTTAAGGTCACTGGTTTCAGTAATGATTACAGTCATTCTGTAAATAGATGAGAATAATATGGTCAGATCCGTCATTATTTCTCACCTCTTCACACAAATGTTATCATAAGAAATACCGGTACTGCCTATTGGGTAAATGAATTTCAGTTATTGTGGATTCAGTTACTTATTTTAAGAATCCTAGTATTCCTAAATTAGTTTTGTGTTTTGTTTCTTTTTGTTTGTGTGTGAAACAAACAAAATTTGCCCTTTCAACTCAAAGCGCTATTGCCAGAGACTGTTCTCAGCTTGCTGGAAGGGGGATCTTTCCTGCTGTAAACCATTGTTGTAGAATTAACTTTTAAGATGTTGGGGTAATGAAAAGTATTTATCATAAGTAATCATGGGCAAATCTTATCATTCTTCATTCAGAAAATCATTAAAATATCTTTCACAAGAAGAAAAGGAAATTACAACAGCTTTTCCTGATATTGTGAAACACAGGAGAGGGGGGGGTTATGTATGAGCTTGATACATCCGAATGACATCATGTTATTAAATGTGGTAACTGGCCTTCATTCTGAGTTTTAATGCTGGTCATTTAAGTTCTGTCCATTGACAAAATTAATATCTAAAAAAATTAATTAAAATGTACCATAGCCATCATGATTTAGTACCTTCTCTTCTTTATGGCACATATTGTTGCCCTGGAGAGAAAAAAACATGTCAAAAGTATGCATCTGAAAATGTTATTAAAGGATTAATATTCATGCAACTTGATTTCACAGCATCAATGAATTAAGGCGGCTAATTACCATGTATGTCAAGAGATGTGAATCATGCTGGAAAGAGCCCGATGTTATGGCGTGGTTGGAGCGAAATGTAACTGCAGTATTGGATATTATTGAAAAGGGAACTGATCCACGTCCTGAGAAATATGCAAAGCTGTAAGTTAATAATGTTTAAGGAATTATAGTGAGTCTGTAAAAGTAACTTTGTAGTTTATTTGACCATCAGAGAAAACAAAGTTTCAGAAATATGGAAGGACATGATTGAAAAATCTTTTCAGCTGTTGATAGCATCTTCCATATTTTAAAGAATGTAAACACGATTACTTAAGAGAATGCTCAAATGCACTTATTTTTACTAAAAGGTGTCGAAATGTCAGCCTGTGTACGTTTTATACCAAGTTAAAATTTTAAAATAATTTTGTATTGATTATTATCAAATCATTTTACTCTCTTGCTCCTCTTTGTTTCATTTCTAGACGTTACCAACGACTCAAGTATCCACCAATTTCCCTTTTGAGACATTATGTCTTGTGTGAAATACCAGGAATTGGCTTGCCCAGAGTAAGTTTATATGCATGAATAGTTAAGGTTTTGATTTTTTCCAGACAAATTTGGCCATTTTCACAATTCAGTAATGTTGTACAGAACTCCCCCCTCATAGGCTTGTTCCTGAACTGGGGTAGTTTTCCCTAACTCAGCTTCTATTTCCCCTATATCTTCTTTAAAATAACTGAGTAAATTGTTGTCCCCACGTTCGTGGGCTATCTTAATATATTTGGAATTCATTTCAAGAATTGCAATGAGACTGTACTAGTGCTGGAACAATATCTCTGTTGTTTTGTGACTGCACACAATGTTCCTGTGTACATAATGTAATCCTGTTCTTGCCTTGCTTGCAGCAACATATCATGGATACTGTATTGAACTATGACCCATTTCCACCTCCGGATAGTATTATCTCCTACACAAGACCACAACGGTATGTTGGAATTAGACAGTTTACAGTAGTTGCCACTGTAAAACATTAAACGTATGATCTGTGCATAAATTACTTGAGTTGGTTGTAATCTATGCAAGCTATTTATCATGACAATAAGCTGTAAATCAGGTCTTTTAATACCTGATAAAATCGGCATGAAAAACAGTTGTTCAAGGACATGTTTTGTTCCTTAGAATTTTAATGTTGGGAGGAGTTTAGACATGGAAAATCGTAAATTGTGCATTTGGTCTAAGTTCACGTAGAGAGAAAATTAGCATGAAATGGACTTGTTTAATAATAAAGTTTATTTCCCATAGTTTTAATGTCTAGGGGAAGATTATGCATGATCTTACAGAGTCCAGGCCTTGGAGGTTCTGTCACCGTGAAATACCAGCCCTCAAGCTATTGTAATCAGCTGCATCATTAAAACATGATAAACCAACAGTTCTTTTTACGGTTTGCCACATCACTGATTGTGTCTGTGAAACCAAACTTTATTTTACATTCTACCAACAGAGTAACAGTTGCTTCTCAAGATCAAGGTGGTATTCTGAGGACTTTGCTGCATTCGCTTCTCCCAACCTATAATCCTTACGTAAGTTTCAGCAATGTTCATTGAATTTTATTGGTTCATGTCTTCAGCTTTTAATTCTCGCTGACTCTCTGACCAACTTGTTGAGAGGAAAGTTTAGAGTCCGTGTGGTATCAAAGACAATCCTTTCTTACTCGTGGCATGCAGTAGTAGCACCTTGAGCTTCATACTCTTTTCAGTAGCATTCTGTGGCAGTGTCATAAATGACTCCACTTTAGTTGATTCGAAATTCTTAGCTAAGTTCATATAATTTAAGACATGTGTAGGAGTGCAGGGAAACTAAAAAATGTGTTCTCAAAAAACTCAGGGATGTGTGGGTTTTTTAACTTTTCGAGGCCCAAGCAACTCACACTGAGTCAGCGACACTGCTTTCAAATGCCCAGACAAAGCAGTGTATGTCAACTTAGTAGACTTATTATTTTACTTGACACCATTGGGATTTGGAGTTTTATTAATCTTTCTTCTTTTCTACATGCAGAATATGTAGTTTTATAGAATTAAGCAAATATCAGTTGTTTCAGTGGGATTTTTTCGGTCATAGCAGTCCAAAATTAATGTTGGCAAAGTTTGTACAATTACACAGGTCTTGGAGGTTAACTTGTGTTTAGGAAGTATCCACCCCTTTGTCAATTTATCTCATGGAAATGAAAGCAAACATGTAAGAACATTTACATGAAGTCATCCCTCTGCCCTAGTATAGAAAAATAAGTGCATTTTCATCTTATAACATCATAGGCCTCATGCATTTCATCTTCTCTCTTAACAATGTTATTTCATGTTAATCATTCCATGTAGATGCACAATTCTGTGGTATGATTGAAAATCTACCCAAAAATCTCCCAGTAAATCTACAAAATGACAGTGGTATTAATTAATGTACGAGTCATTAAAGGTAGGAAACAGAAATACATGTAGAATATGTTTTACATGCAGATATACTTTATGTGGTGTATAATGCAATACTTCACAGACTCAGGATTTGAGAAGTGCGATATGAAAAGGGAGGGGAAGGGGTTGTAAGGCATTGCATGAGATGGTGCTACACATCCCATGTCACTTTTAGAATTATCTTGTGCACATGCTTATAGCTGTTTACTTCATTGATTGCATCTGAAGTTGTTTACATTTTGTTATTGTACTTAACAGGAAGCAGCTGAAGATGCCAACAGGAGAAGACGTGCCAACCACGTGGAACGTGAAGAAGAAGGCGAGGAAGGTGCTGGAGCTGGGGGGATTCCCCAGCAAATTCAACAGAGTGTGAATGCTATCATGCAGGCTATGAGACAGCTTCTGAATGATCCAATGGTGGCCCTCAATGCTGGGGAGGGCATCATCAGGCATGAAGAAGACGAGCAGCCAGAAGTAAGGGAGAATGAGAGAGAGTGGGAGGAAGAAGAAGAAGACTTTCAACAGAATCAGGATGATAGGAGATGATCCTGTGTCATCCTACACCTTGTTGCAAATTATCTATGTATGTAACTGTGGAGTTGAAAACATTATGGAAAAACAGCATGAATAATTGTGAAAGAGCAAGAACCATTGAATATCGCTGCCTGCAAAATTCCATAGTTTTGTAATTCTTTAATTTATTTTCAGAATCCCTTTCTTTTTTTAATTTGTTCTGTTTTTTTTTCAATTTCCAATGTAGAGGTGTTTGAGGAAAAGAAGGTTTTGTAGTACTTAAAACAAGGGTTGAAGGTCCTTTCAGTTAATGCTTTTTTAAATGTGTATTACATGTCTGAGTCAGCTGTGACATGTCTGAAGGTGTCATTCATCAGTGAAAGAATCTTATTAACTTTTGTAGTACAGAAATGTTACTTTTTATTTTACAGAAATCAAATAAGACAAAATCACTTGGATCCAGTGAATAACTATTCACAGATTAAGTTAGTAGCGTATCTGTTTATAGGTATTCACAGCACTTCAGATGAGAAGAGAACCTGTTTATGTCAGTTTATTCATCATTATATCTTTCATTTTGTTAATTTAGACAGAACATTTGCCCTTCAGCTTGAGCCATATTCAGGACTATCAAGTTTTAATTTTCTTTTGGTCTTCTGTTTCTCAAAACTGTCTTTAAGTTATGTTATATGTAGCCATATGATGAAATCCTATTAGCATTTTACGTACATATGTGTAGTGCATACACCATAACTATCACACCTGTACTTCCAGGCATTGTCTCTGTCCTCATTTCTGGTGTCACCTTAAGGACAGATTTTGTTTGTTTATAAACACAACTGTCCTTTAAGGAAAATAGCTCTAGAATACAAACTGGAACCAGGTGTCCTTTTCCCACCAGGCAGATATGTTCCTATTTCACAGGAAGTGATTTTTCATGCTCTTGTGATGGTCGAACCATCAAAGAATGCTTGACATACAAACTTGTGTGAGACTTTCAGATTCATTCTCACAAATGTATTTGAGAAGTCGCAAAGATCTGTTTTGAGATGTATAATTTGACAGTTCCAAAAAAATATTCTCAGATGACATTTCTTCATAGACACAGTTGGGCTCTAACGTGTGTACCTTTAGCGTGAGAGACAGATTTCATACCACAACAACTTAACATCCCAATTGTGCCTTTCAGCCTGACTTAATCTGTTGATAGATTATGGTGTCAAATGACCTCCTTCATTTTTACACCATGTACTATTATTACACACACAAGCCAACCCCGGTAAGATAAATCTTGCAAAATTTCCTTGTATCACATCCATTTGTATATTTAGATCTAGGTTGCATTCATAACGGCACTTAGGTTTGATGCAAAGGCTAATAGATCATTTTGTTACACCACAATTCTTGCAGAATACACAGATGTGATAAGTTGACTTTCAGCCGGCAATGAGTAAATGGTGACGTAGAGCGTTTCCGGTGACACTTTTTGGTTCTTTCTGATGAAAATGCCTCTCCGCTTTTGCGGCTCAAAAATTTTAATATAAGTAATTGTAAAGACTGATTTTTGTTCAAAATGAATGTGTCCACGTAACTCTTCGTCAAAAATTGAAGCAGTACACCATCCTATGGATTAGGAGAACGAAACGACCGAGGAGACATGTTAGCATCTTTCTGCCATGCAAATGAAATGAGCATCACGAACACTCTCTTTAAACACCCGATGCGAAGAAGATACACATGGATAAACCCTGGAGGCAATCTCCGAAACCAGATTGATTACATCCTGATTGACAAAAACTGGAAAACAACTGTGCTCAACTCAAAGACAAGGCCAGGGGCAGACTGTGACACTGACCACATTTTAGTGACAGCAAAGCTGAGATTGAAAGCCTATAGGAAGAGCAAGCCAAAACCCACCACCAGATTTGACACGGACAAACTGAAAGACCCTGAAATCAGCAATGCTTTTCAGATCGAAACAGAAAACCGTTTCTCAGCATTACTCAAGGAGTGGTCAGCTGAAGAAAGACACCCAGATACACTGTGGAAAGACATGAAAAGAATTTGGAGTGAAACAGCTGAATCGAAACTCAGGAAAAGAACGAGGAAAACTCCCAAACCATACATCAGTGAAGAAGTGATAGAGCTTGCAAAAAGAAAGAGCAAAGCCAGAAAACTTAGTAAACAAGATGAATATCATGCACTGAAGAAGGAAATCCAAACAAAGATCAGAAGAGACAAGAATGCATGGTTAGAAAGAGAGTGTGCAAACATAACAGAATGTAATACACAAAGAAAGTCAAAAGAAATGTTTGAACAAATAAGAAAAGTAAAAAAGAGGGATTTCCAACCACAGAACTTGAGTCTGAACAACAAAGAAGGCACAACACTGACAAACACAAAAGATGTGCTCTCAAGATGGCACGAATACGGCAAGATGCTGTTTGCGGACAACATCAGACCAGACCCGAGGGACCTCCAACAACCAGACTCACAACAGATAGATAAAGAACCAGAACCTCTCTTGGAGGAAGTACAGGCTGCAATAAAACAAATAAAGAGTGGAAAATCCCCTGGATTAGACAACATACCAGGTGAACTCCTGAAACATACCAGCGAATCAGGAATAAAAGCACTCCACCAAATGATCTGCAAAATTTGGCAGACAAATGAATGGCCAACAGACTGGAAGCTACAAGAATTCGTCATGCTATACAAAAGCGGCAATGTCAAAGACTGTGGAAATTATAGAACCATCGCCCTCATCAGTCACACCAGCAAAATCCTGCTCATCATCATACTCAACAGAATGAAATCTAAGGTAGAAGAGGAACTATCAGAATGTCAAGCTGGTTACGGGACCAACAGAGGAACCGCTGACATGCTCTTCATACTACAAATAATGATTGAACAGATAAGAAGCAATGGAAACGAAGCCTTCATCACGTTCATAGACTACAGCAAAGCGTTCGACAGCGTTAGGCACCATCACCTGTTCGATATAATGATTAAGATGGGATTCCCGAAACACCTTGTGACCCTCATCGCTGCACTATACCACGAACAAAAGGCAACGATTAGATGGAACAATGAGAACTGTCCATATTTCAACATCGAGAAAGGAGTCAGACAGGGTTGCATACTTTCACCTCATCTTTTCAATATTTATACTGAGCAGATCATGAGAAACGCAGACATAGAAGATATGGGAATAAAGATCGGAGGCCGAAACATCACAAACCTTCGCTACGCTGATGACACAGCTCTTATGTCAGATAACATCACCAGCATGAAAAGAGTGTTGCACAGAGTGGATGAAGCGGGCAAGACAGCAGGCCTACACCTAAATGCTAAGAAAACCAAAGTCATGCATACTGGAACAGGGCACCATGAACACCAGGAGATACTAGTAAACAAAACAGCACTAGAAAAAGTGACTGATTTCAAATACCTAGGATCACATAAATCGCAAGATGGAAGCTGCTCAAAGGACATAAAAACAAGGATAGGAATGGCAAAACACAAAATGGTTCAACTAAACAACATTTGGAAGGATAGAGGCACACCAACGGACCTCAAAGTGAACATACTTAAGTGCTTGATCTGGCCAGTCCTACTATATGGTTGTGAAGCCTGGACACTCAAAAAGGCAGACATAACAAGATTGGAGGCAGCTGAAATGTGGCTTTACAGAAGGCTACTCAGAATAAGTTGGACAGAAAGGAGAACAAATACAAGCATCTTAGAACAGCTTGGCACCACCAGAAGAATAACACCTGAAATAAATAAAAGAAGACTTGCATACATCGGCCACGCGGCCCGAAACAAAAGCACGGCCCTTATGATATCAATCCTTCAAGGAAAGACAGAAACAAAGAGAAAACAAGGAAGACCACCCATTACATATCACGATAACATCAAGAAAGTCAGCCAGCTGGAAATAAGTGAACTAACTAGGAAAGCTAAGGACAGGATTGGGTGGAGGAGATTTTGTCGTGACATCCACTGTAGCAGCTAACATCGATGACGATGAAGCCGACAGGTGACAGGTGAGGTGACACCAAGTAAAATATGTAGTTTCATAATTTTTGATGGCTTAGACATGAAGTTTTAGCTGCTTACAGGTTCACCCTCCAGCTCAATTATAGTAAGAAGCCAGATCATGTTATTACATAGTCCTAGGATTTGCATAAAGGCTTTTGGAGATGACTGAAATAAATATGTTTTTGTATGTGACTGTGGGTTAGTGCAGTTCATTGGATATTTATTTTAACCAGCTTGATTATTATGTATTTCATTAGAACCTTTTGTGTAGATAGATTTAATAATATTTAAGTCGGTCACAGAATCTTCAAGCTATCAGCTGTATTATCTAAATTTTTTCATATTAATGTTTTATGAACATCAAGCTTTATTCATTGAATGGCTGTGTGCACTTATAACAAACTGAAGTAGATGTGATAAAAAAAAATTTTTGTATGTGAAATCAGCAGAAATACATTTTCACTCCGCTTGTGAAGAAGAAATGACTCATACTTAATAATCTGACAAAAAACAGGAATTGTCAAAATTTCAGCTGAACATTGCCTCGTAATATCATCATCAGAGTGTTATCAACATAAAAAGATGTATCATTGTACTTTTTTCCCTTCTTTATTATTATTTTTGCTTAAATTCTTCAAATTTGATCTATTTGATTTTTCCTCTTTTAATCTGCTTTGTATACAAGCAATATCTGCTGAGGAATTTTCTGTAAGAATACAGTTGGATGGGTTCTACTTTAATTATTTATGTACTTCAGCTACTTCTTTGCTGAAGCTGATGATAGAATAGAAGTTTATGTGTGACGGTTGCAGTCTGTAACATTGCCTTGTATCCTTTTCGTCTTTTAAGATAATGTTTTAAACATTGACTCATGTCGTTCTCAGACAAATCAGTTATGGTACAACCTTACACGGATTACAATAACTTAAGAGCAGCCTGAACCCTCAAAATGTCAGTGATGTCACGAAGAATTTTTTTTTTCTATAAACGCATCTCCTACTTTCTAATATATTCCTATTCCTTTCCTGCACATTCATGTGCAGTATTTTAAAACCCATACCCATTTAATATATGAAAATGAATATGGACTTAATCAACCCCGTTAAAAAAGTAAGCGGTTTATGCTAATTATGCCACACAGGTAAGATCACTACTCTTACCTTGTCTGATAAGATCATCCATGAGTTTGAAGAGTAGCATCCCTTGCTTAGAGATTGAAACTTTGTGGTGGAGGAAACTTGCTATTTTTAGATGAAACAATAAGAATAAACTTTTTAAACAACATTGCTACTGACTTTCAGCAGAGTTCATTTGGCCTGATGCTGCCACACCCAAACAGCAGAAACTGAGTTACTTGGCAAACAGTGATAAAGCTTTATAACCTAGCCCATATAGGAACTAAGATGTCAGGAGATATTTTATAAATCATTGTGTTGATAAACAGTACATGTATTACTATTACGCCAGAGTTGTGCTGGCCAACCATTGGCCACCAGTCATCTCTGCTTGTCTGGATGGCCTGCCAAAGATCTCAAAACCGTGATAGATAATAATATTTTTTTATTTATGAGCTTATAATTTTTGAGACATCAAATCTGTGTAAATTTGAGTGATTTGTTTTACGCCAAAAAATATTGTTTAAATGAAGTGCAATTTTGAGTTAAATGACAGTTTGAAACATGTTGGTTAACTTCATTCCATAGTCACTTGAATGATCAAACCAGTCCATTTTGAAAAACAAAGGAATTTTGTGAAACGTCCTTTTTTGTCTTGGAAGCTGTCTCAAATAGTTGTTCCTACTGTTGTGTTAGTGTTATCTAGTAATAATAGTGGCAAAAACAACCTGCCTATGGCACTTTTTTTTTTCACAGCAGATGTGAATCCTTGACCTTCTGGGCCTCGCCCTCATTTCTGCTTCTGGGAAAATTCTGATTTTGTGAGATTTTGTTTCTTACGGGCATAATCAAGGAGTTTTCATGATCATTTGGTTGATTTAGTGTATCTATACAAAAAAAATGTAAGAAAACCCCTTTGTTCCCTATGGACTAAAAAACTACTGGACGTATTGAACTGAAATTTGGCACACACAATTGTACGATACTGACCAGTGTTCCTATGTACATAGGCATAAAAAAGCTTATGGGATTCGTGAGTTATTCCAATAATGCGATAAGAATGGAACAGTAAATTTGCGAGAGCGTTTGATCCGAATTGTACGTTCGTTAACCTATGACCTCTTTCTTTGTTAATCGCTTTTCCACTTCCGGCCCCGGAATTCGATTCATAATCACAGTAGTGTCTGTGCGAGCTAGATCTAGCATGCACTGACGCAGCATGCCCCCTAAAAAACGTACTATCGGTAGGCATACAAGTCTCAAATCGCTGTAGTTTTTTTTATTGGAAATTTATTGTTTCGCCATCATTCAGATCTATTTCGAGTCATGGTTCGCCATTTTAAGGTTTCGTTATCATTACCTGCGATGTGTTCACTATCAAACACACTAACCCGTGCGCAAATCATGCAGTTGTACGGGATGCGCAGGGTGTCAACTCACAAAGGCAGAGCAGTAAGACTTATTTTAAAAACAAACAAACAAAAATAAAATAAACAAATAGGAACAGGCCAGATGAAGCAGGTCCATAATAACCACCCAGAACTGAAACCAATATTCAAACCGATTTATCCCCGGCAGGGCCGGGGACCTCAGCTAGTATTGTAGAAATTTTTAAAAAGAACTTTTCTCGCCTTGAGTTCCTGTGGGAACTGCAGCCAAGTGGTAAATTTCTGTGTATCACTGGTGATACATGGGGCCTAGAGAAATAAGGATAAGGATTTCCAAATTGTTGAATTAGTTTTAAAAAAACACAGAAAATCTGTGGGGTCACAGGAGTTTCAAAGTAGGTTTACTGTAGCTTGTGAGATGTTATACATTGTTATACTGCAGCTAATCAGAGATAGGAATCATCTGGAAATTTTCTGATTTTCCCTGTTAAACATTGCTTTTGGTGTTGTCCAAAATATACATAGGTCTATCTTAATATGTGTGTTGGGTTTAGTGGTGATGTGTTATTCAATAGCTCCCACCTCTGGCTTGTTTTTTTGTTTGTTATTGTTTTGTTTTTAACGTTTGACATAATATAAACATTGATATATATCTGCACTGTGTAAATTTTGCTTTATAAATATTTGAAGAATGAGGTGGCAGGATGCTAATGATGAAATTATTTTCCAACTGTGTTATGTATTACATGACAGAATATAAATTAAAGAAACTGTAATTTGACTATGATATAATTAGCTGTCTTTATTTTCAATCTTGTGAGTATTGCTTTTGTGGTATGTTATACGATGATCTGAAACTTAGATTTTGTTTCACTCAGTTTTTTTTCCATAATTTTCTCTAACATATTTGTTCCATAGATCTTTTATTCTGTATTTCTCCCGTATCCTCAGTAGATCTTTTTCCTCTTTTCCTTTTCTCGAATGCCATTTTTCATCTTTCTATTTTTCATTTTCTGTCGTCAACTTCTACAAGTGGACTATGAAAAGAAAACAAAAAAAAAAAAAAAGTTCAGAGATAATTCAGGTTAAAAGGTTAGATCTATATAATTTGAGCTCATTTATTTTCTAATTGATATACCTATGCTATCAAAACTATGCACTGGGTCATCCTCCAACAAATATGGAACAATGCCTACTTTTGAAGTGATATTAAAATAGTAAAATCAAAATTTAGAAAAATGCGGGATAGCCCACTTGTCTTTAAAATGACCAATTGTCTTCCTTTCTTCTTTCTCCCTCCAACATCAAATCTGTCACTGTCTTATATATTTTCATTATGCGTGAAGAATATGACTCAAGCCTATTCAAACTGGTTCTAAAAACAGAAAGAACACCACACTATATCTATTATCAATTAAATGTTTATTTGAATGGAAGATATCAAAACTACACACTCAATCGCCGTTTTCAAATTAACAATAACAAAAGACGTAAAAGAAAATTTAATTTCTTTTTTTATGCTCAGCAAACACTGACATCTGAATCAATGGCCAATGTTAAGACAAGTTTCTGTATCATCATGCAAGACATGAGACAGACTGCATGAGGTGTTGGAGTTACTAGCCAATAAATGGATGACTGTGAATATCGACAAGACCAGACGAGGTGTAAATGCTAATGGCAGGGAGCTTCCTAAAACAAAGACGTGTGACATGGACTTCCGATAATTAAACAAACAAAAAATTGCATTAAATGATAATTATTAACTGAACTGAACTCTCCACCCACGACACTAACACTGGCTAAACGAGCTGTAGATAGCGATAACCTACGAAATCAATTGTCATGAATTCGCTCGCTCTATTGAGTAAGACTCCAGTGTCCCGTTATTCCCTCACCATAAATTAGAACACGATTATTACAATCAAAGATACTAGAACCGATAAGATGTGACACTCCCTTCTTCGCACTTCTAAAAAAAAAAATTGTGCACATAGTTTGCGAGCTGATCGGGGGCGGGGCCCACGGCACAAAACATGAAAAGAATGCTAGATATAATGGTAAATTAATGGTGCTGATTTGTTTAATTGCTACTGCCAGTAAAAAAAAAAAAGTAGCCAAAATGTTCAGAAAGGCTATTGAAGTTAAAATTACAAAATAAGTGATGTCAATCAAGACCAACAGCGATAGCTGAACAAGGAATGAAATTCAATGCTTTCCCTATTTGGCTTTGTAAAATACTGCAGCTGGAGGGTCATGACTTCCCCGCATTCGCCGCTAGGTGGCTGTGCGAAATCTATGCATGCTAAACACGTTAGCTGTCTCATCTTATCTCTAATATCTTTGGTTACAATAAAGACACAGTTTAGGGCAAGTTCATGTATAATTTATTGGTGTTGAGGTCTTTATTTTCGGTGGATCTCGGCCCTTGGTATTTGCACCTGTATATAATAATATTTATTCAAGGCCCACGGGACCCAAATACTGGCCCCCCCCCCCCCCCCCATTCTTTTTGTTCTCTTACACATTTTGGACTTCAAACACTGCTTCGCTTTACTTTGCAGTCCCTAGACTTGACACCCTCCCCCCACCCCTACGTTCCCATAACTTACCGTAACCAATTCTTAACCAATTCTTCGGCTTCTTTTTTTTTTTTTTACATCAGACCACGTCCTTAACATCCTTAACACCCAACTTCAAGAATAAGCTACATGTGTTCTCTAGGCAGAACTGATGTTTGTTATTATATGAATTTAAAGGTTTAATGTGTTACTTCTATTAGAGATCTCACAGCCACCAGGTAAACGAGCTTTCATAACTTCTTAAGGGCGATAATCACAGGGTAATGAGATGTAACCTGTGGAATATTCCTATTCTTTAATAACAAAATGAAAATTGATTAACAGTTATCGAAGTTTATGATTACATACTTCGTAAATAATAAGATCTTCCAGAACAATAGTGAAATAACACAACTGCAACAAAACGCTACCGACTTCCTCTAATTCCCACAGACATTAACAGACTATGTATCTAAACAATATTGTTAACAATAGCGTAGAAAACTTCCAGATAATGTTGAACACAAGCAGGCCCCTGTGGAACAAACTGAATGATTTCCTATGATCCATAAAATCATAATCAAATCCACAGGAAGCTCTATTTCCCGTACAGCAAAAGAAATAGTTCATTCGTATGTTGAGGGACTAAAATACAGGGGGTGCTCATCACCGATGTGGACTGACAGTAGTCTAAATCCTGACAAAAAAACAAAAACAAAACAAACCCAACGGTACGGTACCCTGGAATCGCAATTACAACTTGGTACACCAGTGGCTATAACACTATAACATCGTCTAATATTTGCCAGATTCTTGTATGCGACATTTTGCGGACTTTGAGGTTCTGTCATGAACGTGGTTCTTTCACTCTTAATTTCATTATGTATTTAGTGTCATTTCAATCTGTTGTAAACTTTTCGAGATATGACGTGTTTGTGACGTAATGTTGGATGCATTTTGAATGTTGCTAGGGGGAAGAATAATTTAATTACAGAGCCAGAGAGAAGAAAATTTTGATAAGGTAGAATGTACATGACGTCACAGTGCGTTTGTTTTGTTCTTCTGGCACCCAAGATGGCCGGTGGATCAACTGATGAGTGTAACTTCGAGATATGTCCAAGCGGTTAAAATGCCTGCTGGTTGCATTGTAGTTGATTGTTATGACAGGGGTGGAAAGGATGGATCCAAACTGGTCAGATTCCCTACCATCCATGTAAACAAGGGAAAGGAAGTGAAAGAATGGACCAGACGTCTCCCATGTGCATGTACACACACGTGTCATTGTTTACTGCAGTGAACTACTTTTAGCTCGCCACCGGTTGGTTCGCGACGCCTCAAGTGCTCGCAGTGCAATCAGCTAACGAATCAAAATCAGTGCTAGTACAATCGCCATGGTGATGCGTCGGTCCTTACATCAAATATGGCCGATATGCGCAATGGGCCTATTGCTGTCAGTGTGAAACACTATGTCCCCCTAACAAGATCCATTCGTTTTTTTGCCGACGAAACTTTAATCCTTATTTTCTGGAGAAGGCAAAAATGTGCATACAACACTATGGCAAAGACCTGACGCCATTTAGAATGCTGTTAGGGGCGCGTAATATAATCACAAAGCCAAATAGAGAAAGTACCGAGTTGTGTTCAATGTTCAGCAATGGCGTAAAATGCAAAATGCCACTCGTAACTAACATTTCTGGTTGAATTAAATGTGTTAGATGTAACTACTATCGTGTTGTTGTACCCAAACCCCCAACCATACAACATAATAGAATCGGGCTTACCACGCATACGCCATCTAGAAATGTTCAAATACATGATGTACATGATATAAATCATACTGATACTGCTTTAGAGAAGAACGAACTAGTAAAAGGAAAATGTAGGTCATGCAAAAAATTGTAACAAAACCCGCGTGATCTGATCCATAATGAATTGGTGCATTACAAAGTTCCCACCACATGAATTTCTGGGCAAGGTGCAGTGCATATAATATAAATATGAAAGAAAAACTACTGTGAAACACGCTTAACGCAGTCATAGTTTAATGAAACAGTATGGGCAATACATAATTATGTTTACCCAGTTTCTCGTCACCCTCATCTATTATAATGCAGTAAAAAATTACCTTTGCACCACAGAATATTACATGTATTTTATTACAGAAGTTTAAACCTGCGAAAATTAGCCGATTGGAAGGGAAAAGCAATAAGCCCCCAGTTCTAACATGCTGTTCGCTGACCTCAAAACCATAATATCGTCACGGCTATTCCACAAGTGCCCAAGTCATGTTTTGGGTGTTTTGAGATGGAATTCTCACACTGATCGGACAACGACGTTGTATTGCCCAATAGTTACATCGTTCTGTTTCATTGACATGGGTTTTTAAACGAAATAGACATCCACTTAACCATTTTTAGAATGTTGTAAGGGGAGCGCAGTCCGATGACAAAGCCAGACAGAAAAATTACTGAGTTGTGTTCACTGTTCAGCTGTTGCTTTCTGTGTAAAACACTGCGCTTCCCTAACAACAGGTATCACTATAATTATTCGAAGTAAACAGTTTTCTTTGATTTTTAAAAAACACCAGAACATGACATAGGCAGTTGTGGAATGAGCATGACGATATTTGAAATGACTTGTTTGAGCCCTGTTGCCAAATCGGATTTTGTTTGCACGGTGGATTGTTGAGAATGTGGAAGGATTAAAGTTAGGTTTTAGAGTTTGTCGGTGAAATGGCCACAGTAACTTTTTTAGGAAACTGACCACAAATTTGTCACAAAAATGCTCCAGTAGGCATTTTCGCTACATGGCCCAAACGAAAAACAGAAGAACAACAGCCGAAGCTGAGTGTCTTCTCTGGCCCTAACATAGCGTACCGGGACCACACTTGTTTTATCTTATTCATTGACATGTATGACATTTCGCAAACTGGCGTTCCATTGCATCAGAACGATGCAATATTTCATCTTTTTTTTCTTATTCTTCAAAATATATGACATTGGCATAATATAGCAACAGTTTAGCAGCATGGAAATAACTGCAATGGATCACAACTGTAGTAGTCAGTGTCATATAACTTCATTGGAGATACAGCGCGTAGACTGAGCCGGTTTTCCAAAATAGGTCGATATTGTGATAATATAGGGATGGAGAATGTCTCTTGAGATACAAATCAAATATCCATTATGTAGACGATGGAAAACAAACCCGCAGAGCAGGCATAATGTCTGTGATATGTCATGGAATTACTTTCTTTCACCAGAAAGAAAATGAAGGAAACTCCCATGATGTTTCTGTACTATATACAAAGTAAATTTGAGCTGTATTGACAAGCTCTGACTTGCGTTTCAGGGGTAAGAATTCGGCTTACGAGAACGTATGTGAATCTATTTAGACTGTGATTTCATTTATCGACTCGATGGCAAATCAGATTGGAGCGTCTACGCTGACTCGCGGGATAAGTTTAGGTCTTGAAAATTTGCCAAAACTGTTGACGGAGTTGCGAAGTCAACTAGGCGTGCGTCAAAAGGACACACAAATTATCTAATCAATGCTTGGCAGTTTAGAGATTGTATTAGACAGAACTCGCTGATGAACACAGGTAATAAGAATATTTCAAAGAACGTTGAAAATCAACGATCTTGGATGAGATTAATTATGTGCTATTCTATAATTTGTTGTTGCAATGGTTTGTGTCCCACGGGCTTAGCATAGTTGATGAATTGAAGCCATTTCCAGATCAGATGTATAGATTGCTGTGTTTCATAATATATCTGAACAAATTGCAGTACAGAAATGAGCTTTCGTGTGACACCTCGCACTCTTTATGGTAGATCTGATGTCAACAAATCCTTTAAGTCCAAGATAAGAATTCGCCAACATTGAATTCTGGGTCTGTTTTTCCATTGAACACTCCTTGAACACATCTGTTCAGTATGGATTTGTGTCAGTTACTCACAGCTGACATTTCATTCCGACCAAAGTACATGTATTGAATGGCTTGAAACAATTTTGGAACAGCGAATGCTGGGTGTAGGGACTATTGCATTATGTATTCTAATGAGTGTTCACCCATCAGGTTTACACACACCACATCGAGATATGTCTCAGAGGCGAATTACAACTTCGGTCAATGGCGTCAAAAGTGTGACAGGCAAGGCTATTTATTGCCTTCTCACGCTAGATGTGAGTGACATCAACATTATATCCTAAACAGAAACTCATTAGAAACTGTGAAATATTTTGCTCAGTATAAGACACTCTGAATCACTGAATTCAGATATAACCCTTAGTGTCTTTTTTACATTAAACCGGCCGCTAGAACAAACAAACATTGAAATGGTATCCATAACAGCGTCCCGTAATTGAAAAATCTCGTGTCCTCACATCCTATTGGGTGAATCATAACTATTGGCTCTGCTAGCCGACCGGCTTGACGGCTCCTTGGCGCTGCTCTTGGCAAGAGACTGCTGGTAACTGTACAACTGTTTCTCTAGTGCATAGTTCTCGGCCTGCAATGCCAGAATTTCACGTCTGCAGAAACACCAAGATACAAAATGTTTTAAATATAATAATATTAATATGTGATACAAAACGACGGTGAGATCAAGGAAAAAAACAATAACAACAGAAATGATAACCAGATAACAAATTACAGTGGAAAAAAAAAGTATTTGGAGATGCAAAATTGGAGTGGCCCCAAAAACAAAAACATGTTTTATATAAAACCGCACGAGGCGGGGCAAAAGGAATAAAAGCGGATCTTTTGACTATAAAGTTAAAGAAAGACCATGACAATCTATGGGCAACTCGTTGCTATGACAATCGCAACCTGTTCCCAGATCCTAAAACAGATCGCATAGTGGATTTAAATGAATGTCTGTTTGGTTTTCCAACACAGTAATCTCCATCCCCCCCCCCTCCCCCCGACCTTTGAGACTGACAGAAATGATAAAGATAAACAAAGAGAACAAAAATCCTTCTGTTTGAGCTGATGTTCGTGAGTCATTTAATTCGCCATGTTTGATTCACCATATTTCGCAACCGTTTAGAACTTACATACATTAACAGAAAAACATTTGCACACCTGAAGATATCAACAACACAAATTCTAACTTTTCTGACTACGGAACATAAATGGCAAATACTTCCATACTGTCTGGGCAAATATTAGAATCTTTTTCGGGCGCCCAACTTTGCCAGGGCAACAAATTCAATTCCCTATCAATTCAGCCAACTGACAGAGTTTTTGGCCTCATGCCCGCCACTATGTTACAACAATAACAAGTTATTTGGCATCCGTTGTGAGCATCTCCCTGGCTTTCTCTCGGCAGACTCGTGCTTATTATGATTAAGACCTGCGGGTCGGCTACTCGGAATTGCATATAGGCCTGCAGTCAGTCCACAGGGAGTGCCAATCCATTCTCCTCCACCTCTCAAGAAAATAGTAATGGTCGTGACATGCTGTTTATCAAAATTGCAATAACTTAGCTGGTGTACTCCTTAATAAATGCATGATGCATTCATTTCTGAGCGTTGTTGATGTTGGTCTTGCTTCATATTGACTGCTGATATAGTTATGGTTGATATTGTCTTGTTGATTTGCGCTTGTGTGCTTTAATTGACGTGAATGATCTCAGGACAGAGCGAGAGAGAGAGAGAGAGAGAAGGGGAGAGAACAGAGAGGGGGAAGAGAGAGAGAGAGAGAAAGATTGGGGGGGGGGGGAGAGATTCTAGAAGAGAGTGAGAGACAGACAGACAGACAAACAGACAGAAGAGAGAGAGAAGAGAAGGGAGGAGAGGAGAGAGAGAGAGCGAGCGAAAGAAAGAGAGAACCCGCCTGCACGGGAGAGAATGAAAGGGCAACAGCTGATACTGCGATGCAAATAAGAGACTTAAGACGTTGATATTACGAATATTACCTCATTACCCCTTTTTTAGCAATTTGTCTTCGACCAATGAGCAGGGTGTGTTATAGTTTTCATTTAATTACTCATGATATGCTTGCACCAAATTTTCCAAAGTCTGCCTGTGTGTTGTGTTTATCAACCCAGTAGTTGAGTAGCATTCTCGGAACAAGATTCCACGTTGTGCAAACTGTTCTTTAAGCTTTATGAATGGCAGAGTCAAGGCAAACTGGCAACAGGGATATCCTGTCATCAAACTCAGTTTGTTTGGTCGGTACAGGATAGTACAGTGAGTTTGAGCTTGGATTTAAGGGTGCGCCGGCACGATAACGGCCACTTGGCGCCATTGGGGGGGGGGGGGGTGAGGGTACTTTACTTTTGCTTAATTGTTCGAGCTGGATCAATTAAATTTTCACCAATAACAATCTAACGGTGCAAGGCCAGGTCAAAATACAGGTACATGTATACAAATTTGTCTCAAAATCTTCAAATTAACCTCTACAAGGGGACAAGGTGGTCTAGAAGCAAGGTGCTCGCCTCTCATGCCAAGGGTCCCGGGTTCTAAACCCGGGCAGTGCAGGCATGTTGGAAATTGGATTTTTCTCATATTTTCAAGTCCCTGGTCCTATTGGGGGGGGGGGGGGGGTAGGATCGAGTACCTAGTCTTCTCGGATAAGGACGAAAAAATTCGGAGGGCCCGTGTGCACGTTGCGCACGTTAAAGATACCTTGGCAGTTGGAAATCGTAAAGAGCAGGCCGTAAGGCCGCTGCCCGGGCAAAATTGAAAATTGAAATTAATAGATTAAAATTTATCCATATCATCCCCCCCCCCCCCCCCGCCAGAATTTATTATTCATTATTAAAATATATATTGTTATTAATAAATATTCAAATATTATTTGAGTTGTGTGTTGTGTGAACTGATGTGAGTTGTGAACTGCTGTGAGTTGTGAACTGTTGTGAGTTGTGAACTGCGCCTAACAGGCTGCGTTACAATTTGCTCTGAGATAGAGAGAGAGAGTGAGCGAGACAGGGAGAGAGAAAGAAGCAGTGCAGTGTGTTGAGCGCTTCGCAGGCAGCTCCATTCTGCTCTGTGGTTGACATGTTGTTTCTGTAAAGCCCATAGAGCAATCCATTTTAAATGGATATGGGCTATATAAATGCTATACATTACATTACATTACAATTCAGCCTCCCTAAGGAAGGACAAGACGCACTACAAATCCACGTCAGAAAATATTTCTTTCACGGATCCGCAGGCATAATGCGGAATGTACACATACAGTTAAACTATAGTTCTCCACAATCACGCGCGCCATGATACAAGTGCCTTAAGAAGAGTCCAGAGACGGAAAGCTTGCGACGTTTCTGAGTCTTTAATGGTCTCCAAGTAAGGTCCAGGTTTGGCGTGTCCGCTCATTCCAGCAGAGTCCGGCATATCACCCGAGACACAGGATATCGAGACGGATGAATTCATCATTTTCCGCCCGCCGGCTTGTGCGCGTACCATCTATGTCAACAATGCAACAATTCGCACCACACCCCCTTCATAACTGAACGAAAAAGACTAGTACCACAGAGCTCTGTGAGTAGTACTCACCGTGTTTATACGCGCACAAGCTGTGGACATATAGTGAAAGAAGGAATGGTCCGTCTCGGTATTCAGTGTTTCGGATATAACCTTGCATCTTACCCTACTGCGACCTATTATCCACTCAATGTGTCCACTGATGATACTGTCTGGGGCCATCCATAAAGTACATTATGCTCGACGTGGGCAACTTTTGACTCCCTACCACCCCATCCCACCCCCAAAGCATTCTTCTCATACGCTTGGCTTCAATCTCCCCTCCCAAGCCCCCGTCTATGAGCTTACGGCCATTAAAATGCCAAATTGCAAATGGTCAAGACAAAGCCTTGATGTATTTAAACTTCGAAATGGCATTTTGCATAAACCATTGACTGTTTCATTTGATACACAGCAAGTATTCGACTTTTGTGTAATCCTACAACTCATTTTGTTGTATTTTTTGTCTGTTTGTTGTTTTGTTTTAAACTAATAAAAATAAAATCTAACTTTTTAATTTATTGCCGTACCATAATTGCCAAGTGTACATACACTCCCCAGAAATCTCCTTTACACCAATTTTCGCTTTGCATACGCTAGGGGCAACCCCCTATCCCCCCCCCCCCGACAACCCCTTCGAGTGTACGTACTCTATGGATGGTCTTGGAGTAATAATTTATGCCGAAGAGAAAATGCGTTGTCGGTATTAATGTTGTCCGTGCTAATTAAGCGCCAAGTTACATAACTCACCTGTTATGTTCAGGTTTTATTTGTCGCCCCTTACTACGGAACTACTATAAATTATGTATGAAGTCTTGCCAGTTCTCAGAGAGGTTGCGATATGAGAGAAACTTCGACATATCTTGCTTGATGAAGGAGTATTTGGAAGAGTGGGTGGGATCACCAGTAGTTTGCAATGTATCTGTAAGACATATAGAGAGGGAAGGAGTGGGAAAGAGACACAGAGGGAAAAAGAGAGAGGGGGGAAAGGGAGAAAGAGGGGGCGGGGAGGAGGAATGGAGGGAGAGAGAGGGGAGGGATGGGGAGAAAATAGTGAGAAAGAGAGAGAAATGAAGAGACAGACAGACTAAACAGAGCGAGAGACCGTTGGTCAAGAAATTGCTGATATGATTTTCTTACTGAGGGGATGCAGCGTTTAAATAGCAATATGGATACATGTTATATCTCATACTGACTGATCTTGCGCGACTTTATTCTCTGTCCTTACATACACAATGGTCTCATATTCTTCTCTCAATTCTATTTACGTGTCCCCCTTCCTTTCTTATCCCCTACCCATTCACGTTTTCACTCCTGTCCTTCACCTTTCCTCTTCCAACTCCACAAATCGTCACTTTGGACCAGACAGAGCACAAACAGTGCACTCTCCAAATTTAGGACATGACATTAATAGACTTACGACATTTGGTGCTTGTGTAACCTAGTGACGTCATCAATATTTGTGTAGTGTGGATTGATCAGCAAATGGGAGTCCATCCATTCTATATGAAGGGTCAGTTTGTTGTCGTCAGCTTCAACATACGGGCAGTCTAATTCTTTCAGCTGAAACCAAACATTAAAACATAATTATGTTTACAACCGAAAAAGAAAGACATACAGTAAAACCGTAATACAATCATTATTTAAGGTAAAATGAATAGCCTTATAAAACTGTTTATGTATAGTCAGTATACCATGGAAATGAATGTACGATGTAAAAATACAACCACCACTACAAAACCCACCGCGACTCATCATCCAAATCACCACTATCATATTTACAATCTCTGACAATCATTACTACTGCATTTCAAATTTTTTATCTGTCATCTCCCACCATCAACATCGCCACTACCATATCTACCATCACCCATCATCAACATCACCACCGCCATATCTACTATTACCCACCACCAACATCACCACTGCCATCATATCTACCATCACCCACCATCAACATCACCACTGCCATATCTGCCATCACCTACCATCAACATCACCACTGCCATATCTACCATCTTCCACCACCAACATAACCAATACCATATCTACCATCCCCTACAACAGCTCCCATGCTGTATCCCAATCACTTTCTGCCATTACTGTGACCACCTCAACCACACTCCCCCAACCACCATCACCACAATCGCCTCCTCCTCCCCCCCCCCCCCACACCGCATCATCTTCACCATCACGCCTACTACCCCCCTACAAGTAGCAAAACCTAATCGTCTCTCAACATTGAACACCCGACTCGAATCTCCACGTCAGCTAAGCCAGTTCCAAATTTCAGTCCAGCTAAAACACTCCAAGATTAAGATCTCTACCACCAAAAACCCCTCCTCCTCCGCCCACAAGGCTCTCCGTAGAGTCTCCACCGCCCACTCCCTGATTTCATATCCATCATTACCACCTAATTCATTTTCTTTATCGAGACGCAAACGAAATGAGAAAATACAGCATCAAATTTGATGTCATCTGATTGCTTTCTAAACTAATGACGTAGGCGATGAAGCTCAGGTTTCGGTCAGCTCTTCTCAGCCGGCAACGATGATAGAAAAGGAGCATTTTTAAATAAACTGAGTGTCTGGATCTCCCGCACACGGGCTGGGCGTTGGCGGAAGGATAGACAACGATTTGTGTAACTAATTTGAAATTATTGGTCTCTCTCTCTCTCTTCTCTCTCTCTCTCCTCTCTCCCTCTGCCTCTCTCTGTGTCTCTCTGTGTCGGTATGTGTTTGTATGTGTGAGTTGTATGTGTGTATTGTATGTATATGTATTTGTGAGAACATTGACACAGTCATGTTACACGGCCCTAGATAGGGGGTGCATCACCCACTGCATGCTGATGCTCGGAACGCCACTAAACCTCGGAAGGAAGACCCCCGGGAGCGAAGTTCTGGGTGGAGAAGCGGAGGCCGGGGGGGGGGGGGAGTCTGTGGTAAAGAAACCCTGTTCTTGTCCCTGCCAAACTCTGAATTTGCCATGGAGTTTTTAATGAAGCCATGTCGAATCTGTAGCTCATTTCGCCGAATTTACTGCCTGGTATTTTTATTTTTCGTAGAAGTCAACCCATACTGGAACATCAGAGTTCTGATATCCATATGATTATTTAGATTTCTTATCTGCCAAATCCAAAACACTGGCCAAAATCAACTCGCCGAATTCAGCCCATAACACTGAGCGCGTTCCAACGATGTCCTCTGTGCAACACTGCGCACCTCATCCCTTCATAATAGAACCAAACATGCCAAAGTGAGCACCATGATTCAGAAATAAAAACGGGCGCAGTTTGCGGACATTATACTGAGGGAAGGAATAGTTCATCTTGGTATCTGTGACCCGGATCAAACAATGAAGGAGATTTCTGGCGATCCTAAGGAGCTCAGCTGAGCTTGCATTATAAAACCGCGAGCAAATGATCTCCCATTTATGATCAACACAGATTCCCGATCCTTAGGGCCATAACGGCCATTGATTGCTCAAACAAAAGTCGGACGTTGATGGACACTGCAGTACTCTGCACATGCGTAGTGCAAACTTCCGGTTCAAAAGGTCCTGCTGAAAAACGAGTTATTGATTTGAATGATGAGAGAGGAGCTGCTTATGGCTGGTGGTCTCACGTGACACTTGCTGGGCGAGAACGTGCGTGACTAAACACATTACCTTAATTGGGTCAGACGATCCTCTAGTATGAAATCGCCCGCCGCAAGTTCTTCCCTTAAATCGTGTACGATTACCTCTGGGTACTTACCGCCATTTTCTTTACTGTTCTTGCACTGATGTTACCACTGACCACAACAACATTGTCGAGGATGATGATAACGCTAATATTAATTTTGACGATACCAAAATAACTCCACATCGTCTTCGAATCTGCTCCTGCGGGCGCTTACAGGAGTAGTGGTATCTAATGTAATATTAATAACATGTTTATGTTTGAGTGTTGGTACATGTTGTAGCCCACGTCAACGGCTAAAAGGTGGGGTTTGGGCCTTGTAAATGTCATATTTTGACTCATCAACTCGGTGCGGTAGATCATAAACGCACACCTGCTTCCCAATACCCGCAAACTCACGTGTGGCATTAAGATGAGAAGTCAGACAGAAATTTACCAATGTTTTACTTGTTGATGCTCTGGGTTTACAACAAAAAAAAATGTTTTCCTTGAGCAAAAGAAAACAAAACAAAAACGTGTGGTTTATGGAATTCCTTCAAACGGCATTATTGTACCTATTATTTGACATCTTAAGAATTTGAGTCACCAATCTTCTATCTATCCTGCTATGGCATCTTCCGCCTCTCATTATTACCTCTACATTCCATTACATGTATTAACGTTATCTTCTTTCACGGTACTTTACTGCATTCTTTAGCTGATGCCCTTCAGTTTTTAATTGGCAACAGTTCTCTTCCAGTACTTATATCATATTTATATATTTTGCAGCACCTGTCCTTAAGTTCGCCTTTATTTTTATGGGGTAATACATCCTTTGTTAACAAAACAAACAGACAAACCGCGAGTATTGGTAAAGATTGACAGAAAAGTGTACACAAAGTAAACCTGGCAATCTCAGACCTTCACTTATTGTGGTGTTTATGTCACCATACTTGGGATGTGGACTGTTTGCAATGCTCCGTCGCCATATTTAAAATATTTTAAAAATTCAGAACCCAGAATGACTTCAACCAAATATTAACCTATTGCGCAATTCTTTTCAAAATGCTTTTTTTGCAATAGAAAGTGGAAGGTGAATAATGTACAGACTAAGACATAAGACCTTAATGTTATGCCATTGTTTGTGGTAGTTACAAATAAAATAGCTGGCCACTGGAGTTCATATAAACACTAAAAAAATTCCTACTTTATAACAGGGGAGCCAGGAATTCTTTAACAGTCATGTCACTTGTCGATATTCTGACCGTAAAACAAGAAACGCGAGAAACATAAATTTCATGACATCAAGAGACACAAACCAATACAGACAATTTCTATCAAACCAACACTTCCGCTATTTTCACATTTGTTTCAGAGCTGGAAATTCCATTCCTGCAGATGTTATTATGTCCCATCCACTCCTTCTTCGAGTCCTTTCGTGGTCTCCCAGCCCGGGCCAATCAAACGGCCCCATTATGTCTAGCTATATTGCAGAGATGACCGGTCTCTGCCCACCGAAGAAATGACAAAGCCACTCAAAGGCGGATAATCAATTATCAAAATGAGCATTTGCACTTGTTGTCGCGTGCGTCCCGGACTCAGGAACTGCCGGGCAACCAGCTTCATAATGTCTGCGTCATCAGACGTTCGAGATAGCCCAGTTCGTTTTTGTCCCGTGAAATGTTGTACAAACGAATGGATGGTGTTTGGCAACCTGGGGTACATCTTTCATGTGGTGTCGGTGGGACAGAATTACAGACAGATAGACGGGCGGGCGGATAGCTAGATGGACAGATGGATAGATAGATAGATAGATAGATAGATAGATAGATAGATAGACAGATAGATAGATAGATAGATAGATAGATAGATAGATAGATAGATAGATAGATAGATAGATAGATAGATAGATAGATAGATAGATAGATAGATAGATAGATAGATAGATAGACCAAAGTGTAGGCGGAAACTTGGTGGGCTCTTCTGGTAGAGGTCTGGTTCTGTCCTATCGTTCTCCTGTATTCTGTCGATCGTCTTGCTTCTCTCTAACACAATATGGCATGTCGTGTCGACGTGCAATCTCCAAACTCAAACCAAAGTGCCGAGTTCCACTACGGACTGACCTGGTCACATGCCTTAACGCTGTCATAATGTTTTGTCAACATTCTTTTTCTTCCCGCGAGGATTATTCAGTTAATAAAAACGCTCGCCCTGTGAGTGAGAATTCGTGTGTTCGATCCCCACATTATCCTCCCCCCCCCCCCCCGCGCTTTTATTTTTGTTTGTCAGGTTTCTCCTTTCAATATTTCCTTCATGTCTCTGTTTAGGATCAAAACAAAAGATCTCCCTTGCCATAAATATTGATATAAAAATGAGGGTGTGATGCTGATTATGACGATAATTGTGATGATGGTGATGATGATGATGATGACGTCCCTTCTCAGATTCTGGCCCTATCTCTTCCACTAGCACCCGCTATAATTATTTTCCCTCTCAAGTAACGACAGATCATGAAACGACCATCATCTAAAGTATCTGAGCTGATCTTCATCGTTATCCACAACAAACGATCAATTTTCTGACACAATGAAGCGCCCCGAGACATAGGCTGAGGTCAAAGTCAGACAGTTGAGGAAAGACTTACTGCGTCTATGCACGCGCACGCCATTACTTATAGAAATTAAGGAATCAAGGTACGGTGCCCTGATTATAGTCCACTTGCTAGGATTGGAGACAGTCTGAGTCATACGTGACTAGGCCATTATTTCAAAATTAATTGGTTTACGGAACCACAGTTATCCAGACAAAATACATTACGCTACCACAAGCCGGCCAAAAAAGGCAAGTACATTCAAACTTAACGTAGACGAATGGATAGTAAGAATGGGTGGATGGATTTAAGGATGGGTGGCTGCTTGAAGGGTTGAATGGATGAAGGGCAAATTGATAGATAAGTCACAAACAGGGCTATCTGGATAGATGGATGAATGGACTGCTGAAAAGATCAGACCGACGAACGAGCTGACTGATATATAGATTTTTATTAGGCCTGTCTATGCAGGGTGGATGGGTGGATGGATGGCTGGATGGATGAATGGGTGGATGGATGAATGGGTGGGTGGATGGGTTGTAGGATGGATGAATGGATGGATGGACGAGCGGAAGGACTAACTGCTAGATAAACAAATGATTCTGTCTTTCAGGAATGCGTTTTACTTGTGTGTTCTCCTACTCGGGGAAACATAGCCCATGTTGTTCTAGTTTCTTTCTTGGCAAGAATAGACACGCATTTTTCTCTGGATGCCAAAAAGGCAAGGGACCAACGGCAGGAAAATTCGCTGCTTTGGCACGTGGATAATTCAATTACCGTAGAGAAAAATCTGCAGCCACAATCCCGTCGGGTCAGCCTAACAAATCATTTGGCTCAGTGTCCAAAAATTTCCCAAGATGGCCAATATCACGTAATTTTCCGGATGTCAGTTTCGGAGAGTTGGCATGGAACGCTAAGATTGAAATCGTGAACTGCCAAACTGCCAGGGATAATAAGGAAACGCTCAGTCAGCCAAAGTGACCCCCCGAGCTTCTCGTCGAAGTTTTTGGACAGCATGTTTTGTTTATTTCTTGTGCGCGGAATCTGTCAGAACTATGGTAAACCTGTATGATCAAACTAAGTGAATCGTTTACACGCCCTGCGAGTTATGAATTGCAATTGGTGATAAGCCCACAAACCCCGCCGGGAATGACTCTGAATGTAAATGACTGTATTTTATGATTAGCGTTAAGATTTTGGGTTGGGTTTTGAGACTAAGGATATCTAGGATGAAGTTGAAAATATAAAAGATAAGTAAGTGAGATGCAGAATGCCAGTATCTTGCAAATAAGCTGATCCTGCAGAGAAATAATCAGCTAAAACGAAACGCCTGGACTATGATCCAGAATATTGCAGTTCATTGTCGATGCTGTTGTTGTTTGCGCACAAAGAGCAACTGGCTCTACCTTAGAATAATTGTGTTCATAAAATGTATGAACCTTTTCCTTCTTGGGTGGGCAAATAAAAGGTTAGCTGACTGGCTGGATGAATGGATATCTGGATGGACGGATGGATGGATGGATGTATAGATGGATAGGTGGATGGACAGATGAATGGATGGGTGGATGGGAGGGCGGCTGAGCGTATTCATGGTGCATAATGAAGTAGGTTTTAACTTACGCCACTAGCAGACGGAGGCCAGATTTTATGATAGATGTACATGTGGTGACCCAGACGGTCTCTAACACCTCAGGTAACGATTTCTCAGCACGGTCATTTCCTGGACAACCCAGAGCTGGTCCCCACAGCGGCTGTATCGTATCAACTCTAGACAGTCCTGATCCCCAGTAAAACTGTTTTTTATTAAAAATTTCAGTTGTGAGTGAATGACTAAGAGATCAGACAGTGCACCGCTCTCTTCCTCTCTTCCCCGGCAGGTCGTGGTTGAAGTTTGATCATTTTAGTTGTTCTTGCTGTTGTGTATCTCTGGAATACGCCATTTTATAATCCAATATTCTGCTTTATTTTCACGTGGAGACGTTTCTACAACCTCACTGTACGTTGAAAAGGGGTGGGTTGTTTTTTTCTCTACTTTACTTGGATTACAGCAAACAATACTCTTTTGTACTTTCTCAAATTACAGTAAACAATCGGTTGTTTCTTTATTTTTTTTGCATTTTCCTGTTGCGCTTTTCTTCTTGCTCAGTTTACAATAGGGAATGTTTTCATCCTCTCAGATTACGGCGAACAATGGCTTTCTTCTAAGCCCTCATATTACTGTACGCATTACGCTTTTCTACTCTCTCGGTTTGCAATCAACAATAACATATTTCTACTATCTCAGACTACAGCGCAGGAAACGTTTTCTTCTACGCTCTCATGTTACAGTGCGCACTTGGCTTTTCTACTTTCTTGTGATAAGATAAACAAAATCTCTCTATTCTCTCAAATATAAAGTATACATAATAATTACGCTTCCCCCACTCCCTCAAACAATGGTCAAATAAAACATCTTATGTGCATCCTCAGCATCTCTTTTCTGTCATCTTACTCCCTCTTCTCTCTCTTCTCCCACCTTCAAGAGGGGTAGTTGATAGACACTTCCGGTTGTGTCTCCTTCTGTCCTATCATTGTGCGATATTCTTTTGCCGCGCTCCTTGCAAGCACAACATGGATGTCGTCGTGTCGGCCGTCGCGCTTTCTCCAAATTCTCAATTCAAATTCACCACGGACGAGGTCAGCAAGTGTTGAGAGTTCGATCCCCACTTGACAGCGAGCCTGGGTTCTCCCTCCATTACGTCGTCCCCACAGACTAGATTGTGTCATGTCTGACTGACAGCTACTCTCTGACGCTGATGGCATAACTTAAGCCGGTGACACACTGGGCCAAGTGTGTTTTGCGTCCGTTTTGACTCATTGCCCCAGGCCTCTCTCCCCGCCAGCTGTCCCAACACAGTTTGACGACCCCGAACAGACATGTTTCGGTTTGGCCAGTGCGCGAGGTCTCGTGTAATTACACAGTCCACATCCCACACTAGAATCTAGACAAAACAAACTTGAGTCAGTGCTCTACTAGCCCTTTAGTTCAGAGTATGTCTCTCACACTGGGATGCTTTCCCAGATAGTTTGAGCTCGAATGTTTCGCGACGAAATTTGTGAGAGGGGAGGGTAAATATACAAGTCCCCGGGCATTTTAAGCTTTTCCATCCTCAAAATGGCAACTCGGAATAACTGTTCATGTTCCATTTTCAAATCTCTCGAGAGGGTAATCTTTTGTTTATATAATAGCACATGAAATCACAGCAGTTGAAACGTGTTTGGGGGGGGGGGGGGGGAGATTTCACAAAGCCCTGCTATACCAAAAGAGTTAAGAGTAGATTTCTTCAAAGATGAATTCAAAACTAAACTAAAAACATTATAATACAAAATACAATACACACACATAATCACACTTTCACGCCCCGGAATTTTCGGCTGTTAAAAAAAAACAAAAAAACTTCGAAAACTTTCAAAATAAAAGTATGGAATTTGAAACTCAAACAAACAAACTCCTTAGCTCCACTTTCCGATGTCATTCAACATAGGCAAGATGATGAGAGCGATAGTAACTCATTTTAATTATGCTTATGGAAACAGTGTAACTTGCAATCCTGTAAAGACTTTGCATCTCTGAAATAAAAAATTGCCTTGCCCTAGATCAGTGGTTTCCTGAGCCCTCGGCCACACATTCCCTCCCTCTGCGGTCAAAGGCTGCCTCAATTTCTCCCTCATTTTGATTGGCCTTGTACTAACTTTTCCACCGTTAGCCTATACTTTTACAGTAGTAATTAGTGAGAAAAAATTATTAAACTGAATGTCTTTATGATTTGCAAGCAAATGAAAAAAGCATTCTCGGATCTCATTTCAGTGGATCAAGCTGTGGCCTACAGAGTGCATTATTTCCCAGTTTGCAGTTTCTCTTCTGACAGAAATTCCTCCCAGTTCCTCCTCTGGCAAATATTCCTCCCGTTAGATTAGAAATTCTTCTCCCTGGGAGCCACGTATCACCCGTTTGGGCATCACTGGTCTAAAATGAACAGAGACTCTTGAGATAGCACAAATACAATATTTAAAAGTAAAATTTAAATAAAAAATGAAACAGGTAAAGATCATCAAGATTAATGTACCATCTCAAACAGTGCAAATATAAAGCAGCTGCAGTAGCCTCAGGCTAGTCTGATATCGACTCCGACTGCTGGATGTCTGAGAAGTCTTTAAACTTTCTGATTATTGTCTTTCTTTTCAATAGTTTTTTTCTTTCCCCCACTTCACTGTCGCCCAGGGGCCCATCAGGAAACAGGAACTGGTTGGTGTCTCAAGAGTGAAGAGATTGTAAGGGGGTGTTCTCTTTCTATAAAATATTGAAATGTTGATAATGGTGAATGGCTGTTGGCAGATGCTCACCTATCTATCTATCTATCTATCTATCTATCTATCTATCTATCTATCTATCTATCTATCTATCTATCTATCTGTCTGTCTGTCTGTCTGTCTGTCTGTCTGTCTGTCTGTCTGTCTGTCTGTCTGTCTGTCTGTCTATCTATCTATCTATCTATCTATCTATCTATCTATCTTTCTCTCTCTCTCTCTCTCTCTCTATCTATCTATCTATCTATCTATCTATCTCTCTTTCTCTCTCTCTCTCTCTCTCTCTCTCTCTATCTATCTATCTATCTATCTATCTATCTATCTATCTATCTATCTATCTATCTCTCTTTCTCTCTCTCTCTCTCTATCTATCTATCTATCTATCTATCTATCTATCTATCTATCTATCTATCTATCTATCTATCTATCTATCTATCTATCTATCTATCTATCTATCTATCTGTCTATCTATCTATCTGCCCACACCTCAGCCTATGTAAATAACTGTTTGACATTCAAATGCCACCACCTTGCAAGGAGAAGGCGTTTTCACGTGTCAACTTTGTCCTTTCCGTGGGGAACGTTTATTCCACAATGACAGAAAGAACATCTCGCACTCCGCAGCTATCTATTGATTCATTACTCTCTGTAAAATAACAATGGACTGGATTGTTTTCTTCTTGTTCCTTTTAACATATGTGAGTGTGCATGAGAAAACCCACAATGAGGCGGCAACATGACATTTTGAGTTCTGTACATATAATAAAAGACAAGACATTTCTGGTAAATTGAAGTCAGTGACCCCCCTAAAACAAGATTTTTGAGAAAACGGCATTTAATCCTATAAGTGGCAATAGCTAATTGATCAAATAATATTGGAGTAATGTTGTTAGGAGACCGTAGTCTAATAACTAAGCCGTTATAGAGATCGTGGTGAGTAGTGTTCACTGCTCATCTACAGTTTACCCTGTAACATGCCACGGTCCCCTAAACAACAGCCAAGTTGGAAGTTTGTGACGGACCCATATATTTTCACTTCAAAGCCGTTTTTCTCGAAATCAGCTCTACCGACTTCTTGTGGGTTTTCTCATGCATACTCACATATATTGTGCCGATTAAAGTCATTTAAGCTAATTATTTAAACAACCTTTAAATACACTGGACAAAAGAAGGAGCTCACTCATTATTGTAGCACTAGATTCCCCCCACGTCCACATTGCCCCCATTAATGCATTTAATGTCAAAAAGTGACAAGAAACAAAAAGAAATAAAATCGTATTTCGCAATGATCCACACTAAAAACAAACAAATACACTGACTTCTATGAGGATGAATGTATAAGAAAAGGAAGTGTATATCCGTCCAACATATTGTATGGATATGGACAGTGCATATCCGTACAACATGTTTACCAAAAAGCGCGACTAGTGAAGGTTTGCTGAAACAAAACTTGGTATGGTGTTCACGAATTTAAGGTGACAACACATGGAATAGTCAGATGGACCTTGGGGCGTGAGGGTCTAGTCAGTTTTGTATCAATGGGCGGTAGTCAAATTGACTGATCAGGCGAAAAGGGGTTGGGGTAGCCGTTGGTGATCGACGTACACTCAAGTATAATATTATTAGCGCAGATCGCGCAATCTCCGAGCAGAAGTCGGATTGTTTTGCTACTAAGCCGATTCATATTTTTAAAAACTGTGCAAATTAACAAGGTCAGTAATATAGTATGCTGGCTTGTGTTCTACGTCATCGAATTGTGTGCGTTGTACGGATATGCACTGTCCATATCCGAACAACGTGTTGTACGGATATGCGCTTCCATAAGAAAAATGTTACCTCACAGCTTTTTTGAGTTTTCTTTTTAAATTATGTCATCATTTCTGACGGCAGCACGAACTCTCTGCATTAATTAATGAAGTTTGCAAAACACATTTCGTATTGGAATGTAAAAGTTGAGTTTGGCAAAATTGGTCACCGATTAAGTTTAGAGGGGAAGGGGCATCCCCTAGCGTGTGAAAAGCGTACGTGCGGGAGAGGGCGGTTCTGTGAAACCTGCATACGCATTTTAATTACCGTAATGAATTAAAAAGTTTGATTTTATCCATATCTTTTGATTCAACAAAACCGGGCATGGAATTATATAAAAATCGAATTTAGGCCATGTTTCCAACGAAACAATCAAATAGTCTGCGCTGAATGCCGTTTAAAACTTCAAACCATCAAGGCTTGTCTTGGACATTCGCCATTTTAATGACCATAAGCTCCTACAGTGGGGTAGGGGAGCCAAGCGTGTGACACCCTGTAATGGGAAGTGTGTGTTGGTGGGTGGGTGGAGGTATTAAGGGACATGTAGAAGAATGGAGTAAAAAGATGTAGAAGAATGGAGTAAAAAGATGTAGAAGAATGGAGTAAAAAGATGTAGAAGAATGGAGTAAAAAGATGTAGAAGAATGGAGTAAAAAGATGTAGAAGAATGGAGTAAAAAGATGTAGAAGAATGGAGTAAAAAGATGTAGAAGAAGGAGTTAAAAGATGTAGAAGAATGGAGTAAAAAGATGTAGAAGAATGAGTTAAAAGATGTAGAAGAAGGAGTTAAAAGATGTAGAAGAAGGAGTTAAAAGATGTAGAAGAAGGAGTTAAAAGATGTAGAAGAATGGAGTAAAAAGATGTAGAAGAAGGAGTTAAAAGATGTAGAAGAATGAGTTAAAAGATGTAGAAGAAGGAGTTAAAAGATGTAGAAGAATGGAGTAAAAAGATGTAGAAGAAGGAGTTAAAAGATGTAGAAGAATGGAGTAAAAAGATGTAGAAGAAGGAGTTAAAAGATGTAGAAGAATGGAGTAAAAAGATGTAGAAGAAGGAGTTAAAAGATGTAGAAGAATGAGTAAAAAGATGTAGAAGAAGGAGTTAAAAGATGTAGAAGAATGAGTTAAAAGATGTAGAAGAAGGAGTAAAAAGATGTAGAAGAATGGAGTAAAAAGATGTAGAAGAAGGAGTAAAAAGATGTAGAAGAATGGAGTAAAAAGATGTAGAAGAAGGAGTAAAAAGATGTAGAAGAAGGAGTAAAAAGATGTAGAAGAAGGAGTAAAAAGATGTAGAAGAATGGAGTAAAGAGATGTAGAAGAAGGAGTAAAAAGATGTAGAAGAAAGAGTAAAAAGATGTAGAAGAATGGAGTAAAAAGAGGTAGAAGAATGGAGTAAAAAGAGGTAGAAGAATGGAGTAAAAAGATGTAGAAGAATGGAGTTAAAAGATGTAGAAGAAGGAGTTAAAAGATGTAGAAGGAGTTAAAAGATGTAGAAGAAGGAGTTAAAAGATGTAGAAGAAGGAGTAAAAAGATGTAGAAGAATGGAGTAAAAAGATGTAGAAGAAGGAGTAAAAAGATGTAGAAGAATGGAGTAAAAAGAGGTAGAAGAATGGAGTAAAAAGATGTAGAAGAAGGAGTAAAAAGATGTAGAAGAATGGAGTAAAAAGATGTAGAAGAAGGAGTAAAAAGATGTAGAAGAAGGAGTAAAAAGATGTAGAAGAAGGAGTAAAAAGATGTAGAAGAATGGAGTAAAAGATGTAGAAGAAGGAGTAAAAAGATGTAGAAGAAAGAGTAAAAAGATGTAGAAGAATGGATTAAAAAGAGGTAGAAGAATGGAGTAAAAAGAGGTAGAAGAATGGAGTAAAAAGATGTAGAAGAATGGAGTTAAAAGATGTAGAAGAAGGAGTTAAAAGATGTAGAAGAAGGAGTAAAAAGATGTAGAAAAATGGAGTAAAAAGATGTAGAAGAAGGAGTAAAAAGTCGCCAACATCCAGTGCAGACACATTATGGATGGCCCCAGACAGGAAGCAAATGAAATCATCCTCTGACTATCAATTCATCGAACAAATTCTTTCATTGTTTGTTTTGTCACTGGGCTATTTTAAGGACTGACGTGTAGTTTCATCCATTTTGCAGTGATCAAACACTTCGAACCCCGACCAGCCATTCAGTCAGTGTATTTACCTGAATGTTCGGAATTTGCCCAGCGTCATTATGATCACAGCTCTTTTACACCAGGTGCAGGTAGAGAAGGAATTAAAAGCCAGAGAGAACGAAAATCAGAGAGCAAAATCGTCATTGTGCTCACATTCTGGTCTATCTCATTTTTTTCACAGTGTTGAGGAAAGAGAATAAATGTTTTACTTTTTTTTTTTTTATATTATGTGTCTAATAAATTATAGTGGAGTTGGATTGGAACCTGTAATTGATTGAATTACAGTGTTGGGCTTCATCCGAAGAAGTACTTGACGTTGCCTTAGCGTAGTAAGCTACGCTATTCGATGATTCAGAAGAGGAAGAAGTAAAAAAAAAAAGGACAGTATTCTTCTACAAAAGAAATTTTGGATGCTACTTCATGATGACAAGATAAACTGGACTGGACATTTTGTCCACCCTCTGAGCACTGAATTAAAAACAAAAGCTTGCCCACTCAGAAAAGGCTGGTAGTTAGCCTAAGTGCGCACCAGCCGATCTTGATTGGCCAACTAGTTGGATAGTGACGTCAGACAATTAGTTTCCCTAAGACCTCGCACCCCAACTAACATTAACTAGTTGGGTCTCAATTAAAACCAATGTCATGACGTCACCACCCAACTTTTCAGTCGATGCAAATTGGTTGGTGCCACCTAGGGTAAGTGTTAATTGTGTCTACTTGAGTATTACATATGTTCTAACAAAAGCGGGGCAAAGAAAAAAAAAAGCATGTATTTATGGACTCCCTAGGGAGTTGACGGTTATGTTAAATTTACATGATGGCCGTGACACACTTGGGAAGGACGCAGACTTTCGGTGTTGGGACCTTCTCCAGCCCTCACTGAAACCGCCGAGCCCCTTAGAGCTATGCAAATGCAGTTTTGTTTTGTGTTTCCTCATTGTAACCTTGTCCCTAGACCTGTTGCCACTCATTGCCTGTTTGTGTCCTGACAATCTGCCAGTCATTGGTGGCGACGCACTCAGTCGTCTGGTTTGCGTCTGCTTTGACTCATTCAGTGTGCCAGGTTTCTCTTTCCCGCCTTTCAGTTTTGACCATCTGGACTCAAATACTTGGGTAAAGAAATTTACAACCATCTTAAATGAGTCACCATCTTCTGTTTCATCTAATTTTTAGATCATCCAGTGGCAACAGAATAATACACATCAAAGCAAACAGAGAAAGATACAGGAGATCGTTTTCACCCTCCAGTTCGCCTCAACGAGGCATTATAGCTAGATGTGTGCCATATTTCACTGAGGTTCCTGCCAAGTTATTTCATGTAATACGCCAGTTGTTGAGCTATGATATAGTTGTGTGATGGTGTGTTAGATGTGTGTACCATGTATGTGTTCTTTAACGCTCTGTGAAAGCGAATTTCCTTCATATAAATGTGTCAACAACATGTCGCCAGAGTATATTTCAGAACTTATAGAACTGCATCGCCCTGCAAGAGCATTAAGATCATCTTCTGACAACCTTAGACTAAAAGTACCCGTAGTGAACCTAAAAAGTTTTGGTGAAAGGGCTTTCAGCCATGTTGGGCCCAGGGTGTGGAATGAGATTCCTTTAGATGTCCGCAGTTCGCAAGTATTTTCACAGTTTAAAAGGATGTTAAAATGTCATTTGTATGAGAGTTTCTAGTCTATGTAAAAGCTATCTATTATTATTATTATTATGTGTGTATCAATGTGGGTTGTGTGTGTGAGTTTACCCATGTATTTTTTGACATGTTTCTGTAAAGCGCATAGAGCATTTTTGTAATGGATATGCGCTATATAAATGCCATCCATTATTATTATTATATGAGATAGTCAAGTGATTTTTTTTCGTGTCTTAACTCAAGACGGTTTTGGCGCGCCAGAATCAGGCAGACTTGAGGCGAGAGATGGGAGATGGAAAGATCATTAACTACCTGAGAATGGAAATTGTGGGAGATTTTATATCTGGACATCTATACTGTGGCACAGACTGGTTGTATGCACGAAAACACATCCTCTCTAGACAATCTATCTAGGTCTGTAACGCCACTAGTCCACACAAATTCTGCTTCCCGCCCTCAGGACGTATCGCTGGGGTGCTAGGGGATGTCATAAGCTTTCCTAGTACGGTTATAAAAGCATTGACGGGGTCGCAAAAATAATTTTCTTCGGGCCCCGGGGATGGGAAAACAGACCTGTGGGGTGGTAGCTGGGAGGATGTAGAAGCCACAAAGCAGCCGTATGTAGTTACACCCAACAAAACAGACAGAGAGAGAGAGAGAGACAGAGAGACGAGATGAGAGAGAATGAGGGAGAGAGAAAATAAGAAAGGGAGAGGGAAAGAATGAAGGGAAAGGAGCGAGAGAGAATAAGAAAGAAAGAAGAGAGAGAGACAGAGAGAAAAAGACAGAAAGTGAGAGAAAGAGAGAGAGAAGGAAAGAGAAAGAAAGAGAAGGAGAAGGGGAGTCGCAGAGAGGGGGAAGGAGAGAGGGGGGAGGAGAGAGAAAAAGAAGAGAACGGGGGAGGTGGGAGAAAGAGGGGGGAGTGAGAAAGACAGAGAGAGACTTACACACACAAAGAGAGAGGAGAGAGAGAAAGCGAGAAGGAGTGAGCGGGGGAGAGAGAGAGAGAGAAGAAGAAAGAGAAAGAGAGGGGGACGGGAGAGAGAAAGAGAGAGAGAGAAAATAGGAAGAGGACAAAAATGAAGAAGATATTCAGACTTTCCGATTATTGCACCACGACATGATAGTCCTTTCAGTTAAGACTGACTAGAACGAGACCTATCGGAAAGAAGATCATTTGTCTGATCCCCCACGACTTAATGAGAAGTGGTAAAAAATGTAGAAAAAGTTTCACTGCTTCGCCCAGACACATTTATCAACGAAACAAACATTCCACTGCCCTATTCGTACGATAAAGAAGCTTGTACAGCTTGTGTGTACCTTCTCCTGCTGATATTTCTTCTTCAAATACACCACTAGGATATGCCAGCTTGGAATTCAAACTGTAGATATTTCAAAAATATTTAGCGATTGAATACTGTGACACTAAAAAAAAAAAAAAAAATGAGTTCATGTCCTTAAAATACCCAAATATTGATAAGCTAGTTAAATTATGCAGAAAAGTGATGGCATGTACCAACCGGTAAACTGGATTCGATTTTGCGATTTGAAATGTTCGTTCAGTGAGATCCACATTTTCTTCTCCTGTTCAGCACTTTTTTTTTAATTTTTGTTTTCCCCTTCCTTCTTCTCCAATGTTTGTTTTCTTTTTCCATCTCTCATTCCTTCCCACAGTTTCATTTTCATTCCTTCATTTTAGATTCTCTTCCGCGTAGAAATTCTGACTGTTTTTTCAGATCAGAGCAGGAAAGCAAACTATAGAATTTGTGTATTTCAAGCCAACTCTTTTGTTTGTCTATCTGTTTGACTGTCTGTCCATCTGCCTGTCTTTCTCTCCCCCTCTCTCTCCCCCTCTCCCTCGCTCGTTGCTCATTTGTTTTGAAATTCTGGTGTGTTCTTTTTCAGAGGGCGGGGGGGGGGGGGGGGGGTTTAGAAAAGTTTTCTTTGTCTCAAAATGTAAGAAAGGAAAATAATTTGAATTTTAATCTCATGAGAGTCTAAATTTCAGTTTTGTCATTGATCGATTCGTTTCTGCCCATAATGAGTGTCAACCTGATTCTATGGACCTGGAACCTTTTGGGACCTGACCTGCATATCAGATGTCATTGGTTGGATAATGTCACCGTATTACTAGCAACAAAGGTGCACATAAAAACAACGTTGGGATAAACATCCTCCGGTTCAATCCGACAGTCCCCGCCCGCGGTGCAAATGTCTGCCTCCGCCGAGGCGAAAGTGAAAAAAGGGAGATGGAGTGGATACAAGAGGTCTAGGGAAATCTCATCTCACCAGCTGTACTGCTCGGTGAGGTGTCGTGAAGCTGTAGGGTTGGTAGAAGGATAACTGAGTTTGATTCTTGAGTTTGGACATATCAGTTATCACGTCCACACGATAACGGCCACACTGTGCTAGAAAAAAAGCACGACGATAATAACAGACTTTAAAAGAACGAGAGGACAAACGGAGGACCTACCAGAAGCGCTAACCAATCACAGGCTGTAGGAGGATAAGAGCTGTTCTCTCATTTTTTTTTTATAGATAAAACACATATAGGCAGAAAGTAGGACATTGGGCCGATAGATAGATAGATAGATAGATAGATAGATAGATAGATAGATAGATAGATAGATAGATAGATAGATAGATAGATAGATAGATAGATAGATAGATAGATAGATAGATAGAAAGATAGATAGATAGAGAGATATATAGATAGATAGATAGATAGATAGATAGATAGACGATATAAAATAGTTAAATAGACAGAAACAGACAGATAGGTAGGTCGACAGACAGATGAACAGACAAACAGATAGATAGACAGAGAAATAGCCTAGATAGATAGATAGATAGATAGATAGATAGATAGATAGATAGATAGATAGATAGATAGATAGATAGATAGATAGATAGATAGATAGATAGATAGATAGATAGATAGATAGATAGATAGATAGATAGATAGATAGCCCATCACAACGCCGTTGAGTTCAGCAGATCGAAATTTTTAGAGAAATGAATTCGATCATCTTTGAAAAATTCCCGAAGGCGTACGCCGAGTTTTCATGCAGTGAAACTGATGAGAGATTGACAGAGGATAGTTTTATGTCTTGATCACAAGTTTGTTTGTTTGCATGGGAAGGCTACTGTGTTTCCGCCATCCTTTTTTTTTCCATTTTTCCTTGGCTTTGTATCCATTCCCTCTGTCTCTCTCCATGATGACCAGAACTTGGGTGCTCTCCCCCCTTTTTCTCCTTTTTTGGATACGCCATTAACCCTTTTAGGCTGGTCATCCCAAAACATGTTTTCCATGGTGTCAGTCCTAGTGGAGCTCTATTGTCATCGTTATCTTTAATAGAAATCTCAATCAGGGCTCTGAAAAGGTAGTGGAAGTATGGGAAAAATGTGATTTCTATTTGCAGACAGACAGATAGATTGATTAATAGATCGTAAGGCAGACATGCAGGCAGGCAGACAGATAAATAGACAGTGGACAGACACAGACAAGTAGGTAGGTAAGTAGATAGATAGATAGATAGACAGACAGACAAACAGACCAACAGACAGATAGACATTCGGACAGACGGGTAGACAGATAGATAGATAGATAGATAGATAGATAGATAGATAGATAGATAGATAGATAGATAGATAGATAGATAGATAGATAGATAGATAGATGGATGGATGGATGGATGGATGGATGGAAGGATAGATAGATAGATAGATAGATAGATAGATAGATAGATAGATAGATAGATAGATAGATAGATAGATAGATAGATAGATAGATAGATAGATAGATAGATAGATAGATAGATGACTGGATGGATGGATGGATGGAAGGAAGGAAAGATAGATAGATAGATAGATAGATAGATAGATAGATAGATAGATAGATAGATAGATAGATAGATAGATAGATAGATAGATAGACAGATAGATATTTAGATAGATAGATAGATAGATAGATAGATAGATAGATAGATAGATAGATAGATAGATAGATAGATAGATAGATAGATAGATAGATAGATAGATAGATAGATAGAATGAAGAGCAAGTATGTCTCTAGACAACCAAACTATATGAGAGGAATACTGCGCCGAGATTTCTCCAGGAAGAAAAGAATAGAGCAGGATGTTAGAGGAGAAATAATTAATCAAGTTCTTAGGGGATTCCTTCAGATAGATACGTCCTCGGTAATCCTCTGAGTGTAAGCCCAGTGAAGTGGGAGATGGGGCTGAGAGGGGAGGGGGCTGCGACATTAAGGTGAATCTGGGGATGTATGCTCATGCATCTATACATTGTAGCTGGTTGTAAACTGTATTCAGTTTCATCGGTACAAACGGTTCACAGCAAATCGAAATGAAACCCAATGCAAATAGGGAAGGATCACCTTTAGACTACAAAATGGGTCATGTGGCCTGAAAGACCGCCGCCAATGGCTTGGCCCAGACGCCTGTTACTGGGTTTCTGTCCACTGAGTCATGGCAGACCAATTCCACTGTACATTTTCTGGGACGAACTGTCCTAAATATCCCGCGTAGCTAATCAGACACCAATCTCCTTAAAAACAAGACCTCAGTAAGTACATAGACAGACAGACAGATCAGACTGATTAGATAAACTGACAGACAGCGAGGCAGATTAGGCAGGCAGAATGACAGATAGACGGACAGTCAGACAGACAGGCAGACAGACAGCCTGATAGATAGATAGATAGATAGATAGATAGATAGATAGATAGATAGATAGATAGATAGATAGATAGATAGATAGATAGATAGATAGATAGAGAGATAGATAGATAGATAAATAGATAGATAGATAGACAGACAGACAGATAGGTAGATAGACCAAAGTGCAGAGCTCCGCTAGGGATGGATCCAGTCAATTGACTCAATGTCTTCATAATTTTCTGTCAACAAATAGAGAACATTATCCCTGTCTTTCCCTCGAGGATTGCAACGCAACACGGAAATGAATTCTAGCCAGTGTACACAATGCTCTGTTTCCGGAATAAAAGCTTTCTGAATAAGTCAACCAACAGAGACGCGGTGGTTTTAATTTCCTCTCTGTCTAAGTGCCTGAGGAATTCGGGAAATTCCTGAAAATTCATCCTAACCTTGCCATTTTGTCCCTGGCAATGTCCGGATGAAAAGAAATGATCGAGGGAATTTAGAAAGCGTTTTGTGACTATAGTCTGTTGTGGGTCAACGAGATATGGCATTGAATAATGAGATCTGGAATTTCAAAGGTCCAAGTTTTGCAAAAATGGACAGAATATAACATTTGAAGCAGACTGCAGCAATCAAGACCAAGGAACAATTTCGTGTACGGTTGTAAAGCATGACTGTAAGTCTCTATCCACCTAACTCTGATTTTGAAATGTTTACAAAAGGCACAGAATAGTGATTCAAGGTTGGCTCTGAAATGGTTAAATTCCAGGAAATGGATTAAGTGACTGAAAATGCAACATTCTCAAATTGGCTAACAGTTTAAGATACAGCATGGCTGTGGTGATGCACTATGTATCTATAAGTCTTTCTATGTATCTCCAAAATCCGAGTTTGGGTTGATAGAAACAGTCAGTGACGATGCTGGAAATTCCATCAACCAAAAGCTGCGTTTTCACCGCGGAAAAAAAAGTGAGAAAAATAAAGACAGAAGTCTAGGAGTAATGACACTGTATAACAAGATTTGGACCCTGAGCTTCAAAATGGATAAGCTTGTAATATTTGAGGCTTCTGAAGAAAAGAAAAAAAGAACAACAAAAAAGTGATTTTTCCTAAAATCCTGAATCTAAATTCAACCAACAGATGTCTCTTCATCCAAAAATAAAATGAGAAAAATGATGAAGCGGCTATTACAGATAGATAGATAGATAGATAGATAGATAGATAGATAGATAGATAGATAGATAGATAGATAGATAGATAGATAGATAGATAGATAGATAGATAGATAGATAGATAGATAGATAGATAGATAGATAGATGGATGGATGGATGGATGGATGGATGGAAGGATAGATAGATAAAAAAGAAAGAAAGAAAGAACTCCATCTCTCGACGAATGCCACCTGCAAAAAAATTATATCCCATTGAGGCAAAATTCCCTCGCTATGGGGTCGATAATGATTAGGAATTCAAGAGCGAATGATAATCTCTAAAACACGGGAGAAGATGCGGGGATAGCCAAACAAGAAAACAAAAATTGGATCTTTCTGTTAGGAGGAAATCGCCAGTGTTATCGTTAATGTTGGCGTCCCTGGACACACAGCTTGAACTGAAATGTAGGCAATTGTTGGTGTTTGTACAACTCTATATCCTTATAGATTGAACCAGCAATTTCGCCACAATCCTTCCTCCCAACTTTTCAAGACCGTAAAATTATAAATTGTGAGGATAGCTACACAAGAAAACGAAAAATGAATCTTCTTGTGAGAAAAAAATTGCCCGTGTTGCATGGACGTTGCCGTCTCTAGACACACAGCAAGCACCGGATTGTGGGCATTTTCCCCTGTTTGCACGGACTCTCCATTCTTACAGAATAAATCATCAGTTATGACTACTACCCTTCCTCGGAACGTTTCAAGTCTGTAAAATTATAGAAACCTTCACAGAATACGCTTCTATCAACGAGTTAGCATGGAAAGATAAGAACTGTTCTGTCGATTTCTAAAGCTGTGGAATCAGAGAATTCGTAGAACATTCACGGAAAATATCCAATTTAATGGCTTCCAGTGCATCTGGGGACACGGACAATTTTGTTGTTTGATGATGATGATGTCTTAAACCTTGTCCTCTGAGGTTTGAGTTCGAGATAGTCCTCTATAAACCGTACTACAAAAACTGTGAAAAGAATAGGAATATATAGCTACGTAAACTGCACTGAGAAAGTGGTGCAACTTAGTAATTGTCTTCAAATGTTGAAACATCATATTAACAGTCTGAAGGTCATTACCCCTCCCCCCCTCCCCCCTTTTTTCCCTTTTCGCCACCTCAGAAACATTATCAAGGAAGTTTCCAATGCTGGTTCAAATAGGACCTGTCTGATGACATTTTCCTGAAGCTGTCACGGTCGCTGTGGCTGTGGCATGCTCGCCCTACCGATAAATTACTGGCGCAGAAGATGGCAATTTAATCCTCTAAGTGAGATGTTTAAGGCGATGCCAAGGTGGGATTTCCCCTGGCAGCAGGTCTGAGATATAGCGCCACCCACGGGGAAAAGACACTTAGGTCGACTGTACAATTACAGAGGGGAAAAGACAAGAAAAGAAAAAAAAACATTCATATAAAACAAAAATATAAATAATCCCTGGTACAAATGTGGCAAAATAGAGAAATGGTTCTATGCTGCAAAAAAAAAAAAAGTAAAAAAAAAAAAAACGCCACAAAGAACGACAAAAGAACTGAAAACGAAAGAGAAAAGGAAGATGAGCTTCCAGCCATCAAGGACCTTCTTTCTTGCACGGTCTTGATCCAAGCTCTGCTGTGATCCCAGAGGTTTTCTCTGATTCGCTGAGATATTTGGTCAATCACACAAAAGAAAACCTCGTTTCTTAAGTTTATTATCACCAGGCTCAGGATGGCAACAGAAAAATCGGTGGTAGTGGTTGTGGTGGTCGGGGGGTGGGGGTGGGGTGGAGATTGAGGAGGGGGAGTGGGGATTGGGGAGTGGGGAAGGCATTACCCGAAACGAATTCATGACAGTTTGAGAAGTGTGCTTAAGTTCTCTATCTGAATATAGGCATTTCCACATTGTCTAATTGACATGTCTTTGTAGGCAATTGATTGCCAATTATCGATTTTCTTATCACTAGATGATGTACCCGGCGTTGCCCGGGATAAACCAGTTTCCATCCTCTCCCTTCCTCTGTCCTATCTCTCAACCTCCCAATATATATATATATCTTTTGTCCAAGTCTATAGATTCCACATGATACAAATCTAGTTGTACCCACGCGAATTTTCTTGATTTGAGACTTCTATTCTCTAGAAGACTCACCCTTGGCTTTACATCACGCTACACTTCACTCTCCCTAAGCTTTGTACTAGAGCTCGGATAGTGGCGCTCAGTTCATCAAGACTAATAAATAGTTAATTGATGCGCCTGCTTTATTTTTTCCTATCCACTGACTGGCGCCCACCGGGGGAAAACGTGTTAGAAAAAGCCGAGGAGTTGAACCAGTGGATTGTAACCTTTTCTTTTTCAGACATGTTTCCCCCCTACTTTCACGTGTTTCCCCTACATTCATGTGTTCCCCTTCCATTTATGTGTTACCCCCTTCATCATGATTGTGTTACCCCCTACATTCAGGTGTTTTCTCCTGCATTCATGTGTTTTCTCCTGCATTCATGTGTTACCCCTTTCATTTATGTGTTACCCCCTACATTCAGGTGTTTTCTCCTGCATTCAGGTGTTTTCTCCTGCATTCATGTGTTACCCCTTCCATTTATGTGTTACCCCCTGTCAAGAACAGATTTGATTCATAAATGTTTCCACTGAGTAAATTTTTGTGAGAGAGCAGTGAGTAATTTTTACAAACGTAATTATTGCGCTAGCCAGCATAACTTGGTCTCGTAAACAATTTGTTTTGAACAGTTTTTTTCCTAATAGATAGACAGAAGGTGTGGGGAAGGATAGACGGACAGCGTAGGTGTGCATGACTGAGCACTTTTTATATCTCGTGTTTTGAACTAGGTTTAGTAGAGAGGGAAGGGGTGAGTAGGAATTAAATGTTATTGAGACGTCTGTTGACGTACAGAAAATCCGTGATCCAGAGTAAAAGCTCGGGGTTTTGAACATGTTAAGAATTTATTGCTATAAAATTACATTTTATTGTCTTGAGTGATTCGACCTTTGATGTCGACCCAAGGTCGTTGCGTAGGGCTGTTACTTAAAATAACTCGGTTCGGCAGCTGAGCTAGAGGTGGTTGCACCAATCAAATGTATGAATCTGGACGGAAGGTCGAGACATAGCTTTAGTATTTAAACCCGTGCAGAGCTTAGATAGAGGCCACATGTAGACAATCCATTTACGAGGTGGACGGCGATAGTCCTCAGCCAGATGAGAGACATTTAAGACGCAGTTGAGCAGTCCATATTGTGAGGAGCCTTATTTAAAGCTCCAGAGCCTAAGCTACTTGGTTTGATATGAACCCACAGCGTTTACATCCAGCGCTCTCACTCCTAGTGAGGGCCTCATGGTGAGAGTCCATACTAATTTGTAATGATGAAAGTGAACCGTTCTACTTACTTTTGAAGACAGTTTCAGAGCTACCGCCAGACAACGCATGGTTGTACAAGCATTCTCCATGGCGTGTCTAGAGGAAATGTCCATATCATAACATGTCTCATTGAATTAATAGAATTTAAACTGTTATATCCGTCGCCACGTGCGCGGATTCTATTTGGCATATAACTCATATGATCTGCAAGTAGTTAGAGTGAATAAGTTAGTCTTTATAGAAAGCTGTAGTTTCATTAGTTAGATTCAGTTGCCTTTGAATTGATATTTATATTTATAATTATATTTGTTACATTAATTCCTGTAATTAAACTGCCCTACAGTTCTGCTAAAAATCAAAGCAATTGATTTATTTAGTTTTTAGAGTGCAAGTATTTTTTTGTGTTCGTCGATTGTGGGAGCGGACCTCGAAAGAGTGTCAGTCGAATTCTCCCCATCTAACCCACATCGCGACACCCCCTACATTCAGGTGTTTTCTCCTGCATTCAGGTGATTTCTCCTGCATTCGTGTGTTACCCCTTTCATTTATGTGTTACCCCCTACATTCAGGTGTTTTCTCCTGCATTCAGGTGTTTTCTCCTGCATTCATGTGTTACCCCTTCCATTTATGTGTTACCCCCTACATTCAGGTGTTTACTCCTGCATTCAGGTGTTTTCTCCTGCATTCATGTGTTACCCCTTCCATTTATGTGTTACCCCCTACTTTCAGGTGTTTTCTCCTGCATTCATGTGTTACCCCTTCCATTTATGTGTTACCCCCTACATTCAGGTGTTTTCTCCTGCATTCAGGTGATTTCTCCTGCATTCAGGTGATTTCTTCTGCATTCATGTGTTACCCTTTCCATTTATGTGTTACCCCCTACATTCAGGTGTTTTCTCCTGCATTCATGTGTTTTCTCCTGCATTCATGTGTTACCCTTTCCATTTATGTGTTACCCCCTACATTCAGGTGTTTTCTCCTGCATTCATGTGTTTTCTCCTGCATTCATGTGTTACCCCTTCCATTTATGTGTTACCCCCTACATTCAGGTGTTTTCTCCTGCATTCATGTGTTACCCCTTTCATTTATGTGTTACCCCCTACATTCAGGTGTTTTCTCCTGCATTCAGGTGTTTTCTCCTGCATTCATGTGTTACCCCTTCCATTTATGTGTTACCCCCTACATTCAGGTGTTTTCTCCTGCATTCATGTGTTACCCCTTCCATTTATGTGTTACCCCCTACATTCACGTGCTGCCCACTACATTCATGTGGTGTCCCGTATATTCATGTGTCCCTTCTACAGTCATGTATTAACCCCTACAGTCATGTGTTACTCCTCCCCCCCCCCCACACACACACATTCATGTATCCCACCCCCTCCAATTCACAGGTTGCCACGTAAATTCTTATGTTATCCCTACATTCCTGTTTTACCCTTCCTACATTCATGCATCTCCCCCCCCCCCCCAATTCATGTTATCCCCTAAATTCTTATGTTATCACCCCCCCCCCCAACCCCATTCATGTCTGATGACTTTATTTCCTCTACAACAATCCGGCCCAAGTAACACTGACGGGCAGCCTCCCAGATCTAACAACACTGATGGGGCACTCTCCCTCCAGATCTAACAACACTGATGGGGCACTCTCCCTCCAGATCTAACAACACTGATGGGGCACTCTCCCTCCAGATCTAACCACACTGATGGGGCACTCTCCCTCCAGATCTAACAGCACTGATGGGTCACTCTCCCTCCAGATCTAACAGCACTGATGGGGCACTCTCCCTCCAGATCTAACAACACTGATGGGGCACTCTCCCTCCAGATCTAACAACACTGATGGGGCACTCTCCCTCCAGCTCTAACAACACTGATGGGGCACTCTCCCTCCAGATCTAACAACACTGATGGGGCACTCTCCCTCCAGATCTAACAACACTGATGGGGCACTCTCCCTCCAGATCTAACAACACTGATGGGGCACTCTCCCTCCAGATCTAACAACACTGATGGGGCACTCTCCCTCCAGATCTAACAACACTGATGGGGCACTCCCCCAGATCTAACAATAATGATGGGGCACTCCCCAAGATCTAACAACACTGATGGGGCACTCCCCCCGATCTAACAACATTGATGGGGCATTCCCCCCTGATCTAACAACACTGATGGGACACTCCCCCCAGATGTAACAACACTGATGAGGCACCGCCCCCCCCCCAGATCTAACAACACTGATGCCCCCCCCCCCCATCTAACAACACTGATGGGGCACCTGATCCAGATCTAATCACACCGATGGAGCAAACCCCCCCTCCCCTCAGATCCAACAACATTGATGGGGCACCCGATCCAGATCTAATCACACCGATGGAGCAACCCCCCCCCCCCCCCTCAGATCCAACAACATTGATGGGGTACTCCCCTCCAGATCTAGCAACACTGATGGGGCAGCCCAGGTCAACGGACCTAGGAACAGTGCAGACTGAGTTGAACACCAGCAAACGTTTTCACACACAATCTGGAATATGAACTATAAAACCCACTCTGTACTTTCACAACTACGTGTAATGTACTTTATTTACTGGGATACGCGTTAACCTCTTGAAATCTCAAAATTTATCACCCCACCCGACCCCAAACCTACCCCTGTTTAGAATCACTAGTCACATGGACTCCAACCTGCAACTTAGTTCGGGAGCTGTGGGCGGGCCCAAACCTATCGGGTTTCGTTTGACGGTTAGGCCGTCTCCATCCGTTCCACCTGAACGCACTTGCGACCAGTAAGAAGTCAAAACTGGCCTGATTTCATCATTTTTACCAAACTTTGAAATTTAATATCTTGATAACCAAGTGACCTACAACAACATGTGACATGTGCAATCAAAGTTTAACATGCGCTCTATAACATAAGACACTGAAAAAGTGAAAAAAATGGCGACATGCCACATTCACCCTGCCTCCAAGAAAGGCATGCAAATTATTTTAAAAAAACACAATTTCATATCAAAATAATTATTATTACAAAACGCGAGATATCCCAAACAAACTGTGTTGACTATAAATACAGGCAACCATAGCACTTTACACTGTCAAGTTTCCATTTGCATCTACTTCTTCAGAAGTGAGATATTAAGTCTTTTGAAGTGGCTTCATTTAAAAATGCATGATAAAGTCGCTCCTTTGGTCTCTCTGTCTCTCTCTTTCTCTCCCTCCCTCCCTCCTTCTCTCTCTCTCTCCTCTCTCTCTCTCTCTCTTCTCTCTCTCTCTCTCTCTCTCTCAATCAATCAAAGATTCTCAGTCACACTTCCTTTTTGTTTATGAATATAACAAAGTGGAATTATTCACAGATATAATTTAAAAAAAGATTAGATGAAGCTATTAAAGCATTTGAAACACATGACATTTAGTCAGCCGTCTATGTAACTAGTTCGTGTGAATGATAGAGTTGTACTTAATATTACCAAAATAAATAAATATGCACCCCAGACATCCTGGACCGTTTTCTTGGCTAATTCAAGTTGTGTGGCAGTAATGGGCTTTAGCTTCAACTTGCTCATGCGGACTATGCATTTTTGGCATATTTTTGCAGAATGCCTGCTGTCGTCCGAAATGATATCTATTGCAAAGTAGATAAGTAATTCTGAACGAAATGGTGCACAGTCTCTTGGTCTTATTTGCCTTAACATCAGCAGAGCTCTGCACACGAAGGCTACAAACATGACAGAGTTTATTGATCAGATCAGTGTGACTGAACAGTGTATGTTCCATTATAGCCGATTTTTCTGAAAATCAATAATTGAACTATCCCTTACTTAAGGCTATTATAAAATGATGTCATTAATAGATGATATATCAAAAAGTAGAAGATTCAGGAAGAGACAGGTGAGGAAAGCTAAAGAGAGACGAAGTAGGAAAGAGAGAGCAATACACCCAGTTATTAATATGATATAAATTTCCATAAAAGGAGTAACATAGAAGTGTTCAATTGTATCTTCCCCATCTCCCCCTTCTCTCTCTCTCTCTCTCACATACACAAACAAACACACACACACTCTCTCTCTCTCACACATCCACAAACACTTTCTCTCCTCAAATGGAACTAACTACTAACCCCTAGGAGGGAAAAACAGTTCCTGTAGGCAGCAAAAGAAGTAGACGCATTTAATTTTTGCAGGTCTGCATTAGGCATAGGTTCCTCTATCCCTGGATGGTTAACTAAATACTGTAATATCTCGCAATGTTTAGATAATTAAGTTTAAACGGAACCATGCCTAAATTTTCAAGCACTTTTAATCGCGATCCATAAAGAAAAAGTGTCTATTGAAAGACTTATTGAAATGTTCTCCTTATAAAACTTATATCACTGTAAAGAGGAATTGTTTATCTGTTTCTTTATCAATTTATCTCATCGATTATACTTTCAAAAAACACACAAGGCGATCGCAAAAACTTGAAAAAGAAACAAGAGAGTGAGATTAAATTTTAATCCTCAAGTGAGGATCCAGCAAGCCCCGCACAGGTAAAAACGGATCGGATCACGGGCAGTCCTGGTACAGGCCGTGGTTACTGGGCAATAAATCTGTCAACATGCACCGCCCACTAGACCAAACTAAGTTGCTGAATCGGTAGAGGAATGGAGCCCATGTGTAGTACAAACCAATATGCAAAAAATGCGTGCCTTTAAAGAAGGCGTGATCGATCCAAAGACAGAGCCACCTCTCAAGAAACGCTCCAGCTTGACAACAAGCTACAGAAAAAGAAACCAAAGTTGAGATTTTGCTAAAATGGGGCATTTTAAACGAAAAAAAAAATGTGAGGGGAGAAAAGTGGCTTCGCGTGTCGCTTGATTCATGTGGGGGAAAAAGTTTAACAGATGATGGGAAAATCCCGGAAGCGGCTGGGACGCAAAGCAGATCGGGTATGTGGGCGAATAATGCCGGTGTCACGTGCAGAAAAACACTCGATCATGTTTACACGCTGGCCTGGCGACTTCAACTTTTTGCATGCCACTTGTTGATTCATCTCTGCTCTTGACATTCATTTTTACAGGCATAGAGCACTGTATAGGGGTAGCTGCATCGCTGCATCCAAATCAACATTTCATTAAAAATTAATGTGTGTGTGTTTTGTTTTTTTCATAAATGGCTATGTTAAGAGATGTGTTTTTCCCAACTTGCCATGGCCCGCGAACTTGAAGGTCAGCGGAAAAATTAAATTCTTTCATTTTGGATTCTCAGAACTTTGTGTTTGAAAGCAGATTTTCTTAGGATTGGATGGCGTCCCTAACCCCGCCTTTCCTGTGTTGGGCCATGACAGTCCGCCAACAAATGTTGTTGCTGTTGTTGTTGTTGTTGAGTTTTTACGACCCATTTCAGTACAATAAGGTTGGTGGCGCACCGCGACAAGGCTGTTTTGTTTCGATTTCAGTGTGAGATGTGAACTTTGGAGTTAAACGTCACCTTTGACCACCGTCGGGCAGTGGCGTGCGGAAGTTCGGTGATGCCCGAGGACAATGCCTTAATTGTATACCCCAAGACTCAAGTACAGGGCCTAGTACTGAGAAATGTAAGAAAGAAAGACTTTTTAAATATAATTGGACGCCCCCTGAAATGGATACGCGGGGCCGTTGCCCCCTTTGCCCCCCCCCCCTTACAGCACATCAATGCCGTGTGGTCACTGACCAATGAGTACTGCAAAAACAGTCAGAATATAAATAAAATCGGATCAGAGAGGATGAGGATTGTACTGATAGACACGAAAGACTCAGCCAAACCACTGATAGCATGGCGGTAAAAGTAGGTCACGGCAGTAAACAAAGGACCGTTTGTATTTGTCGCTGGGTGAAAGAGCTTACCAGCGGCACTGAACAGTTTCAATTAATCCCAAAACAAGGAGGAAAGACCACAGTAAGTACACTGCACACTCCTTGGGGTGCTGACGGCCCTTTCCAGTTCTTGTTTATCGCAGTGACCTAGTTTCGCGATTTAGCAGAACAGAAGCGATATCCGAGACCACCGAGACGCGGTTGATATTTTGCTCTATAAATTGGATCCTGACGACTCGAGCCTAGGACTTGTAGCAGCATGCTCATGCGCTCTACCACAGAGCCGCTGTACGGGCCTAAAGACTGAGCAGAAGGCAGATCAACTTGAAGCCATGTGTGCATTGTAAGTGTGGTCCCCACGGCCTCTTGGCTGGCTGGTTATAGTCGCTGTCCAGGGGAAGAACACGAAAGGCAGGAACAAAAATCGATGTTATTTTTCTACTTTTTTTTTTCAGGCACTTCACGCTCCGGGCTTGAGTGCAAACTAGTTTCAATTAGCTCTTACTTTTCTTTTTTTTTTCTCAAAGATTCCCTCTCTCTCTCTCACTGTCTGTCTCGCTCTCTCTCTCTTTTTATATCTCTCTTTTTCTCCCTCTTTCTCTATATCTCTCTGTCTGTCTATCATGCTCTCTTTCTCTCTCTGTTTCTAGCCCCCAGCCTTTCTCCCTCCCTCCTTCTCTTTCTCTCTTTTTCTCTCACAATTTTATTTCCCACTGCTCGGATTTGATAGCCCATGCCTGCACAAAGCAGGAGTGCCATTCGGATAATACATATGATATACAGATTTTATGGATGATTGTGACGTCACTGTCCAATCTTCATGTCCGTCCACATGAATGCACCAAATCCCCTCTCCCACGCCACACATATTTATTGTTATGTCCATTTTATTGCAAGATGCTAATATTTTACACCACTAATCCGTGTGTGCAGTAAAAGGTGTAAAAGAAAGAGATAAATGTCGTTTTTCACAAGATGTAATTCTGTTACGCGATATTGTCAGTTATCCGTGTGAGCTTTACACGTCTGGTACTTTATTTCCTCATTATATCTGGTGTTTTGATGTTTGTTTATGTTCGTATTCAGCTGCCGCTGCCTTTGTTGTTATAACCACCGGTGCTTTTATTACACCTGTTAATCTCACCATTGCTGTTGGCACTGCTCTCGATTGTTGACGCAGTTATTATTATTGCTGTACTCGTTTTTCGTTATTATGTTTCACAATACAGTTGGTGTGCTCTGTAGAACTCATTGATCAACCTTAACGCACGCGCGCGAGCACACACGTGGATGACCCGGCTCTACTTAGCAGCCTAACAATAATGCCTTGTTCCAGTTCACTGCTCGTGAATACACATTATTTACTGGGCCATTCATGCCCATCCCTCCCCCTCCCCGGTCCTACACCGTTCGTTATAGTATTGCCTACATCTCACAGTCACTGGCACGCTGCTGTAACAATGCCATCCACCTCTTCATCATTTCCACCCAATCATGCCAAATTACCTTTCACTCTCTTCCCCTTGCTGGGATAGGGAAAACTTTGGCTACCTCCAGGGCTCCACTCAGTACGGCAATTGCGAGAACAATGCCATTCTAACGGTTACATTTCGTACACTTGACATTCTTACTTTTCGTATCCACTTGTCTTTATCATAATACAACCAATTTGATGCAATGGAACAATACTACTAAACATAAAAAACAAAAAACAATGTCTTTCTAAACTAGTTACCCTTCGCAAACTTGTCGTGCCAAGTAGTTTGCCCATCCAGGCGTTGTTATCACAAAGCAACCAGTTTATTGTGCACTTGTGACACACCGACAACAGTATAAAAACATCAAGAATAAACAAGAGCAACGCCAGCAATGAGATCCAGATCAATAAATTGCCACAACAACAACAACAACAAGAAAAAACGTAATTATACAAGTTTTCGTGTCAAATTGAGCACCACTGGAGAGCATTCAGCTGTTGTTCCAGGCAATAGAAGAGAGACAGAAATAGACAAGCGTCCGTTATGAAATTCTCTGCCCAGAATTTGAGAAGGTTAAAAGCGTCCACCGGTAGCTCATATCACTGGGACAGATGTTAGACATTTTAGCATTGGCGGGCACCAGTCCATTTTGAGCAGACCATTGATTGAATGCTGACGTCACGGCACTGAGCTTCAATGAAATCCAAGTATAAATGAAATAGCTGGCCGGTGCGCAAGGTCCCATTAAAACTCAAAGTCGTGACGTCACCATCCAACCACTGGGCCCATCAGAAACGGCTTGTCCGCTCATAGGCCAATTTACACGTTCAAATTTGTCTTCAATCATGTTGTCAAACAAAGCTTGCACATACTAATTGGAGCGTGTAGGGGCGTGAATGCGTCAATTTCAACTGCTTGTGTGCTTGCGCTAACATCGGCTTCAACAAGCACCGCCTCTTTCGCCCTCGTCTGCCTATACTGAAAATGTGTATATTCATGCGCGTACTGAAAGCGGCGTGAGCAAAAATTAATGTGTAAATAAAATCCCATTGCATGGCAAAGTTCATGCGAACGCAGTGAAATGTATTAAAATTACTCGTAGAGAAACATTGGGAATTCACAGAGCACCACATTATTGGATAAATATATATAGAAGGTTCGGCTTTTGCAGAATTATAGGCATGACGTCACAGAGTTTTTGTTTTGTACTTCCGCCAAACAAGATGGCCGGTGGATCAGCTGATGAGTGTAACTTTGAGATATGTTTAAGCGGTTAAAATGCCTGCTGGTTGCATTGCAGTTGACTGTTGTGACAGGGGTGGAAAGGATGTATCCAAGCTGGTCAGATTCCCTACCATCCGTGTAAACAAGAGAAAGGAAGTGAAAGAATTGACCGAACGTCTCCCATGTGCGTATACACACTTGTCATTGTTTACAGTAGTGAACATTTTTAAAACTCGCCGCCGATTGGTTCGCGACGCCTTAAGTGGGTCCGGACACACAAGATGGTGGATATGCGCATTCTACCTATAGTAAGACAACTTGTTTGTGTGTAGGGGGAGGGGGGCACAACATATCTGAGCTTCTGTTTGAGTTTGAGTTGAAGTGGAATCCATGCCTGAGCATGTAAATTGGCCTTTAAACCCTATAGTGAATTAACCACTCTGTCTCAACGTTGCCAGTTTAGTTTGGTAACTAGAAACATTACATTTATAACAAAGACCAGAATTGCTGCATTTCTATGAGAATTCCTTAGTTGAGTGCATTCAGTCTCGGGCATGTAGAAGAGACAAGCAACGATGAGCGTGGTCATCATCTAGTCGGGTGTCAAATGCTACCAGAAGTACGAATGCATCCACCACTCAAAGACTGCAGGACACTACCCAGATCCAAGACCTATAGTGTTGGACGGGGGTTCCCTTCTTCTGAACATCTCCTTTAGTGTCGGTCTCCCGACAGATTCAATTGTTTTTTTTCGGATTGATCCTCTGTGATTATGTACAAAATTAATATTTAATGGTACTGGCAGTGAATCAGACCTACGATAGGTCATTTTCTGTACACCAAGTCGTCCCCCAGTCAAGAAGGGGTGGTTTTTAAGTTAGGCCACACTGTTTTACAGTAAATTTCATTCAACAGTAAACTGCAAAGTAAACCAGGCGAAAGGCATCTTCCCAATTTTTCTCGTTTATCGTCTTCTAATCTGCTAAATACATGTGTGAGCCAAGGACGAAAACAGGCTTTTTGCATTGTCCAGGTCGTCGCAACAGAGAAGTGGTCGTTGATTTTTAATACATTGTTGTTATTGTTTTAATTTTCTGCCGGAGAAAGGCTTAGGGTGTTTTTCGCTGCTAATTTTTATATGATTTATTGTAATGTTTCGTGTGTTTTTATTGTTTCTAAAGCAGGGCTTCGCGACATACAACGCTCTCCTCTCCATGTTTTGACTCAGAGCAAATTGTAATACCTTTTGCTTTCTTGGTGAATTATAACAATTTTAGTGTATGTTTTTCACTTCCTTATGTAATACCTGAACGAGAGGAAGGCAGGGGTCACCTTGACATATCACGTATTCATTCTACTCTGAGATATTCCATTTGATTTCTTTTTTATTTCATTCCATCAATCCCTCCTTCCTATCCATACGTTTGCAATCTCACACTTTCTCCACGTGCACCTACCCGGTCTATCCATTAATTTTGTTTTTCATCATCTCCGTCTCCTGATCTTTTTGGTCTTTTATAGGCGGACATACAGAACAGAAATCTTCAGCCCCCAGAATGGGCATAAAATGAATAAAGGATGATTTGGAATTACCCAAATGTAGACATTTTTCTACCCCTTTAATTCTGGACTGCACTGTCTCCCTGATCATCCACATGATTATTCAACATGTTCCAATGCCCCCCCCCCCCAATACACACACACAAAGAAAAAAAAACATTCCATTTTCGTACGTGTTTTTATATTTTCACATTTTCTTCTCTTTTCTGCTCCCCCCGCCCCCCCCCCTCTCATTAACTTTGCACATAATCTTTTATCTGCCTCACGCCCTGATCTGCTTAACCCACCTCCCCCCCCCCCTCCCCACTCTGCCCATTCCCCTCTCTATCACCCATTCCCGGCTTTTTTAGTTTTGCTGATTAGCTTTTCCCTCTTACGCCTTATCAAATTTGCAGAAAGACAGAGATTATACCCCTGTGTCATATCGTTTCCCCCCTCCTCCCTCAATCCCCCTAACTCTTCCCAACCCCCAGCCTTCCCCGAGAGTTCAAAACTGCCAGGTCTGGCCCTAGTTCACCTCCCACCCCTCCCCTCAGCATCGGCCTTCCCTCATGTTTGTAAACGCACAGAACAGCAGAAATGCACCCCTGCGTCATCTCGTGCCCCTCCCTACCCCCAGCCCTCTTTCTTTGCGTTTCTAAAAATGCCACTGTGGCCCTGTGTCACTCTGCACCCCAATTTCCACCCCCTCCCCCAGCCGCCTTTGCGTTTCCAAAACTGCCACTGTGGCACTGTGCCACTTTGCAACCCCTGTCCCCAGCATTATCTGCGTCTCCAAAAACAGCCACTGTGCCATTTTGCACCCCCTATCCCCAGCATTATCTGTGTCTCCAAAACAGCCACTGTGCCATTTTGCACCCCCTATCCCCAGCATTATCTGTGTCTCCAAAACAGCCACTGTGCCATTTTGCACCCCCTATCCCCAGCATTATCTGTGTCTCCAAAACAGCCACTGTGGCCCTTGTAACTTTTTGCATCCCCCCCCAACCCCACCCCGCACCCTTCTCTTCATCTCCAAAACTGCCACTGTGCCTCTGAGGAACCATAATGCACCCACCCCCCCCCCCCATCCTCAGCCTTATCGAAGTTTCCAAAACTGCTACTGCCCCCAATGTCAGCTTGCACCCCCAATCTAATTTCCCCGTGCCCCGGGGCAGACTCTACTGACACACAACAAAGACAACGCAAGCATGATAACACAATAAAAAAAAAACGCACTGGGGCGCGTGGCGTCAAGAAAAATAACAAAGTAACACAGTTAAAAATAACGAAATGGTGAAAGTTGTGGGGGCGAGGGCAGAAAGGGATCAAGAGGTCCAACCAGGTCATGGGTCATCTTTTTTTGGCTCTATTTTGATCACTTTCATCATGCACATCCCACTTCACAGCCATGGCCGCCATGTTTTGATAAAATGCCAAAAATGTTCAAGGGGAAAGTCTTAGAAAAACAAAATAAATATTGGACAGGATCCCAGAATCCACGACCCTGCTTTATATTTTTGTGTCTCTATTTCTCAACATCAACTTGCTGCTGAGCTCATCAAAGCTTTCTGATATTATTATGATCAAATAGCGTGGTTGGCGCCAACACTGGAACATGCAGGAATGACAGAGAACGAACAACACTTTGATGAGGATCCAGTTGTCATTACTGCTCATACTATCGTGGTCATTATTTTAACTGTTATTTCTGTCGACAGGAGAGGCATTTTTGGTGAACAAGCCAAAATACTTCCCATAGGCTTTTTATCATCGGCTGGTGGTCAATGTCTACAAACGTTCTTGGGAACATGTCGCCATCGAAAAGCTTGTCGTGACCACTTAGCTAAGCCTAATGTAGCCCAAATTCCAACGCTAACCCTAAAACTGCAACCCCCCCCCCCCCAAAAAAGTGGCAAACAAAATCCAATTTAGCACGTGGCGCATCAAGCAGCTCTGCACTTTTTTTTTTTGTGACTAAAAATTGTGGTATCCCATCCATATGAAGAGGGTTAAATGGTTCAGTAGTGTGGAAAAAAAGGAGTTAACAAAGCAAAACAGAATGCAAATGCAAAAGGCAAAAATTCCACAGCTGCATGGCAAGATTCAGTGCACACCGAGAATCTAGTGTAGTGAACGCACAACTGAGGTCCCGTTCCTAACATCGTCACTGCTCTACGATAATGGCATGACTTATGCCAAAAAGTTGAAAAAGCAACCGACGGTACCTTGCATTTCTGGGCATGAGGGCTATCAGATGATATTATAGAAAAAGAAACGGGCCAGTAGGAAAATCCACTAATCCAATAGAATCATAATGACAAATTCTAGATGATCGACAGGAAATGAGATAGTTTTTTTTCTTAATATCTCAAAAGTGTCAAAAATGACTTATGCCATTAGGGTACAGCAGTGATAACATGTCGCCTAAAAACTCTCGCAAAGTAATAGTTCAATTATTTGCGTGTTTGGCGGATTATTCCTCGGCCGTGCATGATTGTATGCTCCATTATATAGCCTATTTAGTCAGCAACCCTATTGCAACTTCTCCATGCCAAATTTTGAGAAAGACCCTCGGTAGTTTTCGAGCCCGTTCGTAACAAGAGCGCTTTCGTGTATATTTTATATAACAGATGTATGAGTCAGCAAACAAAGATGTCAAAAAGACCCTTATATGAACACCCAGAACCAAATGTCGCCCAGTTTCCTCAATCGTGTGGTAAAGACGTTATCTGGCTTTGCATAGCCAATCATTAGTAATGGTGTTGTCTGTGGTTAGCGCTCCGGGCGGACAGTCGTTTCAATTCCACACTGACCACATACCGCGGGATAGCAACGCCACTTGTTGCGTTGTCTGGTCTAAACAAAGCACCCTCGGGCTCTGTATCTTCCTTAGTCAATTACACGTACTCGATCTTGCCCCGACTGGTTGGTATCGACTGGTTGTAAGATCTGATTGCCTAGATAGTGAAGTTTGTATTCCTTTGTTTGTAAATTCGTCTTGTCAAGGGCTGACTTAATGCAAGCAAAATATTCCAGCTCTGTCTTTCTCTTGGACTCTCCTTGTTTCCTTGGGCTGCCATTGTTGTCACTTGCTATCTACAAAAAATTTCTTCCCGACAGCAAAAGAATGGAAAATTCTCGTAATTTGTGCACTCTGCTGGGCCAAGAGCCTGGGACATTCCTGAGTCAATTTTCAAACAAAAATGAAGATCTTTAAAGATTATTTGTGTAGCGTGCGCCATGTTGGTTGCCATTTATTGTCTGATTCTTAATCTAATGCCCTGTCCTGTGGCCATTATCTGTATTATCTGGTGAGCTCCCTGCATACAGTGGGGTATAAAGCACTCCTGTCACCTCTCTATTGATTTATCTGGGGTAATACGTCGAAATTACTTTGTCCTCCGTGCCCCCCAAACCTCGGGAGAGGGAATTTTTTCTGTGTATATATACAGAAGCACAACACATACATGCAAGAAGAGAGAGAGAGAGAGAGAGAGACAGAGACAGTAGACAGAGATATGGAAAGACAGACAGACAAAGAGTATTCTGTTTTATATTCATTTATCAAACACTAAACTATGACTTTTACAAAGTGACAAAGACATGCCGTTTCGCTTTTAAAAATCCAGTCTATGTTCGTTTTGCCAAGGGCTGTTCAAATTCGGTGAGGTTTTTCTGTATTTATGGGATGTAGCACGTGCAGGACACCAGTATGACATGAGGAAATAGATAAAATGGAGTACCAGTGCCGAATTAAGGCATGGGCTGTATGGGCTGCAGTCCAGGGGGCTCTGCTATCTAAGGGTCTCTGCCAGCTGTGGGCCTCTAGAGTTACGTGAAATTATAAATATCAAATAAACCTTTTCTTAATATTCATCCCGGGTTGTTGTCCTTACAATAAAAAGTATTATTTTTTATGAAAATGTTGGTAGGTATTGTAATAATAATTTATAGGACATTATGTTGTAGAAGTTGAATTAACTGATTTCAAGTATCCGAAATTTCTTGCTTTTAGTAATTATTACTTGGGGGGGGGGGGGGGCGACAAAATCGTAATCCGGCTCTGCGGAGTACTGCCTCAGAAACAGCGTACATAGTGAGAAGTGTACGTTGACTTTTCTCGTACACGTCCACTCCTGTGGGCTCTGCAAACATAATTTTTTCGCGTGTTGTGGTCTTTCTTTAACCTTAGGCCCGTTCAGTTTACGTGTCCACTGCCGTAGGGCAGGGCAAATAATAAGTTTGTGGTCTCCACTGTAACACTGGAATCTCATCCTGGATCGAAAACTCCATCCACAGACACTGGGTATAGGTCACGCCAGATCAGTGGTTCTCAGGTCACAGGTCTTATTGCCAGGCTTCGGGGATTACGGACCCTGAAGCTTAAGCTTCATTAATTTCATAGTAGATCCGCTACTGGCCACATTCCACCCCTTGCAATCCCATGTTTTCTCAATTCTTCCCCATTTTGAATTGTTATATAATGTTTTTTTCACCATTATAATTTTACATTGGTAAATCTGGAACACTTAATGACGCTAAACTTCTCCATTAATTACAATCAAATTTTTAAAAAAATCCTTATTTCAATAGATGACAAAATTTAGAGTGGACTGAGTACAGAGAACATTCTTGCCCAATATGGAATACCTCCTCTGACTGAAATTCCACTCTCTAGTTCCTCCCCGGCTAAAATTGCTTCCTTTTATTTTGAAATTCCTCCCTTGGAAGCCAAATGACCTCCCCCCCCCTCCATTTTGAGAATCACGGTGCCAGACAAAGGTAATCTGCCGTAATGTGAGTTGCAAATACAAAGAATTCAAGTTCTCAATGAAATCATGAAATGTTGAACAACTACACTGATTATAATGAAACCTGTGGAGGGTGTTGTGCTTAACTGTTCGAACATAGTGTCATTTTACTGGGAATGGCATAGAAGTCAAAACCATGAAAAATGAAATTCGCAACATGAAACGGTTTCAAGGAAAGAAGTGACGAACGAATTTTACTGAGGTGTTTTGTCACAGTTATTAGGTTGGGGGTGGGGATAGGAACCGAGGCAAGTCTAAACCTGAGAAAGTCAATCCAATGGCTAGTTCCAGAATATGCTTCAGATTTTGTTCCTCTTGTATTTTATGAAGCACGCAATTATTATTATCATTTTTTTTCTAATTTCGCTTCATAAGAGACGTAATTATTAATATGTATGAGTATCAAAATCGATTTCGTTGGCTGTATTCTCAGGGGCGATCGCGGCGCAGGCCAAAAAAAAAGGAGAGGGGGGCGGGGGGAGTGAAGAAGGGGGAAGCAGATGGGAAGTTAGCAGGGGCTTACGTTTTTTGAAGGGGCCTATCCCAACCCCCCCCCCTTTTACAGGTAGAGGGGGGGGGGGGGCTTTGGTAAAGAATATTGACATTGTAAAGAGAATGGAGGAAGGCTCTTCAGCACAAAATATTCATATTTTCAGGAAGATCCAAAGAAGATTCATAGAGATAAAAATTAATATATATAGATAAATGAATGTATTCAGCAGTAGTTGCCAAAATACTTAATGACCAGTCTGGGACGGAGCCAACATTTCCCATCTGGCCTGGATCTGATACCAGATTTGCACGGGCCCTGTCCTGGCGCATTCAGTGCTCATTTCGTCCGAGCAGGTCATTATATACTCGTTTGTCTGAAGCACACAAGACAATGGCAGGAGACCAACTAGTAGTTCCTACTTATTTATTTATGTATTTGTCTATTGAATACTGAGAATATCATGGATGGAGAAAAAAATCAAATGAGTCAGTCTTGAGAGAATCTAATCTGAAAAGAGCATTAATTGAAGCAGTAAGACAAAGGCAACTCAAATTTCTAGCGCACATTTGTCGCCTCAGGAGCCTTGTACATCTAGCAGCCACAGGGAAGATCGAAGGCAGGAAAAAGCAAGGGTAGACAGAAAAACTTTCACTGAAAGTCTTAATTCATGGGCAACAAATAAACGTCACAACAACAACTTCTTGAGGTTGGCTGATGACAGATCCGAGTGGAGAGCCATGATCGCCAATGTCTGTTCCAGACACGGCAACTGATGATGATAATTTGTCTATACAGAAGTCATCTATCACCCATGAATCTGTGACAGCTTCTAAGAATTTGGTTTCGTGTCTTTGAACTGAAACTGGAACAGAACGTAAACAAACGATATGAATGCGCCAGACTCTGCCATCCCCCCCGAGGGGAGAACGGCGTTGCAAGCATAATAACGGTGTGACATCTAAACTATACAAGACAGCCCAGACTGTTTGTTGACAGTTATTAATGAACGACTGCAACAGTATGTACACCAGACGATGCTAATGTGGTCTGGACTTGTGTGTCTCTGTGATGTAGCAAAGATAAAGAACTGGCCGTGACTAATAAAGAGAGAAAAAAGAAAGAAAGAAGAAACAAACAAACAAACGAACAAATAAAAAGAAAGAAAGAAAGAAAGAAACAGACAAACAAACAAACGAACAAATAAAGAGAGAAAAAGAAAAAAAGAACAAACGAACAAATAAAGAGAAAGAAAGAAGAAACAAACAAACAAACGAACAAATATAGAGAAAGAAAGAAGAAACAAACAGACAAACGAACGAACAAATAAAGAGAGAAAAAAGAAAGAAACGAACAAACGATAAATTAAAGAGAAAGAACGAAAGAAAAATCAACTAGATTTTCACAGTATGAAATACGTTCAAAGTTCAGGCCCCGAGTAGAGTGACAAGTTGTAATGGTATTCTCAAGACAGTTTCATTTTCGTCCTTTTCATTCCAGCATTAATCTGTATCTGGATAACTAGGTTAAAGATTATCGATATAAATTTTTATTGTATCAGTTTCGCCCAGCAGAAAGAGCACCATCCCACCGGGCAAACACCAACACAGACATAGAACTCAATCCTCCAGGGACGGGACATTTGCTCAAGAAAGTGCGACCAGGGAACTACGCGCAGTTGACTGTGTAAACTAGCAAAGAAAGTATTGGTACATATACTTTGAGAAAACGATAACTGTTATATGCATAGTTAAAACATTATCACATTTTGTCTCCTTTCCAGCGGATTTTTAGAAAAGCTGAATTTTGGATTCAGAAATAGATCTAGAACCAGATTGTCAGATTGTCAGCCAATGGGAAGAAAACTCAGTCAAGGAGTCAGTTTCATCAAAACAAAGCAAAGATAGCCTACAATTGGCCTCCGTTGGACAGGGGTGACTCTGAAATTTCGAATCCTAACTATTTGACTGTTTGCTCTGCTGAAGCAGCGTCTATGGTGGCCAGCGATACCTTACAGTTTACAGTAAGTGTAGGATAATCTGTGCTGGTGGCTGAACAAGCCAATGCTGAAACGATAGTCTCTATCTCAATGGTTGCATCTGTGGTTGGTCTCAGATTTTTTGGGGTTGCAGCCTTCTTTTCTGTCGGCTTGCCTATCTTCCTCTGGTTCCTTCACTTTGTTTTCGCGATGATGCAAATTATACAAGCAATTGGCATATTCAGTTTCTATTTACCTTGAAGTCTTGTTCAGAAATCGCCTGTTCTCGCCGAACACCATATTACTCTGCCTCTTTCCCTTCACTTTTTTAAAATATAAATTCCGCCCTTACCGCCTCATTCGTACCCTCCTGCGTCTTCTTCATGGCCTTTGTGACGTCGAATGTCCGGGATGAGCAAGGAAACCATACTGTTCTTTCGCTTTCCAACCGGACAAAATCAGAAACCCATTTAATATCTGAATTCACGTCAGTTGCAAAATGTTCGCAATTTTACAGTTATTCTGATATTTTAGGTAGAAACTTACACTCCAAATATCCGAATCGTTCTGAGAGCGTTTTAAGAACAACCCCCCCCCCCCAAAAAAAAACCCCCACCAAATAGAAATATTTCAAAATGCGTCACTTGTGAAACAATTATGGTAAAAATATTATTTCAACAGTCCTTCAAAATAAAATATATAATATTCCTTAAGAGATAGCGGTAACGATACCGTTTTCATGTCACCTACAAATTAAATTATTCGTTGGAGGAAAACGGTGAAAATATCATTTCAGGTCACTTTAAAATTAGATCATTCGTTCAACTATTACGGTTAATACACAACAACAAATCACTTCAGATCACCATAAATTGCATTCATGAATGATTCAGTCTGCCCAACGCTCGCTATCTAGGTTTCGATTTCCTCTGTCAAGTGTGACTTCCAGCCTCGCTTCCAGCTCATTCTCAATATGCCCGTTTGTACTTCAGCGACAGCTTTGACCCATCCAAGTCATCCCAATGGCAAGAAGTGAAGCCAGTGTAAATAAAAGCAGACCTGGTCTACTTTCTAGCAGATTTCCAGTTTGAACCAGCTAGCATGAGGTAGTGCGAATGTCCTTAAAGTGAAAAAGTCAGTAGTTTGTTGTTTTTTTTACTTTTTTTTTTTTACCTTACTTTTACCACTCTGTCAACGTTCAAGCAGCCATGGCGGAAAAGATGCCAGGATGCCCGGAAATCGGATAATCACAAGTAAATCTCGTCCTTTCTAGGGCATATAATTATTTGTTTATACTGTTTAAGTTTGACCATCTTAACACATTGTGAGCGGAGTTATGTTGCCGTAGTTTTGTTTTGTTTTGTCTATGGTTGGGGGGGGGGGGTGGGGGTGGGAGGGGGGGGGGCGTAATTTGTGCATAATGCAAGACGAAAGTCCTAATGTTAAAATCACTTTGCTGTTCTTTCAAAGAGAGTGAGATACACAACACAATGTAGCCCCATCTCTCTTGCCATCAGAAGCAATAATGTAAATCTCAGTTTCATTAATATTTAACCTTTCTCTTTTACATAAATCCTTTGATGGAAACCCGTGAATGTGAACAGAATGAACTTTCAGCACCAGTGGCGTAGCGTGGGTGTGGGTGTTGCGACAGGGGCGTTTGCCACGGGTGTAATATTCTTAAGGGTGCAAAATTTCAAAAGAAAAAAAAAATAAATTAGAAAAATGAGAAGTAAAAAATACCCCCCCCCCCCCACACACACACACGCACATACACACAAAGAACATCTCCCAATATTCGATCATTTTACACATTTTTTCAACACAACGGGGCGAATAAAGGTTGCCACGTGCTAATAGCCCGCCGGTCGGGGCCACAATACCTGCCTTGCCCCGGGCGCTGGCAACCCACGCTACGCCATTGCCTCAGCACTGACGTGAAAGTATGACAAATAAATGTCACACTCGTCAAGCGTCTGGTCTGAGGCTGATGGAGATAGATACTCTATCGCTAATGTGACTCGAACGACAACCAGACAGCCAACCAAGCGATGAATATCGTCTCTTCACATTTAAAAGGCATCATATTAAGTTAGTGCTCATACTTGTTTACTGCGCGGTTTTTTTTTTGTTTTTTTTTTAGGCACACCAGCGTTGTTGGCCTATCTACTATTATACAATACTAGCTGAGCATCCGTTCGACGAACAGGTTTGTGTAGGTGAACTAAAAAAAAGTCATTAATGTTGCATAGATAGCTTATAAGAGAGATGCAACAAGAAAGGACACCATTTCAGACCGAAAGGAATAAGAACAAAAGCCGAGATGCGTGTAGGGTCATCCCCAAAACTCAGTGATAGGACAGTACACAGTGTGCAGTGGTGCGCACCGAAAATTTTCAGGAAGTGATGATGTCATGGGCCCATAATGCGCATGCGCAGCTTCAATGAAACTTTAAAATAGAGAACCATGACTCGAAATAGATCTAAAAGATGCCGAAACAATGAAAAATGAAACGTAGAAGCCTGAACATTTCATAATTTCTAATATAGCCCATGTTAATTTCGCATTGATAATATGCTGTTGTGCAAAGTTTGAAGCCTGAGTGTGATGCGGTTCCTGAGCCTTAGGTGACCAAAGTTTCGAGTTACCAAAATATATACTAGATGACCTACCGGGCATTGCCCAGAATAAACAATCATGTGATCCCCCCCCCCCCCCGGCCGCACCACAACATTGCGCACCAAACTGAACGCTTGATACGGTTACTTTTTATGACATGCACAGTGCTATATTATTACGAAACTAACATGCAAAAATACAGATAGATAAACAATACCGAATGGCCAAGTCTCTTACAGAACAGACAACCTGACATTCAGTTATGTGCAGAAGGGGACTAGAATCAGTTTTCTTGCAATTTTCACAAAATATTCCATTTTTTTTTTTTTTATCAACAAAGCAGAAGTTGTACGTCCATGCTAGCACTCCCCATTTTCCAGGACAAAGAAACTGAAACTTTTCCTCCCTCCATTCAAAACTGCTACTTAAATATTCTGTGCATTACCAACAGGCATTTTTGAAAAAAAAAAAAAAAAGATAGTATTCAGTCTATCATGGTACCCAATCGGCCATGGAAATACGATTGTGGAACTGTGCCCTCTCCCCATTTTTCCTTTACTGAAGATCAATTTCTCAAATATAAATCTGGTATATCTGCAAAAGAGGATCCGGGCAGTGGAGATGAGATGCCTCAGAAGACTTTCTGGCATCTCATACACGGACCACATCACCAACAAAGAAGTCCGACAAACCATCACCCAACAAGTAAGGCACTATGAAGACCTGCTGATCACAGGAAGCTCAGATGGTATGGGCATGTGACAAGATCAGATGGGCTCTCCAAGACCATACTGCATGGAACAGTGCAGGGGAAGAGAAGGCGAGGCAGACCGAGGAAGAAATGGGCAGACAACATCGCAGAATGGACCAAGATGAGCTTTCCCACAACCCAGGCACTCGCCCACAACCGCCATAAGTGAAGCCAGCTGGTGCAGCGTTCGTCACTGCAGCGCCCCTACGACCCCGGCGGGTTATGGGATCAGTGACAGTGACAGATATACGCATTCATCGCTCCTGAATACTCAACATCAGATGCACGGTCGTGAAATATAGAGCAACATTATCATTTGTGCTGCAGGATCTGGCTTTCAGTTCGTATCCATATCGTCCGACCAGAATGACGAGGTTCTGTCTTCACTTTTTGGCCGAACTGAATTACACACAACCTCTACAGGCCTTCTCCATTACGTGTCAAAGTATCAGGCTGATCCGTGTATAATATTACTTCAAAGAAAAAAAAGTCGTATCATCAAAAGCTACGAGCACAATGAAACTTTCATCAGTTTCTCAAAAGTCGATAGAAGGGTGTTAGAACCCTGTCATTCGGAGGGACGACATGTTTAAAATGCTACATACATGCAGGAATCATCTATTTTGAAATTGAAAAACATTTGCCATTATGCATTCCTACTTTTGGCTTCAGAACTTTTTTATTATTATTTATTTGAAAGGTGAAACAAAAAAAGGGGGGGGGGATGGGGGTGAGACTGCATACTCCTTTAGCTCCTCGTAAAAACAACATTCATCTGTTGGCTGGACAAACAGAAGCCAATTTACAGCCAACACTCTCAGTGTTTGGTTAGTTAAAGGAGCTTGAGGTAGAAGAGGAAGATACTGGGGCAGAACTCTGATCGCCAGTGTCTCATGGGAAGTGATGTGCAAACGGGTATCAGCAGCAGGTTCATTTACGTACGTTACACTCAGGAAGTCTGAACTCAAATTTCACGTGGCAGAAAAATGTCTCATGAGCTAAAAATGATTGGGTTTGAATGAACAACAAGGAATTCTTTCAGTTTGCTGCCACCAGATTTTCCGTATTCTTCCTATGACAACGGGGAAATTGACAATTCCTTTCTTGAAAAGCGTAGTTTATTTTAAATTCATATAATACCCTAAAATTATGCCATATAACCAGTGGCAGTATTGGCAGACTGGATAATCTCAAACTGTGTCAACCAGGGGACTCGGTGGCTTAGAGGCAAGGTGATGGCCTCTCATGCCGAAGGTACCGGGTTCGAATCCCGGTCGGTGCAGGAATGTTGGAATTTGGGGATTTTTCTCATATTTTCCTGTCCCTGATCCTATGGTAGGTAGAGCCGAGCACCTAGACTTCTCGGATAAGGACGAAAAATTCGGAGGGCCCGTGTGCACGTTGCGCACGTTTAAGATACCTTGGCAGTTGGAAATCGAAAAGAGCAAGCCGAACAAGCCGCTGCCTGGGCAAAATTCTAAAAAGCGAATCCCTACCACAACAAGAAAAGTGAGGTGTAAATGCCAGGGGCAGCGAACCTCCTAAAATAAAGACCTAAACACAGAATGGATAAGACACCTGCACATGAAACCAATGGCACCGGTTCAAACCCGAAGAAGAGCCTGGCGGCGAAAACAAAAGGTGGGTGACGAGCACCGCGAGCCATGAACTCGGTGTAGCCTGGGTACTAGAAGATGTCAGGAAGTTAAACATCTAATTGAAAGAATCCACTCTTCCTCTGAAGATCGTCATCGGCCTCGCTCCACTAGAGGAGTTGCTCACCTCTTATTAGTTTCATTCTTTTAGAATTCATTATACAAGCATTCTTTGTCACGGTACCTTACAAAAAAACACTACCTTTTTCTGTTTGTTTTCGCCACATTTTATCTATGTGATGAATGTATAACTCTGACCAACGCTTCTGCCAATGTCTACCGTTCTAAGGAAATACTATCAGTTTCCAAGATGCGTTCGCCAACAACTAGCCTTGCAGTCTGTCGGTAGTGGTACAGGCCGAGGAAAGAAACAAAATAGACATGACCATGAAATAATTTATTCATATATTTCATGAACTGAGAACGTTTTTCTTTCTAGGTTTTTTTGGCTTTTCAAACATGAAGGTACTGAAAAGAATAAAATTATATTCGTTCTCCACGGTGTTATTAGGGGCACATGTAAGTCCACATTATCCTACCAAGTGCATGGGAGAAGTGATGTAAAAACAAATGGAGCAACATTTAAATCTTTTCAGGGACATACAGAATAATAATAATAACAACAATAATAATAATAATAACAGAAATAATAATAACAACAATAATAGTAATAATAAATGATGATAATAACAACAACAATAATAATAATCTCCCCGATATTGCAAACGCACAGAACAGTTTCTTTACCATTGTACATAGACAGTTCGAAAGTGCATCGACCAGTTTCCCCTGAAATGACTACAAGTATTCGATAGTCCCAGACCGAATGTTGGGGTTCTATGGGGAATACCGTCACAATACCGTTCCAAGCAGTTACTGAGGTCATTTGGACAACTTCTGAAGACATTACGCACTTATTTCACCGAGTCCGCGCTCAGAAAGAAGAGACCAAATCACCGGGTGGGTAATAAAATTACTGGCATGAGGGGGAACCAGGAAATATGTCCTGAGACCTCACCATTGCTCTGTCCTGCGTTTGTATGAATGGTTGGCGCCCCGCCCATTTCTCTTGAATGGGTTATGGAATAGTTGTGTCTCTGCGACTGCTCCAAGCAAGGAACATATTTCTTCAGAAACTTAGATGTCATAGCTGTGCTTCAAATAGGTTTACCTCACGAAAAAGCGTCTTTTTTCAGACGAAAACTCAGTTGTAAGTATTTTTTGCTACCAATGAAAAAAAAAAAGGCTTTGCTACATGCACGTTTGGACAGATTTCGTGTCTTTCTCCTTTTTTTTTTTTTCTCCGAATAAAACAACAACAACAACAACAAAGGTTTGCTTCGTGCAAGGAGCATCTTTCTTTAGAAAAGGAGTATGTCGTAATTTGCTTTAAAAAGAGAAAGGTCTACATACCGTAAAATATCGGCCTGAGATGGCACTTTGCCCCAAAATATATGTATGTTAAATGGAACAACACAAACACTGGCAGGCCTGAAACATGGCCAAAATATTCGGTTGGAGAAAGCAACTGAGATAAAAATCTTCGCGAATCTCAAGATTAAGTTTGCTTTTCGCTTTTCCGACGTTACGGCTTAGATCCAATAATGATTGTATCAGACTTATATAACATATTCTTACCGAATAACATTTTTAGAGCAAAAAAACGTCTGTCTCATTTATCAGTTCGGAGACGGCCCTTTTCAAAGATTTCTCCAGATTTTATTGATTCCATTTCCTGGCATTCTACACGGAACCGAGAAATCGTATTACGTGTCCACTGATACAGCAATTACTGGAAAAATTGTCCACAGCACGCCACAGTGTTCGTACATTCGCTGGTTTGTTGCAAGGGGCTGACTGTCTCACACTTCGAAATGCCACATTGGTCATTGATATTAATTTTCATCAAGGAATGTCAATATGGATTGTGAAAGAGATGTTATAGCGTTTCCCTCGTTGTACAGAAACTGTCAAATCGTTCACTCTGTGACAATTTTTGGAGACTCTTAACATTTCCAGGGTGTGTCAGTTCATGCTTTAATTATGTGAAGAAGAAAAGAAAAATATATCAAATGTATTTAAGCACAGACATCCTATAAGACCAGTGAAAAAATCCATATGGCGGATTTTGAAGGGAAGAACTGGGAGTCCCTCTATGCTAAGTATGACATAGCATTTAGAATCAAATCAGGAAACCGGAACCCTTGCCTTGCCTTGCAAACAGCTAGCGGAAAAGATGTCGAAACCACCCCAGTTTTTCCCAAGAAATCTGAATAACAATTTCGGAGATAAACTATGGAAGAGATTTTATTCAAACTGCCCGTTTGCCAGCTATTTCTAGCCTCGCCGACGACTCTATCGTCTCCTTCTCATCTGTCAATGGCAGTAATTATCACAGTTTACATCCAAGTTTCCCCAGCCGGAGCAGGGGCCAGAACTCGTTAGCAAGTACCGTAACTCATGTCACTGGCGTCGTTAGCGCTATTGTGACATTCTATGGGCCAAATCTATTTAAGTGCTCTCCTCCTGTCCTTCAAACCGCCCCGTTCCGGCTCTCGCTGTCTCTGCGTTTAATTTTTTTTTTTATGGCGTTTTCCCTCTTCTAACAGCGAGCCAGATTTTCTTGGGGACTTCAGAGGTTTCATAGAACCAACAGTCGTGAGCTAACATAAAAAGAAAAAAAAAAGAGCAGACAGACAGACTGATGAACATTATGATGTAGAATAATGGAGTTTTGAGGGGAAGGGGGTAGGCATGACTGCAGCTTCTCTTTCCCATCCAGAATTGATTATTATTTGGCGCTTATTTCATGGCTCAGGCTTGAATCTCAGAGACACTAGCAAACTATTCTGTAATATGCAGATACATTTCCCTCGCAGTTTTTTTTTAAAAGTCTAAGTAATAAATTGGTTACAGGGTAGACAGTAATGAAGAATGATTTAGGCTGGACGGGATTTTTCTCTGTCAATTAACTCAAATTGATAGCGGCTGTCGTGGTAGGGGACTGAAATACGGACCAAAAAAATGAGCCGTAAAAGATTTGGGTAAAAGATTGGCTTGTTAAAGGTCATTCACTTGCTGGCCATTTCTTTTTGAACAATTCTACGCTGGCTATAATTCATATCTTCTTTTCAACCTCTCCTACGTGCGTATCCATTCAGGTAACTCAAAAATGGGCTACTTTATAATTCTCTCTTTCTGGACTACATGAGCTTTTAAACATGCCCGCCAGTTTATCATTGTGGTATTTTCGTCAGAGAAAATGCTGGTTTCTTTAATCGTGTATTGCTCAGTAGGAAATCAGTTCCTGGTTTTGGGATTAAACTTGACTGAAGTAGTGCTCAGAAATGCCGGATGACTGAAGTGCATCTATTTACATCAGTATTGTTATGCCAAGTTCTAGTAGAAATCCTTGGTTATAATCATGGCATGCTCAGTTTCCAGAACTTGATTCTTTACTTCAGGTGTTAGGTTTCACAGCTTGTAGATCTTCAGTTTTGTACCATTACTTTTTACATTAGAAGATATTATATAATGTCAGGCCAATAAACTGTATTGTCTAATACAGCCTAAGATTAATCACTTATTGTACTTATGAATGATACACTCACTGTTTTCAAAAGGAGGGAAACTTTATGAATTGCAAAATGATTCTCTGAGAAAGGAATGAAACTAAACTCTACAAGTGATGTAAACCGATGTAAACATCTTTGATAGATTCACACTCTTCGCAATACTGTGGGGTCAGTGGCATAATGAGTGGATGCATGTCAGAGAGATCATAGATGCAACAATGTCATTAATAGTTACATCTATTGTGTAACCGACCTATGCTATTTACTTGTCCTATATACAGTGCAGCCAAACCTTGGGCCTAGTGCCATTAAGTTTGACACAGAGACCTTTCATGGGCCGAAGGTGATCAACACAGAATCAGTCAGACTGTCTACTCTGTGTATATCCTACGGGCAAGACAAAACTCATAGTTTTACTCAATATTCTGCGCGAATAGGAACACACAGCTCATTAAAGCATTCAGGCTCAGCAACAAGATTGCATTTGACAAGCGGGAGTTATTGCGGTTCTCCTTCAAGGCAATAAGATACAGAGTATTAAAGGGCATTGGACCAGCTATAAGACTTCATTTGACAAACATTCGATCTGGCGCCATTTCCCAAACTAATGAAGGAGGGCTTAACGCACTGAAGCTCAAGGAATCTACAACCAAACTGTGTTCGACTGAATGCAGTTCTAGATATTGGTGTATTTATTCGTAAAATTGATTCCGTGATAATTGGTCAGATTGAACATATTGAATAATTTTACAACGTGCTCTGTGTTGCTATTTAATATCATGATAATATGTTCATGTAGTTTCTGAAAATCCAAATAAATTTACCAACATGCAGTATCTTTTACCCAAAAGAATGCCCACGCTACTCGACAGCGCTTCTTTCTGATTATTCCAGTAAGTGAATGCTTTATGTATGGAGTGAAATGTGAGACCGAAGACCAGAACGTCATGATACGGGAAAGCGTAGTAATACGCCTAAAAGAAGGGAAATATTGCTGACGTCAGAGTGTGACGTTTAACCCTAGCTTTGATATGACGTTATCATCGATCCCACAAGCAAATAAAACCTTCATTTCTGGACAGGGAGTGGTTTTGACATTTGTCTGCTTAGTAAAATGAAATTCCAACACAATCATGAAGCAAGTAATTTACAGTTGGGAACTCCAACTGCTGTGTCGGATCTCCCATCCCTGAGCAGAAAGATCGAGCGTCTTATCTCAACGCTGATGATAATAAATTCGAAATATCAGTTTTTAAATTGGAGATATCTTCAAAGATCAAACATTCCTTCTGATTTCCAGTCTGATCAGACTAGAATAATCGCTGCCCACATTGAGAATTTCTATCCACTGCTGTGTGCTAGAGATTACACCAAATCTTGAACTGGCGTGTATTCTCGTCTCGTGTAGGGCATTAGCTATTCCCCTGCCACGGAAAGTGACGAGACAGTCGCGTGCAGACTTTCGGTCATAGGAAGATCGATCAGGTTGTTTACCCTGTTGTTTTTAGGCCTTTAATTGATCACCTTTTCAATTCTTTCTCTCTTCATCTATTGTTAATTCACGAATGAAACAAACCAAATGAAAGAGAAAAAAAGCAGCCGGAGGTATGAGATATGACATGCCATCCATTGATGAAAAATAAAGACTATTTTCTATACTGATTTTAAAGCTGATTCTCCTCCTTCTAGTATTTTTTTTTTTTTAGACTTTCCAATTTCAAAATTACCTCTTTTTGCTTTTGTGATGTTACTGCCCATATTTGTGAAGGTCGACTTTTCAAATATTCTGACGATCAAAAGGATGATAGCACTGCGGTTACCCTTCCCCACCCCGCGCCCGTTCGTGCTCTTCTCTGCCCTCTGAGACAAAGTTTAAAGGGATAGTGAAAAGACAGGACAACAAACTAGGGTTTTCCCCAACGTCTGTGGATTTATTTAGCCTGGCTAAAATCAAGTACTTTTCTTACCACTACGGATCATGTCCATGTTTTGTTTTTTTTCTATTTTCAGTTTTTCCTCACAAGGCAAGATGGGTGTTTATCAGAAATAATGTCATGCAGTCTGAGTGCAAAAATGGGATCACCATGATTCATTCAAATGGTTGGCATTTCGAAACCTGCCGATAAAGCACTTGAAGATGCTATATAAACATTACCGCTCATAAACCATCGTTCAATTGTCCATCCAAGTGTAAAGAATGACTGCTGTGCAGCCCACAAGGAGAAGATAAGACACATAAATCATCTAAAATGATAATTTTGTCCGCTTTCGCACACAACATAGCGGCGTGTGGCTTTCTTCCCTGCAGGGAATTATGATTGCTTTATGAGTGAAGTGAAACGTGAGCAGAAAGATTTAACACGTCGAGGTGCACGAAAACGCAGGGGGAAAAGTCCCACTGAATGGAAATTTTGGTGACATCAGAGTGGGATGTCTGGCACTGGTTTTGATACGATATCGTCCAAACCATGGGCGAATCATCAAGGCAACAGACTGCAGAAAATTACAATGCAAAGCATTTTACGCCAAGTCTCAAATCTCAGCCTGCTTCCTAAAACGATGGCTGCACGAGAGGAGGAACACGGTTCTACTAAGTTTGAAAAGAATTGGTGTTCGAATGTGCGTCTTCTTAATATTTTTTAAATTTGTTGTTCAGATTCTCAAATTTCAGTACAAGAAAGATAATCTCTTTGAATATGTGCCATTATTACAGGATCTGGTCTGGATTGGTTAAAAGCAAAAACAAAATAAAACAAAACGACGTAAGTATGTGATTTAGCAAAATGACCCTAATTTGCTGTCACTGCTGTTCAGTTCATCGTTGGCGATTGGATTGTTTTCATTTTGCTTGTAGTTTACGTGAGAGAGCTATTAAGAGCTGAAGAGATGGGGAAAGAGCGAAAAGTGAGAGACAGACAGAGAGAGAGAGAGAGAAAAAAAACAGGAAGAGAGAAGGAGGAGGAAGAAAGTGAGAGAGAGTAAAAGAGAGAAAAAACAGAGAGAGAGAGAGATTTGGAGACAAAAAGGGAGTGAGGGCAAGATAGAGACAGCAAGAAAGGGGCACAGAGAGAGGAGAGATTGGGTGAGTGAGTGTGTGAGTGAGTTTACCACTAAAAATCACAATTTATTCATATCAGTGACACGCCAATTTGCCATACCCAAGAGATAATTGTCTGATTAATTAATTTAATGTTGTCAGTCTTATTCTGTGGCACTGCCAAAAGTTTACAATATCTTGGGTTACAAGTATTAATTAGCTTCCTTTCCTCTCCTCGTGCAGTGCAATTTCTAGTTTCGTGGTCCGTCAATTTTTCCTGTATTACTTTTCCCAATACATATTTTTTTTTCTCTGATGAAAACGTTGTCGTCTCAATGAGCTGTGTCCCGGTGTCGGGGGAAAATTGCGTTCCCTACATTAATCCCCCCCCCCCCCCCCGTCCATCACAGGCTGGAGAAATAAGATAACTGAGGAATAATGCCCCAAACATTTGCTCGTGAGTACTGCTTTTGTACCAGCCAAGCTGTGGGAGTGCTAGAGAGAGTGACAGAAGAACGTGGAGAGACGGAAGAAAGGAGCTATAAAGAGGAGGAGAGAAAAGTTGACACAAAGCAGCACGTTCTTGGATGCTAGCAAACGGTGGAGGCGCACGCAAGAAATAAGAGTCATAGCAGAGAGGGGGGGGGGGGGCTCGAGACAGACTGAAGGAGAGAGAGAGACAGAGACAGAGAGGAAGGGAGAAAGAGAATAAGGGCGAGAGAGACAAAGACATAGGGACAGGGAGAGAGAGAGAGAGAGAGAGAGAGGTTAAAATGTCCTCTCAAGACTTCAAACATACACGTAAGCTAGAGAATCCGATAAATGGCCTTGCTAGTCCACAAACAACGCCAAATCCCCCCCCCCCCCCAAAAGTGCATTCTTCGAACGAAGAAAATAACGCAGTAAGGGGGAAGGGAGGATGCTGGCGAGTTATTGTAGTGTCAACCAAGGTTTCTCATTAATTTAGCATGAGCGGGGCAGTTTTATAGGCTGTTTGTTTCACATTAGGGAAAAAGCCAAATTCCCCATCGTATGGGCGTGGAACAGAAATTATTGCTCCATTTTCGGACGTGTGGCTTTTCTGTTGTTGTTGTTCTTGTTTTTTTTCTTTCTAACACTTCCCGGGAGGGGATTCTGCCGAAAGGCCTACATGAACCGGAGAACAACTAGAACGGAACAATAACATTGTAAAAATTTGATCACGTATGGCAAAGGTCTGACAAACATTTGTTGATGTTCCATCACTAACAAAATGCGGATATGTGGCTTTATTACAGCAAACAAAACAAAAAAAAATGGCGCACTGATCATGCAAATCTGCGTTTATGACACGTGGGTTAACTCGACCTCTTATCCCGGTGAAGCAAGTGCACGCAAGAAAGTGTGGCAAGTTCCACGGGGCACGGTGATAGGGTTCATTGGCGTTATCAAAACGGGCGTTTCCACGACCAGTGGGCTATGGCTCTTGTATTGAAAAAATATCACCGTGCAATGGCTAAAAACGACTTCACCAAAGAGTGTAACTTTACTCCAAGCTGCTGATTCACTAAGGCAGCATTTAGGGGCACGTTGGTATACGGCAATGTGTTCGTCTCTCAACCAAAAGGTACCGGGTTCGATTCACAGTTGTGCAGGCATGTTGGAATTTGGGGATTTTCCCCATATTTCAGGTCTCTGATCCTATGGTAGGTAGGATCGAGCACCTAGTCTTCTCGAATGAGGACGAAAAACTCGGGAAAACTCAGATGGCCCGTGTGCACGTTAAAGCTATCTTGGCCATTGGGAGTCGAGAAGAACAGGCCTGACAAGGCTGCTGCCCGGGCCAAATAAAAAAAAAAACAATAAATTAATCCCTACCCCCCCCTCCCAAAAAAACGCCGACCGGCGCTGCACTGTGGCGACGACATATTTGCTCCAGTTGTAACTGAGCCGCACTGATACTAAGGCAAGTTTCCCAAAAGAAATATACAAAAAAATTACAAAAATTAATTCCCCCTGTCACTCCCGGGATTCGATTGCTTGATGTACAACTGGAACTTGAAGAAATCTTGAAGATAATGAATGGCAAACTGTTGCTTAACATGAACATCAGAGCTGACGGATATTCACTGGACAGCGACGGGCTTGGGAAGGGACGGACGGGAAGAACTACTACTACTACTATTTCCTGTTGCACCCACTGGTGCTTAGGGCAGCAACAAAGGATCTCCAGCCCTGTCTGTCCTGGGCCATCTTTGCGAGAGTTCCCCATGAGTGATTGAAGGATTTCATCTCTGCCTCGATTGTTCTCCGCCAGGTTGCCTTGGGTCTGCCTCGCTTGCGCCGTCCCTCCGGTGTCCACTGAAGTGCTGTTTTGGTTATAGAATTTGCTTCCTTTCGCAGCACGTGTCCAAGCCATCTCCATCGTCTCTTCGTGATGATGTTGGCTATTTCTTCTTGCTTGCATCGCCTTAGTAGTTCCTGATTAGAAATCTTGTTTGGCCAAAAGATGCGGAGAATATTACGAAGACATGTGATGTGGAAGGAAGACAACTTGGCGAGGTCACCTTCTGTCATTCGCCAACACTCTGATCCATACAGGAGTGTGGATAGGACACAGCTTTGGTACAGTCTGATCTTGGTGTTGATGCCGTATTGTGTCGATTTCCAGATGTTGCTCATACTTTGAAAGACAGCCCTTGCATTTCCCAGCCTACTTTGGATGTCCTCCTTTGTGCCACCCTCTGGTCCGATAATGCTACCAAGGTATTTAAATTTGTCCGTCGTAGTGAGGTTCTTGTCATCTACTTGCACTGGTGCTGGAGTGTCTACATTTAGGGTCATAATCTCTGTCTTCTTCTGGCTAATCCGAAGGCCTACTTTGCATCCAAAATTATGTAGTCTCTGCGTCTTATCTTGCATGTGTTGGTGACTATGTGACAATAGCGCAAGGTCATCCGCAAAGTCCAAATCCTCCAGGTTGTCGAAGAGTGTCCATCTGATGCCTCTTGGTGCATCCTCTGTAGTTTTCCACATAATCCAGTCGATTACGAGGTTAAACAAAAGGACGGGAAGAAGGGACGATTCTAAATGCTCTAGACAGATTGGTCCCATTTAGATAAGTCAGTGATGAAAAGTCAAATTCTGGACAATCAGACCGCGAACAGTATCATGGTCATTATCACATAATCCTTTTTCATAACGAAGATAATCTAATCATTGATGGGTTAAATATTTATTTACTACTGCAATCACATTTATCTCACTTTTGTTCAATGAATAATACATGTACTATTTTTCATGTCCCGGAAGTGATTTGATTAAACGAAAAGGGAAAAAGTAACATAAAGTTTGGCCATCAGCTTGACTTGGAGAACGCAGAAGAAGAAGCTGACAGACAAAATTCATCCAGCAATTGCCAGACTCTTCTCATTGATCGGTCAAACATGAACCGGCAAAATTAACTTTTGGCCAGCAATGCAAAATGGAAGGGGCCGAGGGAAACGCGAGAGCCAAATTTGTATTTGTCTGTGTTATTGATTGGAGCCAACGCGGCACTTTCACTGTCCTGTATGGGACCTGAGTCGTACTGATGCTGTATGTCCCAATGTCTGACTCTCTCGGTAAATCTGATGTCGCCCCCCCCCCCTCCCCCAAACCCTCCTCCCTCAAAATGAAACCTAACACATTCTCCTTATACAAAATTACACGAGCCCTGTAGTGCAGAGATATCGGTTGCCTCAGCTAAACTTTCTGAAACGGGCGGAACTGGTTTAAACTAGTCCAATAAATTACACTATTGAATTACAAGCTTACAATGTACCTAGTTACCTGGAAAAATTTATTTGTTGAAAAATCACAAAATGTGAGAAATATCAGAGAACATTAAGCATTGGGTGAAGTTTTCCAAGTACTCCAGGAGAAATATTTTTAACTCTCAGATTATGCAACTTTCAGTGAGTCTCATATTCTGCAAATATGCCCTAGAATTTACAATGAGATCCCAAAAATAAAATCCTTTTTCAGCTCGCTGAACCTGAATATAATGAGAAAAACGTTTGAGTCTATGTTATTCCTTCAAAATACCCCCGGATCTTTCATTGTTCAGAATTGATTGTGTCGATTTTCACGAAACATTTGACAAGGCTTGGGTTTATATTAAAGTGTCGAGTACTGAAAATCAAATGGTCAGTTGCTGTGTTGTTTGTTTTTTCTTTAAATCTTTATCTTTATTAAACTTTGAGCTGAAAAATTTAGTGATGAACACGGAGAGCGGCCAGATATTTTCCTAATCTACAATATAATTTTGTCACCCAATTCCCAAATGTAAATTTGTATGGTAGCACATTTTATTCATTGGATTCCAAAAATATTTTACAAAATGTCTGACTCCACGTTCTGAACTGGTAAAAATTGTTTTTTTTCATCCTACATTTAGGTTACTCACTTTGTGAACATACATTTCTTAGGACCATGTTTAGCCCCATATAGGAGTACCTGTCTTGCAGCAAACAGCACAAGGAAAGGTTGAAATCTCCAGACAGTCGGAAGGCCAGGAATTCGTATCTGTTTTTGTTTTCGTATAAAGAACATATTTCCTGGTTTATTCCGCAAACTGCGCTTCTCCAGCGTCAAGTATAGGCAGACAACCTGGCAGCTAAATTGACGAACAGAGCATTTTGCACACTAAACCTGTCCAGGACTCTTCCGCATCCGGAAGCCAATCCCCGTCCCCCCAGAGACAAAAAGCCTGGTGGGAATCGAAGATGAGGGTATCGTATTTCCCACAAATGGACTTTTTCGTACAGCTCTGATTAATTTTATCTTCGTGTCAAAAAGCAAGAAAAAAATGCAGGACAGCAGTATATTTTGATTAATGTCCCCCTGCAGAACATTCTGAAGGTAACTTCTGGCCACACAATTTGAATTGTACACCAGGCTGTCATGTATTCAACAGCAAAATAATAACTGTCCACAGCGCATATAATGAAGAGCACAACCGAAAAGTATTGTGGCCAGCGTCATTCTTCGCCACTGTTTCCTATTCCAGACACTTGGCGGAACTGACCTGTTTTGGGACTATTTATGACCTTTCGCCAGGTTGACTAGGATATAAACACGCGAGTTGGTGATGCGTATGGGGCGTCTGTAATAGGGGTGCGCCTACGAAGGCGAATGTGACAGGGCTCGATGGGTTCAATGGTCGAGTTTATTTGCACGTCACCAGCTTAAACATTTAAAAACAAAGGTGTGACATTGCTCTAATATGAAAAGCTCGGTTGACTCAGAGCCTAGACACCGTTCGGTTTTCTTTCGCTTTCGGCAGTTATACCGAAAGACGGTCAGTCCCGATGAAAAACCAAACGAAACGAAAGTGGAAGCACTGTGGACACCAAAGGGCGCTGTGAAGGTTTTTTGACATCTTTGTTTTCCGGCGACACAAGACTGACGACATTCGGCTCAATTGCCGAAAGCAAAACGAAACCCGAACCACTGTGCCTGGGCTCTACGAAGATCAACTTACTGAACTTATTTGTTTAATTTGCCCATCAGATCTTTGTCAATATTGTCTGTATTGCTGATAATGGCGTCATTTTTGCAATTCTTCCTCGTCTCCCACATTCCACTGTGTGCTTCATGACAGAAAACGGGATGAACTAACAGAAATAGTTTAATATTATTGTAAAACAAAAATGAAAACTTCATCCCGCTGAGGCCATTTCAAGCATATCAGGAAATGGAAATAACAAAAGTGATTACGGGCTGCATTAGTTCATTTTCGTTAAAAACCTGTCTCTTCGGTCTTTTTCCGGAATTTAACACACACATAAATTATACATACACATGCACATATTCGACGCACACACACACAGATAGGCACACACGAACACACACACAACACATACACAAATATACATACATACGCATATACCACCCATAGATGAACTCAGATGTTGATATGATTTTAAACAAGATCCCTCTTTCTTTCAAATCCACCGATGACTTGGCGTGACATCTCTCTCTCTCTCTCTTCAAGTGCCGGATCTGGAACAGATATCGACGATCATGGTTCGCCACTTATTCCTCCGCTCGGATGCTCTCAAAAAGCTATTATTGTCCTGGTTTTTCCCTGTCGCCCATCTGTTCAAACTCTTTAGATATGTTGTTCTTTGTCTACCTCTGCTTTTTTTGCCCTCTATTTTTCCAGTTACAGCAAGGTGTTCAAGACCTTTTGTGTCGATTCAGGTGTCCCATGAACTGCAATTGTGACACTTTTTTCAAAAGTTCGAGGGAAGGGGGTCGGGTCGGGGTATCGAGAATGGGGAATTGTGAGATCGGGGATCGTCCCTCAAACCAGCTACGAAAGCCTCCCAATAAACTGGCAGCAGAAATAAAATGGTACAGTACATGTGAAGCTGACATTAAAATAACAAAGACCACGATATGCACATTTAAAAGGCAAACACGCATCCAAAAACAAAGAGCAATATTCAAAACATTTTAGTTCAAATAGCCATGGTGCCCTGTCGCCATGCTCTTTACAAGTGCAGAGTCCGTTATTATTATCATTTTACCACTCTCAAAATTTTTATAGTCAGCATTGCCATAATAATTTATAGTCTCGCCACAGATTTGGTGTACGCCAGAGCACTACGCACTCGTTTCAGTTCGGTGAAACTGCACCAAGTTGAACGCGTGTAAAATACAAACTTCAATGCGCTAGGTTTATCAAAGGCAGAGAAACAGGGAAGAAAGAAAGGTCAGTGCATTTTATCTTACTAACATTTCTAAAAGAGTGCCCGAAACTTGAATAAACACAACAGGTGGGAATTAAGGGTACTGGGTTCGATTATCTGACACTTAAGAAAATTCATTAATAATTTTTGAAACTGTCATCGGGCTGTAACATTGGGTAAAAAAAAAAGGGGTCAGAACTGCACCACAATGAAAACTCCCGCCACTTTGTTTGCTTATTTTGTTTATTATACTTGTATATAAACAAAATGTACCGTCAACCAAAGATAAAAGTGAACGTGTTTTCTCAGTGGCTTTTAAGTGATCGTAATGCTGTGCATAGAGATGGAACATTGTTTCATAAATGTCATACAATGAACAATTTGTTTTAGACGGCAATGAAAAATTTTGTACAACAATTGGTGTCACTGTCGATGAGATTCTGTTTGTAGGTCGTCGACATTTCACAATGAAGACTGATGTTTAATTCCATTTTTAAAAAAAATTTCTGTCAGGAAAAGGTTAAAAAAAAACACTTTCAAAATCAAATGTAAAACTCAGTAACATTTGGCGACCATCTAAAGACTGTTTCCAGAAGTACCAGATCCCGGGAGATTTGTAGTGAAAGGACATCCGCGACCGCTAGAAACTAAGGTCTGGTGGGACGTCGAACTTTTTATTGTTTTGTTTCTTTTTCTTTCTTTTCAAATTCGTTTTATATGAACGACAATTTCCCAGATACTGGATGGTTATAAGGAGACATTCCCACAGAGCTCTAGAGACAGAAAGACGCTCCCTGCTTCGCGCCTTTACAAAAATCGTGCACACAGTTTGCACGCTGATCGGGGGTGGGACCCATGGAGCATGGCATGAAAAGAATGCTTGATAAAATGATACATTTATGATGCGGTTTTGTTACAATGCTACTAAGACTTTAAAAAATGGACAGAGTTTTCTTACAACCATTGAAGTTATAATAACAAAGTAAGTGACTTCAACCAAGGACTGCGGCGATAGATGAACAGTGAGCAAAATTCAGTATTTTCCCTAGATAGGCTTTGTAAAATACATCATTGTTCGTGACTTCCACGCAAGCGCCGCTAGGTGGCGGTGCGAAATCTGTGCACGCTGAACTCGCTAGCTGTCTCATCTTATTGTATCTTATATATCTTTGCTGTTTCTGAATAGGAAAGGAAACGCTGACTGCCCTGAATATTTTTTACTAGATGTAAATTTCTCCGTCAATCTTTACACAAGATCCAGTCAAACAATTTCTGGCTTGGACCAACGGTGGCGACGGAATATAGATATCAGCACCACTCGGAACTTGGAATTGCACTTCAAATAGACCAAGATATTTAGAGAACACTTTACGATTAGGCAGGAATGCTGCAAGACTTGTATCAACGTCACAAGATTTACGTAGAGTCCCTCCCAGCTGAACTCTGGGATAGTTAGAATTGTAAAATAGATGACGACTTCAGGAGCGTGACAAGCCACAAAAATAGCGGCGACCAGATTCACCGCCTGGATGGCTTTGATTTCCCTACTGGAAAATTCTCTTCTAGATTTATTAATTGCTTTCCCTTTTGTTCCCTGGAGCTCCAAGTTGTCTGACTGTTTTGTTTCGTTTCTGGTGGTCGAGAGTCTAAATTTCGAGGACTTTTTAAGCTTTGTCGTCATTACAATGAGACAGAAAATGACCACTCCTTGCGTTGCAAATGGCAATATTATCATATTAACAGTTACGTAAAAAGGTTGGATTACATTGTAATAAAAGGTATTTTTCCAAAACTCAAGCCTGGTTGTGTTGGTGGATACATCAAATGCTTCCCTGAACTGAATGTTGATGGTGACGGGTAAGAAAACGATGATCATTGCACAGTAGATGCACACAGACACGAAGATGCACCGAGTTCGTGTAAAGATGGATTTGAACCGGAACGGCAGCGCTACAACACAGCATTTCTGGATAGCCAAAAATGTGGTCATCAACATAGACCCGGCAGCGGCGTAGAGCGCACAGTAATACAGGATGTTTCCCATATCAGCTAGATTAATCCTCGGCTTAACCTGAAAACGCTCTTCTAAATTAGTTGAGATGGCGGAAGTGAGCATGAAGAAGTTATAGACTAGGTCACTCAAGGCTAGACTGAAAAACCCCACTGAAACTCCATCGGTAATGCCCATTTTTAGGAAAACAATGCAACTTAGCGAATTCGTAAAAATACCAATCATTCGGAACAGATTTTGCAATATGTCTCTGAGAATAAGTATGGTGATAATTTCTGACATTTCGTCACTGATAAATTTGTGTTTGGCACTCATGAAAATGTTTTCTTGAGCAGGGTTAAATGTGCTGTTATCCATGATTTCTGGAGTCAAACTTTCTACGTTTATTGTATTTCTCAGTTTATGTTCGCTCCAAGTTGAAAAAAAAAGTCCTTCTGTCTACAGTAGCTACCATACCATGTGATAAACAGCTTTGGCAGTCTTCTCTGGAACAAATTCCGATATCACTGCTTCGCACCTTTAGTGTGTATCAGCTTTCATCCTGCAATCCGAGGTTCGTCCCATAATCAGATCCTGAAACTAGTTATTTCAAGACAACACAGACGGAAACTTTGCACAATGACTAAAGGCTGCTTATCTTTATGTGCTTCCAATAGCAGTGATACTGATAGTTTGGAGCAAGAGTTTAATGTCTGGATGCCAAAGCCAGAGAGAAAATGGAGGTGATAGAAGGATTGTACACTAAGTCCATGTTTATCATCGATGTTCTGGTTCACGGCAATTAAAATTGTTAATTTACATCATGTCTGGTTTCATTTGAAATACAAAATTTCTTTTAACAAGTCTGGTTCCGCCACGATTTTTTTTTTAATGAAAAGAGTTTGAATAAGCACTGAAACTTGCAGGCCTGATGAGACATCAGGCTGGTCTGACGTCCGCTGAACATCATCGCCAAGACCACACAATGCTCTCAGGGAGACTATGATTTCTTGGATTCAAAAGTCCCCGGCATTATTTTCACATCTTGAATCACAGAACATGCATTTTCTATCATGGATCTGGATACATGACACGTGGAACAAAGATTTAGTTCTATTGCTTGTTCTGTAAAGAGATATGAAAGCTATAATTAGCTGTGTTTCACTTTCTTTCTTTTTGTTTTTACGAGAATAAATGAGTAGCATTATAATTATGCACTTTGATTTGCTTATCTCAACATGCTCTCACTATCTACGTCAAATAATATAATTTACCACTTTGTATATATGTATAATCAATAGTTGTGTAAAACACAGCATCATAACAATAGCGGGTATTACGATTACATGTAGGGTTATTTTCCTTCAGACAAAATACAGCGTTTATGCTAAAGAACGGTTATTTAGTTCAATGTGAATTCTTTCTTTACACACATACCGCTGATACCTAAAGAGACAACATTAGTCGGATGTACTCTTTCACTATGGACAAGCAAAATGTCTTTGATCTTCATAGCTTTCACCTTTATAAAAGTTTTAACTCTTTAAAGTACCGTGTAGTGAACGGGCATGTTTACTTTCTAATTCTTTTGTAGAAAAAGAGCGGCTGTGCACAAAATATTTTAGTCAAGCATTCGCCAGCTCAAGACTGTGTTAGAGTTAATCGCCGTATTTCCCAACAACAAAAGATGTTATACCACTGCCTGATTCTGTTAGTACTTTTGTTCTTCTTGTTAGTTATTATCCTTGCTCACATTGGAAACACTGCTGCTCCTTACTTTCACCGTCCAAGCCCGTTTTGATTTATATAAAGTGACTCTGTATAATTCTGAACTAACAATTGAAGTGACAAACTTTTGCGAACTGTCCATGATGGGGAATCCAGCATCACGGGTGAGGTTGATGATTTTATACTCAAGAAAGGATGACGAATTTTTCAGGTGCAGAATAGTTAGACTGTAAACAAATTCCCTTGGCAAATATTAGCTCAGTTCTATAACTGTGATCATAAACATGACAATCTCTGAAACCTTTCATTAACCTGCTGAGTTATCTCGACTTTGCTTTGTTACATCTGTAATTGTACAGCATGCAGGGCCACATAATTTTCCATCGCTTGCAAATAGGAGGTTTTTAACGGTGAATTCTTTAATGTTGCTGTGCCGCCTTTTCTTCTTCTTTTTTCTTTCTCTCTTATCAACGCCACATACCATAATTATAGGTAGTTTCGGAGTATTCATATTAACAAAGTGCTGTGGGTGTGAGAGACATACTGTTAATATCGCAAACCGAAAGAAAAAAAGAAGACTTTTCACCATTCAGGCTGGGATGATGATACTATGGAACTAGAACGCGCGATCAGTTAAAACTTTTGTGGGAATGGAGGTATGCAAGGAGATGTCCAATTGTCACAGAGTGCAAGATTTTCATCAAATAGCCTTGGGCTGTGCCAAAATGGGCGCTTGGACATGCTCATGCAGTTTCAGTGGCAACTGGCCATTATTTACGTGTTCTCTTCTCTTCATGATATAATATGAACATTCCCGCCTCTGAACAAGTGGAAATGGATGTTACATCTTATGATATCAAACCGGTTGAGCATCAAAGAGAAGGCCTGCAAAGCTGGATTTTATAAATGTTCCATCTTCTTTAATGCCGTTCGTACCAGAAGGAAAAACGCCTGCGACCTGTGAAGGCTTTTTGAATTGCAAATGGTAACCTTTTAAATTGGGCATTTGGAACTTTGCACTGATGTGAAAACTCCAACAAAGTTTATGTTTCTGACAAGCCAGTGCTTTTTGCTCTGGCCGAACAATGTTGAAAACCAGCTGCTTTAATTGACCATGAGCAGTATAACAATTAAGGAATAAATGAGAGCATAAATATGTGGAGCAAAGCATAGATCTTCAAGACAGAGGGTCTTCACATACAGTTTTCTGAAACCACACCAAAGACTGAATATACATAATATATGAAACCGTGTAGAGAGCAGAGAGGAATGACGTTGTGACCAGCAGTCAAGACCCATTCTTGATTACGAAACTAAGTACCGGATGGACAGTAAGTAGACGCAGTAATTATTGTTGGTACATAACCGTAAGAACGTCCCGGGGCGCATGGCCCTTGGCACCTTGGATAGCTTATTTAGTTTCTAATCAATGTCGGGTGTATCCCACAGTCCACGGTGATATCGTTATTTCGCGTGACTTACCCAACATAGACCAGGCCTGGGATCTTGAGTCAAATACCCTACGGGGTTGATTGGCAGACTTTTCATGGGCAAAATGAAAAGAGATCCTGACCATTCGCTAATGTTATTGGACAGTTTTCAGTGCTCAAGGAATGACTATATCACCAAAGGATGAACATCTCGCCACGGGACAAAGTATGTGCATGGAAAGAAACGTTTAAGGTCACCTTCATTTCATAGTTCGTATTTTTCTTCTTAATGGAAAAATGGGTCTGTGTCGTTCTTTAATGACTTGTGGTTTACGTGACACACAGTGAGTAATAGCAGACTTAAATATAGAATAGAATAAAGCAAAAATAGACTAGAATATAACAAATTAGAATGGAATACTCCCTGTGGTCCTGTAGGAAATTTGCACCTGACACGTGCACTGATTTACAACAAAAAAAAAGCATACAAAAAAAAAATTATAGATACAGTAGTAAACAGAATGGACGGGCTTGAGGTTGAGCGATACAATCAGGAATTCAGAAAACCGAGAGGATTTGAGGATGCTGGTTGCCATATCACCTGTGGCGCCCCCAAACGGTCCACAAGACTACGGGATAGACAGAGAGAGAGAGAGAGAGAGAGAGAGAGAGAGAGAGAGAGAGAGAGAGAGAGAGAGAGAGAGAGAGAGAGAGAGAGAGAGAATAAACAGTGACATAAAATGCAGTTAATTTAACACTCCAAATATCCGTATCTCCTTCTCTTTCATTCAGTACCACTGATACATACTTTCGACATACAAATTTCCCACATATTTACACACAGCCGTGATGCTGATGGCACGAACGATTTTAAGGTGACGGCAATGTTAATATTTTCGCTAATTGTGTTGTTCTTTTTGTTCCTAATACATTTGGCTTGTCTGTGGCTATGATTTTTGTTTCTTCAATAGTTATTTCATCATATCGTTAAAAAAACAACAACTGAGATTCCACCATCTCGGTATTGGCAAAAATGTCCACCAGCGCTTAGCAACCATAGAACAACAGTCACGATTTACGGGAGCAAACAAAAGACATCTTTCATTCCTTTCCTGCTATTACTTGAACTGCTAAATCAAATTCCCGTTTCCATGGATTTGTTATCGCTTATTCCTTATTTCTCACGCCTGAAATTGATGCAAAATGCTAGGGAAAATACAATATCTGACACTTGTAGCTATTTGACGAGAGCACGAGAGCGATTATTTATTGTTATTGATTACACCACGTCCGAATATTACACCATTAAGTATCGAGCAATTTATTTTCATTATTTCGTGCTCTGCTTGTTATCAAACAGAATGACGCCAAGGGAAAAATGCACAGCAAAAGCGATAGTTGGAGAGGACAGGGCGATCTGTAGCTCTTGTTTGAGCTAAATACGGACTGAGCTCCAGGGTAAATTAAGTTTGGTGTGAGATTAATTGTATTTCGGGATCGGAAGAACTGTGGGTGGTGAGCAAAGGAGAAGCCAACACCAATAGTCTATACATCGTTTAAATCATTGTTCGAGGTCTCAGAATGGGTCAACTGTAGAGAATGTGACATTGTTGGTGTTATTATTGTTCCCGTCGTCCTTGTTATTGTTTCATTCATTTAATGATTGTGCCTAATGGAAGTGTATGTGCCTGTGTGTGCGTGTGTGTGCTTGTGTGAGTAAGTATGTAAGTGGTGTGAGTGTATGCGGGCGTATAGGTAAATGAGTGCTGTAAATGTGAGTGCGTGTGCGCGCTGGGCTTGTCAGATCGTGCTTCTGTGAGTGTGTGGATGTATTGCTCTAAAGTGAATGTATGAAACAAGTGTAACTACACATATGTGTGTGTGTGTGTGTGATGATGGTTTAAGTCTGGGGAAAAGGAGTGGAAAGAATGGAAATTAATACTCTATTGTTGTGTCCTCACAAACGTTTTACACTGGGCCCCACTCACTAATCATTTCCAGTTTTCTTGACCATTTATAATGATCTGTAAACACGCCCTATCTGGCCTTGTGTTCGTGAGCCAACAAATCGTTAACCCATTTGTCGTCGCCGTTCGCCAAAGTCCAAAATAACAACAGTAACTTCGATATCCAGAGAATAATCTATAGAAAATTAGCTGATTTGATGAAACGGGAAAAGCCTCATACGCTGGAACTGACTTTTTGTGGGAGAAAAAAAATGACTGAAAATGAGAAGGAAATCTATGAGATGGATAAGAGAAACGTCTAGGAAAAGATAATGACAAGCTAGGAATCTCTTAGAGAAAAAAAAGGTGGATGAACGTCGATCGTTTCGTGATTTCAAAATGATGACAGGGATTTGAAAGACCACTCAGTTTCTGGCGTATTACCGTGTCTGAAGACCGTATTTAATCAATCAGTGTTTCCCACCTTCTGCCCTCTATCTTCACCCCTCCATCCACCCAAAAAAATGGAGGGAGGGAGAAAGTACGATAACACCTTAGAATTTCCTAAACTGCCGATCTTGGGATTTTGAGTGTCAGTGCAAGAAGCATCAATAGGCCCAGCCCCCTCTTCTGAAACTTATGTCAGCCCTGGGAAGTGTCTAAATGTGCACTAATCAGACTCTAGTACGATTGCACGAAAGTTACAATGCATCATCATCCAGGAGCTTCGTTTTGTTTGCGTCTTGGAATATTCTTAAAACTGGACGCATTGACATGTACACAAATTACAGCCCAAACCTATATTTTGAAATATATGCCATTTGCCTCCATGAATGAATATTTAGGTCCATCTCCTGCTTGGATGCGGACTTTCACACAGATCCTTTGTCTCCGAAATATGCTCAGATGACTGTGCACAAAAGGACGTGTCGATGTGTACATAGAGCTCATATTATTTATATTCTCAGAATATGCATATAAACCGCAGGTATCCACATCTGGAATTTCGCAATTATACCCATATGTATGCAAACCCCAAACTTACTGACATGCAATCTACCCCTAACTGTACAAGCAATAATCAGTAATGTATACTCAAATTCTAAGCTTGAGGAATTTGCTCAAAAGGATTAGATTAATATGTCTCTACGAAAAACGTTCAGGCTTACAAAAGTTCGAAATTCCCCTCTGGTGGCAATAATGGTATCTCTTCATGTACATGTATATATTGATACCACTTTGTCCTTCTCATTGTACCGATTCTCAGCAATGATTCCAAAAACCTTCTCCCTCAAGATTTCAGGATGTTTCCAATTAATTCATAATTCATAATTGTAAAAATCTCAGAATGTGCACACGAAACACTAAATTTAAAACGTTCAAACTTTAAAAAAATGAAATTTTAATCAGAATAATAATATCCACAGTACTGTTTGTACATTAAATCCAGTGATCGTTTTTTCACTATGAAATTGCCATTTAGAACATGGAGGTCCCTTTATACTTGTTGTGGCATACAGCGTTTGTTCTGAAGTCATTAAGACTACTGGCGCAAGATATGCGAAGTAGAAGGAACACAGGATAAGGATTAAACAAATAGAGACAAACTGACAAGGACAACCAGGGACAATAAAGCGCATAAAGTAAAATAAAAAAACTCCAATTAAGAAATGGCATCACCAGCCAGGTAAATAAAATCTGGGAGGGCTGCTGAAGTGAGCCAACACAGAACAATGTACTTCAGTATTGATCCATGAAGTTCTCTGAAATCGTGCAAACGCAGGGCTACACAATATTTGCTCGGAAATGTACGGTATCAGCCGAAACATCACGGTTTTCATTTCAAAGGTGAAACAGTTGCGGAGCAGGCGGTAAAAAATTCACTCTGAAAATATTGAAAATTGCCTGAGATTCTGCGATGTAGAAGATGGTACATGTGCTCAAGCATGTGCAATAGAATATCAAGTATTTATAAATGGTCGGTTCTGAAGAGAAGTGAGCTCTCCCACACTTGAGGAGTTCGGATTTCAGCGTTTACGTCAAAAATGGGCGTTGTCTACCTCTGTGTGAAGCATTCTTTCCAGTCCATGGTTTCAAATATGGATCGATCCATCTGAAAATAAATGGATGTAGGGTATCTGATAATGCTAAGAGATCATTAACCTCAACTTTCCCGAAACTGCTTTTTGTTGGGAGAAAGGAGGGGGGGGGGGGATCTAGTCCTTAAAACCGACCAATGTAGTTGTGTTTGTTTGTCTTTTTGTTTTCCAAGATGAGGCAGGAAGACAGAATAATTCCACGAAAAATCAATTTTATATTTATTATTCCATTGTTCTATTTACCTTCTGAAAGTCCCTGATTCGCTTGTAGTTGCTGACAACAGTACACTTCCAACACTCTCAGATTTTCAGCTGGTAACCCTTCACCTTCGGACTGCCTGTGTGTCTGTGATTCCCACCACTTATTTTATAGTCGTTCTTCAGTCAGTCTCCACACAGTTCTATATCGATTTTTTAAAAGTGTCTTTCAAACTCCCCGACTCTAAAACTTCAAAACGTAACCTGATCAAGAACTTGGGACCCCCTCTGGGAGCAGAATGATATTCACATTTAAGATGCCAATAATGTTTGAATAACACAGAGACTGAAAAGTTGGGAGGAATGCTTGTCTAGAACTATCCATGAAGAACTGTACGGATAATGTTAGAGAACGTTGGTAAAGTGTAAAATACATATAACAGAGTTCATAATTCCACAGGGAGTCGACCCATCAATACTTTCAAGGGTCCGGAGCCATTAGACTTTTATGGCCGTTCGAGTCGCACGGCCAGTTTGACTATGGACATACACAGCCATTTTTCTTATATTTCTTTTGTTTACTTGTTTCAATTTCACCGTCACTTGGTTTGTTTCACTTATGTCACCAAAAAAAAAAAATGTGTTGCATCTCCGTCCCTCAGTGCACGGCGGCTAAGCATGCGCAATTGTATTTTTTTTTTTTTTTTTGGACACGCCGGCCTAAGCATGTCCCCTCGCAAAGATTGGCTGCCGAAAAAGAAGAATTGAAATTCCTAGGAGAACGAAACATAATTTTTCATGACCTTGAAACTCTGATGAAAGACGAAATAGATTCAAAATTTCGCAAAATTCCTTAGGAGCACAAGTTCTGTGACGCCAATAGAAACAAACAATGACAAGAATCTGTGACTCGCTGCTGAATGCATAACTATGAGAATCAATTAACATTTCAAACAAATAACTACATACTTGATGGGTTTTTTTTCCAGAATGAACAAAAACAGTAGAACCATGAAATGCTAGTATGTCACACAAAGGAACACAATTCCACCAACATTTTTTATAGGTAAACAAGTGGCGGATCGAAATCGCGTCCCTGAGAATCTTAAACGGGGGAAACCAAATCTATTATTTGAATATGGAAGTAGTGCAATCGGCAGCTAAATAAGAGACGGTTTAAGAAAAATGGACTCTTGTCATTTAGGCGCACGAGCTGATGACACACGGACGAATTCGACCAGTCAAGCAAATGGAGAAAGTGTAATTCCACTGGTTTTAGGCTTGATTTCACTCACTAATTCGCGCATTTATACGACCAGCGTGCTATAGCTCTAAGCTTTACCATCTCACCTCTCTGTGGAACAATTTCTATAGACGGATGCTAATTTTGTAATAAAATGACATGTAGCCAGTTCAGGTAAAGAATTTACCGGTCATTAATTCAGGATAGAAAGGCGAGTGTATTGTTTGGGACGTGAGTGCTGGTTTTTTGTGTGCTTTCGTCATCAAATGTTGCGGGTAAATGAAACCTCTGGGACTGCCAATGAAGTATTAACTTCCCCGGGTGTATTGTGTGTTCTCTGTATCGATTGGTATACAATTAATGGTCCAATTCTGCAAACAATCACATGGGCCGGGCAGGAATCGGCTGTTGAAACTGGGTAACGGATACTGGCCATTCTGTTCATGGGCCAATCCATGGATCGAGGACTTCGTTCTTTAATTGGGCTTTCAAAATATCGGTTTCTTGTTCGTTTCTCTTCTATCTTATTTAAAGAGTTAGTCTGGTGGCTCACTGAGTAAGGTCTGTTTTACCGTCTGTTTTGACTCATTTGCGCTGTCTGTTTTTCCACCAAGTGACTCACAACAGTTTTGCTGAGACCGAACTAGTGAGGCAGGCTTGATTCAGTCCTGCCAGTGCACCAGGTCCTGTATAACTCCATAGTCCGCACGTTACACTAGATCTGAGACAATCAAAGACTTGACTCAGTGCGTCACCAGCTTAACTCTTCTCTGCTGTTTTCAGGGTAGATTTCAAATTGGGTCAGTGGAGGACGTCCCATGTCACACTTGCTTTCTCAGACTGGGCCTTAACAGGGTAGTGTTCACTGAACATCTGCCTGGGCTAAGTAATCAAACAGTCATTTAGGTGGACGTGATAGACGGGTTTGGCTGGGTGGGTGGGGGAGGGGACATTGTCTTATGTTGCTCCTGGCGATATTTACTTTGGCAATGTCAGTGTGGGCTTTGGAGACAGTGGGGGGGGGGGGGAATAAAGAAGGATAAACGAAGGATAATGCTTTTTTTTTTTTGCCGCGATGAAGGTAGTGGCAGTTGCTGGTGATAGTGATATAGCCTGCTGGTTACCGGGATGGAGAGCTATTATGATGATGATGGTGATGATGGCGGCAATGGTGGCTTGTAGTAGTGCTGGAGGTGATGTTTTTTTTTAGCAGTGATGATGGTGGTGCTGATGGCAGTAGCCGGTGACGGAGATAAAGACGACGATGACAATTTTTATGACACTGGCGGTGTGGTACTAGTAGTATTAGTGGAGGAAGAGAAGGTCATTGATACTGAAGATGATGACGATGTTGTTTATAGCGGCGGTGGATTTAGTGGTGCCATGCCCATCTTCATGTTAATAATGGCAATAATGAAGATTTTAAGAGTAGATGTGATTAAAATGGAGATGAAATGTTGAGGAGGATTGCAAACATGACCTTTTATAGATAATGTTACATCAATGATTCTCAGAGTCCCAGGCCACATTTCTCCGCTTACCATGCCAGGTTTCCATAACTTCTCTCTGATCTGAATTATAATCTAATCATTTATTCACCATTTTACTTTTAAAGTGAACAATTTTGAAACAATTTATCAAACTGTTTCTTCATCATTTTCTGACCTTAGATCTTGTTCCAACTCCAACTCTGGGGGCACGGTGGTCTAGAGGCAGGCTGCTCGCCTCTCATGCCAAGAGTCCCGGGTTCAAAACCCGGCCGGTGCAGGCATGTTGGAAGTTTGGGATTTTTCTCATATCTTCGTGTCTCTGATCCTACTGGGGGGTAGGATCGAATACCTAGTCTTCTCGGATAAGGACGAAAAAATTCGGAGGGCCCGTGTGCACGTTGCGCACGTTAAAGATACCTTGGCAGTTGGAAATCGTAAAGAGTAGGCCGAACAGGCCGCTGCCCGGGCAAAATTAAATAAAATTCATCACTACAATTCCTTCCTCCTCCCTCCCTCCCTCATCTCCCCCCCCCCCCTCCCGCCCAAAAAAAACTGCCAACCGACGCTGCACTGTGACGACGACGTGCCTACTCCAGTTGTAACTGGGCTGCAATGGCACAAGGAGAAATTTCCCAAATGGGATTAAAGAGAAATACAAATACAAATACTTTTTGCACAGCTGAGAAATCCGCCTTAAATGTTTGCAGCTTTAGTATTATGATAAGGAGTTAGAATAAATCGGAACTGTGAAACAGTTTGATAAGTATCACAGCACAATTTGAACAAATGTGAGTGTGCATGAGAAAACCCACAATAAGTCGGCAACATGACATTTTGAGTTCTGTACATATCATAAAAGACAAGACATTTCTGATAAATTGAAGTCAGTGACCCCCCTAAAACAAGATTTTGAGAAAACGGCATTTAATCCGATAAGTGGCAATAGCTAATTGACCAAGTAATATTGGAGTGATTGCTGTTAGGAGACCGTAGACTAATAACTAAGCCGTTGTAGAGATCATAGGGGGTAGTGTTCACTGCTCATCTACAGTTTACCCTGTAACATGCCACGGTCCCCTAGAAACAGCCAAGTCGAAAGTTTGTGTCGGACCCATATTTTCTCTTCAAAGCCGTTTTTCTCAAAATCAGCTCTGCCGACTTCTTGTGGGTTTTCTCATGCACACTCATAAATGTCAAAGTGTACATTAGTTATACCTTTTCTACATACTAAGAGATCTCGCGTTGTTCAGAAAATGGAGCTAGAACAGACAAGCACGAAGGCAGCGATTTCACACACGCGCGCGCGCACGCACGCACGCACGCGCGCGCCGCACACACACACACAAAACCCTATCTCAATGTATCATGTAAAAAACTTCCTTTTAGACTGTGTACAGAGTACATTCTTCTCAGTCTGGGGTACTTTTTTCTGGCTGCAATTCCTCCCCTGGACTCCAAATGCCTTTTGTTTGAGAATCACTTTTCTGTAGTGTTTACCAAGACAAGTTTACCAACCATAGCTCGGGTACCATCATTATGCCAAGAGATGTAGTAAAATAAAACCACAGGTTTTTACACGGGTGTTCGTAATACAAAGTTGACACTCCCCTGGCGAGGTCTTTATCCCAGCCATGTAATCCTTGATGCTGAACAGTGCCCAAAGGTCGGTGTTGCCATTTAAATGTCGTAAAAAAGGGCATAGTTCAATAGAGAGAAATGCATTTTATTACTGGGAGCAATGAAACTTAAATTCTCACCATTACCTGAAAGTAAACACTGGAGTTTGACTCTACCGAGAGCACCCCCAGTGCCCATGTGTTTTTGTCATGGTCCCGTCCAGTTTCCGTGTATTATTTCTGTAGATCAGAGACTTTCAACTTCCCCTGTCCCACCCCACCCCCTCCTCCGCCCCCCCCCCCACCCCATTCCTTCCCCATGCAAATTCTTTCGCTCTCTTCCATTTACATCTACCTGTGTACATAACCACACACTTTGACAACTTCACAGATAGAACAATTTTAAAAGCAACTTTTAAGTTTTTAATTGTGAAATTTTAACCGATGAGGCTGAGTATCAGGTTTTAAGGAATTCCCCCCCCCCCCCCAACCTCCCCCCCCCCCCCCCCAAATTTTGGGAAAGGCGCAAAGTGGCCATTTTCTTGGGGATGTCCTTCAACCCAACCTGAAACTAACTCTCTCTCTCTCTCTCTCTTTTCTTTCTCTGTCTGTCTCGTCTCTCTCTCCTCTTTCTCTCTCCCTCCTTTCTTGTCTCTCTCCTCTCTCCTCCCTCTCTCTCTTTCTCTCTACCTATCTCTCTCTCTGTCTCTCTCTCACGAAAACCGCCAAAAGAGGGATGTTGCCATTACTAATTAGTTTCTTCAGTTCGCAACTTAAATGTTTGTCATTTGGCATTTCGATAGTTGCCTGTGCACGTGAAATAGATAGTTTTTGTAATGACACTATCACGCATTTTTTATTCACAATGTCCTTGCTTCTCTGATTCTCTCCAGACAAGCTCGTTAGACTTAGTGCACAATCATTCAAGGAACGAGAAGGACAAAATCAATACTCTGAGAGGGGGAGGGAAAAAAAACACAGCACTTACACAAGAAATCTGAACTTGTCATGACATAAAAAAAGACTATGGATTCACATATTCGCTTCAACGGACAAAAAGTGCGAACACCAGGCTAAACGTTTTCAAAGGCGAGACATCGGCGCGTATGTTTATGAGGGAGACAAGTTGTTTTGGCTTTGATATAGATCAAATATTTACGAGAAAAAAAAAAGAGCTGAAAAAAAGAAAAAGCTGAGTGCGCCATGGAAGACAAGACATCGTCCAAAAATGTAAATTTTAATGCTGTTAAAGCTGAGGAATTTAATAAAAATTGTCAAGAGATTGCAGGAAATGCGAGGAAATTCGTGCAGACAAATAACTTATTCTAAGTTCCACTTTATTAAGGGGTAAAACAGACCAAGGCTAGTGTAGGCGCCAGGCTGGTGACTCGCCGCCCGTACATTTTGCATCCACAAATAGGCCCATTGCGAGTGACGACACAGAGTGTTTTTGTTTTATACTTCCGACACCTAAAATGGCGGGTGGATCATCTGATGAGTGTAACTTCGAGATATGTCTATGCGGTTAAAATGCCTGCTGGTTGCATTGCTGTTGACTGTTATGTCAGAGGTGGAAAGGATGGGTCCAAGCTGGTCAGATTCCCTACCACCCGTGTAAACAAAGGAAAGGACGTGAAAAAATTGACCGAACGGCTCCCGTGTGCGTGAACGCACGTGTCATTGTTTACGGTAGTGAACTTTTTTTTTTAGCTCGCCGCCGATTGGTTCGCGACGCTTGAAGTGCTCGCAGTGCAAATCAGCTAACGAATCAAAATCAATGCTACCATCGCCATGGTTAAACGTCGGTCCTGACAACTAAAATGGCCGATATCCGCAATGGGCCTATACAGTGTCTATGGCGGTGTGGGCAATGCCTAGTGTATTAGTGTGGTGCATTTTTTACGGGCGGCAAGCCACCAGTCTGGCGCCTACACTAGCCTTGGTCTGCTTCACGCACTCCTTACAAGTGCATTATTTTCAAAGAACGCACAAATCAATATGCTCATACGCCAATTGCCTAACTCATTAATTTATCACTTAACAGGAGAGATTAAAAACTATTTCATGGTGAGTAGTCAAAAGTTTGTAAAACAAGCAATTTGCATTGTGGGGAAAAAACCAGCCGATTTCGATCAGCCAACTGGTTAGATGTTGACGTCATGACATTGACTTTGAATGCGATCCAACCAGTTGGGTGATGCACGAGATCTCATGGCAACTCAGTATCGTGACGCCACTGTCCAACAAGATGGCCGGTGAAAATCGGCTGGTGCGCGCAGGGCCTTGAGGGTTTCTATTCAGTTCAGTACTCTCTCTCTCTTTTTCTCTCATCTTTCCTCCCTCTCCCTCCCTCCTCTCTTTCTTCTCGTCTCTCCTCTGTCCCTCTTTTCTTTCTCTCTCTGTCTCGACTCTCTCTCCTCTCTCTCTCTCCCTCCTCCCTCTTGTCTCTCTCTCCTCCCTCTCTCTCTTTCTCTCTATCTCCTCTATCTCTTCTCTCTCTTCCTTCCTCTCTCTTCCCTCCTCTCTTCTCTCTCCCTCCTCTCTCTTTCTCCTCTCTTTCTCTCTCCCTCCTCTCTTTCTCTCTCCCTCCTCTCTTTCTCTCTCCCTCCTCTCTTTCTCTCCCCCTCCTCTCTTTCTCTCTCCCTCCTCTCTCTCTTCTCTTTGTTCTCTCTCTCTCCCCCCTTTTTATCTCCTCTCTCTTCTCCCCCCCCAACCCCCGTCTCTCTCTAACTGTCTGTCTGTCTGTCTGTCTCTCTCTCACTGATACCCTAGACAGCTCCATGTCAATATCATGTTGAACACAGATGCGCGTTGCTTTGCTTTGCTGTGCTGATAACAATGGGATACACTACACGGTAGGCGATTTGCGGTTGTGTACAAATATAAACATTTCACTTTTGAGCACGAGAGGGAAGTAAATCTCGCCAGTGAGAACTGCAGCTATCTGCTAGAAAGGCAGAAGTAAAAAATTATCTATGGAACCCATGTAAAGTCTCAATACAGTTAAAGAAGTATCTGGAATCTGGAACAGCCAAATACATTATACTGCATTTTTTGAATTTGCACCATAAACTGGCTTTGTTTCACGGTCTCATAGGTTCACAGTCTCGTAAGTTCACACGGACTTATAATTTCATACAATCTCATAAGTTTACTAATTCTGGCAAAATTCATCGTCATTGTTGGCATCCTTGCCGTTCAACATATTCACAAACTTCCCACGGCATGGGTGCGCATTGCCGGTTCAGGGACACGATCGACCCAGAGCAGTGGTTCTTAACCTGGGCGATATCATCCCCCCCCCGGGGAAATTTTAATTTCCAGGGGTGGGGGGGGACGCAGAAAAGGGTTACAAGGGGGCAAAAAACAACGATGAAGGGGGGGGGGGTGGGGGGGGGGCGAAAACATGAATGGGAGACGATTTGGGATCAAATACAGGACAGACACACACTTCCTCAACAGCGCACGTAGATACATGTTAAGAATGGAAGATATCTGTTTCTTTCAATATATTTGATAAAGAATGCTTCTCTTTAATAACGAATAATCAACACGCCTATTGTCATCAATGAGGCTTTGACAAACTTGACAGAATAATTTGGGTGTCGTCTGTCTTGTGAAATGTATGGGTTGGGTTTGGGTAGGGACTGTGGGGTGGGGGGAGGGGGGGGGGAGAGAGAGAAGGGGTTAATGAAAGAAACTTTGGAGATTAAGGGGGGAATTCCCTGAAAAGAAAAGGTTGAGAACCACTGACCTAGAGAATTGGGAAACGGTCGGAGACCCAACAGCAAGAAAAGAAAATGACCAAACACAGCTACGTGTCGTCTTCAATAGAATTGGTCTGAAGACCTCACAACATTTCAGACAGAGGATCTATCAAATGCAAGCGTACGTGCTCACAACTGACAGCTTATTATAATGGGAGAAAAATCAATTTCTATCAAATTAGGGGAGAAAAACTGAAAAAGCCGATAATTTTAGTGGGTCAGGGAGTCTGTTATTTAATAGTACGCTGGAGTTACGAGGGTTAAGATCTGAACAGAGAAGATCGAATTATCAGTTGACCCTTGTCTCCCCCCCCCCCCACCCTCTCTCTTTCTGTGTGTCTCTGTCTATGTTCCTCTCTCTCATTTAGTTCTCTTCCCCCCCTCTCTCTCCCCTCAGTCTCTCCCTATTCTCTCTCTGTTCACTTCTCTCTCTTCTCTCCCTTTCTTTCGCTCGCACTCTCACTTTTTCTCTCTTTCTCTGTCTCCTGGTCTCTCTCCCCCCCCCCCCTCTCTCTCTCCCATCCTGACCCTCTCATTTTCTCTTTTCTTATCCAGACCCCCTCTCTCACTCTTTCTCTCTCTCTGTCTCTCTTTCTCTCTCTCTCTCTCTCTCTCCGTCTCTCTCTTTCTCTCTCTCTCTCTCTCTCTCTCTCTCTCTTTCGTTTAAAGCTTTAACCCATCGTAACCCGCCAACTTAATACAACTGTTCACTTTTACATTTGATTATTACAAACACTTCATTAGCACTGGCCTGTCTCGGCGATGAAGTCCACAGGTACTCTCTAAGTGACTAGTAGAGAAAACATTTTTACAGTTGACACAGCAACAAGGCAAGGGATTATCATCACCTCTATAGTTGTAGGTGTCGGTACTTTAATTGCTTTAAGCCATCTTTGTGTTTTGTTTCGCTTCTCTTGTGTTGAGATTCTCCTCCAAGTTTTTTTATTGTTTCCCCTATAAACGTGGGTGTTTGGTGCTTCTTGTCCACAGCAGGGAAGAATTCAGTGGCGGCACCTAAATTATGAGGATTGGGTTTGGGAGACATCTGGAGGAGACGGGCAAAAGGGAAGAGGGAAAGAAAGAGACAGAGGCGGCCAGAGAGGATGAGAAGGGGTGGGGGGTAGGGGGAGGTGGGGGGGGGGGGGGGGACAAAAACAGAGACAGCGAGAGAGGAAGAAAGCAAAAGGGGCAGACAGACAATGAAGTGGGAGATAGACTAAAAGTCCTGTCGTGTTGTGAGAGAAAGAACTGACAGACACAAGGAAAATCCATTCAGTCCTGGGCAATGACACTGTTGGCGTAGAACGAAATCAGGAAGCAGAACAAGAGAAGGGTGCGGCATGAGGAGATGGAGATATAAAAATCTATCAGAAAATTAAAGACCACGAACGATAGATGTTATAATAACCTTATGAATAACCTGGTTTCTGACAACAAAGACAAAATGAATACAAAAATAAATAAACATTTCAACAATAGAATACAAAATAAATGAACAATGCACTGGTATTGCTACCGCTAAAAATTTCCACACCATTACTCTGCAGTTTGTACAGTTCAAGTTTTCATACCCATGGGATTGGCATCCCATTTTATACCTGTATGTAGAATCTACCTACTTTTGTGGAAGCCGAAAAAGAACATGTTGAAACTTAGTAAACCTCTCATGAAACATTGCTTCAAAAGATTCTTTCGATTGGACTAGAGTTAACTGTGATTCATGTCAGGCAGAGGCTGCTTCGGCCATGTAGCCAAAATATTCACAAAAAGATTTTTGTAACCAAGCTGTGGGCAATTTCCGAGAAGGCTATTGTGGCCGATAAGTTAAACCTAATCCTAACACCAAACCTAACCCTAAAACTTTAAAAAAGAAACCGACTTTACAAAAAAAAATTAAAAAATCTGGCAGCAAAGCACGCTTGAGATCTTTGTGTTAGAAGGATGACTTGCTCTTGGCATTTACACCTATGATATAAAACGTGTTAAGGTCTTTATTTTAGGAGGCTCGCTAGCACATTCAAGTCACTTTTCTTGTCCTTGTTTCTGCGTGTTTTTGTGGTAGGCATTAGTTTTTAGAATTTTGCCCGAGCATCGGCCTTGTTCGGCATGCTCCTCTAGACGTTTAACTGCTAAGGTATCTTTAAGGTGCGCAACGTGCACACGGGCCCTCCGAGTTTTTCGTCCTAATCTGGGAAGACTAGGTGCTCAATCCTACTTACCATAGGATCAGGGACAGGAATTTTTTCCCCCGAAAAGAAATTCCAACATGCCTGCCCCGACCGGGGATCGAACCCTGTACCTTTGGCATGAGAGGCGAACACTTTGCCTCAGTATCACTATGTCCCCTGAACACCTATGGCACAAACAGCCACTCCATTATTTATATTTACAGACGTTTACGGTGTTTCCCTTTAATTTGAACCCGTATAAGTTTTACAATGAAAACAAAAATTGCATCGGTTCGATCAATTAACAGCGACAATAGTTTTTTTTATTGCTCATTCTAAATACTCCAGAAACATAAGTCTCTTATAATACAACACAATGGCATTTGACAGCGAGAGTGAAACCATAGTAAACCAAATATTGAAATCACTTTCCCGATCAGCTGCAGCATGTACAGTTCAAATGATTCAATATATCCGTGGATCCCCATTGCTGTGGCTTGTTCTGTGTGCCCAGAGAAAACAGAGTAGAAAAGAAAACAACACCATTTTTACACAGTGAGTTACTGAATCAATAATGATCGAATATTTATGCCATGTGGCACCAGTGAAGTTGAGCTATTGAGCTGAGTCAATACTGGCGCAGTTTGTACGGGTTTCGCTTTAGCCTTTGGCTCTGCTGTTAGTTCTCCTTGTTCTCCTTGTCACAACAAGCTCTCTTTTATTGCGTGAATAGGTGAGGTAATGATGTACTTTAAAGGGATAATGAGAGTGTGTGTGTGGGTGGGTTTGTGCGTGTATGTGTGTGGGGAGAGTGGATGGGAGGGGAGTGAGTGAGTGAATGAGTGAGAGTGAGTGAATGAGGGTAAGTGAGTGAGTGAGTGAGACACGCACATACACATTCAAGCACACACAGAGTGAGAGACACACAGAGACAAAGAGAGAGAGAGAGAGAGAGAGAAACAAAGACGGGGAGGGGGATAGATAGATAGATAGATAAATAGATAGATAGATAGATAGATAGATAGATAGATAGATAGATAGATAGATAGATAGATAGATAGATAGATAGATAGATAGATAGATAGATAGATAGATAGATAGATAGATAGATAGATAGATAGATAGATGACTGCCAACAAAAAAAATCGGTCCCAGAGTTAAAGATCTGCTATCCACAGAAACAAAAGATTATATAAATAAAAAAGATCGGAATTTTGATCTTGTCTTACTGTGCGTTAACCTAAAGTCACTGGTACAGCTTGGAGTGAGGCCCGTTCATCTCTCTCCGCTTTAATGGTCGAAACTGAATCAGTGGCCCAGTAGACCATGCCTAGAAATTTCGATGATACTAACTGTGACACACGTTTCCAGTATGGTCCAGTGCTTCAGCACTTTCTGTGTACGGTGTTTCTAACGTCATATTTCTTGCGTCTATAATCTTTAAACAGTCTTGTTGTAAGACCCACAGAAATGGCATCTGCCCATCCTGGGGCCACTTTGTCAGACATATATAAAGAACGATGTTGTTGCAAGTACGTCCATCCCCCAAATTTTTTTGTTGTTTTTTTTGCGCTTGGGGTGCGTATTTTAAAGCATTTTGTGACGCCAGAGCTAGAGAGCTCCTCCCGAATTTAATGAACAAAATGCTCCTTGACAACGGCCTTGGCTAATTATGATTAATTATTCTTTCAGATTTTCTTTTTCGTTTTCCACCTGTTTTTTGGTTGAGATGGTAGGGGGCAGGGTTAGGGATTCAATAAGATTAAGACTTGGGGATAAGGACGAGGTTAGGGATAGTATGTACACGTACGCACACCTACTGCAAAGCGCTTGGGATGCGTACGTGTCTATAACAACAGCCTATAAAGAATAGGGCCAGTTAAGGGGCGCGGTAGCCTAGAGAGAAGGTGCTCGCCTCTCATGCCGAAGGTACCCGGTTCAAATCCCGGTCGGTGCAGGCATGTTGGAATTTTGGGATTTTTCTCATATTTTCCTGTCCCTGATCCTATGGAAGGTAGTATCGAGCACCTAGACTTCTCGGATAAGGACAAAAAAATTCGGAGGGCCCGTGTGTATGTTTTGCACGTTAGAAATACCTTGGCAGTTGGAAATCGAAAAGAGCAGGCCGATCAGGCCAGGACAAAATTTTAATAAGCGAATCCCTACCACAACAAGAAAGTTAAAAACAGAAAAGTGAGGTGTAGACGCCGGGGGCAGCGAACCTCCTAAAATAAAGACCTAAACACAGAATACGGCCAGCTTCAAGCCAAATGCTCCCAGTTGGGACGCGCGCTTCTGGGGCAGTGTTCTTGTCAAGTACTCACAACACATTACAACGTAAACCTAGCACCGCACTGCAGGTTTTACCGAGAAAAGCTACGATTAATTAGTATTATCGGACCCCGCAGCTCCGGAGATCGGCACTAGTAGAGAACGTTATGAAATGCTGCCTTGCAATGTCCAAGTGTAAAAATATGAACTTGTGGGAAAATTGGCTGAAAATATAACACATTCACATTGGAAAAAGGCGAAAACAAAGCCTTGGGAAAAACCCAACATACTTTGAAAGTGGGTCAACCGTGAAAGTAGAGATAAGTGGCGAAAGTGAGTCAAACAAGATGGTACATAAAATTCCGATCGATCGCGTTAACTGACTAGCACAAAGAACAAGGTTTGCTTTACTTTGCGTCACTTCCAGTTTTTGAAGGGAACGAGGGCAAGGTCAGGGTCACGAGCCTTGAGAATCAAACTGTTTAATTGGTACTGGAAATGGTATTTATAAAGATGATGGATGAGTGAAAATTCAGTACAGGGATTATAAATTGCTGCTGAGAATATACTTCTGAAATAATAGAGTTGACGATGAACTATGGGGCTGATAAATTGCAGCCAAAGATAGAACGTAGTGGTGATGAATAGGTGCTGTTTGTAAAAATTACGCAGCTGATGAAGTGGTGGCACGCAGACATGATAAAAGCAGAGACTTCAAATGTAGACAATGGATGATAAAGTGGTGCCAAAAAGTCATGGGGCCAAAAAAAAAAAAAAAGAATTGAAACTCTTGGGGGACGAGATTACAGGAGCTCTTCAGAGAAAGAGGACATTCGTCAAACAAATGTTTCGGCCCTTGACCTTCTTACACTCCTCGGGGGCCGGCCCCCACCCCGGTCATATGTCTGAATTTTTATGCAGAGAGAGTTTATAGTAGATGTTTTTGCCGTTTGATAACATAGTATAATACTGATACAATTATAGTGGTATTTAAAACGAACAAGCACCCGTTTTTGATCCTCGGAAATGTATGGAACTGGTTTCGACGTACTCAGTCCTTGCTGAATACTGAAAGGGAGAGTCACGAGAGAGGAGAAATGAATCAGTGTTGGCATAAGAAAAAGTGTATGTTCAGAGATAAAGAGAGTGCTAACGGTATTTCATCCCTGTCTTTCTGAACAGTGCTTGCTACCAGCTGTGTTAATATTGTACTATAAAACTGAGGCGTATGGGAAGAAAGACATCAGAAAAAGGGGGAGATAAAGCAGAGAAAGAACAGGTGAAGAGATAGAGGGGGAGAGAGAGAGAGAGAGAGACCCTTGGGTATGCCGAATGAATGAGAGAGAGGGTGAAATTAGAAAGAAAACGATAGAGTGAGTAAGGTCACTGAAAGGTGGTGAGGTAGGGGGAGATAACAATCATGGAATAGGTCAAGGCCGAAAGTCAAAGAGACAGAATGAAGGGAAAGCGGGGGAAAATGGCCACATTTTTGTGAAGTGGGACATGGATGGATGGAGTGGAGGTGAGGGGAGGAAAGAGGGACATATAAAAACATAGACAGACACACATTCACACATATACATATGCAGGTGAAAATGGGAATATCATTGAAGCCGCAGGCAAATAAATGTAAATTTACACAGTTATTTAAAACTCATTAGGAAAGGGCAGGTCTCTTGTACATTTTTCTGCCACTTTATTCAAAGAACTTTCTAGCCAATTAGAGATTTAACGAGCTAGTACACTTATCAGGGAGAAAAAAAGGAAGAAAGAACGATCCTCTGATGTCATGAACAAATGAAGAAGATGGACAGATATATGGAGAAGAAAACAAAATACCAAATTAATTTGCGAGGTCTTGTGAAATGCATGAAGAGTTCTCAAACGTTCGACTGAAGAGATGTACAAAACTGTGGATCTGTACGGACGCCGTGGATCTATATGTCGCTAAACAGCAGGATGGACGGCCTGATTAAAAAAAAAATTTAAGCATAGCTCAAACTCTGAACCATTTTGTTCATTAAATGCTGGCATCGAATTTTGTTTTTAACCCTTTGAACACTGGTCCCCCTGTTCTTATGAACCCCTGTCCCTGGTCCCCCAGCCCAAAATTGCCATTTTCATAGACAGTAATATAATGATGGAAACACAACAAACACAACATTGATGGATAGGGAGCAAATGTGAGTATTATAGAATATTTTTCTTATCTTTTATCTCCAGTAGTGGGCTTGGTATGCCAGTCGGTCCAGCACGTTGAGCCCCATTTGATACATAAAAGAACTTTAAATCCTGTGCATTCATCGCGAAAATTTCACAAAAAACCTCTCCAAACTACGCGCCGGCTTCTAGTTTCTCTTTGTTTACAACTGGGAATAAAAAATGACGGCCAAACGCAATTTTTGATGACATAAGAGCACAAATATGCGGTGTCACCCTTCTGACCGCTGTACAGGTCAATAGTGTATATATCGCCGTAGAATTTGACCGGTGTACAGGGCAATAGTGTTCAAAGGGTTAAAAGTCCAGTAGGCCTAGTTGGGCGGAGAAGAAAAATTCAGAACCAAATCTGGACTAAGATAACGAAAAAAAAAAAACTCGAAATCAACAGAAATGTAAAAAAAAAAAAAAACGTTCATGGAACGCAAAGCGCCTCGCTGAAATTTTAGCTGCTGACCATAACCGCGCAAAATGCGAGCAGAAAAACGAAAAGAAAACAGAACCGCCTTTGAGGTTGAGGATCAAAGATTTTCCACTGATTTATGTAAAGATCTGATTATTTGTATTCGATGTTCGAACTTCTTTCTACATTTTTCTATCAACTGGCCACCTCACACGAACACACAGATACTGGCACATGCATGCACGCACACACGTATACTCAAAATGGGTTTCTTTAACGAGATCTCGTATTCAGCACGTAAATTGGGAGCCAATGGTGATTGCCGAAGGAAGCGAACGTGCCAAAATTATGGAGCAACTCACGATTTCCGCAAAAATAAGTTGTTTGACAATCTTAAGTTTGCTTCACTGGACCACAATGTTTGAATATAGTAAACGATGTACTAAAACTCGTTAGATCGGGATTTAAGTATTCTAGATCGAGAAGATTTAACTGAGCACTTTCATGTGCTCTTAGAAGGTTGGGAAAATTAGTTTACAAAGAAAACATAATAAATAAATAGATCAACAAATGTGTAAGTAAATAAATAAATACATTTCTATAATAAAAAATACAAGAAAAGCTCTTTATAATGAGTAGACTCGAGAACTACCGAGCGGATCTCTCTGAAATTTGGCATGAAGAAGTGAAATATGATTGGTGATGTTTGAGCCACTAAAGAACAACTGATTAAGTGTGGCCGGGGAATAAATCTGCAAAATTTGCAAATAATTGAATTGTTATCTCGTGAGAAGATTTAGGCCACATGTCACGAAAACTACAGGCAAGTCCGGTTCTACGTTTGACATAACGCTTCTGGTCGGAAGATAGGTTCAAAACGTCGGGAAGAGAGAACAATTTTGATTGAAATGCCATTTCGAAAGTAGTCAGACATCGATCCTCAAACGCATATTATTTCGGAAAATTTGGGGGGTGGGGGGGGGGGGGGATAGAAATGTTAAATCATATATAAACCAAATGTGGCTTTTGTATTAAATTTGTTTGTGTTTTTTGTTTTGTTTTTCAAAATCAACAGAATAGGGAGACGTTGAAAATCATGGGGTTCTGCGGGAGAAGGCTGACGTCACGATAACTCTAAAAAGCTATTATATACCGTTTTTATCTTGGACTCAACCCCGACTGTAACAACACACGTGTTTTTAACGTCAATTTCAATCAGAACGAGGATATTAAACTTCCCTCACAGATGACGCACACAAATGTCACTGGGATTTGAATTAATGATGGTGTAAGCAAAAAGACAGCAAGACACTGCGTACTTTTGTAAACTATTCATTATGTGGTGGGATTTAGCCTGACAGAAACGAACTGTGCACCCGGGCACAGCTGTTTTAAAAACACGAAATTAATGGCTTTTATTTTCGCCTCTAATATTAATGATTGAACTGTAATTTGCTACGTCCGGGAACTGAAGTCTCAGGGGTCATCTGGGATGAATTTGTTCTGTGATCAATTTGAAAGTAAAGTAAATAGCCTACCACTGGGGGCATAACTGCAAAACCGTATTCCAAAAATAGGAAATAGGTTCGTTTTTCTATTCGTCTCCTATAATGATCGAACGCAAATCTTGTGCCTTTAGGAATTGAAGTTGAAATGTAGCATGAGAAATGCCGTATTTCGCAAACACATGTGTCAGCCAGGAATAACAACAATAACAACAAACATAAATAAAATATTAATAAATAAATGAAAAAAAAAACGAATGAATTTTTAAAAATAAGATTCAGAAATAAATTTAAAATGAATTTAGTTTAAAATACATGTTTTTCTCTTTCTGCCACATGTAAATTTTGTATCTAGCCCCGAAGCGACGAGAAAGGTTTTCTCTGTTTTTCTTCCTCTTTTTTTTTTCCGGAAACTGAAGTCCCACAGATCGTCTGGGAATTTAAACTATCCTACAAGCAGCCGGAAAACTATTTGAATACCATCAAGCACTCTCTTTGTCTCTTCCTCAGTGCAAGTAGATCTTCCAAATTCATTTGATCACGAATTACGCTGATAGCGCACCGAGTGAAGTTGGTCATGAGTCTGTTTTGACTCAGTGTGCGAGGTCTCTCTTTAGGCTAGCTGTCTCAGGACAGTTTTGACGTGCCCAAAATTGCGAGGCAGACTTGTATCAGTCTCTACAGTGCGCAAGATCCGTCCTGTTCTCTTTCACGTGCACACTAAAACCGAGACAAACCAGACTGGACTCAGAGCGCCACCACTATTGAGAAACAAGTGGAACCCATTTCTGATCAGCAGTTTTATAACTATTAAAAAGCCCATCGACATTGCTGAACGAGTCCTCTTTGCCTGTCAACTACAATGAATTAAATTTACCACGATCGAGCACGAAATTCTCAAATGTCGTCAAAATTCAATTTTCTTGAGTCGGTTCGAATTCGCGTTAAGAGAGGAAATTATTAAATAACTTAATCATGACGAGAAGCGCAAGTTTGTTTGTTTTTTTCCTCGTCAGGTCTACATGGCTGCTTAAAATCTCTATGCCAAGATCCCAGCCGATTCTATGCCTCTTGAGATCACTGTTAATGGAGCCAAATAAAGGCGGAGTACGCAAAAGCAAAGAACAAAATATTAATGATAACGATTTGAGGACAAGGTGGAGTAAAAAGTCAGAACGACAGAAGAAATGAAAATAAGACGGGGGAATAAAAAGAAGAAGCTGACATTAAAAAAACAACGTGTAAAATGTGCTTCGACGATTCAACAGATTCTGCCAGATTAAACAAAACTCTCTGCCTGTTGAGCTTCTTTCTGTGACAGCCGACGACAGACATCCGATTCTGGATTGTCTGTGATCTGGAACAGGGCCGGATCTTTCATGGTTAAGAGTGTGACGTAGTGCACAAGGAAGCCACGGTTCGCGCTCAGCAAACACGTCGGGTTTTAGCCGCACTCACGAAACTGTCAATGATAACCCGAAAGTCGACTTACCCATCCAGTTGTCTAATTTTTTTTTTTGGTCTCTCAGTATCCATTCCTTCGCCCATCTGTCCATCCGTGTATATCACGGATCGTATGCCACCAGCCCTGTCTGTCCCTAAACCTATCTAAATGTCATTTCGTACATATAAACCCTCCAGTGCTCTAAGTTCCATAGATCTGAAAAACATCGACTGATGTCCAATTTTCTTTTTTCGTATATTTGAACACTAATTTATCTGCAAGTAGTTGATCATGATGAGTATTTATTTTATTGCATTAATTTGACTATTTCGTTTCAGCTTTTTAAGTTTCAGGATTTTAAAGAACAAATATTTATATAATATATATATTTTTTTCAGACACAGGAGAGTAAAATTATTCTAGTGGACTCTCGTGCATTAGAAGTATTTGCCCGTGTCATTTAGACATAATGGGTGTCATTCATGAATACGATTATCTCACCAAGTGGGGGCTGGCTGATATTTGTAGTTTCTAATGAACGAGGGATTATTGATTTGGGTTACTTCATTATTAATTCATGAAAGTGATGAAAGTGGCCATTGTCAAGGGGGCCTGCAAGGTTTGACACACATGCGTTTGGCGTGAGCAGTGAAAGGCCTTACTATCTTACATCTGTAATAAAATATCTATAACTGACACCGGGTAAGATAAGACCCATTACTGCCGACGCAACAGACATTTCGACGCCCTGACCATTGTCCATACGACAAATTGGGATCATTTTTTGCTAATCGATGTATTTATCAGTTTATTGTGAACACGTCTATATGATTGGTTTAATGGAATATAGTGATGAGAATAAAATCTTCGATTTTTCATTGAATTATTGATCATGCTGTGTCCAGGATAGCGGGTATTTCCTCAACACGGCTCCGGGCTCAGCGGCTGAATGACATTGGCTCTCGTATTCACTTGATATTTCTGATAGAGCACTTGTCTGCACGTTTAGTTGTCACTATATCGTGTGTACATTGGCCATACTATTTCTATCGTTTCTTGCTCTCTCCCTCAAACACTTTTTATGTATATGCACAAATGAAGAGGAACAGGGACAGGAAAGAGAGAGAGAGAGAGAGAGAGATGATGGGGAGGAGGCTGAGTTAATTCTTTACTGGGAAGTGGGGAGGGGCTGAGGTCAGATGGTATCGGAGCTTTGAAACGGGTCGTGGAGCAAAAGCTGAAGACCTCTAATCTATGGTACATGCGCAAGTAATATCAGCCCATGTCCAGTTCTTATCAAACACACAGGCAAATAGGCAGATAATAAGGAAAATTATCTAACATTTGGCGCACGAACTGTCCATCAAAAACCTCCAATTTGATATAATATTCTCTCCATTTGGCATAAAATTTATTCCCTTTCTTTATGCCCAACTGTCTGTTTACCTGTCTCTTTTCCCATTTTGACAATCTTTATATATAAGACATGGCCATGTCATGCGATCATCAGAGCTTGCCAAGACATTCCTGCAAGGCACAGTGCAAGGAGGGAGAACGAGAGGCAGACAGAGGAAGAGATGGGAGGACAATATCCCAGAATGGACGAGCTTGAGGTTGAGCGATACAATCAGGAGGTCAGAAAACCGAGAGGATTGGAGGATACTGGTTGCCAGATCACCTGTGGCGTCCCAAACGGTCCACAAGATTACGGGATATATATATATATAATATAAGTATTTGGCATAAGACAAACTGTTACACATCTGCCCTGTACCCACATAGACTCCCTGCGCCTTCATTTTCTTTCTCCGAACACCACCCCCCCCCCTTCCCCACCCCCGTGTCCTCTCAGCGACACCCCACCACCCTCACAAAAAAAGCACTTTAGGCCAAGCCATCATGCTGTCTACGTCTATTTGTCAAGTCTTAATCACTCTACAGATGCCGTTCATATCAGAGAAGCCAGAAGAACTGGCGGCAATGGGAGACCCGTTTTTTTAATCTCCAGGAGCCGGACTGGGTGAAGAAATTTGAAATCTTTATTGACAGACTTCAGACATGTGACCCAGACATGCGCTCATTTAACATTCGTTTATTGTCAATGAACACAAAAAAATTCCTGCATCTGTCCATCACAAAAATGTTTACTCACTCACTGACTCACTCTCTCTGCCTCTCGCTCTCTCAAACACACACACATACACATACACTCACTCTGTCTGTCTGTCTGTCTCTCTCTCTCTCTCTCTCTCTCTCTCTGTCTCTCTCTCTCTCTCTCTCTCTCTCTCTCTCTCTCTCTCCCTGCCTCAAAGATTTTCTTAATTTACTCGGCCCCCTTCTACCCTTCGAAAAATATCTTCACGACCTGCAGGTTAAAACCCCTTGATAATGCAGACACTGTCTGACAACTGCCTCAATTAAAATGCAGTTGAATCATCCTAATTATCCAATATGCTGAAAGGTAGCAAAAAACATTGCTATTATCAAGTCATCAAACCTTTTACCGTGGGAAAAAGTTATGCAGGCAGTTGCAGACTCCAGTGCAACCACTAATCAATAATAATAGCTGGAGATGAGCTCGTAGAATGTACATGTTACTTAGCACTATAGCAGAGACAATAATCCCTTTCGAATACTTATCTTTGATACTGCTGTGAAGACAAAGTACCGTGTACTCACGCCCGAGTGCTTTGACTGTGTTGTTGTTATTATTACTGTTGTTGATGATGATGGTGTAGCTGTTGTTGTTGTTGGTGGTGGTGGTGGTGGTATAGTTGTTACTGCTGTTGTTGGTGGTGGTGGTGGTGATGGTGGTGGTATAGTTGCTGTTGCTTTTGTTGTTGCTGTTGTTGGTAATGGTGGTGGTGGTATAGTTTTGTTGCTGTTGTCGTTGGTGGTAGTGATGGTGGTGGGATAATTGTTGTTGCTGCTATTGGTAGTAGTGGCGATGGTGGTGGTGTAATTATTGTTGCTGTTGTTGTTCCTGCTGCTACTGCTGTTGTTCTTGGTGGTGGTGGTGGCGAAGTGATTGTGGTGGTATACTTGTTGTTGCCCCTGCCTCTGTTGTTGTTGTTGGTGGTGGTTATGGCACAGTTATTGCCGCTGCTGCTGTAGTTGTTGTTGGTGGTGGTGGTAGCGATGGAGATGGTACATTTGTTGTTGTTGCTGCTGCCGCTGCTGCTGTTGTTGTTGTTTATTGGTGGTGGTAGCGATGGAGATGGTACATTTGTTGTTGTTGCTGCTGCCGCTGCTGCTGTTGTTGTTGCTGGTGATGGTAGCAATGGAGATGGTACATCTGTTGCTGCTGCTGCTGCTGTTATCATTAAGGTTGTGGCTGTTGTTTCTCTTCGAACCAGGACGGTCAAAACAATATAATTTTCTTAATCGGACTAACAACAAACAACAAAGCTTACTGTTTTTCTGAAGACGGTTCTGTTGTGTAACATACTCTTTCCCATCCAAATATGTAATACAAAGATTGAGAAAATATGCATTGATTTCACTCTGACAAAAAAAAGAAAAAAACAACCAATTCACATTTCACTAAGAATTCGTACTTAGTCATACAAAGGAGACTGAGGCAAACTGTGAATTTTGCGATATTAATCCATTGCTTATCGATAGCGATGGGTCTATTCTGTCGTGGTGATCACTTGTAATGAAATAGTCATTTTTAATGAAACGGATGTTGTATCCCCTGTCTACAGTAGGGCTATTCAATAAATAGTTGTCAGTCTCATCATAAAACTAAATGATCCCACAAAATCAACATTCCTGAAAACATAGTTCATAAAATTGTTCTGTGCATAATCATACATCTCAATAAACAAATATGTTACTATATTACCGAGAAATGTAAGTGACACAGTGTCAACATCGAGAAAGACTTTTAAAACCGGGATAGTTTCCAACTTAAGCCTGCAACTCTTATCCCGTTCCGTGTGCAGTGCCAGTGAAATCCTCATACAAAATGCATGACATAATAATGAAAATTTCGGGTCGAAGCGAAAAACAACAACAACAACAAAAAAACAACAACAGAGAAATTGAATTTTAGATCACTTGTGTTTTTGTGATCTCCATTTTCTATCGAGCAAACAAATGAAGAATCTGAAATTGGGAACTATTTCGAGTTGGGGAAATTTCTCCATGATACAAGGTATTAACAAAAAATGAAAACTTGTTCAAAGGCTTTTCATTGTTAACATCATTGTGTGGGAGGGGCCTGCGCTTGGTTTATTATATAATTTTAAAACTTAGACATCTAACGACAACAACAACAAAATTTACTATATATCTGGCATTATGAATTCATCAGACATCTGAAAACAGATTTAAGTGGAGAGAGAGAGAGAGAGAGAGAGAGAGAGAGAGAGAGAGAGAGAGAGAAAGAGGCAGAGAAAAGAAAGTGAGAGAGACCTGGTACTGTAGAGAATGACTCTACGTCCGAATTACAATACAATCATAAATTTAATTATACACTTCAAAGTGTACGGAGACCATACACACACACACACACACGCGCGCGCGCGCGCGCACACACACCGAATAATAATTACACACAAGTCATAAGCATGTACACTCTCACAAACGTGACCAATTAATCAAAGTACCTCAGAAAAAACTATCACACACCCCCAAACTACACTTTCTGAAAATTGCTGCTCAAACATTTCGTGACCATTTGCTATGTTCCATTACATCATGAAAAACTGAAATGTACACCGTCATGCAATGGTCCCCTGCTAAAAAGCTGGACAAGTGCAAGTTCTGTGGCGCCAAGTGAATTAACAAATGTATTGACTCTTTTCAGAATGCCTGTCTCGCACATCGGGGGTATATATATATATAATTTAGTTTGGTTGTTGTTTTTTTTTACAAAGACGAAATTGTTTAAAATAGTATCATTAACGATAATTATTATTGAAATAACTGGTACCCGGAGACAATGAGAAGACCCTGTAAATAGTTTGCAATAAGTTCATAGTTGCCTTTTTTGTTGCAAAACAAACAAAACTGGGGACAGCAATTTTTGTGACGTCAAAACAAACCAGCCGTGAAGGTTTCAGACATGACATCGCCATCACGGGTCACCCGTGAAGCGACATCAAAATATGGTCTTCGTGTTAGGAAACCTCCAAATAGAAACTAACAAACGGGGACAACTCACTGACGTCCACACTGAACGCCCCGTGGTGAAGCCACTGATATTATTATGATTATAGCCTTGATATCATTCGCCCCCCCCCCCCCCCGGTGGTGTTGATTGGTTCTCAACGTGGTCATTATCACCCCCCAAAGGAGGGAGGGGGCGATTTGATTTGTGGGGGGGGGGGTGAAAACGCAGAAAAGGGAGACAAGGCGACGAAAACCATGAAATGGGACGACAGAGGGGCGAAAACATGAATGAAGGATGAGTTGAGGGCAAATACAGGGCAGCCATTGGCTTATTCAACAGTGTTTAAGTCTTTATTTTAGTAGGTTCCCAGCCCTTGGCATTTACACCTCACGTTTCTTCTTTCTATTTTTTCTTGTTGTGGTTGGGATTCGTTTTTAGAATTTTGCTAAGGCAGCGACCTGTTCCGCCTGCTCTTTTCAATTTCCAACTGCCAAGGTATCTTTTGACGTGCGAGCACACGGGACCCTCCAAATTTTTCATCCTTATGCGAGAAGACTTTTGCTCGATCCTACCTACCACAGGATGAGGGACAGGAAAATATGAGAAAAACCCCAAAATTCAACACGCCTGCACCGACCGGGATTCGAACCCGGCACCTTTGGCATGAGAGGTGAGCACCTTGAAACTAGGTCACCGTGTCCTCTTGGCCCATTCAACAGGACAAGTAGATGTATTTTTTTTAACAGAAAGGGCCTATTTTTTGTAGGGCATTTAATAAACAATATTTTCTGTTTTCGTAATGAATCATCAACACGCCTGTTGCCACTAACATAGCTTTGCAAAACTTGACATCAAAATTTGTGTGTAGTTCGTCTTCTTGTGAAATGTATCTGTTGGGTTTGTGAGTAGGCATTTGGGAGGGGGGGGGGGGGGAGAGAGAAAAGGGCCCTCCGAATTTTTCGTTCTTATCCGAGAAGACTAGGGTGCTCGATTCAGCCTACCATAGGATCAAGGTCAGGAAAATATGGGAAAAATCCCAAAATGAAAGAACATTTGGAGCCGGGTGGGGGGGGGGGGGGGGGGGAGTTGACTGCCTGAACAAAAAGGTTGAGAACCACTAATGGTGCTGAGATGCAATAACAATGGTACGGTGGTGTGTTTAGGTCTTTAGTTTGGGCGGTTCTCTGCCTTTGGCATTTATACCCCACTTTTCTTGTTCTTGTTTCTGTGTGTTTTTGTGGTAGGGATGAGTTTTTTTTAGAATTTTGCCGGGGCGGCGGTCTTGTTCAGCCTCCTCTTCTAAACTTTAAACTGCCAAGGTATCTTTAACGTGAGCAACGTGCACACGGGCCCTCCGATTTTTTTCATCCTTATCCAAGAAGACTAGGTGCAGGATCCTACCTACGATAAGATCAGGGAATGGAATTTTTCCCCCGAAAAAAAATTCCTAAGCCTGCACTGACCGGGAATCGATCCCGGTACCTTCACCATGAAAAGTGAGCACCTTGCCTCTAGACCATCTTTGTCCAAAAATGGTACGATGGCAGGGATGCCGTGACAGATGTATTGATGAAGTTGTGACACTGACGGCGAAGAAGATGTGGACGCCGTTGAAACTCATCTATAACCTTGATTCTATTCCCCAGTGGAACAAGTACTGCTAATGACAAGAATGTTTTGTAGACTATTTTGATAACTCACCCTTTCAATGAAAGCTAACGACATGTATAATTTACTTCCTTTGCGAACTGCCCACATATTCCCCGGTGAAACTCAAACTGGCCGATTACGTCACAAACAGCCGCCGGCACTTGCATGCGAGCAAGCTGGCACTATGACAAATGTGTTGTTAAACGTCTAGAAGCTTGGTAATGTATCATTATCTTCTTTTTGTCTGTAATAACATAGTAGAGCTGTTCTTGTAGTCTCGGGCAAAAAATCACCGAAGTCCAGAAGGTAAACTTTATAAGAGAAAGACAAAAATGCACTAAATACTACTGCTACCGGGTGATATTTTTTTTGGCTTTCGTTCATATCGTAAAACATAAATTGGTTTGTTTCGTGCCACGCGGCAGAACTTGCTCTCCAACGGAATTCTGAATTTTATTTCTCTTTTCGTCGGAAGTTCCGAGGCGAAATGTTTCGTAGTGCCAGAAGTTTCACTTCTTATTTTTGGATTAAATCTTTGCAAATGCGAATGCTCAGCTGCCGTGCCAAATAATTTTTTTTTTTAATCTTAGCGAATGCCTATGCCCCAGCCACCGCTCACCTGGAGGGCGAAGATGCCATGCAAAGCATCACAGTCAACATCACACTTATTGTGTGACGCAAGTAGAACGGATCAATATAAATGGTTCCCCAAAACGTGAAATTTGTAAATGAAAATTCACTAAAAAAATTTGCCCTTTTCGCACTAAAGTGAGAAAAGTTAGAAATATTGGTGGATAAAATATTTTGTTCATATTGCCGTCCAGCAATAATGGATTACTAGAAACCAGGCATTTGCATCCTAACGTTATTGTTATTATTATTATTATTATATTAATGTTTGTAATTTTGTATTATTGCTATCATTGTATTACCGTTGTATTCTATAGTAAGCTTTTTTATAAACCGTGTAGAATGAAATCCTTCTCTTCTCTTTCCACCCAATACAGAAAAAGGTGAGGGAGAGAATTGAGCAGTTTGTGCCAAAGACTGTTCCTATAGGATACGACAAGATAATCACTTTATTATCCCATGAGGGAAATAACGGAAATTCACTTTTCCAGAGTGTCTAAGAGCACATACATGGTACACATATCTTACGCATAAGTTACACAAACATACCACAACTCAATAACTCAGTGACAGGCATACATGAAGTGACATGGTAAAGAACCTTAATGAAATATGGCACACATCTAGCCAAAACGTCTTACTGAGGCGAATCGCGGAAGGCAAAAACGATCTTCTGTATCTTTCTCTGTTTGTTTTCATGTGTATTATTCTGTTTGATCTTGGATGATTTTGATGAAACAAGGGATGGTGGCTGTCATTTATGATGGATACGAATTTCTTCACATAAGAATTTGAGTTTAAATGGCTAAAACTGAGACAATGCAGTGTCTGTAATGCATATTTTCTTGATGATTGTGTTGTTAAGTTTATTCTTGTCACTTTCTCTTGCATTGCCTTCCCCCATGCTGTAATACGCCAGACCATAGCACTCAGGCCTACTGGTGAGCACATCCGTCCCCTCTTCACTCCCTACCCGTCAGCGACGGAAATCATCCCAACTGTGGAGTAATTTCATTCAATAATGCAGTAATTAATGATTCTCGCTCGACAGAACTTCAGGGTCATGAATTAGGCCCCGTGCTACGCTGGAAAAGGCTGTCCTGGGACATGAACCGCGGTCGATAAATTTATATTCCGCAGAAATTATCCTGTTTAAATTTTAATTAGTCATGTGGTGAAAATTCAGGTGGAGAATTCATGACATAAAGAATGTCACAGACTGCTCCCCCCCCCCCTTTTTTCACTCACATTCAAAAACATATACATTCGCTCTCATTACACATACGTAAATACAGGTTCAATCGACAAACTCGCTCTCAGGGCAGGACATAATTATATGTACACATAATACTCCCGTACACTAAACACATAATCTCTCTCTCTCTCTCTCTCTTTCTCTTTCTCTCTCTCTCTCTCTCTTTCTCTCTCTCTCTCTTTCTCTCTGTCTCTCTCTCTCTTTCTCTCTGTCTCTCTCTTTCTCTCTCTGTCTTTCTCTCTCTCTCTCTTTCTCTCTCTATTTATCTCTCTCTCTCTCTCTCTCACTTTCTCTCTCTTTCTTTCACACACACATCAACACACACACACACACACATAACACTTTATGCACACTCACATACCCACATGCAATACACAGACTCACGCCCAAACAGACAAGCAGACATATTTCATACATAATTAATAAAATCCAATGTTTTTGCACTAAGCTTTCCACTTGAAGGAGTGTCAGTCGAGCACACGAAACTCCCTGCAAACGTACCGCCTGACCCATTATCCCGAATGTTTACTTCGTCGCTTTATCTATCCCGGGTGGATCCATTTGTCAGTTACGGTACAGCATTGGGTCTTTGACCTGGAGGGTGGGCCGGGGATTTGGTGGCAGGGCAACAGAGGGTAACTGTCCGGGTTAAGGTCTGTCTCGGAGTCTTAAAGTAATTATGCTCAAACAGAGTGAGAGAAAGAGAGACAGAGAGAGGTGAAAGGGAAGAGGGAGAAAGAGAGAGGGAGCGACAGACAGACAAACAGACAAACAGGCAGTCAGACAGACAGACAGACACAGAGAGGAGGGAGTAGTTGACCCCCATGCGGGCTCAATCTGATTATTTGAACTTCTTCCTTTTTCTTCTCCAGTCACACTTTGTCCATGACAAACTCATCTGCTTGCTTGCTTGCATTTTCATTAAATAGCTCTCTCACTCTCTCTCTCTCTCTCTCTCTCTCTCTCTCTCTCTCTCTCCTCTCCCCTCCCCCCCCCCTCCATCTGCCTGGCGCCGGAAAAGTTCTTTTTGTTTCTCGGGGGGGGGGGGGGGGTTCAGTCGCAGGCTGCTAACCCCTTTTCTGATCAGCCGCTCCCTCTTTCACTGCACTCTTTATGTGGCTCGCGCTAGTCTTATCAAGTGTCCTTGCACACGTACCGGTTTTCTGCCCTTCCCCCCAGGGATCAAATCGACCGCGTAATAATCATCTTGAAACCACCTGTTGCATCAACAGAATATCTGCTGTCTGTTATGTGCTTCTCCTGTCTTAAAAATGATAGGTCGGTTTTAATGACAAGTGCCGCCTTAAAGCTGGGTTTTCATGCGGACGGAAAGGGAAACATCAAGTAGTGAAACAGAAAGACTAGTTTCTTTCTACAGGAACGCCGTTTCCGTTCACATGGGAACACCCTTTTTTTTTTTAACTACTTGGTGGATTTTTTGACGTGTCCGTTTCCGTACAGATGAAAGCCCGGGTTACCCCTTGCCAAATGCGTAGGCGTAGTCCTAATTTAGGTTTTTCGGTAGATATATTCATGCTTGAAAGTATGGGCTGGAAACGAAACTTCTCGCAAAGATAGGACAAGGCCAACTTTTGGCGTAAATGGTGAAATCTTAAATTCCAAAATAAGGGATAGCCCACTTATCTTTAACACAGGCCATTACAGCCGCGGTCAGTAGCGGACAAAATCTTTTACGTCGGCAAAGTTTGATGGTAATCCCAGGCGAAGGAAGGGCACGAAGTTGTTTGGATTTCACTACCTAACACTCTCGTTCTGGCACGGTCTTTCAACTTGAGCCTTTCCTGGCTCATTCTATCCTCATTGAGAGGCTAGATAAGACCTTTGGTTTATCTGGGATTGTTCTCAAATGGTTCAAGTCATATCTATGTGACCGTACTCAATCAGTTCTTGTAGATAGAAATATGTCAACATCTTTCAAACTACATTTTGGTGTGCCCCAAGGATCTGTATTGGGTCCTCTTTTGTACACGCTGTATACACAGCCACTTGGTTCAATCATAAGAAAGCATAATTTGAAATATCATATGTACGCTGACGACACCCAGCTGTATATGTCTGTTCCACCCTGTGACATCAAGAAACTAGTTACTTCTATGGAGTGTTGCATTGATGATGTGAAAAACTGGATGGAATCTAAAAAGCTAAAGATGAATGAAGATAAGACTGAAGTGATATTGTGTAACACAAAGAGAGGATGGAATCCGAGTGATGTGGGGAATATCTGCATTGGGAATGAGAACATATCTTTTTCAGAGAAGGCTAGAAATTTGGGGGTATATTTTGACTCAAAGCTTTCCATGCATTTCCATGTTCATAATTTGTGTAGAATCATCTACTGTGAGATGCGCAGAGTAGGTCAAATGTCATCTTTTCTAAGCGAAGACTCTGTTAGGGTCTTGATCTCATCGTTTATATTTTCTCGCTTAGATTACTGCAATTCCCTTCTTGCGAACTTACCCAATGAAACTTTAAACAGACTGCAACGATTTCAAAACCAAGCTGCTAGAATTGTCTTAAAGAAGAAAAAGAGTGAACACATTACCCCCATGCTTATTAAACTGCACTGGTTACCAGTTAAGTTGCGAATCCAGTACAAAATAGCAGTTCTGTGTTACAAGTGCATAAACAAAACTGCACCACCTTCCCTTTCCACTCTGGTAGAGCCCTACTCACCACCTCGTTCTCTAAGATCAGGCGATCAGGGCCTTCTTAAGATTTTTAACTGCAAGTCAAAGAAACTAGGAGGCAGAGCATTTACACACTGTGCCCCGCACATCTGGAACTCACTGCCAAAATCATTGCGGGAAGCATCTACTGAGTCAAAATTCAAAACTGGTCTAAAAACCCACCTTTTTAAAAAACACTTTCAGTTGTGAAGTCTCATTCCCAATCCATTTGTTTTCTCGTTTCACTTTAATTTTGCAGTTTTATCGTTTAATTTCTGTCTTATAGTATGTTATGTGTGTGTATCTATGTATACAATGTATGTATAGCAGAGAGAGAGGGTGAGAGAGAGAGTGAGAGAGAGAGAGTGAGTTGCAGATGGAGAGAACACGACTTTCTGTAAAGCGCATAGAGCAAACGGTTGGATTGGGCGCTATATAAATAATCTTCATTATTATTATTATTATTATTATTATATTCAAAAATCCACCAGTCAACCAGTGGCTTCGAATTTCCACCCGTGGTGTCCCCGGGCACGATTAAGATTATCATTCTTCTTCGACAACATCCCGGGTGGTTTTCAGAAAAACGTAATGATAACAAGCAAGTTTGATAGTGACACGGGCAAAATATACGTTTCAGTTTACCACCGGGGAAAAAGCTGCGCACATCATTAAATTTTGCAGCTCAGATAGTAAATACTGTATGATATCGTTCTCAGTAACACTGATGCTTTATCAAATATCAATGATCCAATTTTGATGGTTCACCATTTTTTTCTGTTAAAAATACAATTACTCACCATCACATGCTGGAACAATATGGTAGAACACTAAGGGAAAGATCATTACATGTGTCATAATGCGGTATCCAAACAGTGGGGATTTTTTTTTTTCGGCCTAAGGAGATTCCTTTCGCTTTACGATAAAAGACATTGTATCGCTGCTTGTTCGTGGACGCTCGTATGTTTAATAATATGTGTGTGTGTGTGTGTGCGCGCTCGTGTTTGCGTAAGTTGGTGAATGTGCGTGTTGCACGAAGAAGAGATAAATATCTACTCACCTCATCCAGTAAGACATCCGTTCTGATAACGAAGCCATCGTCTACTTCCTGCTGCACGTAGTACTTGCTGAACGGCCCGTCCAAAGCGCGTTTGGGTCGGGAATTCGTTGTCTTGGAAATTAAGCGGACGTTCCAGCCAACATAGCGTGAGAACTTCCGGGGTACGTGAGAGATATCCGTGTAAAAAAGCCGGAAAGCCAGGTACTTTCCCGTAGTATCTGCCTCAATCATCCAGGCCTGTTTATCGCGATCGTAACAGTGCGCTCTGGCATTGTTGTCACTTCGGGGGACTGCGTTGAGGTGTACTTCGCTCACAGACACCACTGAGATCATTTCTACTTTGACTCTAAGCGTTGAGCGACCCCTGGAGAGCCTGTGAACAGACGCTCCAATTGTGAACGGTTCTCCAATGCCGGACGTATCCAACACTTGCTCCAGGTCTCCGGAATCAAAGGTGCCCTCATCCCCGAGTATGATTCTGTATCGGACGTAGCAGATATGGTCAAAGCTAGTGTGGCGTTGGAGCTGGACTTCTACACTGCCATCCGCTTCAGCGACGCTGTTGTCGGGAAACAAAGATATGCTCCAATCTGAGAGTCCAAACATGAAATACGTCGACTCCATTCTATCTGCGTAGCCATGTCGGGAATTGCTACTACTGCTACTATTGCTGCCTTCTTTTGGTAAGCGCATGAAGCACTCATAAATGCTATGGATATTCCGCATTTCGACCTCTATCAATAATTCCCCGGTCTCTTGAATAAAGTTCCGTTTCATCAAGTCCTCAATTTCTATAAATGTCTTGCGTCCAAAGACGTTTGCGTCTGGTGAAAACTCACAGCTTTTCTCGATGAAACTAACGTTTTTGGTGAAATGGTCCCTGTGGGTAGAAGTGAAAGAGACATGAATTAGAGAAGTGGCAGTGCGGAAAGTTTTCACTTTCAACTCATTTGACTGAATCGTTTGATTTTCTCCAGGGGAAGAAGGAGGAGGGCTTGATTACACTTTGAGTTTTGGGGTTTTACAGCGGATCAGGACGAAATCCTTATTGCGCCTTTACAGGATTCACAACCACAGCTCTGTCTTTAAGAATGACCGCTGTGATATAACCTTCATTATGTGTCTATCTATTCAAAATGAGAAATGCAGGTACACTCACAAGAAGCACACCGGGGTGAAATGGTCAAATCGGTGTACAATTCATCTGAAAATTCCATTATTACTAAAGGTTTGGGACGTGGGGTGATTTTTGAAAACTATTCGACCATTCAGTTTTCGTTATTTTTGTCACAGTCTTTGCAGTCTGGTCCCACAATATCAAATGACAAGATTCGGCATGATGCTGTCAGTAAACGACAAACGAAAACTACATTTGCAAAGTTCACCCCCCGCCCTCCCCCAAATCCAGTAGTGTCCTGATCCACAGGCCCAGCAAACATGTCACGTCAAATAATGCTGTTCAGTTATTGTATGCAAAAGTGTTGACACGACATATGTCTTCATCTGAGCCCCGTTCCAACTGCCACTTTGTGTCAAATTCAAATTATTGTTGTTTTTTTCTCTCTTGTCACAACAAACCTAATAACTTATTTTTTTCTCCCAATCTTCCATCACCTATCACGATTTCTATTTCAGAAGAGAAAACAGGTGCGTGGCTCTCATCCTGAATCGTTATTAGCTCGCAGCGATACTGCAGTGTCATAATTTCCAATGCAGAGACACGAAGTCAACTCTTCATTTCGCACAGACAGTACAGCAAAAATATAGCTTGAGAAAAGTGATCTAATAACACGGCATAATTGAGATCGCGTGCCAAGTTTCTGCGTGCCGATACACAGGGACCATCCCCAAAATCTTTGCTTAGAGCATCGTAACTCCAGCAATAAATATGGAACATTAAGGAAAACGCAAGACAGTGGTTTTTAACCTTTTAAACTCACATATTCGCGTCTCACTGCTTTATTTCCCTTACAATAATTCAATTTTGATTCCATAAAACATCTAACAACATTATTTGAACAACTCGGCTCTGTAGAATTAAGGATGGGGGTGGAATTGTCAGTAAACATTAATATGCACATCTGAAATAAGAGAAATAAAAGTGAGTCTGCACTGTCAGGATACGTCATGTACATGCAGCGTCCATTATCTAACGGACTAAGTATTTTCCCCGGGGAAATTCAAAAATTCTCTTCCGCATAAGAGCCACTGCTGTAGATACTTTGGCTTTCAAACGTTCACTTTCAATATTAACTGGTGTTATGTGTATTGATTGCTCATAGGCCGGCAAGGACTCAATTTCCACCGTTTCTGCCCTGCTGCTCACGTCAATTTATAGTTGTTGTGTTGTCTTCATTGTATAGGTTGTGGCTTGTTATTTTCTGATGTCAGGAGGCTAGAGTCACTGGTCGTCATGCTGTTGTTGTTGTTGTTGTTGTTGTTGTTGCTGCTTGTTTTGTTGTTCATGTTGTTTTGCTGCTGGTGCTGTCGCCATTGTTACTGTTGTTGGTGTTTTTTCCTAATGGCCCTAGTAATTGTAGAGGTAATGGTGATGGTAATAGTAATGACTGGGATGGTGGCGGTAGTGGTGGTAGTTGTCGTGACAATAGTGGCGATGACTCTACGGGTGGTGGTTGATAATTGTGCTGGTGGTGGTAGCAGTGGTGGTGGTGGTGATGACTGGGCTGGTGATGGTAGTGGTGGTGGTGGTAGTGGTAATGATTGTGCTGGTGGTGGTAGCAGTGGTGATGGTGGTGGTGGTAGCAGTGGTGGTGGTGGTGATGACTGGGTTGGAGATGGTAGTGGTGGTGGTAGTGGTGATGATTGTGCTGGTGGTGGTAGTGGTGATGATTGTGGTGGTGGTGGCAGCAGTGGTGGTGGTGGTGATGACTGGGTTGGTGATGGTAGTGGTGGTGGTAGTGGTGATGATTGTGCTGGTGGTGGCAGCAGTGGTGGTGGTGGTGATGACTCGGTTGGTGATGGTAGTGGTGGTGGTAGTGGTGATGATTGTGGTGGTGGTGACAGCAGTGGTGGTGGTGGTGGTGACTGGGTTGGTTTGGTAGTGGTGATGATTGTGCTGGTGATGGTAGTGGTGGTGGTAGTGGTGATGATTGTGCTGGTGATGGTAGTGGTGGTGGTAGTGGTGATGATTGTGCTGGTGGTGGTAGTGGTGGTGTCTGGGCTGGTGGTGGAAGTGGTGATGATTGTGCTGGTGGTGGTGGTGGCCGTGGTGATAGTGGTGATGTCTGGGCTGGTGGTGGTAGTGGCGGAGATCATGGAGGAAATGTATCCAAAGCTTTGTGAATGCCATTCCCCGCATGAAATCTGGTATGGGCCTACGTATGTGGACAGTGGGATTTAGGAGGAAGGGGTGGGCTCTGCCATATAAGTGTCTGGGTGAGGAGCCAAGAAACCTCGGATAACGGGGCCAAGGAGACTCAGTGTCACCAAAAACAATCACTACGGCCCTTTACAATTTTAGACATCATCATCATATCATCTATCATTTCCAGCTTCGTCATCACCTGCACATTAATTTCACATGAAATGAAAACAGTCTGCAATGGCTGAATTTAATGTGAGCGTATTCCGCTTGACCATCATAGCAGTGGCGCCAACAAAACTATTAAAACTGTCAAAGATTATGATTTGGGTTGGTGGACATGGATTTATTATCGATTGGTTGTTGATCGATCGATTGACTGAGTGGTTGATTGATTACTGTATCGACTGATCGATTGATGATGGTGGTTGAGAGGTGATTGAGGACAAAGCAGTGATCATAATACAGTGATGCCCGGCAGGCAAAAGGTCTCGGGTTCATTTCTCGCCTTCTTGTTAAATCTCTTTCTAATTTTATCATGTTTGTATGTTTTCTCTCTCTCTCTCTCTCTCTCTCTCTTTCTCTCTCTCTCTTTCTTTCTCTCTCTCTCTCTCTTTCTCTCTCTCTTTCTTTCTCTCTCTCTCCCTTTAGTATTGGTAGATAGCGCTTCCTCTTTGTTAGGGATTTTATAGCGACGATAATAATGACGACACGATGATCATGAGGAAAGTGTTAGATTCTCACCTGTTGACGACGGTGAAGGAGAAGTCGAGGCGACAACGAAGTCCTTGAGACGGTGTCTGGAGTTTGAGAAAGGCGCCAATGTGGCGATCGCTGCGCACGAAACTGACATTCCAACGCTGATACCCGTACACGAAATCCTGTGAGAAATATAGGTAGTGAGGTAGTGGATGGATGGATGGATTAATGGATGGATTGATGGATGAGCGGTTGGATGTTTGGATGGGTGGGTAGATGGATGGATGGATGGTTGGATGGTTGGATTAATGATTAGATGGATTAATGGGTGGATGGATGGATGGATGGTTTGATTAATGGGTGGTGAATGGATGGATGGATGGAACATGGATGGATGGATGGATGCATGGATGGATGGATGGATGGATGGATTGATGGAAGGGTAGATTGGATAGAGAGAAAACAGGTGAGGAAGCAAGGTAAAAAGTATTATACACTAAACCTAAAGAAAAAGAACGAAATGTGATGAATGGAAGTATGGAAGCACAGAAGGAAAGAAGAAGAAGACGGGGGCAAAGTTCGAAGAGAAGGCGGTGGAAGAAGAGATGGAGGAGTGACGGAAGGATTAAATTTAAGACTTCCTGGTAAGAGACAGTATTGAACACTCAGAGATTTCAGAAACGGCAGGATGCATCACGTCATTTAGTAAGAAAAGCAAAACAAAACTAAAACCCGATGCCTCGCCACAGATAGATCTTCCGTTGTTGTTCTGTGTTTTCTGAGTCACTTTTTTGCCCCTGATGACCCATAGAACCTTACTTACATCGCCTTCTTTTTGTACTTCTCAGGAAATTATTGTGTCGTTACCAGTGCGCGATTGGGATCTAATTTAACCTTTTATCATTGCTTTGCGATCTGAATCTCCATTGATACCACTAGCTAACGTGCCGTTCATGTAACGTTGGTCACGCAATAACCACGAAATTTCCGGTCATACTTTTCCATTATACTCGATGAAAATGTGTCTTGTTTTAGCGGCTCAAAAAAAAAAAAGTAAATAAACAACTTTAAACAAAAGACTCTGTCCCGAATGGATGCGTTCATGCAACTCATTGTCAAAAATTGAGGCGTTCCACTAAAGTTCATATTTTCTGGTTACGTGGGCACGAAGTTCTAGAAGCTTGCATGTTCACTCTCTAGCTCCATTTTACCGTCACTACGATAACAGATCTGATACTGTGCGAGAAGGCCAATCTAAAGTAAAAAGCATAGACACAGAATACCGAGACAGACCATTCCTCTTTTCACTGAATGTCCACAATTTGTTCGCGTATAAACACGGTGAGTACTCACAGAGCTCTGTGGTACTAGTCTTTTTCGTTCAATAATGAAGCGGTGTGGGCGAATTGTTGCATTGTTGACATGGATGATACGCGCGCAAGTCGACAGACGGAATTTGGCGAATTGAATCGTCTCGGTATTCTGTGTCTCGGGTAAAAGCGCTCACCTTGGAGTAAATATCTGGCGTGAACTCCCTCAGGATTCGACCAGGTAACATGAAAGAAAACACCTGAGCGTTGAATCTGTCGTTCAGTTTGACAAACCGAGAAAGTTTCGCCATGGTCGGTCCTCGAGACATGATGACTAGGGGTGTGGCAGATCTTGACGTGTGTCAATCACTGAGACTGTTGTAGGGTAGTGCCGTTGACTGGTCCAGAACAGCAGGATTCCCATGCAAATGATACAGATTTGGGACACTATTATGAGATGAAAGCATCGACTATCTCTGTCACTAAGTACATGTATTTGACTGGAAATCGTGATGCTTCGATCATGTAAATCGAAAAGTCTCATGTTTTGTGTCGTAAAGTTATAGCCAAAGTCCCCCCCCCCTCTTTTTTTAAAAAATTAGTTACAGTTGGTTTGTTGTTTTTTTTTCTATTTACAATGAGAAATTTTGAAAGACAATTTGGTGTCAAGATATAAAGAAACACTCAAGCCCTGGTTTGTTTCATTTACGTCACGCAAAGATAGGGAAACTTTAAAACGTGACACTGTTTCAAAGCTCTATGAGCGTGTTTTAAAAAATGAGCCCTCAAAATACATTGGACCCTCTGACATTAAGAAGGAAGAAAATTTTAATTTCGGAGAATCGCCAGTTCTGTGACGTCAGGTGTAACAGCCCGATATAGCGACAGAGGGAAACAGAAATACAGGATCTTAAAGGGCGGTTATACCTGTTGTTGTCGTTCTTGATTTCCTTATTTTTCCCTTGAAAGATATATCCGATCTGTCAGGTCTGTGTTTATGTAACGTTTCTTAAAGGTCGACGTCATTGATGAAAATAACGGAACGGTTCGTTCGCACAAGCGACAAGGCAAGGATCGCTATTCCCTGTCACGCCCAGGAAAGTTTGGAAGCTGAATGGGCATTGCCCAGAAAGCTTTAGACAAAAAATTAGAACCAGCGAATGGTTGCAGTTTCGGGCTATGTTTGGAAACTGGATTTAAGAGTTAAGCTGGGTTTTCATGTACACGCAAACGGAAAAGTCAAAAACCTTCCAAATAGTGAAATAAAAAGAATGTTTTCATGTGTAGGGAATTGGCATATGGAAACACTCTTTCTTTTTACTACTTGGTGGATTTTTTACGTTTCCGTTGCCTTTTCCGATTCCGCACATGTGAAAACACGGCTTTAGGAGATAGGATTCATCTTGGAATTGGATGGGGGTAATGAATAAATTTCGGCCATGACAGGGAATACTGGCGCCTGGACTGCGAAGGGGGGGGGGGTCTAAATTTCTAAATTTCAGTACCTGATGAAATACGATGATGATGAAATGCTGTTTTGGCGATTACTGCACTAATAACCAAAAGCCACACAACTCCTGCCGTTGATTGGTGATTGACAGATGATATCCGGCATCTCGATACATGATTGGTAGTTCTTTCTCTGCAGCTGACTGAACAATTCAGGAACTGGGCGGTGCTTGAGATATCACAATCGGCTGCGGCAAAATTTTGGTGAGAAACTAAATTTCGTACCAGTCAAATCCGAGCTTGGTTTAACACGTACAGCAGACTGGTGGTTCTTGCCTTCTTTCTCACAACAGCATAGAATTCCTTTATGTATTCCTTGCCTTGACGAACTGTCGGAAAAATATAAAAGAATATCCATATCATTAAAAGTGACTGTTGCGGCAATGAAATTTAACTTTTATATCAATTTCCAATTTTATATTTCAACTGACAGTTTCATGGAAGTCTCAACTCCTTGGGTTGTCACAGAGAAGTCTAAATGGGCTAAATTGGCATGAACGAATTCTGCCATAAAATTGGACGAATTATTGGCTCTCAATTATCATAATTATTTCCAATATGAAAATACACGCATTTTATAATAGAAAGACAGAAACTGAGCATTTAACAAGTCTAATTAAATTTGATGTAAGACAAAGGGCCGACCGCCAGTTTAATTAATTCCCTAAAATGATATTCAGAATGACACTCCACTAGACAGAATGAAGGGGAAAAAACACTTACATGCACATAGAGAAAGATCAATAACTGAACACTGATGGGCACTGCATGTGGCCTGGCACAAGTCCAGGAAGGGTTTAAATTACTCACCACTTGTCAGTTTTAGTGTACGTGTTTGGGGGTTAATGGGTATTGGCTGGCCTATCCTCTTGGGGGGTGGGGTGGAGGGCTGGAAGCATTGGTGTTTGAGAGGCTAAAACTGGAGCAAGGTCTGCAGTTAGACGGAATGCGTGAATAAGACAATAACAATACTATTGTGTTCAGACTTGACAGTTCTGCCTTGGAAGTAGGAATATTCGTATTATAATAGCCCATCGCCATTCTGGCGCGACTAATTGTATGAAGCAAAATAGTAAGTATAGCCCTCTGCATGTCATGTGTGCTACGTACGTCATAACTAAATGTTAGATATCATTGCTGCGTGACGGGTAACATCAGCTCTAAGAAAGGAAAAAAGAAACAAACAAAAAGAGAAATTAAGAAAGAGGTGTTGAGATCAGATATAAACGTGGGGGAGAAGGGGTGGAGAGATATGTTTTAAATGATTCGGAACCAATGCTTCATACTAGCAACTTTGTTTAACATAACGAATCACAGTATTGTTTTTAAGTAACATTGCCGCAGCCATAAAGACTCGTGGGCGCACAAGAAGAAAATGAGTAAGGAGGAGCAGACTGAGAAGAGGATTACGGCAAGAGGGATAAGTCGGGTGCTGGACAGGTCAGCGATGGTCAGTATTCAGCTGGGGCCGGTGCGGACCTAGCCGAGAGACAGGGAAGAAGGTTATGTATAGATGAAGAAGTTCACTGATCGGAGATCAAGTAGGATGAGTAGAGACTGAGAGGGGATGATGCTAGGACTGAGACAGACAGAGCCAGCGGTTCGTTGTCCACATAAAATATTCTTCTCCTGAAAAAACAGTGGCGGGAGTATTTCATCATGGTGGATTTTTTTTTTTTTATTGATACCGGTATGGAAAATTTCTAGTATTACTTTAATGTATTATTAATCATCTTCTGTATTAATGATTGGAATGTCTAAATTAGATAATATTTGTTGTCAGGAGTATTTTGCTTTCTCTTTTAAACAAACTAAGATTGTTGTTATAAGTACATAATTATGCACCCCCCAAGCGTTCTACGCTAGGGGCACTCACGTATGTACTATCCCTAACCCCGTCCTTATCCTCAGCCCTAAATCTTATCGAATCCCTAACCATGCTCCATACCCTTTCAACCAAAAGAACAAAAGGAAAACAAAAAGAAAATCTGAAAGAATATTTAATCATAATTAATTACGGCTGTTGTCAAGGAGCATTTCGGAAGGAGGTCTCTAGCTCTGGAGTCACAAAAGGATTTAAAATGCGCACCATAGCATAAAGAACTTGGGCGACGTACGTACTTGAAACACCATCCATAAAGTAAACAGTTTCTCTAGTTGATGTCAAATCTCAATAAAGCTTGGCGGTCGAACATTAAAACAACTGAAAAGAGAAATGCACATAACGGCAGAATGGATCAACGGAAGGTAGATAGAAAGGTAGATAAATAGAAACATGTGGACAGAAAGACAGACAGATAAACCGGCGGACCGGCATGCAGATATTTGAATAGATAGACATGGGAAATCTGCATTTCGTTTAAAATATCACAATATGACCACATTGTACTGTGGCGGAAAACCACACTCATAGTGGACAGGAAGTTATAATATGTTCCCATTCACGAAACCCGCGGGTTATGCTCTACAATGTAAGCCTACATCACTCATGGTAGATTGGCATAGGGATATTTTAAGAATATCATTGAATTTACATATGACGCATTGCCTGTTATCTTTGAAATCGGTGCAATATCAAATTTACATCACTGCAAAAGTATTGGGGGGGGGGGGGGAATGAATAAAATGCTATCCAGTAACCGATTACTCTTTAGGCTACACAACAATTACTGAAGAAGATTGAACTAGAAAAAGGACACTTACTAAATATTTATGTGTATACACGTGGAAATTATTCTCTTTGAAAGCGGTAAACTATCTGCATATTTTATAAATTTGCGAAAACAGCGAAACTGAGTAGAGATATGATATATTACATCAACCAAATGACCGTCACGCCCGAAGATCTGAGATTCATGATATCTTTAAAAGATTGATCTAGATTATACAAAGTGACATGGGACGGCAGAATATGTCAAACAAAAATGTTAAACATTGCAACGAGTGCGAGCAACTTTCTTTTTACAGACAGACTGACAGATAAAGAGACAAATAGATAGATAGATAGATAGATAGATAGATAGATAGATAGATAGATAGATAGATAGATAGATAGATAGATAGTTAGATAGATAGATAGATAGATAGATAGATAGATAGATAGACAGACAGACAGACAGACAGACAGACAGACAGATAGATAGATAGATAGATAGATAGATAGATAGATAGATAGATAGATAGATAGATAGATAGATAGATAGATAGATAGATAGATAGATAGATAGATAGATAGATAGATAGATAGATAGATAGATAGATAGATAGATAGATAGATAGATAGATAGATAGATTCCCCCAGGGAAAGTACAAGTGATATAATAGTTCGCGGACTTACTATCAATAATTGAGTGGTATCTGTTGTACTAGGCTGACTTGTGCTCTGTAGCCTCTCTAATCAGATCACCAGTATGCAAGAGACAATGGCTATATATACACGGCTGGACAAACAGCCTGATGAATTTATTATTAATAGTGACAGTGAGCTGGTGCAGTGTGGACTGCCATGGGAACTTGAGCAGTAGTCCGCTCAGAAATTTGTGTCCACTTCCGAGGGACTGCAGAGTTCTATACTATAGCTTTGAATGTATTGTAAGTCTGGTATGTGGACTACAGTACTGGTCTCCAAGACCCTAACAAAATAGTATATTCCCTTTGGAAACTCATTTTATTTCGAATGTTACTTCTCAAGGTTATGTTTTTAAAAAAAGCCCACGGAGCCAGAGGTGATGGCGGTCGTAGTGGTGATAATGTTGATCGTTATGCTGATGTTGATGATGATAACAGATGGTGCTGGCGGTGATGATGATGATGTTGGTATTATAGGTGATGGTGATATTAATGATGATGGTATTGACGCGGGAGGGGGGTGACAGAGGTTGTGATGGTGATGCCGGTGGTGAAAACGAAGATGATAGTGACGACTGTGACAATAATGAGTATGGCAAAGACGTGCACAATTTGGGAATTAGAACTTCTGAGCGAGTGAGCGAGTAGGTGAATGAGTGGATGGGTGAGTGAGGGAGGGAGTGAGTGAGTGAGTAGGTGAGTGAGTGAGTGAATGAGAGTGAGTGAGTGAATGAGTGAGTGAGTGAGTAAGTGAGTGTGAGTAAGCGAGTGATTGAGTGAGTGAGTGAATGAGAGAGTGAGTGAAAGAGTGAGTGTGAATGAAAGAATGAGTGAGTGGGTGAGTGAATGAGTGTGAGTGAGTGAGTGAGTGAGTGAGTGAGTGAGTGAGTGAGTATGAGTGTGAGTGAGTGAGTGAGTGTGTGTGTGTGTAAGTGAGGAAGTGAATGAGTGAGTGAACGAGTGAATGTGAATAAGTGAATGGATGAGTAAATAAGTGAGTGAGTAAGTGAGTGAGTGAATGAGTGAGTGAGCGAGCAAGTGAGAGAATGGGTGGGTGGGTGAGTGAATGTGTAGGTGGGTGAGTGAGTGAGTGACTGACTGATTGACTAACTGGCTGACAGACCACCAATTCTCTCCTCAACCAATAACCAGTCAGTTGGTCTATTACACGCCGACCAACCAGTTTCTTAGTCATGAGACAATCCATCACTCAGGAAGAAATAAGACAAAGTGAGTGTTTTCGCCGGGGAAAAGTAATTGAATTTAGATCATTGTCGTATTCATCTGTCATTCTCAAGCCAGCAATCTGACGTCAAAATTCCATTCAATAAACCATAAAGAGGTTATCTTCGCTAACTCATTTCCTAAACCCGTTCATTTCCACATCAGGTTTCATTAAACCGCCGACTTTTCCTGTTGATCGATTTGCAGTCAATGAATCGATAACCCGACAAAACTCTTCTTCTCGGCGCTTTCGGTGTTTTTGTTTTGGGGTGAGCGCACCGCCAGTCACAGACAATAGGCTTAGGATCACAGGCCGGGGGATGGAGGCAGGGGGCAGGGTAGTTCCCAAGGAACTATATTTGAAGCGAAATACTCGGGGGGGGGGGGGGGTGCGCGTATGTGAGTGTGTTTGCGCATGGGTTTGTACGTTAGAGTTGATGTCGTGAATGAAGCAGGGCTGAGTTGCTGAATATGGTCAAGTACTGTTTCGTATCCAGCTTGAACGTGCACTTTGGTAATTATAGTGTAGTCTGCGGGGAGAGACGGGGGTGAGGAAGAAGGACAGAAAGAACGAGAGAGAGAGAGAGACAGAAATGGGAAGAAAGAGAAAGGAAGAGAGAGAAAAAAAAAAGGGGGGGAGAGAGAAAGTGAAAGAAAGAGAGAGAGAGAGAGCGAGGAGAGGAGAGAAAGAAATAAAGAGCGAGAGAAAGAAAGAAAAAGGGACAGAAGAGAGAGAGAGAGAAGGAAAGGGAGAGAGAAAGAGAGACACACAGAGAGAGAAAGGGATTTGTGAACAGTAAGGCATTATTCTCTGCCAGCGTTCCTCATCTCTATCGAAGCACGACAGATTGTGCAAATAGCACCCCGTATTTCCTGCTTCTGCATCCTGGTACAACATTAACATGACTCCTGCATGAGATTGAGAAAAAGAAAGAAAGACGCAAGAAGTAAAAAATACCGACAAAATCACTCTTTCCAATTTTATCGGTATTTTTTACTTCTTGCGTCTTTCTTTCTTTCTCTCAAAGCTGCTGTGGGGAGCCTTATTGTGGTTGTTGGAGGTGATAATGATGATGTCGCCGGCCGAGGTGGTGGTGGTGATGGACAGCACCCACACAAGAGTACCTGGCGCGATATTTGACCACTTCGCTGGAAGCTCCGTTGTAAATTTAGACAAAGTAATGTAGAAGTGCCAATTCCTTCCTGTCCATGTCTATCTACATAAATAAATGCGAACTGCAACACTTTTGGGGACACGGTGGCCCAGAGCCAAAGTGCCCGCCTCTAATGCCGAAGATACCGGGTTCGAATCCCGGTCGGTGCAGGCATGTTGGAATTTGGGGATTTTCTCATATTTTCCTGTCCCTGATCCTATGGTAGGCAGGACCGAGCACCTAGTCTTCTCGGATAAGGACCAAAAATTCAGAGGGCTCCAGTGCACGTTTTCACCTTAAAAATACATTAAATTGGAAATGGAAAAGAGCAGGCCGAACAGGCCGCTGCCCAGGCAAAATTCTAAAAAAACGAATCCCAACCAGAACAAGAAAAATAGAAACAAGAAAAGTAAGGTGTAAATGCCAAGGGCAGAGAACCTACTAAAATAAAGGCCAAAACACAACTTAGACCGAAAACCTCCGACGTGACGGCAAAACCTAGAAACATGCGGTACTCATCTAAATTCCTATCAGATGGTGAGTTGTGGGTATACAAAAAAAGCTTATTATACTCAGCGAGGACTATAATTATTTTCTCACAAATTGAGCCGTCCTTTTCCACACCTCGAAGGAAATATCAATCGTCATACATAGACAGGGGTAGGACTGGGAAGATCCCAAGTAAATTAATTAGTAAACTCACAAGACAGTGACAGGTTTATTCCGAGCAACGTCGGCTATCCCAGTTGTTGTTTTTTTTTTAATTCCCGCTCCTTTTTGATGGCGCCACGAGGTTGATTAGTACTTTTGCTGTTGTCTGACAATCTATAGTAATTTAGTATTGTTAAAATAAATGACCTTACCTTTCCGTATCAGGGTTATCTTTTGGTTATGGTAAATGGATTAGTTTTCCATAGCCTTGATGGCTCGTCTGAAATTGGGTAGACAGAGACTGGTAGATTGAGGGTGAGGAGGGAACGATAGATGTTAAATCCAGGCATACACAAAACTGGTTGATGGTTAATACTAGTATCCTATGCTATGTCCCCGGCCCATACAGGTCACGGGGCGGAGCCACCCACAAGCCCGCACCAGAGTGGTGCCCTCACTATCAAATATTTTCTCGTCACCGTCTTTTAACACTAGCCAAAGACACCGAATACTGCAAGAGGGCCTTTACTACGGTGACTCTGTTACTGTTATACCTTACACCTATTCGGAGTGGTTAACTGAGTTAGTTGCTTGTATGTGGTAGGAGAGGTGCTGGCCTTTAGCTTTCTTGTACTGATTTGTGTTTTTATTGTCCCTCCCGAGTTGTAGATGGTTCTCTGTCCGGGATCTCCCCCGACGGTCAGACCTCACGCAACGGGGCTGCCCAGGGAAAACCCCGTCGGCTATCCCAGTTACTTCTTGCCTAAATTCATTCAGCTTACATTTCTGCATCTTGCAGTAAATAACCAGGCCAAACTGGAGGGGGGAAGGCGGGAAGGAGGAGCCAGTTGGCATGGGCTTACGATATTTAGGGGACCTCCTCGCCCTGGTAGGGGCTTGGGAGACAGGGCTAGGCTTTGGTAAATATCATTGATGTAAAGAGAGTGGGGGGGGGGGGCATAACATTTTATTTTAAAGAGGATTCATGAAAGATTAATAAGTATAAGATTTTAGACAAATAAATCGCGAGTATAGAGCAATATTGTATCTCCAGTGATATGAATTGGGGTTCATACTGGCAATACTGTAATAATGACAAACTGCTTCTGGCAATTTTTTCTTTATTCCGCTATCTTTAACCAGTTCCAAGTTACAGAGAAGCAGTATTGTTGTATCTCCCTTAAAAATGAGATCATTGAGAGCAATACTGTGGTATTTCCGAGTAAGCTCCCATTATTCATATCACTGGAGGAACAACAATTTTGCTCTATGCCCGCGAAATACTTCTACGGTAACTGAAATCGAGTTGTATTCCAAATTTATCATATTATAATTATATCTCTTCACCAAATTAAAACAAAAAGACTTTATGAGCAGTCTGGGCAGGGGTCTGCATGTCCCATCTGGCCTGGACCTATTACATGTACCAGCTTTGCAAAGGACTGCATAAAACGTGGTTTTGTCGCGCTCCCTAGAACAATCGTAACATGCGCTCGCCTTGTGTTCTGTGTACTTTCAGCGTGTGGGTTATTGATTCGCAGAGTGTTTACACGTAATTTCAAGGGCCATCATCCTCCTCTGTATTATTTCCCTATGGGTGCTGTTAATGTACGGTGTACATGTAGATGTTCATAATGACGGTGAGGATTGGGAAAACAAAATATCTTATTATCTTGTGATGAAATGTTTATTATTTTTTATCACGGACAGAATGCATTCCAAACTGGTGCTCGCCAAGCAAGCAACACTGTTCTTGTAAACTTTGATGTGTTACTCGTCATAACATGCTGCCAGTGCTCCTTCTAGCACCATGATATTCATAATTAATACATGTGTAAACAGCAAATCACAAACATTTTCACATTTCATATTGCTTAGTTATTTGCCTAGGACAGATTGAATGTATAGGAAAGAAGTTTATAAAGAAATATAAGAACAGAAAGTAAAGGGCAGACAGACAAAACAAAAAGAAGAAACCAACAGAAATAAAATGGAACAAGAACAACAAAAAATGTCACACCGCATAATTACAATACATTGACGAAATATTATTAACCCTCCCCCCCCCCCCCCCCAAATGGGGTCACAGCAATGAAGATTTCGAACCGAAATATCAATTTGTCTTCCCTTTCTCTTTGCGTTTTGCTGGATCGTTTCGTTATTATTTCGTAGGCGAGGCTTTGCTACATACAACTTTTTTTTTGTTGCCATTGTATGTCTTGCAGCCTACCATGCCCTCCAGCACCTTTTTTTTTAAATAAAGATCTCACTACAGAATGCAGTTGAAAAAAAATTCCCGAAGAAGAATTACAAACCTGTATATTATCGAAGGAAAGTTTTACGAGACTCCAGTCATGCCTTACGGCTCACAGACATTTCAAGTGTATCGTATGTAATGTAGGCTATGCCTGCCCAGTCCTAGGCTATAGCAAGGCCAAGGGTGGGTGAGTAATGTCAGTGAGACTGTTCTGTTATTATGACAGTCAAGGCAAATTGAGTGAAAAATCTTGACATTTCTAACATTAAAATAAACATTGGTCGTTGTTGTTGGTCTTCTGCTTTCTCTTCTTCTTCTTCTCCTCTTTCTTCTTCGCGCTGCTGTTTGGATTGTTGTGGTGTTTTTGTGTGTGTGTTTTTGTTATTGATATGGCATTTCTTACATATCAAACCGGGGCACATGAGAAATACACAGATCTTGGGCAATTTTATATTTGGGTCTCTTGATTATGTATGCAGCCAGAACTCTTGACTTTTTCTCCTTCTTCTTCTTCTTTTCTCTCTCTCTCTCTCTCTCTCTCTCTCTCTCTCCCTCCCCCCCTCTCTCTCTTTCTCTCTTTCTCCCTCCCCCTCTCTCTCTCTCTCTCTCTCTCTCCCCCTCCTCCCCTCTCTCTCTCTCTCTCTCTCTCCCTCCCCCCCTCTCTCTCTCTCTCTCTCTCTCTCCCTCCCCCCCCTCTCTCTCTCTCTCGCGTATATTTTAAATTAAATTCTGAACTAATGCAAACTTGTTTTTCTACCATTTAAATCAGATTTTTTTTTTTCAGCAGAAAACGCTTTCAAACTGGCTGATATGAAATTCAGAAGGATACGAAGCTTGAAGAAACTTTTCACGAGTTTCCACCTTAAGATAAAAGCTGAATCAACACTTGAATTTTTCTTGCCAGGAACAAGAGACGAGGCGAGGCGGATCCTATCAGATGGTGAAAGTTTAAAAAGCGGCCTTAAAGTGCATGAACATACGCATGCAATGACAATACATCTCTCAAATTGTGAATACTGACTCAGACACTTCATCCCATGCTTGCAGTTGGATCGTACAAATGTAGTAAGAAACAGAAAATTAGTGATTGATCAGCAGAGGCAAAGAGTCTGCGGATACCTGTATTGTAAATAGCAACACTGAAACTAGATCTTCATTTCTTTGACTATATTATATAATAGGCCTACGTTACGTGACAGAAAGCACGGGAAGGCTGCTCTGCTGAAGTAAAAGTAATGTCCGTGAAGGAAAAGTTATATTTTAAAATTTAATATCTTCCCTAGATGAGGTCTACACGAACCTCTTCTGCCTGTAATTGACGGTAATCAATGAGCAGAGGACGAAAGGTGAGTCGCATTTGTTTTGTGCAACGTTAGTGTGACAGAATTTGTAAAAAAGAAGGAGGAAATCTGCTGTATTTGCAAAAACCCTTACGTTGGGAACGAGGTACGGTACACCATACGTCAAGTGTCGAAAGAGGAAAAAATACAAAATTAGAAAGTTTTAAAGAAGACGTACTTCGCCATGGGGTAACGTGCAGAGGGTTAGATGATCTACTTGTTTTTGTTGTTTGTTTGGTTGTTGTTGTTGTTGTTTTTTAAGTTTCAGTGACAATTCAGTCATAGCAGGGAATTTCTCAGTGCGTGTTTATGGAAGAAGGGAGGGTGCAAAGTAACTCGAACACAAATATCGACAGGTTATTTTTTTTTTTCAAGCTTGATTTTATCAATACGTACCTGACACATGTATCACCGTCCTATGGATAAAATATAAAGACACTCCACAACGTCTGGCACACTGTCATGCTAAGATCTACTATCCACATCCATGACCACAACTACAGTCATATCGGTAACGTTTTACGAATGTGCACACGTTTTTCCGTGGAGTCTGCTGTCATCCCATCCAAGCGCAAACACTCACGCGCACTCTCCCCTAGCAGACGATAGATTCCATTCTTTAACGCTCGGCTGTGACAGACGACATGGGCACGGCGATTACAACTACAGAGGCTTCGAGTACGTTATCTAAATTTTACTTTTGATTCTATTTCGATGCAAAGGGGATTGCGCTCAACACACACACAAACATACACACACGCACGTACTCTCTCTCTCTCTCTCTCTCTCTCTCTCTCTCTCTCTCTCTCTCTCTCTCTCTCTCTCTCTCTCTCTTGAGATCTGGCTTGAAATTGCGAGAAATCGCATCATGCCACACAGCGTCTGGTCAGTTTTACCAATTTCAACTTGCGTAGCCTTTACCCTTAAGTGGACGACAGGTTATCTTCACTCTTAAAATTCTTCTCTCTTTTCAAAGTCAAAAACACGTTTGATTCTTCTACTTTCTACCACAGTCAAATAAATAGCCTGTTGGGCCGCTGAAGCCCACATTGCAGTGGGCAACATCGAGGTGCATTTCAAACTGTTTTTACTAGCTATTAGCACTCACCTAAACCAACAACTGCCTTCCAATTTTTTGCTCCATCATTTTCCTGGTTTTGGCAAATTTTATGGAGACAAGAGTGACCACAAACAGAATAGAATCATAAATGCAATGGGCAACATACTTGTTTCACTGAACTGCAATGAAGGGTGACAAACATTTTGAAACCATTTTGTTCAGTGGTTGTCTATTTTATCTTGTTCTCATTTACATTTTATTTCTATAATTGGGAGAGGGGTGGAGGGTAGGAGTTCTTCCATTAAAGATCCAGCTATTGTAGTTGTTCCACTAAAGCTGTCTGACACGCTAGAAAGATGAGTCAAGAAAAATGCCACCCAAAAAAAGAGTGCTTTTTTTCTTTAATTTCTGGAAAGAAATGGTCAATTATTTCTGTTTATTTCTTCACACGTTTTTGATAGTCCGACAGTAAAAAAAAAAAAAAAAGAGGGCAGGCATGAATAACTGGAGCAGAGGAAAAGAATCTTATAATTCACTTATTATTTATAAATTAGTTATTTATCCATTAATTTTTTAAAATTATTATTTTGGAGGTTGGGCAAAGAGGGGGGACAAGGACTGGGCAGGGAGATGGGAGATCGCTGGGGAGGGGGGGGGCTAGAGGTAACGAGTAGGGGGGGGGGGGGTTCTTAAAATGTACGCACTCTTCACAACAAAATACTGTACTGGAAGTTTACATTGCTTTTTTTTTTTTTTGCTTGGTTAGCCTATGAAATACCATTTTTCGGGGCGGAAACAACAACAACAAACAAACCAAATTAATACATGTAGGATAATAACGACAGGATACATCTGTTACCACTATGAACATCGAGTTTCATCGGTCCGATGAGTTAGACGTCCGCCGGGCAAGTTTTGGAAATCGAAGACTCGTCGAGTTCGAATATGACGTGGGCAAAATATTTTTCATCGATTTCAATATTTTCATACTGTATAATTCTACATGTTAGTACAAGTGGCTTTAAAAACGTGTGCTGTATTCGAGATCGCCAAGTCGTCGGTAATCGTTGATACATGAATTCCGAGCTCCCACAAATCGCCAACCTGTCGTGACCACTCTCTCGCTTTGGCATCGCACGGGCAGGAGTAAAATGGGCTTGGAGTTGGGCGGGGAGGGGCGCGGGGGAGGGATTCCTCATGCTCCCTCATTCACTCATTCAACACACTGTAGGGATGCTTTTTTTTTATTGATGAACTGAAAGGTTAAAGGCCGCTGGTTGCATGAACAGGCACGCGACATCGCGCCCTGGCAGGTAATTGACAAGACTTCTTTTTCACACCTAATGACGCAACATGCGGAGTTGCCGAGTTGGACTGGAAGCGCGCGGAATGAAACTCTCTCACGTTCATGATGGGAGTGTAACACAAACATCTCTCACATCATTTACGCCCAACTGAAACTCTTGTCCTCGTGAACGCATGTTTTATTCCCCCGGGTGCAAAGCAAAGCCTTAACTTGATTAATACCAATTTTTCTTCTAAAAGATGAATGCTTGAGGCTTGAGGTTATGATTAACTGACACGGCAAAGTTTGCCTTTCTCTACTTTCTGCAAAGGCATACATGATATTTATACATACTAGATAGGCTCGGTGTGTGTAAGGGGGAGGGGCGGGGGGAGAGAGAGAGAGAATGGGTCTTAAGCTGACCAGATAGTAAAGACAGACAGGAACACTAATGATAAAGAAAATTGAACAGCTTGTGTCATGAGAGAAAGAGAAGGGAGAAAGTGACCCCACACCCACCCCTCTCAAAAAAAAAAAAAAAAAAAGAACACACACACACACACACACACACAAAATATGGATGGACAAGACTCACAGGCTTCGATCAGTGGGCCCCTGATTTCGTTCACAATGACTAGACTGGTAACAGTTACCAAAGTGTGATTTTTCGTTGATGTTTTTGTTTTATGCTGCGCTAGTCCAGTGGACTGCTACTGTCATTGGGCAATTATCGTGTTCCGTTGCTTTAGATTCATTACTTACAGAATGTTGTTACAAGTACGTAGGCCTACCTCCCCTACCTTATAGAATGTTGTTACAAGTGCTTAGGCCTACGTCCCCTACCTTATAGAATGTTGTTACAAGTGCTTAGGCCAACGTCCCCTACCTTATAGAATGTTGTTACAAGTGCTTAGGCCAACGTCCCCTACCTTATAGAATGTTGTTACAAGTGCTTAGGCCAACGTCCCCTACCTTATAGAATGTTGTTACAAGTGCTTAGGCCAACGTCCCCTACCTTATAGAATGTTGTTACAAGTGCCTAGGCTAACGTCCCCTACCTTATAGAATGTTGTTACAAGTGCTTAGGCCTACGTCCCCTACCTTATAGAATGTTGTTACAAGTGCTTAGGCCAACGTCCCCTACCTTATAGAATGTTTTTACAAGTGCTTAGGCCAACGTCCCCTACCTTATAGAATGTTGTTATAAGTGCTTAGGCCAACGTCCCCTACCTTATAGAATGTTGTTACAAGTGCCTAGGCCAACGTCCCCTACCTTATAGAATGTTGTTACAAGTGCTTAGGCCTACGTCCCCTACCTTATAGAATGTTGTTACAAGTGCTTAGGCCAACGTCCCCTACCTTATAGAATGTTGTTACAAGTGCTTAGGCCAACGTCCCCTACCTTATAGAATGTTGTTACAAGTGCTTAGGCCAACGTCCCCTACCTTATAGAATGTTATTACAAGTGCCTAGGCCAACGTCCCCTACCTTATAGAATGTTGTTACAAGTGCTTAGGCCAACGCCCCCTACCTTATAGAATGTTGTTACAAGTGCCTAGGCCAACGTCCCCTACCTTATAGAATGTTGTTACAAGTGCTTAGGTCAACGCCCCCTACCTTATAGAATGTTATTACAAGTGTCTAGGCCAACGTCCCCTACCTTATAGAATGTTGTTACAAGTGCTTAGGCCAACGCCCCCTACCTTATAGAATGTTGTTACAAGTGCCTAGGCCAACGCCCCCTACCTTATAGAATGTTGTTACAAGTGCTTATGTCCCCGAAGTTGTTTTTTTTTTTTTTTCTTTGCGTTGGGAGTACGTATTTTAAAGGGAACATGTTGTACGGACATGGACAGTGCATATAAAAGGAAGTAGGCCCTAATGGAAATGTATATCCGTACAACATGTTGTATGGATATGGACAGTACATATCCGTACAACATGTTTACCAAAAGCGCGACTGGTGAAGGTTTGCTGAAACAAAATTTGGTATGGTGTTCACGAATTTAAAGTGACAACACATGGAATAGTCAGATGGACCTGGGGGCGTGAGGGTCAAGTCAGTTTGTATCAATGGGCGGTAGTCAGACTGACTTAGCGGGCGAAAAGGGGTCGGGGTAGCCATTGGTGATCGATGTACACTCAAGTGTATTATTAGCGCAGATCAGGCAATCTCCGAGCAGAAGTCGAATTGTTTTGCTACCAAGCCGATTCATATTTTAAAAAACTATGCAAATTAACAAGGTTAGTAATATAGTATTCCGGTGTGTGTTCTACGTCATCGAATTGTGTGTGTTGTACGGATATATATTATGCACTGTCCATATCCGTACAACAAGTTGTACGGATATGCGCTTCATATAATAATATTATACACTTAAATAAAAAAAATTTTCAGATTTTCTTATTGTTTTCCTCCTATTTTTTTTGGTTGAAAGTGTAGGGGACAGGGTTAGGGATTCAATAGGATTTAGGGTTGGGGATAAGGGCGTAGTTAGGGATAGGTATGTATACGCACGCGTCCTTAGCGCAAAACGCTTGGGGTATGTATGTACAAGTAACAACAGCCTTCTTACTTACAACAGAGATGACTAAATTTATACGACTGGTATTGTCAGTCGCCTAACTAGAGAGGTACCAACTGCATACGTCATGGCCAGTCCTATAATACACCGCTGTGTATTTGTGGTGAACTTAGATAAAATTGCCGCAGGTACGCGTTTAAAAGCGCAATGAATTTGTGAAAGGGGTTATCAGTTCGGCTATGTTTTCCTCTCAAGGAGGAGAGAACCCAGTCAGCAACTATACGGAAAATCTGACGCATAAGATTAACGTCAAGTTTGTGCATTGGAACGACCTCATTTCTACGTAGATCCACTGGTTACGTCATTGCACCAAAGACATTTTAGTGAAGGGCACCCGTCCTATGGTGATCCTACCAGCCCTATGAAAATCCCATACGAATCTACATCGGCTAGACGTTGGGATGCTGGCAGAATATGAGAATAAATGCAAACAGGACAGAGCGAGAGGCTTAACCAGGGAGCCTCTACTCATTTCATCAGTTGCATTGTATTTCGGTTGTTACTGTTAGTGAGTCATATGACCAGCAGTCAGTGATTCAGGTTAAAGATCTTTCTCTGGGAGGAATTACTGCTCAGGGCATTTGCACCTCAAATTTATAATTCGGGGTTTGATAATCGGTTGTGTAGTTCATCGGTCCGTTAGCTGGTGGTCAGTCTTAATTAACTGTTAGTTCGCTGAGCAGTCAGTGGAGTCATTTAGTTAATGGGCCAGTAAATCACTAAGTTTTTCCGTTGGTGAGACAGTTGTCAGTAGGTGGAGATAGGACCGTTAAATTTGATGGCTTATTTTTTAAAAAAGGGCTGCTGTTATTGGTACGTGCATACCCCAAGGGTTTTGCACTAGCGACGCATGCGTACACGTACCTATCCCTAACTCAGTCCTTATTCTCAATCCTAAATCTTCTCGAATCCCTAATCCTGTTCCCTGCCCCTTCAACCAAAAAAACGGAAAGAAAACGAAAAGAAAATCTGAAAGAAGAATTGATTAAGGCTGTTCTAAAGAGTATTTCGGGAGGAGCTCTCTAGCTCTGAAGCCACAAAAGGCTTCAAAATAAGTACCCCTCATAGATATGCACTACTGAAAGGTACCCCTAGAGTAAAATACTTGGAGAACCTACGTACCTGTGTTTTTGACACACGTAGACAAGGGAGACAACCGCAAAAAAAAGTTTCTGTTTACCATATTCCTTTGTTTATTGGCCTTGTGTGTCCCGATTGAGATTGGGTTTTGCAATACTGTCTCGGACGACTGCAGATGTTATACTCCCATTACTCGTCTGTGTTCACACGGCCAAACTCGAAACCTTGAAATAGAATTGTGCCAATACAGATACTGCCATATTTTTCGGGCAGTTACAGATTACGAATTTTGACCAGATATCTCGTTATACCTATTTAATTTTCTTCTTGTTGTTCTTTCTCCATCTCTCTCCCTCTAACGCCCCAATTTGATGACAAAATCTGCTGACTGTGTTCCATCTCAATTTGAATGGCCGAGGAAAGTATGGCCATGGGGATTAGATTTAGTGCCAGACCAACTGTAGAGGTGATGGTAAAGTATGTGTTGGACGGTGATTTGCAAACTAATAATAATTATTATTTGGCTACCGGTTAGTTGAACTTGGGCATGAACGTTTTTAAACACGTTGACATGTGGGTGGAGCAGCTTTCTTTCTCATTACTTGCCATCTCTGCCTGAATTCGCTTTCCATATAACTTCAGAGCATAATGTGTGTGGAGAAGGGGGCGATAGGCATAATATATGCATAAATAACAGTGAGTTTCACTTTGCTTTTCCTTTAAAACATATGATTATTTTTTAAAATATAATATACTTTGGCGATTGTGAATAGCGGTGACTGTAAATGTTTCTCGTCCGCCGAGCTCGACTAAGACCAGCTGGTCGTTAAAGGAGGAGGGAGAGGAGGGGCTGGTTAACTGTGGGTGGGCAGGTGGCTGACCGTATAATACAATTAATGCATTGATAAGGCATGCCAATAAAAGAATGGTGGTAACTATTTAATTTCTCCGCTTCTTGACTGCTGCCTCTGCTAACCGAACTGTTTGGTGTGACCCAGTAGCGTAGCTATGTATTGTGTCTTGGGTGTGACTCAAGAACACAGGCCAGGCCACGTATCGCAAGGGAGATTATGCATCAACAGATCTCTGCGTGGGGAAAAAATTTGGACTTGTCTGTAACTGGTACAAAATAATGTAGTTTGCTATGCAATAGTATCCAACAGTTAAAACTATTTCCTGCATGCCTTATTATCCTAGCAATATACCCCTTAGTATCAAATGCTATCTTGCTAAGATATTATTGTGATTTGATCATGACGTTTTAGAAGACATCTTATGTCGACAATGGCGATTATTTAACGACACTAACATTGTATCGGTTATTGATCTCGACATTCAGTTTCGATGACATCATGAATGAATCATTCTCTCATGAATTCTTCCGTATTACTACGCATGCGCATTGATATTCTGATACGGGCTTTCTGAAATCCAAGATGGCGCCCATCATTGAGAAGGATGATAAGATGGGCAATCTGAATGAGGAAAACAGTGCCGACGATGCAGAAAATCTGTGGTCAGTATTAATTCGACGCATTTACAAATTGCTATAATGTGCTTTAATCAGTGCAGCATTACTGCTTGGTTTACTGATGCCGTAGAAGTTCTTTGGTGTGCAAGGTCTATTGTTGACGTCTTTCACGGTTCTTGCGGTGGTCTGCAGACAGGCAAAAACATCGAAGCTCCACACCTACTTCCTGGCCCAGGAATCGCTGAAATTTTAGCGAAGTTTTATATAAAATCAGTGCATAATTTTGCATTTTTCAATATGAGAGAGGTGGATGGATTGATGATCTGTCTGAATGTAGCTAGATCTAACTGTCTGTCAGATCAGTGCAGTAGATGTTATGTGATAGATATGCCGATCTAGATTATAGACTTAGAGTCTAGAGATCTAGAATCTAGATCTAGATCTGGACTTGATTAGCTCTAGATCTAGATATGGACTTGATTAGCTCTAGATCTAGATTTGACTATCTCTTGAATTTTATTTTGAATGATACCCAAGAATCACTATACATACCACTTTCTGGGAAATGTCTGGAGTTCCGGAAATTATACCATCTCCAGAAGTCCAGACATGGGAAATCTCAGCCCATACGAGATCCGCACTGTTGCCGACAAAGCGCCAAAGACCAGAAACTAACACAACTACCCCAGCCCCTTTTCGCCTGAGTAGTCAATCTGACTACCGCCCATTGATACAAACTGACTAGACCCTCACGCCCCCAACATTGCTTTTTTTCCAATGACAATTGGATAAACTAACAAAATTAATAAGTACCGAAAAAATATATAGGGTTTTTTATCAAAAAGTGCGGATCTCGTAAGGAATTCCTCCCAGAATAATACTCGAGGCTGCAGGACGATAGCGAAGTAGGAGACACACATTGAATTAATTCCGAAGTAAACTCCCACTGACTTCTATTTACTTTTGCGCACACGTGTATGGGAGGTCTTCCACCCGTCCGCACCATAATTTTTACCGCTATTAAGTAAAGCTCACGGTTACACATTGTCACTGATATCAATTTAAACTCATAACACATGGAATGGTCAGATGGACCTGGGGGCGAGGTCAGTTTGTATCAATGGGCGGTAGTCACATTGACTAATCAGGCGAAAAGGGGGTAGTTGTGTTTTCATGACTGGTGCGGACGGGCGGAAGACCTTCCCACGTGTACTAATACTATGTCTTCTTCCTGTTGCGGCGTTGTGTTTATACATATTCAAGTTGAAGCTTATAATGTTTAAATCTGTAGGCCTAATCTACACGCTAGATCGGCTTGATTGTTTCAGCTCTATGATGGATTTACAGTTTATTAACTTTATTGCGGGAATGTTGGAGACATTGACTGATTGAGAAAGGTACCAGAATCAATTTGAGTGGCTGTGACTGACTTCATAGTGAAAAGTGTGTGATGCAGGAGTTTTGTATAAAGAGATCTAGGCCTCTTGCCTGCAAAGTAATTATGATAGTGGTGGAAAGAAAGCTCAGATATATTAGGACATTTAAAAAAGCGTAAAGATTCCAGTAATAGGGCAAGCTGTCCCTTTGACATATCCAAAAAAACATCCAGCAGTTATACTAAGTTATAGCAGTTTTAAAATGCAAGCTATTAGCCTACTGGTCCATGAGTGGAAGTCTTTCTGATTCTAGGAATATGAACATTACCACCAATGTAACCATTGGGTTTGCAATCTCCATGGATGCTGCCTACCATTGTATTCTGTTTGCCCGAACTCTTCAAGCGATGTGATGAAGTAGCATGATCTTATGGATAAACCACTAGGCTTTTCAGCCTTTGGTAAAACTTTCTGCCTGTACTCAATTTATATTCAGTATTCCATTAGTGTAATCAGAAGTTAAAATTTATAGAGTAAAATTCTTTACCTCAATACTGTGTCAAAACTGCCTCATGCTGGGAAAACTTTGAAATAAAAAGTTCATTAGTTAGGCCTAATTTGTGGGGAAGAGTGTCAGAAATTCAGAAAAGAGATTTGAAGTTCTCCTTTTGCTGTGAAGGTTATTATGTTTATAGCTTACAGCTGCAATTCACAATTTCAAACAACACATTTTTTTTATAGATATTATTAATAGACACCACATCCCATGAAGCAGGTGACTGCAGCAGTCAGTATTTATTGAATCAGTATGTGGTCAGCAAGTCTAAATAAATAGCAGTGCCAGGACTGAATGAATAGCAATTCCATTAAGTCAGTCCAGTGTCTCATCGTTGCAAGAGGACATGCTGTCAGTAGTATGAATGTTGTTTCTGGACTTTGCTATACATGTAGATTTGTGATGAGAGCAACATGTGAAACACTGAAACAGATGGAATGGTGCAATACAGCAGCTGGAAAGACAGCATTGATTTCCTGAAATTTATCTAGAGCTCTGAAATGATTTTGTTGCTGTTGAGATTTGTGTTTTTTTTTAAAGTATATAATTAAAGGATAGAAAATTTTAACTGGCAATGTAAAAAGCTTTTAACATATATGCCCATTTGTTGTGCATTTTTTACCAAAATGGTGTTGATGTGAAAGTGCATAGAAATACTGAAAAGAGTATTAAAATTTTAGACATTGGATGTTGTTGACAACCACAGATTTCCATGATCATCTGCTCAGTCTTCATTGATGACATTTTTATTTCTGTGGTATAGGGCGGACATACTCAGCGAGGTTCAATCAGGATCAGGGACTGCATCAAAATTGCCAACTACTCGGACTGTGCTTGTTTTGGGTAAGTTCTTCTCCTTATAAGTAATGGATTTTTAAAAAAAAAAATTTTTAATGTTTTGTAAAGACTATGGAATATGGGTGCCAGATTTCCGGTACCAGTATATATCGGATTTCAGGTTTCGCCAAGTCTCCAAAAACACTATTCGAGTTTCACAATGTGAAGAATTAAAAAACAACAACAACAAAAAAACTGGTTAAGCATAACAAAAAAGTGCAGGCATGGGACTTCGAGATGTTGGCCCTACTTACACCTATTTTTAGCATTCACCGTGTCCGAAGGCATGTTGTCAACATAGCGCTACCGCCGTGTTTTGGCTGATTCACAGTTTTAGATCAAACGCTTCACATGCATCAGGCTTCATCAGCTGCTCTTCATCCCGCTGACATTAACGCAAACTTGAAAGTGAGCGAAGGGTCGCAGGGTCACGAGACGACACATACTGTGTCCAGTCAAGACGGGCTTTTTTCACGTATCATATGAGTGAACATAGCCTATCATGTGTTGCTCTGACTTTGTGTGTCACGCCTGCACCAGAATTAATGCTTTAGATGCCTGCAGTGGTAGGTCTACTCGAACTTTTATTGTCGATTGACGATGAATGCTTTCCTTTGGAATGCCCGGTAGCTTGGTTCCGAGTATATTGTAAATGTGGAGTGTGTAGTGCGGACTGACTTGACGTATTTCTGCTGTTAATCTAGATCAAGGTCGAGCATGCCCCTAGATCTGTATCTATACACGTTGTACGGCCACTAATAATCATTGTACTAGTTCAACCCAGTGACAGATGCTTTAGGTTATGAAGGCCTGAAGGGCCCCGCCACAGATTCTTTTAGTTCTCCGGTATCAATATCATCAACGTAGCCAGAGTTCACTTCATTCAGTCCGGTAAATGGCACTTATACATCAAGTGTGAGTGAGGTCTATAGGTTTGGCGCTTCTATTATAACCGCGGGGGCCGTAAGCAGTGCGAGTCATGCAATGGCATACTGCTGAAGCTGTGTTTTCATGTGTACAGAAATGAAAATGTCATAAATCCATTATCAAGTATATGTAGTTCTATTTCACTACTTGATGGGTGTTTGATGTTTTTGTTGCCATTTCCATTTCTGTACACACGAAAACCCAGCTTAATGGTGTTGAATTGAAGGGGGGACAACAGGATCTATTTTATTGGCTCAAGAGACACAAATATAATATACATTATTAAATTAATAAACAAGCACAAAAGCCATGGTTACATGTTTTGTCCGTTGGGTGTTTGTGATAGGTTTTACAAACTTATTGGAGACATTTTTCCACATTCGGATGTAGGAAATTCTTGTAGAGCAAAAACTGCTGCTGTCGCTCACATTATACATGAACAAGGAAAGTTATAGGTGTGCACAAAATACTTAGTAACTGTGGTACATTATTGTGACATGTAAAGTGTTTTGCTCTCTGATATTTGGAAAATAGCCTTTATATGGCATTGGTGTACACGCTTTAAGTGTCATTTAGTTGATAGGTCTGTTGTTTTATGACTGCATTGCTCAGTGCCTGCGACTTTAGTTTAGCTTTGGCTGATTTGGTCAAAGTGATTTTCAGGTTTGAGATGGCTCTGTTGCTGGCACCCATGGTAAAGACTAAGTGATTGATAAGAAATGTACAGTCTGTGCAGTAGTCACTTTTTTAAATTTGACTGATTGGTACCTGTATGTGTTGTTTTTCTGACCTGCAGTTTTGTGTCAGTAGCAAGCTTAGTAATAACTTACAACTAGACTTTAAAATGAATTTTTACATAAATTCAGCTTTAACCAGTTTGTTGGAGATGGGGAGTGCATAGTTTTATGTGAGAAGATTTTGTGCTGATGATAAATTCTTAAATCTTAACTAAAAAAATGTCAAGCAGAATTGTGTGAATTACAAAAAAATACTTGTAAGTTGCATGAATTATTTGTTGCAGGTGATAATGAGTCAGGGAAAACCACATTAATAGCTAAATTGCAAGGCACTGAAGAACCGAAGAAGGGATCAGGCTTGGAGTATTACTATATTGATGTCAAAGATGAATACAGAGATGGTAAGTCTAAAACTCTTGTCTAAAAGATTTATTAACTTCTGTTTAATCTATAAATTTCATGTTAGATAGCCCCTATAGGAAGGATAGGCAACAACAGCAGTGAAAAGTTGGCCTATGAAAAGGTTTATAGTAGTAGAATTTTTTATTTTCAGCAGTTTCCCCAACATTGGGAAAAACATTCTACATTCAACAGAAAATTCAAAATTAGAAGTTCTCAAGGTTTATAACGTTAGCTGTTTGTTTTCCTCTGTGTACTGTCAGAGAATATAATGAAAAATGTGTGTCTTATTTAAAAGTATATCAGTACATTTTTTTGTAATCATATTCATTGTTTGTACAGGAGAAAGATTTCATGAAATGGCTCAAATAGAATTCATATTTAAAAAGTGGATTTTTCCCCTTGTTCTTTTGGGTGAACGAAAATTGTACACCATTCTTTTTGTGTCACCACTCAGACCAAGCACGTTTAAACGTATGGGTGCTAGATGGAGACCCGAATCATACAGGTTTACTGAAGTATGCCTTGAAGGAGGAGACTTTCAGTGACACTTTAGTCATGCTTGTGGTGTCCATGGCTCAGCCCTGGTCACTGATGGAGACATTGAACAAATGGGCAAAAGTACTGAGTGACCATATTGACAAGTTGCGGGTACCTGGAAACAAAATGCAGGAATATGAGCAGAGCTGTGAGTCTTTGTGTCCATTCATGTTTAGTATTTGAATGCACTTGTATGTGAATTTTTTTTTTCTTTGGTCTGTGAAATATTGCATATATCCAGAACAGATATTAGATTTCAGCAGAAACAACTGTGTTGACATGGTGGTAGTTCATTTGAGGGGGTGAATGTGGGAAGGCAAGATCTGTATGCATGTATGTGCATGATAATCATATTTGTACCTTTTCTGTTAATGATGAACCACCAAACATTTGTTTTCACCTGATTAAACAATGCATTTATGTAGCCAATCCAGTTGTTGGTATGTGCATTTGATATAAAAGTAGGACTATTCTTAAAACATTCCGAGCTATGTTATGGGAAAACCTTCAAATCCACAAATGAAAAAGTGTTCTCTGTCAAAACAATTGTCTCCATTATGAGGTCGCTGTGGCATGGTAAAAGAGACAAAAGAAAACAGGCGGTCAGTGCTTATTAATTGAAAGTGACCGATGCTAACCTTGAAATGAAATAACCCCCAAAGATAGGATTGCAAGTTAATCTGCAGGCCTTTTGATAAAGGTCTGCAGATGAGATGATGAGAGTACCTGGTAAAATGCAGTTTAACTGCTGAGATCTAAGCAGCTAAAAGTTTCATTATGGATGTTAAAATCGGTAAGGATGCACCATGTGTGACTCACTTCATTCAAAATGTATGCTGTGGAAGCCTACCATCAAAAGTGCCTAGTTACACTTTACCATTGTCTGTGGTTCCCATGTAGTAAATTTGCACCTAGGTGGTCTGCATGTTCAAAGCCGTACCATTATGGTTAGTGTGTTTTAATACAGCAAAAGTAAAATGTTTTCCACATCCAGAACTAATAATCTAGGGTTATTTCTCTTCTCAAACATCATATGCTGGGAATTTTCCTTCTTAGAAAAATGTCATATTAGTTTCAGAAGTTAAGCTAGTACTCTGATTATAGTTGAACATAACACAGTGAAGGATTGTGCAACTGTTGCAGCTTTCTCAATTCTGCTGTAGACTTTTAATTTGTTCTTCGTGCAGTAGAATAAAAACAAGGGTGCCCTTATTTGTATAATAAATGATTTGGTATTGATTTTATTCATAAATCTGTGCAACAGTTGGTCTGTGGACCAATGCATGGGGCTGGAGGGGTGGAGCAGCTGTCAATATTGCAAACGGTATATGGTGCCAGCTGAGATTGTAATCCAGATATCAGTTTTCTGTATCTTTGTGTGAAATGTATTAACCTGCAGAGGAGATGGACCTGTTTCATTTCAAGGAGCATCCATACCAAAGAACCATTGAATATAATAATAATAATACTGTGGTTTGTAGGCAGGTTAAGCTAGTGAATCAGAGCACTCCCACCGTTCACATTCTTGCATTCACACCCACTGCTGCCTGCATGTCTTTTCTATTCTGTGATGCAGTGGTGGCTATAGGGGGTTGGGGGGGGGGGGGTGTGTGTTTTGGGGTTGTGTCTGTGTGTGTGTGTGTTTTTCTTTTTTTTTTTGCACATATTAAAACACTTGTTAAAAATGTGTAACGGTGGTACTGATTAAAAGAGAGAGAAATACACTTGTCACAAAGTTTTCATGTCAAGATGGTGGCCCGGATATTATAAACAGTGCAACAGGCTGGGGGACGATTATGAGTCATCATGTCTGAAAGCAATAACAGGAAATTAATGTATCTTGGGGCAATATCTTGTAAGTTATGAGAGTGACAGTTATCAAAAAAATTTTACCACATTATGTTTACATTAAAAGACAGATGGGATTAATTGCAGAGAGCCTAAATACATGTTATCACTATCGATGACTATGATTGTACATGACATGGGGCTTTCATGGTTTCATTTGTTTGTATGTAACAGGGCATGAACATTTTTCTTATAGTATTAGACAAGAAATGTAATAGAATCTAGGGCTACAAATAGAATATTACTTATATTGTTGAATAGATCATTTCGGTCAGCTGTTTGGTAGACCTGTGGAGTAACTTTTGGCTGTGGAAGTTCATGTTTTCATAGTTTCACAACTAACAGAGCAAATCGGTTATTATTTATTTTAGACTCTTTTCTTTTTTTTCCCCCTCAAAGCAGTCCTTAGCTTGAACAGAGAAGACTCCATTTTCTTGGAATTCTATGGTACAGAATACACAGATTTTGTTATTCAGTATTGCAAATTCCCGCCTACTTATTAAAATTTAATGCACACCTGAAGGGCAGAACAACACTAGTGTCCGCAAGCACAACTAAGTTCATATGTCTATTTTCAGATTGTTCAGATTTTGTGTTTGTACATTTTTTCTGGATTCTATAAAAAAAATTTAATTTCTTAAACTTCAGTGGTACGGGTTTACCAAGCATACACAGAACCAGGGGATGGACCTATTGCTACTCAAGGGCCACCCAGGGGAGACATTAATCCTCTGCATCCTCCAGCTTCAAGTTCAGAGGAAGAGACTGCGCTGCCCTTAGGCGAATTAACATTGTCACACAATTTAGGCATCCCTATAGTTGTAGTTGTAACAAAGGTGAGCAAAATATACCATTCACAAATAGTTACATTCGCTGAAAAATACCCACTTTGAACCTGTTACATTTTTCAGTTATCTTCTCAAATATATCAAAGAAATAGAAACTGACTGCTTTATTGCTAACAAGTTACAAGGTTCTAAATATCTTTGTTCATGTGGTGATGGTGGTGGTGGTGGGGGGATTATTTAGTTAGAGGTTAAATGTGATCAAGAGAAGCATAAATATTCAAGAACAGATTGCAGCCCAGATGGGTTTCTCAGAAGGGAACCAAAAATGTCATACTGTCCTCTCAGTGATCATCACTTTCTACCACTGTGGGAACACATTCATTACCAAAAAATTGTCATTTCAACATCGAGTGGAAGAAGACTGAACAATAAGTACCTCCTGTGATTTCCATGTCTTATTTGAGGTAAAAGTTTTTCTCAGAACCATGCAGACAGCTCAAAAGAATGAATGATTTGTTATGGGAAGAAACATGCCTAAAATGAGCTTCAGGAGCAGTTATGATTGCATTTTTACTGTTTATTTAGAAAGTTAAGTGTAACTTTTTTCTTTTGACCACCAGAAAAAAAAAGAGAAATGGGGTTAGTGAGACAGGGGATGATCAGACAAAATTCGATTTAAGAGATGTTTTTCTTCTTTTGTATCTGTTTTTCAGAGTGACGCAATCTCTATGTTGGAAAAAGAGCTAGACTTTAAAGATGAACACTTAGATTTTATTCAGCAACACATTAGGAAGTTCTGTTTAAAGTGTATCCTTTTTAAGACAAGTCAGACTGTTGTATTGTGGAATATATTGGCATATGTGTATATGGGCCATCTAAGTCATTGAGGTTTCATTGGAATGACATCATTTCAAGAAAATTTCTTTGAACATGTCAGAGTTTGGAATATTTTATGAGAGTGATGTATCCAAAGGAAAGAGCTGTGAATGAGTTCAGGTGTAGGATTAATTGAAATCAGAACACAGTGTATCTTTCATTTTATCACATTTTATGTTTTTGCATTTCTCTGCACCAACATTATAGCAGTCATTGTGTGATTGAATGATATGTAATTTTGTATTGATGGACAATTTTGCAAGACTTCCTTATTATTCCTTTGGTTACATTTATTACTCCTGTATTTGTCAGAAGTAGATTCATTCAGTGCCGCTGCTACGAGCAGAAAGAAGTGGGTTTCACTCAACTTCTGGGGGGGCTGTTTATCCAGTGTCATTGATTATTTGCTGTTTTGGTGTCAGTCAGGAGAGGAGGACAGGGATTATTGGTTTTGAAGGATTGGATGGGGAATTTGGGATGGAAGTTTCCAATTTTCAGGGATTGTCAGACATAAATTGAGAATAAATTGTCCTGTTTACAATATACTGATGGAAATTGGGATTCAGTCAAATCAGGCTAGTTGAATGGGTAATAAGACCGTTAATATGTTCCATTTTAGGAATACAAATTTAAATCTGTAAGTGGTTGGGAAAGGGTGGAAACGAAGCATAGTAAATCTTGCACTTTGAGGAAGTGGATGTTTTGTGATAAATTTATGCATCTGTTCATCCCACTGGGTTTCCTTAACCAATGCTAAGATGGTGCTGCCATGTTTTACACATCTGTCAAAGACGAGAGGAACTGTGATTTGCTGTACAGATACTTAGTTCACAGAATATATGGCTTTCCTTTCACATCCCCTGCTCTGGTGGTGGACAAAGAGTCAGTTTTTGTGTAAGTATGATGTGCTTCAATTTGACAATTTGAAAAAAAAACAAAAAAACATTGATTTTCTCAGGCATAAATAGCCTAAGTTCAGAAAAGTCAGTTTTACGGAAATAAAAGAAAAGAGAAACTATGTTGACAGCGTGCGCTGTGATTGACTCTTCGATTTTTTTTGTTTGGTGGTTGACTTTTAGTATTCTATGCTGTAGTAAGACAATTTTACACTCAGTATATGATAAATGAGATTTTTGTTTGTTCCCTGTGCCAAAAAAAAATTTACAGAATGTGTAGTTTCAGAGTTGAGCTGTGTGCACTCAAGACCAGCGATATTAGAAATTTTAGGTTGATTTTGAAATATGCATACCAAAAATATGAAACATGCAGATTGTTATCAGCTGATTTATAAATTTCATTCATTCATCCGTTTATCTTTCATTGGTAAGTAAGAGTGAGAAAGAAAAACATTTAAATCTTATTGGGTGTTGAATATTCAACATTATGTTTGCCTAGGGCAGTGAGGTCTGCAGGAGCTAAAATAGCTGCCTATGCTGCTGCCCTTTTCCATGCAAGTGTAAACCTGCTCTTCCCCTCTAAGTAATGTTCAAACCTCTGCTAAGTCATTGTTAAAAAGAGACAATTTTGTCTCAGTTGTGACAGGTTTCTGATAATGTAAATCTTATCATTGGTTGTTCAGAATCACACAGATTATTCCTAATAATATACTGTTTCCCGCTTTTGTCGCCAGGCCATCGGGATGGGACAATGAGAAGAAGATCAGCATATTGTATGAGAACATGACCACAATGAAACCAGATGACACATTTGAAGATGTCATTACAAAGCCTGCTACAAGAAAGGTATTGGAACCAAAACAAATGTTTTTATGTCAAAAGATTCTCTGCATGGTGTACTTGAAAATACACCCCCTTATTCTCCCAGGTACATACAAAACATGATAATTTGAATGTTTTAATTCTTATCTCAGACTGGCATAGTACATGAAATAAAATTGAGTGGTCAAGCATTTAAAATAATTAAAATAATATTTTGAATATGGCAGTGGAATATTCAAAACTTACGAAGTGATAGAAAAAAAACAACATGAACATAGTTCTGAAACACATCAGTTTAGGTTGCATTGAGTTTTTTTTCCCCTTCTTTTCTATGATTTCAATTTGGTAATAATATCACACCAACTACCTGATACAGAAGCTTTAAAACTCAGGAGAAATATTGAAATAGAATAGCTTGATTTAAAATTAATTTTCAAATTAACCTTGACCAGGAAAATGGGCACATACTCATTATTTTAATTATTTTATCCAGGTCATCCAGAGAGATGCCGAGGTAGCTGCAGAAGATGAGCAAGTTTTCCTCATGAAAATGCAGTCACAGCTTGCTAAACAGCCAGCGCCAGGAAGCTCACCTGCAGTAAGTTGCTTGCCTGATCTCATTTTTGTGTGGCAGCAAGTGTTGACTTTTTAATTCCCTTTTCTCAAAATTTGTTACGTCAAAGTTAACAGTGTGTTGGTAACGGCAGGAAAACTGCTCATTTGCGAATCACTTTTTGAAGTACAGTGTGCATTTAACAAAGTTTACATAGCAATTGCATTTTTTCATGCGTTTCAGTATGAAACAATAGGCACATGTGCAAACTTGGTTATTGCTAGCAATTTTTGAGAACTTGCAGCCTCCTCCCACCTTGGAAGTTGGACACCTTTACAAAGTACTATATATCGTTGAATAAGTCATTTAAGTCCTTGTATATGCAATTTTAACAATCTAACAGGAACCAACACCCCAAAGACAACAAAGGCCAGCAGTCCAGCGAACACCAGAGAGATCTCCAGCCCCTGCACAAACAGGAACACCTATACGAGGCAAAGTGAGTCACTGTTTGAAATCCAAGAATATTTGGAAATGGTTGAAAATTTATAGATAAGTCTTTTTCCAACAAAGCATTGTCACAACATAGCTCATATGAATCTTTGTGTGGCAGATTTACAGTCTTTCCATGAAAATCTACCCAAGCTGTGTACAGACTGAAAATGTGTTGTTGTGATGTTTATGTGGTGCGTCAATGTGAATTTTTTCAGTACTACCTTTACTGGTTTGTTGTGAGGATTATATGGAATGCTTAATGTATCAATTGCTGCAAGGAGTTTCAATTGCTTTGATATGTTTTCCACAGGATGGAAAGCCACAGGCACCAGGTACCACAGAAGGCATGCTGGCCAACTTTTTCAACAGTTTACTTAGTAAAACACCTGGACAGCCAGGGCCAAGTAAGTATTTCACTATTTTTACATTACGAAAGACAGTTAGGGGGACTTTTCAGATAAAGTATATACTGTTAACTCTTTCCATACTGCAATTCAGCCCAAATTAGTCCAAATGCGTCAGTCGGGGGACCGATACATCGGCAAAAAGTACTCTCCTTGTTACCCCTGGGCATTTCAACGATACTGTGTCCATCTAGCTTCCCAGTGTTTTTGTTGTTTGTGGTACAACCGATGCCACTATTACTGCACTTCAGCAGAAATTAGTCCAAATGCGTCAGTCGGAGGAACCGATGTATCGGTGAAAAGTACGGAAAGAGTTAAACAGTACCATACAGTGTAATTTTCTTATTTAAAACAATAGAGGGAAAGAAAATAATCTGATATTTGAAGAAGGAAAAAAAAAAGTGTGCCAGTGAGTATGGAATTTTTTTCGTGCTGTTTTTTAAGTTGGTTGTTCTCATGGATTGATCTTCAGTAATAACAAGATCCTGTGAATTCCATTTTAACGCTCACCCTGCGCGCGACTCCTTAAAGCCCGCCGTCTGGTCAGTGACCTTACTGACGGAGAATCTTATCTGGGGTCACTGACCCTTGCCGCTATACCATGACCACACACTTTGTCCATGTGGTTCGGTTTTTATTGATCGGTATCAAAACATTCGCTGCTATGCCTTATCATGCTTGATAATGAATTAACCAGCAAAACCTTAGTCTGTCAGTCACTAATCAATGATCTGACTTATGATTCCAAACTGACAGCTATGGTTTTCGTGAGAACGAAGCATGATAACTAGCCAGGCCCTCCCAAGCCCTACACAAATGGTTTCACCCTGATTGACACATACTAATAAACCAATGTGGGCATTTGGGGCAACTTGTTTCTGATTGGTTCTTAAATACAGACAACTCCAGATGGTGGTCAGTTGGTGAGAAAATGAGATAATATTGCACATTTGTTGTGCAACAGTCTGCATGTTGATTTTACATCTTTTGAAAGTGTGGGGAGAGCCTTTGAAAGCTTAGTCTTTGTGATTCCGACCAGTGGTTCACTGGTTAACATGTCCATGTCACAATGCCTTTGATTTAGAAGAGATACAGTGAACAATAAGACAGTGGTTACGTCTCAAAAAGTTCAGTGACCTGATGCATGAAAATACGGCTTGCGCATGGTGCGGCCAGCTTGACCATGCCGACTAAACCCACCTGTGTGGCGTGAGCGCTTGGGAAGTGATACTGACTTTCGACGCCCTGCGCAGGGTGAGGGTTAATAGAAATAATGATAAATCTCAATTTCAAATTATTTATTATTTAATGATGTGAAAATGCCGGTTATCAATCAGGCCCTATGAAATTAATTTTTTATGGAAATGTTTGCTTAAAAATGATGCAAGGGTTAAGGGATAGTGATTACTGATTTGGATCCAGTATCATTGTTTCTTTTTTATTTGTTACAGACAAAGCAGCTGTGACACGAGATGCTGCGGCAGAGCTTGAGCGCATGACGAGGGGGAAGAAAGTGTCGGAGAACAACACATCAACAGATTCACAGGGACCAGCGTCTTGATGTCTTCAGATCAGTTTTTACCCAAAATCTTTCTTTGTTTATTTAACATGGGAAGAGAGAAACATACAAGCACACAGAGCTGTTGCATATACACACAAAACTCTTTCAGTATACTAGAGAAACATGTCAACTCCCTTTTTTTTTTTCATCCAAATTTGTAACACAGGATAGCTTGTCAAGAAGATACACTCGTTTGGAGGTAGTAACGGGACATATTGTTTGCCATATTTTGTTTAAATATCTCAGTTTTGAATTTTATTCTTTTTTACACTTTGTTAAAGTGACATTTTAAATGCAAAGCTGCATGTCTCTTTGAAGTCTAAACCTCATACCTCACTCCCGCATTTCTGTGCGGGGGGAAAAAAGGTTCAAGAAAGCCCCAACTACGAATTTACTTTTCCTGAACATATTAAGGCAGTATGTAATGTCCTGCTGATTCATCAGCTCCTAGAAGGAAAATTAGTTGATATTGGATTTGTAGAAGAATTTTCTGGTCCCGCATTGTGATGTTGATTTTTTTCTGCCAGAGTAGGCAATTGACTGGAACAGAGTACATAATACTGCCTGGAAACATTTTTGTGTATGCACATATTTGACAGATTACTGTGATTAAGTATCTTATATCGGAAGCTCAAAGCTGAAAGATGTATTTCATTCCGCTGTGGCTAATCTGTGACATTTATACCATAGCTTAAGATGATAATCTGCAATCACTTATCACTATCAGCTTCTATGACATGGGTCAGCTTTTGTAAATGTGAGCATATGTGTATATGCTGGTTTGCAGTGGTCTAATGTTTATGATAAAAGTACAGTACATGTTAAGCACCTCATTTAGCAAGCAATTCTAGAGTGACTTAGGCAGAAAGAAACCATATATCCTCTAGTTACTTGGGATGTTGTGAAATTTACCATGATTTCACTCCTGGTTTGCAGTATGGAATCAACAGAGACTGCTAAATTCTGTGGCAAAGAAAGGCATTCATGATTTCAGCAATGGTTATGTTGCATTCATGTGTTTCCGTGGCAGTTTTTTTGTATGGGGTCTAAGCGGTTCATCAACATTTAAACATAATGATGTGGTCATGCAGTTCACAAACCATACCCTCCATTTTACCCTTACATTTTAAGAAAAGGCACAAGAGGTCAGTAGTTTGAACTGTAGGTAGACATGGATCCCATGAGCTTTGGCATTCGTTATGCCATCTCCCTCTCATACATTCAAGTAAGCCAATTGGTTTACACTGTTGTTCAGTAATGCACCCAGCACTATGATTGGGTAGCATCAGCAGCTTGTTTTGTTTTTATATTATGAAATAGTACAGCCTCTGCATTATATTTTTAAAAGATGAAATGTTCCCATAACCACAGGTGTAGTCAACTTACTGAATCTGGTCAAGCAGATATTTGGGATTGGTTGGATCAAAATGAGGACAAAGTCAGTTCAAAGACTTAATGCTAAACTTGGGTATTAATGAATTTCAAATATCCATAGGAAAATAAAGAATGGCCTTGTCTCACTATTTATGCACATATGTGCACATTTGAAAAATGCAGACACAATGAACATAAGTATGAAGCATCAGAGCAGTGTCCATTCAATCACTGGTTTGGGACATTGTTTCGTCACTTGTAAATTGGATATATCTTGGACGGCTGCTCTTCATTTGAGGACCATGCAGATATTTTGCTGGTAGTTTATACATCTGTTAATGCTGGAGAGAGGATATAGGCCTATATGCCAAATATTCCATCTTTTTTCCCCGTTAGCACGGTACAAAACGCAAGATGTAACTTTGTCCTTGTTTTTATCTGGTCAGTCTCATTTGTAAATAGCCTTAATCCATATTATATTAATTCTAATATTATTACCTCATATCAAAGTGTAGTGCTGTGGGTCTGTAGGAAACCTGTGTCAACATAAACTTGAGTATGCATTTCTTTGTGATTCCCTGCCATGTGACTTTAAGAAAGTTAAGTATAAAGAGGATTTCCACTTTGTCATGAATAAATGGAGACAAATCTGTCAAAAGATTTGTGATTACACATTTGTAGTCCCAATATATTTCAAGGATGGAGATAATTTAGTGAAATTGGAGAAAGTTATGATAATGTTGAAAAACTAAATAGAACTTGAAATGTAGTCAGCCCACAGTAAGTATTTTGTAAATATGAGCAAATATTTTGTAGCTGACCTGATTAGCATCAAACAAGTTTTTTTTTTTTTATTTGGTCGTAGAGTGCAGATTAACATTAGAAGAGAATGAATTAAGCATAGGCTCCGTGTTCCAAAGTGAAACTAAAGTTTTAATTTTGTGACAAAACTGAGTGTGATAAAAAGCGGTGAAGGCATTTATTAATTATGTGATTTAACCCCCTTTATGACTCTTTGCTTCTGTAAACAAGTGAGGCTCATGCCGTCATGGCATACATGTCAGTGCAAGTAGGCCGGAATGTGAGTGAGACAGATGAAGACATGATCACTTGTGCTATGTAGCATTTTACTGCAATGAATTATTGGTGTCCCTTTGCAAACTTCTTACAGTACTATGGGCCTTGGGCTTCCTTCCATTCAATCATGTTCATCATTTCATCATCAGACAATGAATAAATGGTACAATTTAACTTAACATCATACTTATAAATTTTCATTTTTCAGTATGTACCGCCCCATCCTCGCCCCCTTTTTTTTTCAACAATTCTTCGTCTTTCACCCCCTTGATTTTCTCATATAAATACTGCCAAGCTTTCCATGTAGCAGGTGTGGCAGAATTATTCCAATAACAGATGTACAGGCTATCATCCCAGTTCTTTATTCGGCTTCAAATCTGTGACCTGGTGTTAGATTTTCTCTTGTAAACTGATGTCTTATATGCCTGCTCTAGTGACTTGGTGCCAGTGTGATGTACTAAGTGTGATATGTGCCACAAACACCCTTTTGTTTGGTTTGGGAGATGTACTGGATGGCTGGGAGAGATTGGGGCTTTTCTTGTGTTGTATATAGGTGTTAACCTAATGACTGTGAATGCTTGCTAGTGTCTAGTATTGGGTTGATAGGCAGGTCTGATCTTATGTTTTTTGCCCCAGTTTGTCAGAGTGTATCTCAGTGAGTGATATTTAGTCCTTTTTGTGAAGGCATCCTTTGTGTTCTGTTTGATAACAAGCATTGTACATTGTAATTTAAAGTTGTCTGAAGCATGCAAGGTGAATAGAAGTTTGACAGGTTCCCAACTTTCCAGTTTTTTTTGTACATGTAGTAGATGTAGTATACCACTAAAAGATCAGTACAGGTTAGAATGAAAGACATACAAAACACATTTAGGTGCATAAATACTCATGTCATTGGCGCCATTTTTTGGCCGCTCACCTACATAGGTTATCTTTTATCGCAAGTAATTGTACATTCTTTCAGGGTATGAGTGATGAAAAAATTTGTCGTAGCTCCTTAAAATACTTAATCCATCAGTGATCAAACTGAACAAGCTGCCAAAAGAATTGGAATCATGTTTTATATTATTGCAATTTTGTCACTCCATAAGGAAATGTCTCCCATTTACTGATGTTTAACTTAGTCATGATTTTTTTTTATAATTCTCAGTCATGACATGTTTAGAAAGGTTTGTATGCCTGAGTGAAAATACAGACTTTAGCAGCCAGATCTTGTCAGTGACAAATATTACTTTGATATCAATCTGCCGCATGATCTAAACTTTAGATTAGGACAAATATTTTCCAGTGGGCTGGTTTTTTTGTTGTTGTGAGAGAATTTTTTCTTGTGCGGATTAGTTTCAATAAAATGTACTTTCTAGTCATAGATATTAATTTCATTTATCCAGTAATGCCAGTGAAATTCTTTTATTCATATTATCTTTGCCAGAAAGAAAAAAAATTATACATGTTCCCATTTACTCAACTTAAAAACTTTTGTAGGGTGCATATTTTCTGGACAAAATTCAAAACTTGGTATCAGTTGAAATGGAAATTTTTGGATAGACATGTTATTTTTATTATTTTTTTTAAAGGACATTCAATTTCAATGATTAGATGTGTGCTAGCTGAGAGCCAGAATTGTCAAGGAGTTCAATTTCTCATGAGCTCACTGTAATGGCGCTGAACCCCTGGTTTAATTTGTTGATGAATTATCATTGTGACGTATGTTACACTCGCCATATCATGTCCTGAAATTAAATCTGAAAGTTGATGAGATCTTAATTTGTACTTTTTTAAAAATATAGAACATAAACCTAAAACCTCATATACCTTTGCATGACACAGATTCATCAGGATTCCTATTCTTTTGCTTCATGATTGTCAACTATCAAATCATCCAATATATACTATGTATGGTATGCATCATTGAACTGGACACTTTCAATCAAGGGCCCACATTTGCTCCCATGATTATGCTAATTTCACCAAACATATTCCTTAATGGTCATCCAAGATAAATTCATATTTGTGCATCATTGAATCACAAATTGAATCAGTGCTTGTTTGGATGCAGCGTTTGGAGTGAGAGATATAACTTGGGAAAACATCATTTTCCAAACAGTGACTACTAAGAAGTTCTCTACATTCGTTCTTATCCATTCCTAAGGTAAACACTTTCATACAAAAGTAATATTATCATTGATATTGGAGCGACATCGGTAACTTGTTCACAATTTAAGATTTGCAGAAGTAGCCACTTGGCAAATAAAATAAATAACCCCACCCATGATTCCATGTTATGTGGATTGTTAAAACCCCCTCAGACTGATATTATTTGAACCCATCTTCTAAAGAAAAAAAATTGGCTTTTTATTTTCCTTCTGTATTACGTGAGAAAGAACTGGAGTGATGGTCAAAAATATTTCTTGTGCATCATTGCCTTTAAGGAAATGTCCAGAAATTTTGTGAATAGATAAGCTGAAAGTATGATAAGATGTGTTCTTCTTTAAGACGTGATTACAGTGCTTGGATTTTGTTCACTTCTCTCAAGGCATTCTCTCCTGTTTGCTTACTCCTCATAGATGTTATTTATTCCTACTCAGTGGGGACAAGAGATTTATATATATTGTATCATTTTGCTGGGCATGTTCAGGCATTTGTTCATCAACGTTTGGCTCATACGACTTGTAAGTTAACCATAACCTCCTCCATTGTAAGAAGTTTATTGTACAGATATTTTCTTTCCTCTGGATCCTTGTTGTGGTTCTGTTGGTGAAAAGTTCAGTGTCCTTCAAACTAAACTGTTACCATAACCCCGGCTAATCCTGTACAGTTAAATGGAGATATTTCATGTCCCAGTATGTGATTGTTAAGTCAGTGATTAGGAAGACGGAATTGTCCTTAAAAAGGACACTCGAGTGATAAAAAAATCAGGGTGCTAAGAACTACTTGCTGATTGGTCTATTAGCCTAATAAACCTACTGTAAGTTTTTTCAAAGATCCTAAGGCCAAGTGAAATCATAGCCTGTCTTATTAGTAATCAGCGATTGTATGTGGTGTGAATCATATTCTTTTTCAAATCTAAACTTAGAAGTCCACTAGTTTTTAAACATTCACCTTGTAATTGCCATGAAGGAATGAACATAGAATTTTCAGTACAGTTTAAAAATTTAGATTATGCCAAAATCATATATGGCTTGATGCGGTTTGTAATTTGGATCATAATTTTTCTTATTTGCTATCCTTTTCTCAGTCCTTGTGCAGGGATGGAAACTGTTTCAGCAATGTCAGAGTTCCAACATTGTTTGCTCAAGAGAAAACGTCTTAAATTTTTTGAAAATGGGAAAGAGATGGGTGTATAAACCACAAGCTGTCTGCAATCAGTTTCCAAACATCTTGGAGAATTTAAAATAAGATTGCTTGGAATGGCTCAGTTTAGCTTTTGAAATACATAAAATCCAAATCTGCCAAGGGTGGGTTCCCCACCGGGACGCTGTCCCTGGGGCCCCAGCCAATAATTCTGACTGTCTGTCAAAGTTTCGGACATTTTTTTTCTGTTCTGATTCAATCTCTGCTTGTGTTTTGCTTAACCTTATCACCTGATGTGACTTGGCCTGCGTAAGTTGTCCTACCTGTTAATGATTGTTTTTTTTCATGTAATTCTGGTTTAAAAATTTTCTAAATAATCAATCATTGCCTGTACATTTTGTAAGTGCCATGTACTTACAAGAATGAAGTAGAATTGATTGTTTTCATAAGGACAGCTTGAGGCATGTGAATGACAGAAAAATGCTTAGAAATGTTGACTCATTGATAGTAAAGATAGTTTAAAGCTCATACTAAGTTTGGTGAGTGACAGGCCTTCATAATCACTGATTTCCAGTGCACATTACTATAATCATCCAAGAAACAGTGACATTGCTTTTCACAGAACTGTTGCTGATAAAACATGTAAATATAATACTAGCAGTTAGGATTGTGTGTGGCTTTTACTAGTACTGTACTTGTCTGGTGTTTGTGTACATTTTTACCAGTTTCTTTGCAAATGTGACTTCTTCTTATTTTGTTACTTACGCTTTTAAACAATTATCTTCATTACAATTAATTATTATTATTATTATTACATTGTATTATTGTTATAATATGCAAACTGAGCTCTGTTTAGGACTGACTTGTTATAAGACAGAAGGAAATATTGAAGAAATGAGCTGGATTTACCAGTAAGGCCAAAATTTTATCCATTATTAATATGCAGACTAAAATGGCCCCAAATCCTTTCCATTGTCAAAAATATTATGCAATGTACATTTGCATGTAGCCATTATGTCCGAGATCTGCTGAATGGTAGATATACTTAACACTTAGCAAAATATTTTTGTTTTATGACCCTTTTTGTGATTCTTAATCATCAACTATTGTAGTTTGAGAAAGACTGAGCAAAAAAAGTTTTGGAAATTGAAAGATTGAGTAATATTTGTTTCCAGGTCATTGTTTTTTTGCCCAGATAATACAGAGCATATAATAATTCTTTTTTTTAAAGCATACTCCTGGCGAATTTCAAATAAGCAAGGGATTTATGTATGTATACATATTTGTAACCTGTATCGGGCATGTTTTGTGTAAGGACTACCAGTCTAAACCAGTCAGTCCTGAACAGTAAAGAAAAAAAAAGTTCATGACACTGCTATGAGATGCTTGTGTTACAATTTTATGTTGACTTAGTTGACAACTATCTTGGGGTTCTCTCATCATTATAATTACACATTGTGACATGTTGCTGCAGATACATGATAATGTAAGAATACCATTGCTTGCTTCTATCGCCATAGAAGCTCACAGTTTTATTTTCGTTTTCGCCCGTCTATTTTTTTTCCCCATCCTTTATCCATAATGCTGCTGTTTACACATACAATTAATGGCGCTTGCATCTCAGTAGTAGAAATAATAGGTTTGGGGGTGGGATTGTACATGAGTGCAAACAGTTGTTATATTGCAGTTATTGTAGAGTGTTGCTGCTGAAAGAAATGGGGAAACTTGAGAACAACACCAAGGTCAAGTCACTGTTTTCTGAAAATGGTGATTTAGATGTCATGTGACAGGAAAGCACTTGGAAACCCCCATCTATTTAACAGCACTGGCAAAACAATAGCGTGCCTTTGAGCTGAGCTATATGTGAATACAGCTTGCTATTCACAGTACAACACAAAGTTACAGTAAAAAAATTTTTCCCCCCCTTTTCTCAACATTATCTTATTATAATATAACCATGGTGTTGTTCTCAGGTCTTCAAGTTCAGTTGCCTTTCTTGTTCATAGAACTATTTTTTTGATCATAGTAACAGAACTAAGATCTCAGTAGTCACAATAAATCTTGGCTGGCTGGGCTGAAACTTCACGGTTTTAGCACTAGCTTGGCTTTAAATAGCTTGTGTCACAATAGTGTGATGTATTCATAATTTCATTTGATAGATGACCACTTATGTGTCATGATGCTGGACATCAGTATCCCCTTTTGTTTCCATCTCCCCTTTGCACTTATCTCGTTTTAACCTATAGGCTTTCTCTAATTTTTTTAATTTTTTTTTCACTTTTGAAGCACAGCTTGTTTTAAAAATGAAACATGATCCAGTGGGCCTGAGTTTAATTTGTCCTGAGGCCTTGGAGATTAGAGTGAAACAAATAGTCACAAGAGATGAGTGTGCTGTCAGAGGAGACAGTGAAGACACATTTTGTAAAGAGATAGAAACTGACAATTTGATGAAAGGACATGAAGTGATTGATGTGAAGTCTTGCACTGTGCTGCTTGCTACTAAAATTTTTGAGCGTACAGAAATCTCTACACATGACATGGTTGCTTTTTTTCTCTATCTGTTTAGAATAGCGTAAACTGAAAAGTGATGCTGAAAACTCAACTGAAATGTCCACAGGCAGAAGACAAGAATTTAAATGAGCTCATAGATCTTTGGTCGAGGAAGTTTGATTTTCTAGGAATGTAGGTGACCTTAACAGTTGCGAGCTTCGTTGTTTTTATTTTATTTTAAGATAATACTTTTGTCTTTGAAGGGTTATATAGTAGTAATGTGGTCTGGTCGCAGCCATTTTCAGTTTTTTTACTGTAGTTTTTTCATTGTTTGTTGTATGTGACAAAAATCATCCATTTTCTTCTAAGTGGATGGCACAAATAACATGGGATATATCAATCTTCCCTTGAAATAACCATTTTGAGAGTACATCTCTTTGCAAAGAATGTGCCAGTCTGTAGTTTGGATCCCTACACCTGTGATGTAGATTCCATCCTATCTGGGCAATGTGGGTCTGTGTGTCCAGTGTTTTAGTCAACAGTTGTTAAGAACAGGACTGAGATGCATCAGCCATGCTTCCCCAAAGATAACATACACACACAGCAAAAGATGGAGACAGTGTTAGTGTTGACATCATCGTTGTCATGGTAACCCCCATACTCCCACCATTCTTGCCTTGCTTGACCACTTGTCCAAAGAATGTGTGCTGTAGTTGGTTGATAATCTTGTGAATTTTTTTAACTTCATGTGCATGCTTGTTATGTTAGCTTATTACATTGCTAAGGTATTAGTTTATTGTACATTTCATATATACACTCATTTACTTTTAATACCTTTGCTTTTTTCCTTTTAGTCTGAAAGAATTACACTCCAAAAATCATGTAATTTTCATGTACCTAATTTATAGAGTTAATATTTGAACTTTGCTTTGTGCATGAATTAGTTAACTCTTTTCATTTGTGAGGAGAGAAAAAAGAATATTGCATTGCAATTAAATGAGTCTACATTTTTTTTTTCCTGGCAAATGATTAGACATCTTATTGTTTCTTCATGTAGCTGTAGCGTCTAGTCATATTCCATTGATGCATGTCTTTTTTCCCTGAAAATGCAGAATGCTTGATAACTAAACTCAGTCTGAGACACATTTCAGTTCAGTTTTATTTTTCAAGATAATCGGCATTTATAGGGAAAGAAGCATGCTGCAGTACTTGGTTGCATGTACCTTTTGTACTGGGTCCTTTGGAACTGATTTACGAGGAAGATGTCTCAGCCTTTCACAGATCAGTGTTCAGTCAAGTTTGTATGGGCAGTAGTACTGTGTTGTCCTCTGACAACAAAAAAATGTTCTGGAGAAAAAATTGTAAAGGGCGTCATGTTCATTGGAAAGAATTTCTAAAGCTGCACATTGTAAAGCCTTTGCAGTTTTGTTTTAAAAGGGAAAGCTCACAAATCAAACTTGAAAAACAGATAGCATTGTGTAATTGACGTGTTTGTGCTGTTAAGCCCAATAGGTTTACAAATTTTGTTGTCAGAGGTAAGACTGAATGGAGGGAAATTGATGTAAAGTATACATACATGCACTGGCTATTCAGGCAGTCTATGGTCCTGGCAATCAAGACATGACATTATAGAACTACATATGTACCATTGTCTTGATAAGAGTACATTTTGTGTATAGAGCAAATAACAGGGGATGTATCCAGTGTGTACATTTCATGGAGGCAGTGAACATGCAGTGTGAATTACTACATCTCTGACACAAAAGAAACTTTCATTTGGTTTTGTGGTGTTTGCTCTTGCTTCTCAATCAGAATAATTTTAGTAAAAGTTTTAAAGGCTTATGATTTTCAGTTTATCTCCATCACTTGTAACAGTTCAGAAATAGCTTGAGAATTCAGTGTATTTAAGAAGGGGAATCTGAAAATGATGATTGTGAAATGATTTAATTGCCAAGATTTTGGCTGGAGATCAGTAATTTTTGGCTTTGAATTAGCTTTCAGCATGATACACACATACAGGGTGAAAGGGAAAGGTGGTGATTCACTTTGCTTGAAATACGGTACGTTTATACAAGGTATATCTGAGCAGGATTTGAATACTCCATTGCCACAATATTTTACTATTTCAATGTCGGTATAGATGGGCAGTAGTTGCATGTGTAATATTCCAATTTCACCTTTGGTCATGATTTTGCATCATGGGGATAACAACACATTTGTGGAGAGTCCCCACTATGGTGCTTATGTTTGACTCCTCTGATTTTTCGCTTGGTTTCGCTCTTCTTGTTTCGGTTTGTTGTAAGATTTGTGAGTGGACAAGTGGTAAAGCAGCTCATGGGGAGTAAGGCAGGTCACATGATCTTGAAACAGATGAGCCTCAACACTTGTGCAATAAAGATTATTGAAACACTCTGTGGTGTGTTTATGCTTTTGTTTATCTTTCTGGTGTTGTAGTTCATTGTGTTGTTCTCACAACTTTTGTAAGTAGGGTTTTTGCTTGAAGCAAATCATTTTCCATCTCATGTATTAGCTTAGCAACAATTTTCTCATTTTAGTTACAGGAGGGTGTTTCAAAGTTTTTGGTCACTTTTGTTATTTTTGATTGTGACTAAAACGTTTTTTCTTATAACATAAGAACTATTAAAGATGCCAATAGGTCACTGCGTACAAATCTGTAAGCAGTGATAGGGTAGCTGTAACTCAAAACTACCAAAATCATCATTCGCCAGTATGTGAGATGGATGACAAAAGTTATCCCCCCATGGACACTGCAGTTGTACTAGTGACAAGATGTATAGAAAGTTATGTGACATGACCCTCCAGGTCCCACCACCTTACCACAAAACACAAGGAAGTCAATGAAGTGAAAACTTCAAAAATGGATTTTTTACCGGAGAGATTAGTACATGTATCTGTTCAATATCACACAGTGCTGAACAGATGTATGAAATAAGGAAGATATATGGATTCATCTCCACTACTAAACCAGAAAAAGAGTATCAAAATGTTGAATATTTGACATATTAAAGCAATTTTATTTCTAAAAAAAAAGTTTATAATGATCTTGACATTGTGCATAGTACCAGGGAATCAACCAGTGAACGGGATAATGAATTATTCTTGAGTGGGGGGGAGTAGGATCAGGTTAATATAGAGTATACAAAAAAAGATGAATACACAAATGAACTGTACTAGTATTCAAAGTACGTGTGTTATTTTTCAGGTTCATTTCGCATTATAGGTGGACTGACCATTCATGAGCCAATTCAAAACTTCCTTGTCACAGTTGTGATAACAAAATCCTCAGCAGAAGTGTTGCAGTGGCTATACTTCTCTAAACTTTGGAAATCAGATGTACACAGGTGATTTTCTGAATACATGTATACCATTAGTATTACTTTATAAATGAGTTTTGAAGAACATGGTGAGTTAAGCAGTTTCAATCCTGCATGTAGGCGGCTCTTTTTCAACAAACCTTCTTTAAATCTTCGTGCGCGAAGTCAAGCCAACATCCTGATATTGGTCATTTGTCAGTGTCATAGGATTTGAACATTTTATGTGACGATACCATAACAAAACAACTGCATCAGTTTCTAGGTTCTGGAACAGCTATAGTGGATAATTGCTTACTACAGTCCTGCACTTTAATTACTTTAAAGACATTTCAATCCTGTGGAAAAGATTGTATTCCCACCTGATGACAAGACAAAAATACTTGTATCACAGTCATCAAAATTTTACTGGCATCCATCTGGCTAATTGTAGTATAATGCCGCCAGATGGAAAAACAATATAACCGACAGCATGGCCTTTTTCTACCTTACTGTCTCCGATTACAGTCGATGATGTTGGTTTGCTACACCAGAAAACTACACATACTATTGTAGTAAATAAGTCTATCTACCTTAGACATAAAAGAATTATGAGTGAGGCAATTCGCAGAGAACATAAGAGTCGAAAAAGCCATGCCGTCAGTTACATCATTTTCCCTTGGCGCGGCAGTATAGCCCCCACAGTCTATGTCATGCAAAGCAACAAGTTTTACAAATGCATTTTGACTACTATGAATATCAGTAGTTAAGTCAAGATGTACCCACAGAGCATCTTGTCCTTTCTGAAGGAGGCTAAAGTCGACAAGTTGATTTAAAGATTTGTCACATATTTTTACAAACTTCATTAAATACGAAACACATACTGAGACCTTCACAATTATTTTAATTGATCAAGCTCTGAGAATCAAACTACAATAACGGACCCAAAGAAACCTGGAGAGCACAAAATAATTGTTATCAGGTTGACATGCCATTAAACACAACTCAAATCAGGTTGGCGTTACATGTATAATCTATAACCGCAGTAAATATTTTTGCGATCATGGTTCAATGCTTCCAGTTCTATACTTTAGATCTGCCACCTTACATCAAGATGTGAAAAAATAAATTCTGATGGATTGAGACAGTTGATTATAACATTCCTGGAATTTCAATATTATGAATCAAGCAGATACATGTATTTCATGCAGATTCACATACAGCAGGCACAAAACATGGATTTCGCAATAACTGCTCTACGACAAAGACAGAAAGTCATAACACATTGGACAAGTATACAGGACTTCATCATACTGAATACACAGGACCATATCAAACTAATGTGACTACTTTCCAAAAGCTAGCCTCCCTACATTCAAATCCTTAGTATATATAATGTAAATATGCATTTCCGCATTGTCAATCTGCAAAAAAATTTTCAACATTATTACAAAAAGTCTTTTGTCTCTCTCAAAAAATAAGTATTTTGACCTAAGCCCTTCAACTGTTGGCATGACTTTCAAAGGGCCTTGGTTGTCATTCTTCATATGACACATATTACCAAAACATGGTCCTTACAAAAAGACACATACACACTTAAAGAAAAAAGGCAATCTTGACTAAAATCTAAATTACTCCACTGTAACACATTTACTTGTACTGACACATTCACATCGTTGTAAGTCTGCTGAACTTTTTTCCCATGGCAGGAAATGTGGAGCAATAGAGATATCATAGCAATCACCAACGGCTTTGAGTTTCAGATTTGGGCACTTTTTGAATTGCATTAGGTTAACAAGCCCATGCTTTCTTCAAAAAATATTCCTCTCAACCACATTTTCCATTTAAATCAATCAATACATAGACTCTAGTATGTAGATTTACAGAGCATGTTTCTATAAACCAGAAATACATGTTTGTTCAGTCACATGTACACAAACTTCAGCCACATCTGTACTTTTTTATCTTTTTTTTACATCAAACCTCAGTCTATTTCATGTGACATGAGCATAATGTGCAGTTGACAGTTAGAAAAATTAGGAGGGGCATAAAAAACAAAATTTACGAAGATTTTGGATTAAGTATCACAGATGTCTTCTTCAAATCTAGAATAACATACAAAATGTGGACATAATGTAATGTCGCTTTCACTTCTTGAAGGGGCCCCAATGGGATTTTTTTTTGTGTGTATGTTTTGCATGGACATAAATACAATTTATAATAATACAACTAATGATGCAATATAAAATAGATCATTTGGCATAGATTTCATTTGCATAGTACGGCTTTCTGTATCAAATATTAGATCCGGACGCACAAAAAAGATAAATATAAACACAAAGCAATCACTTCTTTGCCAACATAGTATCTGCACATCAGTTATTGCAGTGATATGACTACACAGATGGCATCAAGTTCAACATTATTCTGTTTGTCTGAATGAAGCTTACCTGTCCAGTAGCAAAGAAAGAGACATTTATAATTGATTGATAATAAGGCTGCAGTAATTGATAATAAAATCGCAGTTATCTGTGCTTGTGATTTTAAGAGTATTAAGTTTTTCATCAACTTCCATTTTGTTAGAGTTTACCCTTGAACATTTGCAACAAAATTGGTTTAGTACAAATAGTGTTCTTAAGATCTGTTTTCGAGTATTATTATACCACTAAAATGAGGATACATGAACACAGAATAGTATCCTAAAGGCATTTCCATGTTAACAGTTGAACTGAAAGATAAATGAATGGTATGATACACTACACAATGAGGATTGTTTGTAAAAAAATATACTTGGTATAAATTTGGTTCTATCAGACATAAAAAATAAAGTATAAAATTATTAAAGTATAAATTGTGTTCAATGTTCATAAGTGAATTTCCATTCTTAACTGAAGACGGTGTGACAGCAAAACAGACATTTTTTAAAATCAAATCTTGACAGTCAGATGTCAGTTATATCCTCAGGTATTTTCCATATTGTTGTATGTGCATTTTTGCCTTTTCAAGAAAATGAAGATTGAAAGTTTGAAGAGTTGCCTACATCAGGGTTTTGTTCAATATGCTTCAAATTCAAAACTTATATAAAAATGCCCACGAGAAATACACCTATATGACGCTTAAGCCGAATAAAATTTGGAGAGGACCACTTTTATGTCAAAACCTCAAAATCAGCAAAATGGCGCATACAACAATATGACAATACCCCTTGATATAGACTGGTCACATTAACATTTAGACCAGTCTTTTTTGTGAGCCCCTTGCTTCATATTAGTAAAATCAGGACCGACGAGGAAACTACAATCAATGCACTGACAAAACTCTTCCACAAAAGCAATGATGACATTATTTTTTCTTTAAAGAACATGTGGGGGGAAAAATTATGGACTTCAACCATACCTCGGTAAAAATATAAATTATTTCAGAGAAATACCATGCAAGTCAGTTTTATTATTTTACTGACATTCACTTGACCTAAGAATCAGATTAAATAGCTGGAATTTTTAGGCATATTACCTAATAAAACACTGATGTTTTTAATGAACTATGCCATTGTCACGTTTGGGTATTATTTCTTAGATGAGGCTTTACTACATACAACTTTTTCTTCTTGCCAAATTTTGACACTGTCAAGCAGGACTGGCTCTATATACATTATAGTTAATGTACTCAAGGAGGTCAATGACAAGTAATATGACAATTCACATGAAGACAAAATTTGGCAGACACTGTGTTATTTGTGTCAGACTGACATTCAACTTAGCACTTCCCAACTCACCTATGTGGCAGTCGTAGTTGACAGGTGATTACAAAATGTTCATTTTCAGATGCAATGCTTCACTGAAAATGCATGATATAAACCAGCATGGTAAAGTTTAGTGGTTTTAGACACTGATCTCAGACAAATTTTGAATCTGTAAAGGCTGAAAAGATGTGAACACGCATGAGCTATTATTAAATTACAAGAGCTGCAATAATTTACGGTATTTGTCTACCGGACATAAATTCTTTTTAAAATATGAACCTCTTTATGTGTACTTTAATGATGAACATCTTTCTAAGGAAATCAGTCAATGATATGCAAGAAACATAACAATTTCATTATGTGAAGAATTGGGCATTCGTTAATAAATACTGAATGTTTCTAAGGAGTCAATGTGCAAAATCATTCTCAGCTCAGGTTACAACTGACAATGCAAACATACAGATTCCACACAGTCCAATACATTCAACAATAAGCTACACTGGCCTGCTGCCTTGAAGATTTTCTAAGGATGCTCCGCCTAGATACCACACTAGAAGCAAGTACAGCACAGACAGCGACATAATCACTCCCCCAATCATCAAGACGATGTGCTGCAAAACAAATCAAAGGCATTTATATAACATTACAATCATGTACTTGTAGTTCAGATCCCAAATGAGATTATTTGCCTAACAGAAGCAGAGCAAATGAAACTGATTCAAACACTCATTCCCTAATACAAGTGTACGCTAATAGTAATAGTACCAAGTAGTGAATGCTCCAGACTTAACCGTTATTTACTCTACTTTACCAATTCAGCAGTCATCTGAGCTTGAGCGTTTCTGCATGTGATTTAACCACAAAGGTAATTATGCTTGAAAGATGCTAAATAGTGACTTTAGTCTAAACATCAGTAAATGAACCTGTTGCTGGAGATACAACAAAATATGAATTGAACTGTCCTGTTTATTTAAGAAAATCTGCAGAAAAGAAATACAACTACATTGTAATGTAAGATATTTTCAGAGCACTGTGTCATCTCTGTGTGTGGACCAAACACCTCTTCCACCTGTGTTTCTGAGTTTGCTAACCTGTGCTGTGAGCTCATTGCTTTCATCCGCTCGAAGCTTCAAACTACGTATCTCTTTCCTAGATTTCTTCCAATCTTGCCTGCCTATGGACAAAGACAAAATGCTTTTATTCAGACTAGACTGTGTTCTAATAAAGTTGAATAAAAAGCATTTCTTAAATTGGAAAAGATAACTTTCTTTTCAGAATGAAATGAACAAAAAAAGAAATAAAGACTTAGATATTCTTACGAAAATGTATTGTGTATTAGGAAATTTGGCTCATTCTGCACATTAACCCTCACCCTGCACAGGGCGGCATATGTCGGTATTAACTCACAAGCACTCGCCGCACGGGCCGCAAAAGTCGGCAAGGTCAAGCTGACCGCGCCACGCGCAAGCCGTATTTTCGTGCGTCGTGTCACTGACCTTTTTGAGACGTAACCACCGTCTTATTGCTGTCTTATTGTTCACTGTATCTCTTCTAAATCAAAGGCATTGTGACATGGACATGTTAACCAGTGAACCACTGGTTGGAATCACAAAGACTAGGCTTCCAAAGGATCTCCCCACACTTTTAAAAGATGTAACATCGACATGCGAACTGTTGCTCAACAAATTTGCAATATTATCTCATTTTCTCACAAGCTGACCACCATCTGGAGTTGTCTGTATCTAAGAACCAATCAGAAACAAGCTCTGAAATAGTCTTTGCCCCAAATGCCCATATTCGTTTATTAGTATGTGTCAATCAGGATGAAACCATTTGTGTAGGGCTTGGGAGGGCATGGCTAGTTATCATGCTTCGTTCTCACGAAAACTACAGCTGTCAGTTTGGAATCATAAGTCAGATCATTGATTAGAGACTGACAGACTAAGATTTTGCTGGTTAATTCATTATCAAGCGTGATAAGGCATAGCAGCGAATGTTTTCATACCGATCAATAAAAACCGAACCACGTGGACAACGTATGTGGTCATCGTTTAGCGGCAATGGGTCAGTGGCCCCAGATAAGATTCTCCGTGAGTAAGGTCACTGACCGGACAGCGGGCTTTACGGGTAGTGCACAGGGTGAGCATTAATTTGGCAGTGAAATTAGGCCACCTATATATTAACTTATAAAATATGTTACACAGTTATCATCATTCAATTGATGCTTCACCTATCCCCAAGAAAAGCAGAGAAAAGTTAAAGAATACCTATCTGCTTGCGATACTGGTCCAGTGGTTGACTACGTTGCCCTACTGCATCTTTTCTGCCCATTATTCAAAAGCTTCTGCATTCTTCATGGAAAAAGTACAAGGAAGGAAACGGTGGTAGTGCAGTATTTAGGTCCATTGGCAGTCATCTATAGGCAGCGGGTTCAGGCAGACTAGAATATGAAAGAATAACCGCAAAAAACATTTGTAAAATTTGTCTCCTACTTTGTTTTGTTTATGCTCCTTATTGATTTGTGAATGCAAGCAATTACAACCTGGGCAGCATGCAAAGCAGCAAATTTTGTACAAGACACTACCATGCCTTGGCTTGAATAGGCTGGGTAAATCTGGTGATAAATGAAACACAACAGTATTTCTTGGTCGTCTGAATCTGTTTATTCCAGTTATCTTTTCTGGTTTCTATTGTGCAATACAGAAATTTCAACATGATCCACCATATACCCAAAGTCATCAGAAAAGAATTACTGACATCACTTTAGTGATTCTACATGCATGTTGATCTGAATTCTATGGACAAACAAATTTTGTATCTGAGACAAATCAGAATGTTCTTTTGGGACAGTAAATTCAAAAGCACATAATCTGCATCAGTTCTGAATGATTCACCCTGTTGTCACCCAAGTCACTGTCAGTATAACATCAAAGTGGTCATGGACACTGTCAATCAGTGTGTGCAACAGAGCAATAAAAGAAAGACACGTGTAGGTTTCAAAAGGATGGTTATTTAATTAAATCCCCACCAGGGAAACATTGATTGAACAATTTCATTGTTTATTAAAACTGAGTGAAATGCAGTACTATCTTAATGCTCATTCCACAACTGCCCAAGTCACTAACTGACCATATGGAGCCGTCCACTCTACTGTACTGATAAGCAGTCCCTAGGTCACCTTTTTAACTAATTGTGACATGACTGATCAATAAAGGGCGATCGTTCCCGCTAAGTATGATGTGGTAATGATTGATAAAAAAAAAAATAATAATAATAATAAAAAGCACATGGATTCGGTTGTTTTTTTCCACCCCACATTCCTCAGCGTTAAAAAATGACTTCAGTGTATGTGGAATGAGCGTGATGGTACGTTTCTCGGAAGGAATTCCGTACTCGAGCGCCAAAGACCAGAAACTAACTAAAAGAGATGATACATAGCTACCCCGGGGGCTTTCCCTGATATATGTCAATCTGACTACTGCCCAGACGAACATCGGCCTACGGCCTCGATGATACAAACTGACTAGACCTTCACGTCGTTACTTATCAATCTGACAAAGTGGCGCTCGAGTAAGGTACTCCTCCCCGTTTCTCTGCAGCATTATCTTTCTTGTCACTGAATGACTTAACTCGTGAAATATTCTTGTTGCTTTCACATCTGGAGAGCCATGGTAATTGATGTTCTGGAACTGCTATCCTTACAAAATTTATAGCACCAACAAACAAATAAACAAAAACCAATTTCCTTGACTCGCATAAATCTAAGTACAGATGTTTTAAGCTGGGGAACTAACAGGCAGTGCTGAATCTGAAAGGCATGTAACAGCTTTGACTTCAAAGTAGCAAGCAGCCTGGAAGATTTCCAGAATCCACTACACTGTCTACAGGTTATCTGTTGAAAGTAAAATTTTGGATATTGCTTTCAATTCTAGAATTCTACTAGCTTTCCAAAAATTTTGCAAGCAACACCAGATCCGTAAGAGAGACACAGGCTCAGATAACTTAGTCAACAATAGCTCAATATCTCACCCTTCATTGTGGAGTGCCGGGGTGGAAATCTGTCGTGTTGTCAAACAAACAGGTGAAGGGTCAACTGTTAAATAGCATGGCATAGTTTAAATGTTTGTGTCGAAAGAAAAATATATAAGCGATATCAAGCATTACTTTGAATTATACTTAAATGGGTAATTTGTATGAAATATTATTTGTTGTTTTAAATATTTAATTTTGATGAAACTGTAACTTATTAACTATAATATCCAAGCCATGTTTCACCGACTTCAGACTTCTTTTTTGTGTGAAATAGATTGTGGTCAACACACACCTGTCTGGATGCGGATGCCACGAATGAGATTCAGGCCTGCCACTTTATCATAATAATAATATAAACTGATGTAAACTAAGCCATGCCTGTAAGTAAGACCATGTCATTTAGACTGTATTCAGTCAAAACTCAGGGTACTGTAATGGGCCCCTTGCTATTTTTAGTTTACATTAACGATATGCCGAGTAAGATCCCTCCAGGCACTAAATTACGACTGTTCGCCGATGATAGCCTCCTCTGTAGATCAATAAATTCAAAAGAAGATACGGAAATTTTACAGAAAGATTTGGACAGTCTACAAGAATGGGAGAGGGACTGGCGTATGGAATTCCACCCCAATAAATGCCAAGTCCTGAGAATTTCAAATAAACATCGCAACATCACCTCGGACTACTTTATACATGGCGAGAAATTGAGTGAAACAGATGAGGCTAAATATTTAGGAATTACATTAGACAGAAAACTTACATGGAACCAACATATTAATAGCACATGTAACAAAGCAAACAGTATACTAGCATTTCTGAAAAGGAACATCTCTAACTGTGATGGGAAAGTAAAAGAAAAATGCTATAACACCTTCGTGAGGCCCTCCCTAGAGTATGGCTGCAGTGTCTGGGACCCCCACTGTCGGATAAACATAGAACAACTGGAAAGGGTCCAGAGGAGAGCTTCTCGCTTTGTGACAAATGATTATGCTAGAAGCAGTAGTGTCAATACAATGATGAGAGACCTCGAGTGGACACCACTAGAAGAAAGAAGAGCAAAAAACAAAGTAAAACTATTTTATAAGGGCAGGGAAGGAAATACCGATATCCCACTGAACCACCTCAGCATTAACACCAGAGGCAACAGAAAGAATAACATAAAATATAACATCCCCAACTCACGGATTAACAGCCATCTTTACTCTTTTTACCCAAGTGTCATCAGGATGTGGAACAACCTCCCGGCAGAAGTCCAAAAAATATCGTCTGCAACGGCTTTTGGCAATGAATTGAAGAACATAATTATCCGTTGCAGCTACCATTGTATTTAAAGTGTGGGTCTATTTCTGTGCACAATCTAGGTACCAGGAGATATTTTTAACCAGAGATATACATATATACAAAGAAATTACACAACGATATATTTTAAATGGTCTCAATATGTGCTGTTTTAGCCTGTTTTAGCCTCAGAGCATGGGCGTCGAGTCGCACATAGTGCAGTTGAGGAATCGTCAGATTATATAGACGAGTCAACTACATGGGAAGAAGAAGAAAAAACTGGGGAAGGAGTTCCGTACTCGAGCGCCAAAGACCAGAAACTAACTAAACACAACTACCCCAGCCCCTTTTCGTCTGATCAGTCAATCTGACTACCGCCCATTGATACAAACTGACTAGACCCTCACGCCCCCAAGTCCATCTGACCATTCCATGTGTTTAAATTGATAACAGTGAAAGTGGCGCTCGAGTAAGGTACTCCTCCCGGTTTGTGTTCATCACATGAGTCATATGAGCGAACTAATCGGCTTGGATGAAGAAGAAAATTATTGGAAGGAGTTCCGAATGCGTTACATGCTAAAGAGGGTTTATTTTGAGGGGGTTGAAAAAAAAAGGGGCTAGGTATTTTTGGGGGGTTAATAAAGAAATAGAGATAAATAATTCACGTCATTTTTCGTTTTCTCTTATGTGTCTCTCTCCCCTCTCTATCTCGATTCCATTTCATCTCGATTTCTCTGCGCTAGAAGCATCTGAAAGAGAACACATACATAATAATCATAAATCATGACGATACTCGGATCCGCACCCACACCCTTTCGCTCCTGAATCACACATCTTAACCATTTCGCAAAGCAGGTGAGTTAACAGATTGTCGGTAAAAATTTACTTATACTCACAGTCAGTACCTTGACCTAAATTACGGAAATTTACCGACCTTGTTAATTTGCATAGTTTTTAAAACTTATGAATTGGCTTAGTAGCGAAACAATCCGATTTCAGCGGCTCGGAGATTGCATGATCTGAGCTAATGAGGGCCTACTTGAGTGTACGTCGATCGCCAATGGCTACCCCAAGCCTTTTCGCCCGATTAGTCAATCTGACTACCGCCCATTGATACAAACTGACTAGACCCTCATGCCCCCAGGTCCATCTGACCATTCCATGTGTTGTGAGTTTAAATTCGTGAACACTATATCAAGTTTTGTTTCAGTAAACCTTCGCCAGCCGCGCTTTTTGGTAAATTCTGTTACTGTGACCTCTCCCCAGTAAGTTTCAAAATAGCAGCTGTTTTCGGATTTTGTCTCACTTCAGACTTTTTTCTTGGATTATACTATTTTTCTTAGCAAGTATGTTACAAATGTTATTGTGAATATGAAGTGATAATTGGTCATAAGGTCGGGAACAATGTGTAACAGTGAGCTTTACTTAACAACGGTAAAAATTACATGTAACGCATACGGAACTCCTCCCAAATTATTTCCTTACAGAATTATAAATGTCAAGGATCAGTTTTGGGGTGGAGGTCCTTTTGAGGCACACAGTGAGGACATTTTAAGGACACCATCCAGGAGGATGGGTGGGAAGGTCTTCCCCCCCGCCTGCGCCACTTACCAAAAAGTTAACAAATTACAATATAATTATGATGAAGACCTCCCCTAATCCGCGCTTTTGTTCATTCTTT